>RZGP01000002.1:3768584-4396681 GCA_004303015.1 Cladobotryum protrusum | reverse complement strand
GGGCCGGACGAAGTTGTATGGTTGGCATCTTGAGGGTGCGAGGAGTGGTTGTTCTTGTAGAGAGAATGGCCGGGAGCGAGATGTTGATGTTGGACGGTCGGCTTTTTTAGAGGTTTGTATTCATCTAGTTGGGTCGGTCTGAGGCTCTGAGTCATTCGGCCAAAGCATTTGATCCATGATCATCAATTTGAACCAAGTCGAGGACTCCCAAAACATTGCCGATTTCTTTTAATACAAGATCAGATTCCATTCTGTTCATATAGCTGATTTGTCACTGCTTCCATCACAGTCATGATTTACGCAATAACAAGACCATGCGTTTGGACGCCGAAGAAATCGATTTTTATATATCAGCGTTCGGCCTCTATACCGCGTGTCTTTTCATGTCATCAGTGACTGTAATTCATAAATACACCTGATCGTCATTATAATTCATAAGTCCCCAAAAAAAAACAAGATTGCCGCCCAGATGTCATGGTAGGTATGCCGAATGCGAAAAACTCCCCAATATTTACAATCCCCCCCCTCCCTCCGTAGGCAGTTGCTCGTAAAACCGTTACACATTAGACTTTTGTAATCCTGAAGCCAGCTTGAGTATGTCGCGCGAAAACGAAAACGATACATGCTGTTGCCAAGGTGCAGCCGCAAAACAGCTGCAGCCCCAAATACTCGCCGTGCTGGGCAGAGACGATGGCACCGCCGATAGGGCTGCCAGTCAATGCGCCAAATGACATGACTGCGAAACCAATGCCGATGCGAGTGCCGATCTGGTTGATGTGGGAGATTTGGGCGATAACAGCAGCGCAGAGGGAGATGAATCCACCAGAGGAGAAGCCAAAGAAGATGGCAAAGACGAGAATGCCAGCAACGCTCTTGACAGGAATCCAAACAGCTAAGCAAAAGACCGCAGAGATGAAGGTGATGATAATCATGACGTTGAAGCGGCCCCATCTGTCGGCAAACCAGCCAGGAAGGATACGTCCCAGGACGCTCACAACATTCAGGATCGGGATCAAATAAGGAGTCAAAGTTGGAGAGATTCCCGCAGCTTCTGCCTGAAGATTGATGTAGGTAAAAGGCAAAAACATTCCCCAAAAGAAAAAGTAGCATGCTACACATGTGATTATCATAGGGATGTCTCTCATATCGTTGATGTAGTCCATGAAGACGAATGGACGCGGGCGGGGTGGTAGTCGTGACTTGACGGTTAAACAAGAGATTATAAGCAGTCCAAGGAGCAAGAATGACACCGCACGCATCATCCACGGGAACCCAATTCTAGCAATGAGGTGGCTCATCATGATGGGCAGAACGGTACCGCCGAGGGAGGATCCCGAGACCATGATGCCAAAGGCGAGGGCACGCTTCTTGTGGAACCATGTGACGATGCAAGACATGCTGGCGTTGAATACGGCGCTGGAACCGATAGATGCCACGACGGACTGCGCGAGGAAGAATTGATAGTATTCAGTGGCTAGGGATACCATCATCAGACCGAATATGTAGACGACCGTGCCGCCCACGAGGAGCCATCGAGGGCCGTGGTTATCGAACAATCGACCCCACTGAGCCAAAGACGGTTAACAATTGCGCAAGATAAATTACCTGAGAAAGCAAGCGGGGATGGATATAGACTTACTACCACGCCAAGAAGGACCATGAAAAACACCTGGACAGATAAGATCCAGCTGATAGTCGAGGACGGGTACTGCTTCAACGGACCAGACACATAGTATGCTTCAAAGACGCCGATGCAATTGATGAGACCAAACGTGGAGAAGAGGGCACACCATCCTCCCGCCACCATGAGCCAGGCTTCCAATCCGCCATCTGGGAAATCCGCGGTGCTGGGGGGTTGGAGTTGAGTGGTGCCGATCTCGAGATCCGAAGTGGTGTCTGTGACTCTGGCCTTGGGGCCCGACGACGCTTCGGATGTTGGTGATAGCTGAGGAGCCTTCTCTGTCTTTTCGTCCGTCATGGTTCTGGAAGACCTGGAGGATGTTGAACCTGCCATTGGGTCCCCTCTCTATCGCCCTCTGTGTGTATCTGTGTGTGTATGTAAGAGGGCAAGAGGCAATCACTTATAAAGCAGAGGGGCCGGGGGCACAGTAGGGGAGGGAAGAACTCAAATCGACGTCCAGTGAACGGCTCGATTGGGGTAGATCCTGCAGGCCTTTCTGGCTCATACAAGTACTTGTAGGATAATGGATTGCATATGGATACCTGTGTCAGGTGTACATAACGCGGGGGTGTGTGTTTCAATCCGGAGGAGGTTGGTGTCGAGCCAGATCAGACTGGAACTAGAGTCTGAAAAGCAGCAATTCGTTATAACAGAGAACTCATGGCGATACCAAGATGGACAGAGTCCATGATGTTTATATTCAACGGATTCAGGGGTGTAGACACGGAAAGGGAAAGAAAAGAAAAAAGAAAAAACCCTGCCATTCTGGTTTCCAGTGAGAACAAGTCGAAGGCTGGTTGTGAAACGGGAAACATAGAAAACGGCATCCATCGAGTTCAACGAATTCACCGACCGCCTCGGTCCCCCGGGTCGCTCCCACCCCTCCCCCAAAGACAAGACAAGCGCCCCAGCAAGCTGGAAATTGGTGAAGCGCATTAGGCCAGGTTGGGAAATTGCTATAGCTGTGGTGGTGACAGTGCCTAAGACACACAGCAGAAAACCACACCACCCACGGCGAATTTCGTTGCGGACCGAGACATAGGCATAGAGGTGCATCTCTAGTATAGGAAATACGGCTACCAGAGGCAGAGAAAAAAATGAAATGTCATATCTGCCAACTTTAAAGGGCGCATAATGAAGCAAAAGTGAGTAGTAGAATTGTCAATAATACATGAGAGTTATGCAAAGTTGTGTCCCCTATCCATGACCTTTGAATACACACTACTAAAACTACCCTGCACATCACAACCTCACTGGATTCTCCAGACTAGCAAAGCCATGTCTCGAAAAGAAGAGAATTGACTATTTGATTCGTACGTACGGGGTACAAAACCTAGAAAGGCAAAGTCTTTGCTCACCGGCTCCATCTGTTTGCATTGCATGCACCTGCACTCCATACTTTCGAGTCAGCTCACACTCTCAGCAGTGTTTTTCTCCTCCTCTCTCACTGCTTGTCTCTCAAGCCAAGGCACGTCTAATTGTACGAACTCGGTCTCTCGCGTTTACCAGGGCGCGAACAAGCGGACAGCAGACCGTGGTGTGCGTGTGTGGCGGCTCTCAGCGCGGCAAAGAGACCGGGGGAACGGAGCCAATATGCATGGCCATGTCGTATGTCACATGCATGGTAGAGGGAAAGATTGCCTGATCATCCCCATCCCCCCCCCTCTTGATTCATGCGAGGGCATGTATAATATCCCTGTGATAAACAGCTCAAAACCTGTAGATTCGAGCAACCAACATTTGTTGCCTTTGAGGCCGCAGAAAAGAAAATCACTTTCTTGGGATGATTGGAAGCTCGCCTCATCACTCAAAGCCGAAGGGGCGAGATATGAGGCGTTTTGATTTGCTCCACGGGCTGCATATAACTGAGTGTCGTGATTCGTACGTTTCAAGGCATCTCCATAGCTTACGGTTTGGGAGGCAAAATAGCTGGGGGGGCAACGCATGCATGTGAGGGGAAAGAAAGAGAGAGAGAGAGAGAGAGAGAGAGAGACCTGGAGAGAGGAGGCAGAATTGACATGCATCTCCGGAAGCCAAACTTTAATGGGAAAGAAATATTAATTGTATCATCACTCGAGTTTCTCGGTGTTTTCGTTTTCTCTGGCCGTACTAAACGCACCGTCTCCTTACTCCCGCGCCGGATCGTCGGCTCGGGTCCGATCATCTAGACTACTAGTCAAGGGTCCAGCCGAGGGGATATTTGACGCATCGGATTTCCGAATGGAGCCTCGTGTCATTCTCTATGGCGACCGAAACAGATAATTCCTACCAGACTTGTAAGGACGACACCCGTGAGCAAGCAGGTCTTGTTGGCGTAATATACCAGTAATAATACATGATTTTGCGTTCCCTCCGTCTATGTGTCTTAACCCTATTCATGCCTTTACCGCAGGGTGTCTTTTAGGTCCTTGGTATCCTCAAATGCCACCTTGCCATCCCTTTTTCCTAGTGCCACTTCAGCCTTGCTACCAGTCTGTTCCACTGTTTGAGATACGGCGGATTTCTCCAACACTGCCTGTGCCGCACCAGCGGGTGCATCCGCAATCTCGTTCACCTGCTCGTTGGTGAGGCTGTCGACGACGCGCAGCCCTCGACTGGACATGAGAATTGTCGCTGGGCCCTTGAACTGCAGGAATAGCCGGTCACCCCATATTGTCCGTCGTGCCGTCGTCCGTAGGCCGTAGAGGGCACGAACCAACCATTTGTACGCTCCTGTCTCACGCAACTTGGTCACGAACTCTATTTCGGGGATCCGTGAAGTAAGTGATGGTACTTGAAGTCGAAGACTGGAGCTCTTGAAACGGAAGGGTCTCGGTTGATTCCTTGTAATGGTGTAGGCAACCACGCTGCCTGGGTGAGCAACGAATTCCTCTCCCTCGGAAAGAGTGAGCTGGTAAATCTGGCCTGGCGCTGCCAATGCCGCCAACCCTCGACCCGTCACTTCTGTGTTTCCCCAGTGCGCCAGTGAAAGACTTCTTTGAATCCGTGACGAGATTTTGAGGGTGTGGCCCGTCCAAGCCAACAAGGCATTGCGCTGTGATATCATCCAATCTGTTCGTCCATCTAGATGTAGGACTGTGAATGTCGTATTTGGCGATTTTGTAGAAATCAACGCCGTGATAGGCGAGGTAGCAGAGATGCGCTGATATAGAAACGGTACTCCGAAAGGTGCTCGGCCCAATGGATTGATGACGGACAGAGTGGATTGCGCCTATAACCCAAGAATGTCAGTCTGGTTTTCTATTCCCATTTCTTCCCTTGCTCTCTCTCTCTCTCTCAACGTCATTCGCACTCTTACATTTTCTGGGTTCCCGGCCACTGCGACTAATGTTCCACGCCGAGTGTAGAGCTTCTGCGACGCTGACAATGATGCCGAAAGTAACGAATATGGCGATCCAATCACCTCGAACCGGGCATCTTAAACCACCAATTGTTAGCTTCCATTGATTTTATCCTAGACAAGAAGAGATATTTTCAGACGTCATCGTACCAGACGCATCCCTCACATTCCCAAACCCTCCAAATGCATCTCCCCCACCAGCTCTGGGTGAATCTGTGCTCGGCGCAGCGCTGATTTGAATGCCCCGGCATTGCCAGCACACATACTTGGTATGCGATTGGATGCGCAGGGATCGCGCCGACCTTAACAGCGGCGATGGCCCTCTCATTGCGCTTTTTTTTTCGAGCTCCCGCGAGCTTTCTTTGATATCCAATGACGAAAGTCGAGCTTCTTCAGCGCACCAATTGATTCCGACGCTACAACTTCGGCAAAACTCAGCCGCTTGTGCTGGAAAAGCATGTGTGCGTGAGTGTGTGTGTGGCTCGGAACGGCAATTCCCGTATCCCGCAAAATGTACCTTCACGTGTAGTTACCGGGGCAACCAACTGACTTTTGTATGTACACCCACCGGCTGTTGTACCTTGTCTGTCAAATGTCATCTGTGTGTCAAAATACGGTCAATCCATTGTCAGGAACGTGGTGGTGCCACCAGCTACTAACTAACACAGGTATTAGGAATCTGGATTCCATCTAGACACACGTTTCAATCCCAGGCGGACACCATACCTCCCTTCCCGTCACCCTCCATCTCTCCCTGACTGCCAATGTCAGTCCGCGTCGTGGCCAGGATACGTCCGCTTCTCGCGAAGGAGCTGGATAAAGATATCATAGTTCGAGCTGAAAGTGTCGAACCTGGCAAGCCGACGACGATTGTCAAGATCCCGAGCCCAAGGAATGAAAGCGAGGAGTTCTCCTTCACATTCAATGGCGTCTATGATCAATCGACCTCGCAGGAGGCCCTGTTTACTTCCGAAGGTACGAACCTAGAATGTCGCCGTCGAACGCGTCAACATAAACAGTTTTGATTAACATCAACAGTGGCACCACACTTGAAGTCACTTTTCCAGGGCCTCGACGTAACCATTTTCGCGTACGGCGTCACTGGAACGGGAAAGACGCATACTATGCGAGGCGGACTTAAGTTGGCGGACCGAGGGGTAATTCCCCGGTTACTCAGCGGCGTCTTCCGTAGAGGGAAGAAGCTGATGAAAGAGACGGAGGGGAACACGATGGTGCATGTAGCTCTCTCATATTATGAGATTTATAACGACAAAGTTTACGATCTCCTGGAGGCTCCCGAGAAACGAACGCCCAGTGGATTGCCTCTGCGGGCAGAGGCCAATGGCAAGACTGTTGTCGTAGGCCTGACGGAGCGAGCTTGTGGCGATCTCAAAGACTTTGAGAAGCTGTACATCGAAGCTAACAACAACCGTGTTACTGCTGCCACCAAGCTCAACGCCCACAGCAGTCGCAGTCATGCCATCTTACGAGTCAAAGTGACACAGACGACGGGTAACACGATACGCGAGAGTACCGCATCTGCCATTGATTTGGCTGGTTCAGAGGACAATCGACGAACGGATAACGGGAAAGAGAGGATGGTGGAGTCTGCGGCCATTAACAAGAGCTTGTTCGTCCTCAGCCAATGCATCGACGCCATCTCACGTGGGGACAAAAGGATACCGTACCGTGAATCCAAGATGACTCGCATCCTGTCCCTCGGTCAGAATAATGGTATAACCGTCATGATTCTCAATCTATCACCGTTGAGATGTTACCATCTGGACACTCTCAGCAGTCTGAACATTAGTTCCCGGGCCAAAAGGATTGAAGTTCGTGAAATCGAGAACGAGGTCGTGTTCAAGCAAGTTCCTAGAACGAACTCCAACTCCAATGGCGCAGGTGCTCAGCGACAGCCTCTCCGGCCTCTGGCTAATGCCATCAATGTCCACAACGGAAACGTTGCGGCCAAAGCTGCCGAGGTCGCTAAGCCTGTCAAGGCTTTCAGTGTCTTTTCAGACACGGTGACAAAGCCCACAGCCATGTCTAAACCGGTGGCCAGTACGCCACAGGTCCGCTTGCAAAAGCGACCTTCGGAGCATGAGTTTACATCTCGGCCAAGCAAGCTTGCGCGACCTACAAACTATTCGTTACAGACACCACGAGCAAAGCCACAAGATGCTGATGACTCTATCATGGTTTCAGCAGCTGACATTGAGGCCATGGTAGAAAAGAAAGTTGGCGAGATTTTGGCGGCGAGAATTGCAGCTGAGAAATCAGCACAGCAGACGCCAGTTCAAGCCAACATTCCTGATGCAGTTCAGAAGCGTCTAGAAGCTTTGGAGAGACGCATTGAAAACGAGGAATGGCGTGATGACACCAAGTCGGAAGGGTTGCGATATCTTCTCGCAGCACGCCAGGCCAAGGAGAATGGCGATGACGCAGCGACACTCCGGGCTTATGAATCGGCCCTCCCATATTTCCCTGGTCAGGCAAAGTTGATTGGAAAGATTAACAGATTGCGAGCACGCCTTGCAGTACCTCAGGGTATGTCAGCAGAGCACAGCGATGATGGTAGAGATGCGAGGAAGGAGAAGAGGAGGAGACGTAAGGTGGTGGATGAAGATGACGATGAGGCAGATGTGGAAGAGGAGACATGTGCTCATAAGAGCAAGCCACGTAAACCCAAGTCCAGGTCTACTGCAAAGACGGTGTTTGGGGATGAGGATGGTCCCGCATCCCCGCGAACACAGCATTTGCTGGACGTGATCAACTCTCGTGATCTATCACAGATTAGGAGACTTGTAGGATTTGGGTCGAAGAAGGCGCAAGACCTAGTTGGTTACCTCGATCTTGCGAGTGCTGATGGTGGTGGCGAAGTCGAGAGTCTATCACAGCTTCGCACTATACCCGGCATGGGCGGAAGAGCGGTGGATAGAGCTTACGAAGGCCTCTCGGTAATGGCATAATCGTAATTTCAGGTTCTGATGACGCACTGCTTTGAAAGATCCAACGATTGATTGAAGAGGGGGAAGAATAAGAAAAGCGATCGAAGCATATTATATGGGCGTTTTATGTTTAGGGTATTACACACGCACACACACATACACACATACACACATACACACACACACACACTATTTACGATTCGGGAAGACGGGCGAGTATTGCATTGCATATGGTTCGGATTTTGGCTCATCTGGAGCATTCAAATAGATTCACCCATTGAATGTTGATATGCTTTTTGGTTCACTCAGCCCAGTTATGTTTTGTTTTGTTTCGGTTCGTTCAGCTTGGCTTATTTGGTTACTTGGTTCTCCCATGGTGTGAGGCGGTCATTGATGTGAAACTTGGTGTTTTTTTTAATGTGATCCAGATTGTTCTGATGAGATGAAGTCGGACTGCTGTTGACCTATCGGTTAGCTTACCCTATTATTGAAATGTTCAAGTAGTGTTGACTGAAACATTACAGGTTTACTGTGGTTGATACTATTGAATGGATGTTGTGTTGTTTTTCTTTCTTTTTTTTGAGACATGGGTGTTGATATAGCAAATAGTTCTATAACCAATATCTACTACTTGGCTATATGGGAGGAGTCTCGGCGTACATGTTTTTTTTTTTACTTTTTTGTTTCGTTCCATTTATGTAGGGCTTCTTCCTTGCCTCTGGCGATGAAACACTCGGCGATTACACGCATATGAATAAGCAAATAAACACAAGGTATGCCGGAATCTACGGGGTCTTTGCATATTATCTTTCCTTTCTTCTTTTTCTTCTCCCTCAGCTAAACCCCTCCTATTGGTACAACTAGTACAAGTAATTCCTTTCCCTTCTCACGCAGTCTCTCTGTTTCGTATTCGGGGGGTTTTCGGTTCGGTTCGGTTCGGTCTGGTTCAACCTCCTTGGCCGTTTACCTCACTCTGAAACCACGGAGCTGCACGTTGGTGACCAGTCGATCCACAGAGTCCGTGCTTGGGGGAGGGAGTGAGCGTACGCATATGCAGGGCTTCGTATGCATTCCTTGGAAGAAGAAGCAGAAGAAGGGGGGGGAGAGGCAAGGATCCACACATCCAGCGTGGCAAAGCGTGGGAGCGAAACATTGAATCACCAAGGGAGGGAGGGAAAAAGCTTAGTTTTGCTGCTATAAGCGCTTGATAATGCGTGTTTTTGAAGATCTGCAAGGGATGAAGCAGAAAAAAAAAACAGGGTTTTAGGTGAGGCGGACACGACCGTGAGACAATATCAAGACAACCTTCTACGTAGCAAATTCGTCACAAGTACATACGCGACGCAACAAGAACAAGACATAGACACGTTGTTTGGTTTTGCTGAAGCTCCGTTAGATTTTTTGGTGTTTTTGCATTTATCTATGTACAATAAGTTCCCTTTGGGTGTGGTTGTCGCCCTCCAGTCATAGCATACATATCATTGCAACGCCCGCCAAGTTTTCTCCCAATAGAAAAAGAAAATCCGTCATGTTTTTGTTTTCAAACCCATCGAAGCAGCTATGTCCAATGTATCCTTTGGCCCAAAGAGAAAAAACCTGAACAACCCAGAACAAAGCGACAGATAGGCTAGGGAAAACAACACAAACGAGGGAGCGTGTTCCAAAAAAGAACATAATGTAAAAGTACAGTTGAAGTCGTAAGAATGACGGCGCACTGTCGTTAGTGTGCCATCATGATGGTGGTGGTCTGTAACCAAAAAAAAACAAGACCCCAAATGGTATCCTCCTCCTCGTTTCCCAAATCACGACCCAGTGAAAAAAAACACCGCCCAAGCAACAATGACACAGAAGCACAAACATATTTTTTTAATTTGGAGTTTTTTCTTCTTTCTTTACCGGATCATGCTTGATTGTCGCTGGATTACCCTTGTAGGGTCTCGGGTGCCAAATCCGGGCATGGAGCTGAAGCGGTTCAACCTTGGCTTGCGCTCTGTTTCTCCAGGAAAGCTGTCGCTTGAAGGGGAGGCGGGGGCGGGAGAACTGCCGTTTCTGTTTGCCCTGGTTGCCGGGGAAGGCTTCTCGCCGTGCAATGCATCGATGCGAGAAGAGCTGGTGTCTGTGGAAGAGCCAGTGCTGTTTGGTGTTTGATAGATGTACTCGCCATCCACATAGACAGCGTTGGAGACAAAGGTAGAGCGACGATTGCGGCGGCGGGTGTAACGCTGCTCAAGACGGAAGAGCTCCAGCTTGGCCTGGATACGTTCGAAGATGCTTTGACCCATTGTTGCGGCTTGTATGGTTTGGTTGTATAAACCTGTGTGTGGTGATGGTTGTGTGATATTTGTTGGTTGGTTGGTTGGTTGGTTGATTGTAGTCACAGACGAATCAACGAGACCAAAAAAAGAGATATATCTTTCTCTGAGAAAGTTATTTACTCGTGACACTTGGTTCGAATGGTGTCAACAGGAATCGTCTTTAAACCGGATAATCCGAGTATTGAATCGGTGGTGGCGGGAAAGCAAGTGTCGAGTATGTGTGTGTGTGTGTGTGTGTGTAAGCAAGTCGGCCTTGTGTGATTAAACGAGGGTAGTTGGTACGCTTGAAGACTGTCACCGAAAGGACTTTTGTTTCTTCGGAGCACCGTTTGGGAAAGAAAAAAAAGATTGCAAAAGAATGACGGAGGTTGGGAGTTGCAGAACAGGGGAAATGAACCTGTTTGAAGATGACAGAATCAGAAACCGAAACACAGAATTAGACAAGAAAGAAGAAGCGTCAAGAAAGAGAAGAGAGCGAGAGAAAGCAGTGGAGGAGAAGAGAAGATGAAATGGACACTTGCAGACTAAGTGCATGTAGCATTGGCATGGGGGAGGAGGAGGAAGAGAGACGATCCAGGGGGGTGCGTGCGTTGTAGGTACTGAGTACGTACCCAGCATGTTACCTCGTACCTTACAGAAGTGCGGGTCTGGTATAAGCAATGCATGCATGCCCGGGGGTTGCAGCGTCTGCGTGCAGGGTTGCAGGGGCAGACGGAAGCATCTGGGCCCTGGACAATTGTACTGATATGGGTTAGTTGAGCGGCGCTACTGTCCAGCACAGTACCTGGTACTTTTGATGTAAGGTACAAGGTACCTGGCCTAGTACTTCTATACAGGTTGTAGAAGAAGATGATGCATCATTGGTAATATGTAACATGCTATGGAAATGTAGGTACAAGCGCCTACAAGTCGATCAATACAAGAATCCATGTACGCCTTTGTGTGATGTAACCAGAGGGAAGCCGTTTGAAGCAACGGGACGAGATGGGATGGGGATGGAGATGAGATGGTGTCCCCCGCCAGTTGAATGTTTGGAAGTTTTGTATGGATGGATAGATACTTGTAGATGGATGGCTTGGTTTCGGAGTCCGGAATCTTGCAGGCATGCCCTACAAAAAAAAATTGGTGATCTTCTGTACCTGAAGATCAAGTTACAAGTGTTTTATTGCTTTGCTTCTCAAATCCCCATCCTCATCCATCCTCATCATAATGTCTCTCACTCATCCTTTTTTGTGTTCTTGGCCCATGTCAGAAAACACACAAAAAGTTCTTCACCTCATGACCTGCTCCCCTCCCTCTCCCCCGAACGGCAAGCCCTGCAATCTTCCCTCCACCCATGGCCCGACTGCGGCGCCCGGGGTCCCGTTCCAAGTTGCAAAATTGCGGAGACCCATCGCGGGTTGCCGCAGGGGCATCGTAGCGGCCTGTGTGGCAGCGGCCCAACTGAGTCAAAACAATTGCTAGCGGGCTCTTATTAGGTTGCCTTTGATAAGTCCTCTTGGTTTTGGTGGTTGTTTGGTGGTCGTTCTGGTGTTCCTTGGGAGGGGGGGGGGGGCTGGTTGTCCCGGATGCGCCAATAATGCGACGTCTTGGGCTTACCCATAGCGGGCAAGACTCAGCTGTCCGCTTGTGAGCCGAGCCAATTAAGCGATATTGATAACCGTAAGGTACATACAAGTAATGTGCCATGCTTTTGCTCAAACGTACCATTCGTGTCTCAATGCAAATGAGATTTTCCCTCTTTTTTCATCGTCGATTTATTTTACTTTGATGCATATGGACGGATGCGTACATGCGGTTATCTTGCATGCATGCGTTTCCTTTCTTCATCTGAGCAGACGGCAATGGTGGGTACTCTTTTGTGTTGCTTGTAGATATGTGTGTCTTTGCCTCGAGTACGGAGTACTCCGTATGTACATGCATACAAGTACGAGTTTCTCTTCTCTCCAAGTTCAAACAATGAATCGCTCACACCAGATCCAAACCTCCAATCAGGTGCGTTAATCCCTCCCACTGGTTCATCCTCAACCCCAGGCTCTTTCAAGGTTCTTTTGGTTCCTACTCTCTTTTCTTTTTAGAGGGGGCAAACTGTGGCTGCAGTAGCCTTGTCACGTCGACAAACCGCCGTGCGAATCGCTGCTATTGCATCCTCGGTGACCCCTGAATCCTGGAATCCTTAGCCGTTTGTTGGCTTGAACTTGTTTTTTTTGGTTACCAATCGAATGGGCAAGCAACCAATTTAGCAACGGGGGACCCCGAAGCCTTTCCTTTCTCTGGCCTGTCAATCTTTTTTGCGTCTTTTTTTTTTTCTACTACCAGGTGCTTGTACTTGTATTCCTTCGCCTTCCCCTTTCCCATGGCCCCCTCTCTCATCAGCTGTTGACATGCATGGACATCCTGGATTCTCGTCCCGTCCTTCTCCTCGTGCTATTCCATGTCTGTTCTAGAAAGAAAATAAGAGAGCAAAAAAGATTCCTGGTACCAAGTAAAGCGCTGGTATTTTGAATGGCTCATTGATTGATTCTGGCCTATTGGCGGGCAAGCTCAACACGGTCGTCGACGACACTCGAGGCACACACAGCGATCGGAGTTTCACATTGGATTAAGTAAAAATAGTTGATCAACGTTGAACGGCGCGCCTCACAAAAGCAATTCCAGACACGGGCTGTCAGTGAGGTTTCAAAGGTCAATAGTCTTGCTGCCTGAGCAGCTCGGTAAGTGCTAGAGGTGTGACAGCTTTTGGCCAATGTTCTTTATTTTGACCTACTCTGCCAACCAAATTCGAATTTCGTGCTTGGGCATCTAAAAATACGGAATATCATGTTCAGCATTCGTGGGGCGCGATCTGCAGTCTGTTCAAGGAGAACGAGGTTTGCAGGTTTGCAGGATTGGTCTTTGCCGACATTCAGCCACCCTTTGTGTGTCCTTCGACCTACCTAAAAGGACTCGCTCCTCCGTTGCACTAATATTATTAACCTGCCACCATTGGATGTTTTGTAACCCAATGCCAAGATTATAACCGACGAGACCGTTTTTGATCAGTCTGATTCCAACTACCGGCTGTGCCGCCAGACTCGAGCAAAATGTGTAACTGAATTACGGCAATGGCGGTTGCACTCTATGTGCTCTGTAAGCTGATATGTCTCACCTGTATTTCCTTTGAATCTGTATCACCAATCTCAACCTCAAACCTCAAAACGGCCGTCTCCTGTAGGCCTTGAACTGCATCGTGTACGAGCACAACCCGGGTGGTGGCATCTCCTTCCCATTTTCTTCCCCATGATCCAATTATCAGCTCGCGTCTTCTTTCCTTCTTCAACTGCCCGCTTGCCGATAATCTCGTTTCAATCTCGGGAAGGAGCAGCAAGCTTGAGTCCAGTGCATGTCCCTAAAATGTACCAGATGCAGTAGATTGGGAATGAATTCATCTTTGGAGACTTGAATAGATACACTTTTGGTACATTAGACGTGATGTGAGCTCATTAGTTTGCTTGCTTGCTTGTCGCTTCCTGCCCCATCTTGGATCCTACGACCTCATGACTACTCTCAGCGGTTTTCACGGCTGAATCGGCATCCCATGCATCACCAACAGTCATATTTTCATGCAATCATCTCTTTAGCCCTTTGAGTATGAATACTATATCTTAATAAAAAAAAACACTGGCCGATCGTGGCATTACTGGCTCTCGTGCTGTTATTCTGAATCGAGTTTGAGACCCAGGGCTGTAAACTCTGTGTTGCAGATCCCATCTTCGAATTCTTGACTGGCTCAGACGATTTACTGCCACAAAGTACTTCAAGCGTAAGCAATGCGTGTTCTCGATATCTGGACTCTGGCGGTTGTCGCCGGAGCTGCCACGGCGTCCAAACATGGAAGAACAAAACCGCGCGGCGATCCTACCGAACCTCGCTCAGAAGCTACACACAATGCTATCACGGACAAATTTATACTTGAAGTCAAAGAGGTTTGATGAATCTGACTAGTCTTGTTGGTTATATGCTCACGGCTTACCCCTTAGGGATGGAGTATTCCTACCATTGCTCGACAACTTGTGCCTGAACCTGGCAGCAATGATACTTTTTACAGATCATTTGACTGTAGTGATATCTTCAACGGCTTGGTTATCCATACCAAGTCTGATAATGCCGACACTCTCTCCGTACTCGATGGCGTGGCCAACGTTTGGCCTATGAAAACCGTCCCCTTGTCGTCGCCCCTCCAACACATAAAAACTGGTCCTGAATTTAGGCTGCAAAACTACTCTATGCATCGATGGACTGGCGTTGATGCCCTTCATGCTGCGGGTATCAGGGGTAAAGGGGCTACAGTCGCCATTATTGACACCGGCGTGGATTACAATCACGAGGCGGTATGTGCTCTCCAGGTCACTATGATTAACGCATCTGGCTTACTGTCACAGCTCGGTGGCTGTTTCGGTCCAGGATGCAAGATTGAAGGCGGTTACGATGTTGTCGGTACAGACTGTGAGTGTTTGAGGGCTCGCTGTTATACTCGACGTGAGGGATGAGAAAAATGGCTAATCTGAGAAACAAGGGGATCCTAATGATGAGCATGCTCGTCCGAAACAGCCAGATTCTGACCCTATGGACATACATGGCCATGGAACCCATGTAGCCGGGATTGTTGCGGCTGAAAATGAATGGTATTGGATCCTGTTGACAGTTAATCGGCTCAGCGAGTATCTAACACATTCCTGAACAGGCTTGTTGGTGTTGCTCCTGACGCAAAGCTTCTCATCTACAAAGTGTTCGCAGATGTAAGGCTTCTTTGATCGGTATCGCGTCTTGCGTTAATGGTTCTATATCACTTAGGAACCCGTTAATACCGATGAAGATGTCCTTATCCAGGCATTTTGCGATGCCTATAGCGCAGGGGTTGCTTCTACCCAAAATCCCGTATACAACCGAACCACTCTGACTTTTAGCTAGGCCGATATAATTACGGCAAGCATTGGTAAGCCTAATGGGTTTGCTGATAATCCATGGGCCCTTGTTGCCAGTCGCCTGGTGGATAAAGGTGTTGTGGTTACAATCTCGGCCGGTAATGAAGGCATTACTGGTCCCTTTTTTGCTGGCAGTGGCTCTTCCGGCCATGGTGTTTTGGCGGTAGCTGCCATCAATGTCACCGGTAACCCAGATGTCAAAATGACCGATCCAAAAGCACAACCTATTCCCGCCGCCTTCACTACCTGGGGTCCAACGAATGAGCTACTGATCAAACCTGATGTTGGTGCTCCTGGTTATATGATTGTCAGTACTTTACCAGGAAACGAATTTGGGCCGATGAGTGGAACGTCAATGGCAGCACCATATATTGCCGGCATTGCGGCGTTATACATATCCAAACATGGCGGCCGCGAGTTTCACGGCCCCGGATTTGCAAAGAGGCTGGCCGAGCGTATCGTATCGAGCGGTCGTAGTGTCACATGGGCTGCCGGTAAAATCCTGTCTGACTACATTGCGCCCCCTTTCCAGGTCGGTACAGGGCTCGTCGATGCACGGAAAGTTCTACAATATGACACACATTTGTCTTTTGAACCATTTGCCTTACTGGACTCGGAGCTGTTCAAGCCAAAATGGCATGCAGATCTCACCAATTTTGGCAACAAAACCGTTACCTATTTCTTCGACGTTGAGCCACAAGCTGGGGTAGAGCTGCTTGACCCTCATTATGGGATCAAGTCTCTATACAAGCTAGAACCACTTCGCATCATTCCAAATGTTACATTACCAAATACTCCGCTGATTTTGAATCCCGGACAATCCGCTCGCGTGGAGTAAGTGATGAGCCCAACTATCATGGTCTTGCATTAACAAATAGCAGATTCTACTTCAACTACCCGGTTGGTATCAATGATGACTATCTCCCGTTATATGGCGGTAAGATATGGGTCCGGGGGGACAATGGAGAGGATCTTTCCATTCCATATGGAGGTGTGTCTGTTTTGATACAATTATTTTGCACTGGCAGAAGCTCACGCAAGTTTTATCTACAACAGGGGCAGCGTATGATACCGAAAAGGCTTTTGACACCATGTTCTTCGGGGAGCCCGCAGTAGCTCAGTCCATCAATTGGACGTAAGTCAAATGCTTTCCAGACGTGTTTCAAATCGATTCTAACAATTGTTGGTATAGATGGACCTTCAATGTTGAGCGTGATAGATTGGACTATATGGAATTGAGCGCAAGTCTCAACTATCCGTGCTTCCACCTACGTTGGGATGTAAGTGTATATGACTTTTGGTGATACTAAATGGACTACTAACTTGAATATAATAATGATACAGATTTTCGAATCTTACTGGAACGATGACTACTGGTCGTACCCTCCTGTAGTTGGCAACAATAGCTATGTTGGCTCTGTCGCAGTGATGCGTGGTTCGGACTCCTACTTTTATTATGATCCAGAGAGGATGAACAAGGACGACACCATTGCTTTTCCCATGATGAGAGTTCCTCGCGGATATTCAAAGTTTTGGTGGTTCGGGATGTTGGCTAATGGGACGCGGATCGCCCCAGGGAACTATACGTAAGTTGTCTTTTCGATATTTGCTTCCTATAACCACATTGAGCACAAGCTTACTTGATCATTTTGTTAGGATGCGTTTTGCCGCATTACGACCGTATGGAAATCCCAACATCGCGGACCACTGGGACGTTATGCGGATGCCTGTACGAAATATCCAGGTTCTCCCATTCAATTATACCAAATCAAAAGGGTTGTGATATGGAGCGAGTGAGACAGTTGAACAGCTTTAATGACTACTATGGAGAGGCAATTGTCATGTCATAAATCTTTTTGTGGGAGAATGTTGTATCTCGGACGTTGCAGTCAAAAAGCCATGCCATTCCAATGCAATCAACTCCAAGGTATACACAGTGCGACCCGCAAACCATAAACAAGTGCTGTGTTTTGGAGGCTCTCCATAAAACCATAGAGCTCCTTGGCGTTGACTGTCCTTCCAATATAAACCCATCACAAATGTTCTACTTCATACATTGTTTGCTCGTTTTATCTGAACTCGAAATCGCCGGTCAGACAAATGATGGATTTGGCATGACGGCCCAGAGGTTGATAATCCCTTTCCGGCTCCTCGCTCTACTATTTCCAACTTGGACAAGGTGTACCTCTCAAGCTCTACAATGATGGCTTGAAGAGCATTCGCGGGGATTGTGTCTCGGTGACTTCACTAGCTGCATACTTTATTGATCCGCTCCAAGCTCCTTTGTAAAAACGAATATCGTAACACGTAAACCACAGTTATCAGAATCATCTCTGGTCCTACTATGCTGCTAAATACATGGCCCCTTGAGATTCAGGGGACTACCTTTTTCAAATGGAGGCATATAGTAGGAATTGTCCACTGTAGCTCAGGCCCATTTGCCAAGAAGACTCATGAGTGCCAGTCCGGCGGCGAGGCCAGATCCCGCAAGCACCACGGTCAGAATGTCTGCATCAGCAAGCTCAGCCTTGTGGCCGTGAGCACCTACCATCCAGTCGGCAGCCCACATCTCAACGACACCAACCCAGATGAGGATGCCGGCGGAGAGGGCATCAAGGGTACCAATGGCAATGATGGTGGACTTGTCGTTGCCGTTGAAGTGCTGGAGGACACCGATACCAATCGCCATGCCGATAGGAGTGATGAAGGCAAAGAGGGCAGCGAGACCTAGTTGTTTCTGAAGGGTGAGGCCGACGGTCTGAACGTCAACTTGACCCTTTCTACGAGAAGGGGGAGGGGAAGTCTCTGGGCTGCTGTTGATGCCCTTCTCAGAGGCTTGACTGGTATCTGGGTCGGTGCAGCAGCCGTCGGGTGGGCGGTGGGTACCAATGCTGGCGATGCGGGTTCCCAGGGCGATGCCTTCAAAGAACTGATGGAAGATGATGACGATGAAGAGGGTGATGAAGAAACTGTCGCCAGAGACGACGAGGGTGAGACCAATGACTGGGTAAAGAGTTAGAATATGTGATGTAAGAAGAAGGGGGATTTAATAGAAAGAGGGAGCAAAGGAAATCGTACGGAGCGAGTGGAAGAGAACACCGGCTTCCATGACGAGGATGCTGACAACTTCTCCCGAAAGAGTGGCCTTGAAGGTTTCCTGCTTAGAGGCAGTGTTGGTTTTGGCTAGGACAATGCGGTGACCTGTGTATTCTACGAGGAAGGATAGGAACAGACCCGCCATGACTATGGCAGAGACGGTTCCTTCGTAAGCCAGTTCTCCGAGACACTTGTTGGCGAATGTGAGGGAGGCATGGGTGTAGAGCTAAGTCAGAGGATCATCAGTTTTTGGAGCTCTCAAGGGCATGAGCGTAGTACGGAGAGCTCTTACGTGGACGAAGGCGGTGGCGATGATGATTCCGGTGCCGAATTGCTTGAGGATCATGAGGGGGAGGGCCAGCTTGTTAGGCAAGGATCTCTGTAGGAAAATGGGAGCAAAGACGCCTTTTTTTGGAGGATGCCACGTTAGCCAAGAAAGTTATACAGTGCAAAGAGGTTGGGGGGAATTTGGACTGACCGATTGCGCTGGTGGCCATGATGACGAACAGGAGACCAATTCGTAGGCCGACATTGTACTCTCTCTTGGGAGTCACGCAGGCAGTTGCATGAGACTTGGCGTCCTCGTGCTCATCTCCTCCGATACAATGTCTAATTAACAAGGTTAGCTGTGGTGTATGTAGCTGGAGGCTTGCTGCTTGATGGAAAAGGGGGGTTGTGGGTAAGGAGGAAGACTGGGAGCAAGTAGACTTACTCGACTCCAGCGTGGAAGTGACAGTGACGACCTCCAGAGGACTCGTGTTCATCATCGCCGTCATGATGATGGTGACTATCTTCATGGTCATGGCCTTCTTCATCATGGTGGTGTTCATGGTCATGGCCATCATCGTGATCCTCGTCAGTGGTAATGGCATCTGCCTCAACTTCTTCGCCGTCAGGGCCGATACAGAAGCTGGAGAAGGTGTTGTCAGTTGGCTATACATATTTTGGGGTTATGATAGGCCTACGTTTCGTCACCGTGATGATGGCATCCAGTGAATTGCGCCGGAACGTCAGTCGTAGCGGTTGGGGCCACGTGGACGTGATACTCGGTGGCACCAGCGATGCAAAACCTGAAGAAAGAAAGTCAGTGAACTTGATTGAAACACGATGGCAAACAATTTTCGCCTTCTTTTAGTCTTGGTCGGGCTTTTGAAAAGAATATCGGGCACATACAGCTTCGAGCCGTGCATATGACAAGCAGTAATGGCCGTCACCTCTGCATTTGCAGACGAAGCACTCGGGGTGGCTGAGGTCTGTAGCTGGGCCACAGAGATGCCACCGAGAGCGAGGAGACAAAGGTCTCGAATCGACATGATGCCAGATGGGCCGGTATTCCTGTCCCTTTTTTTCTTGTGAATGGGTCCTCTTGCTGGTGTTGAGAAATGTGTGGGCTAGGGGGATGGTGGTCTCGAATCTAAGAAACCCTAAGGAATAAGCTTGAGTTTAAGCTTCAAGCCCCTGGGCCAGAACTGAAGCCGAAATCGAGGTCCAAACGAAGTGTACTTGTTAAGAAGATTGAAAAGACTGGGAAGACGGCAATGCCAACTTGGAGCTGAGGCTATCACCAACTCTTGGGGACTCTTGTTTGCTTCAACGTAAAGAAGAGTAAGGGATCTGGGGGAAGGGGATCAAGAAGAAGTTTAGAGAATAGAATCAGGGTAAAAATGGAAAACAAAACAAAAAGAGAGGGGGAAAAACTCTCTCGTCTCTCTTCCTCACATTTTCCGTTTGTTATGCTTCGCTTGTCTGCCAAAGGGAAGCGTTGAAGAAGTGTAACCCTGATGGCCCAACTAGCTGCGGGTACCCTGATGGCTCTGGTCCCTTAAGGAACGTTGATTACATCAAGGGGTCTAAAATGATTGAGAAAGTGCGGATACAGGAAGGTTTGAAGGGTCACAGCCTTGTTGATGTAACCTTCTTGTTTTTTTTTACCCATTTACTATGTTGTACTTGTCATATGTCTTCCCCTGATTTTTTGGATTCTCACCTTATACCATCTTAGTACATCTTTATTGTCTTTGGAGGCATCATCATCGGCTCTCTTGATTAGTGGTGGACATTGATCATCTGCATGCCAAGCAGCTAAGATATTCAGCTCACTCCGCATGAGAGATTTTTGACATTTAACCGAGTCTTCTTCCTCCCGAGGTTCTCTTCATCTTATCAAAGCAAGTCTCTTGTCAAGCTCTTTGTGACTCCCTGACGGAAAGTCTTGGGCTCGTGCTCACCGGAAGCCTAGCCAATCGCTTCGGATCGACAACCCGAACCGGGACGGAAGATTTGACGTTTTCTCCTCCTTTTTGTGGTTGAAGAACGTTTTGGGATCATTAAAGATTGTTTCCTCCTCAGAAGATGATGAGTTAGCCTCCGTGCTGCCAAAGTCTAGAAGATACAACGAGTTTGCTTGTTACTTGTGGGCGACAGAGTAGGGGAGATATATCGCAACTCTATAAGATCAAGAGCACCAACCTCTTTCTCGCACTTGCTATCCGACCCCTTGAAATACGGCAGACACCAGCATGAAGAATCATTCTGTGAGACGTCATGTTAACATAATCAACATTCCACAGCGCGCAACATCTGTGAGACAAGGCTGAAACCTTTCTTGTCAAATAGTATTGGCGAGCAACAATCCACCACACACTGGTGCAGTTCCCACAACAATCAACTTGCTACATCGACGTGTTCAGGACTCACATATAAGACTAGCTGAACAGTTGGACCCATTGATCTATGCTTGCTACTTGACATTGATGAGAACCACATTGTGGCACGTATGCGTCCGGAATATATGCAAGGGCTTGGTTGCAGTTGGGCCATCACAGAGGAAGGTCACAACCCGGCTTTTGCTTTGTCTTGACCACTCGGAATCAATATCGTAGTGTCCAGGACTATGCCGAGCATGCTTGGAATCATCACACGGGGCCAGGTCACACGGAAACGGTCACAACGTTCCGAACATGCTGAGCAACACAAAGCATTTGACAACTCCAGGGCACGTAGCCAAAAAAGGTACCCGTGTAACAAATCGATTTGACCGCTTCTTCAATGCTCCGTTCCGTTGAAGGAGGGAAAAGAAAAGAAACTGGGAGCTCAACTTTGTTTCTTGGCCCAATTGCCAAAATCTGCCAGCGTCCTCTGCTTCTTCTGCCCAGCCCCCAGACTGACCTGCCTCCCACGCTTATCCCCCACAGAAGTCCCACCACTTTTCGCGTGCAAGGCTTCACCATCCTGATTATCGGCATCCCGCCCATCGTCACTTTCGTACTCGCCCATGACTTCCGCCTGCCCAGGCAAAGGGAACAGCTCCCTCCAGCTCCCATCCAGCACCTTGTCATCGTTGCCAAACAGCCCCACCGCATACGCCTTCTTCATAGCAGACATGCAGATCCCCCTCCGCTCGTTAAAGTCAAACATGGGCTTCGGATACGTGCCACTGCCCTGATGCGCGAGACCGTCGCCTGTGATCCTCACGCCGGCCATCCTCTGGTCTTGCAACGGCGCTTTCCACGGCTCGTAGATGAACTTGGCGTCCATGCTCTTCAGCTCGGGGACCCATCTCCTGATAAAGTCCCCGTTCTTATCCCACTTTTGGCCAAAGGATATAGGGCTGTAGCACCGGTAATACTGCGTGAAGAAGGCCACGCAGGCGAGCCACTGCCAGTTGCCGATGTTGCAGGCCGGCTCGTGGTCTATGAGCCACTCCTCAAACACCTCGGCGCCTCGCTCCCAGTCAATGTAGCATCCACCCCTGGTGAGGAAACACGCAACACTATGTCGTCCCAGGTGGTGTATCCAACCTTCCTCCTTGAGCTGACGCATCAAGGCGTCGATCCACGGGAACCCAGTGACGCCATGTTTCCACCTCTTGAACCATACATCGGCCTGCTCATTATCCACATGGTATTCCCCAGTGACGACACCAGTCTCTGGATCCCTCTTCGAAGGCAGATGCCACGGAACGAAGCGACAGTACGGATTCCCCGCCATCTGGGCAAAGGACTCGCCCAGAGCCGCCTGCGCGGCAAAGTACATGTCCCGAAAGAAGAGCTGGCCCGTAAGACTCTCCGGCGGCGTTGAAGCCCCCTTGCCGCCGTACGAGTCAACGACGTCCTGGACGCGCCAGTAGAACAAGCGAACCGAAAGGGCGCCAAAGTGGAGGAATGGAGAGAGCAGAGTGGTGGACTGCGGTTCGAACTGCGCCGGGCTCGTCTGAGGCTTCCTGAATGTCGCCGTGTATTTCTGGTTCTTGATGATCCCATCAAGCCTCTCAAGCGCAATGGTCTCCCCCCCACGGTGAGGCGTCGTAGCAGACGGAAACCCAAGTTCCTCCATGGTCTCAATCGCAAAGTCCCCGTTCGGCCCGGCGATGCTCGCATACCCCGTATCCCTGTTGGACCTATTCCCCGCATTCAAGTCCGGCTCGGTCTCCGGCTCGTCCCGCTCAAAGTCGACGGGCATCCCCCCCGGATCCGGCAGACTCGTGGGGGCAGGTATAGGCCTCGCTATGCTCCCGACCCTTTTGCCCGCCTCCTGCAGCTGCGTAGTCGACATTGTTGGCTTCCCCCCGTTGTTGTCAACGACCATGTCGCTGTCCCATAGCGTCCTGCCCGACCGCACAATGACCTTGACGCCGGCTTCCTGCGCAGCTTGCATGACGACCTCGTCCCGTGAGCGCCCATACGCATCCGTGTCCTTTTCGAAAACCAAATGAGTTGGCTTCCATGCCTCAAAAAGCTTAGGAAACAGAGTTTGTGGTCCTTCTCTCAGAACAAAGAGTTTGGACTTTTTGTTGAGCTTCGTGATAGACGCGGAGAGGTCATTCTGACAGTCCAACCTATTCCCGCCCAAAAGTTCCTCAAGTCAGCTTTATAAGGAGCAATCATCCATCAATTTCTTCCATTTTTCTCCCTCTTTTAGCCCCCCTTCAAACTCACAAAAACTGCCATCTGTTTAATCCTCCCCTCGCTCGATATACATAATGAGGGTCCCACGTGAAAATCGGCCAGAGAACTTCAGGTTCAAGGTCCAGCGCCGCTTTCAGTGCGGGGGAATCATGCAGTCGAAGGTCTGTTCTGAACCAGTAAATGACTCGAGGCTTGCTCATAGTTTCTCTCTCTTCTCTCTCTCTCTTTCTCTCTCTCGTTATATTGCGTGCGTTATATATTGAAACTTTCGGCTTTGGTCATAATCACTGGAATGTTAGTTCATAGATGGTAAAGATGAATGCGGTACTGTTGGATGATGTCACTATGCGGATAATTCCGACTGCTATCCCCAGCACCAGGAATATAAATCGCAATGAGTCTATACTATGCAATCTTCGCAGTTTCAACACGTAACGCTCATAGTAAAACAACATACACTGATTCTAATCATGAATTATCGAAATGTGACCACATATTCATCTCTCATTTTCTTATTATAAAGATATCAAAATGAGCTTGAGCAAGGTAAATCCAATAGCAAAGCTCATCCAACCATACCAACTATATAATACAAGATATCATCCATAACCAGATTCCCTTTTTTTTTATACATGAAAGAAAATATTGCTTCCTCTACCGCCCAATAAATTTAAGCTCCAAATATCTCAGAGGGGGGAAGCTCACAAGAGCAAACCCACATCCAACCCAAACGCCAACATCAGCTGTCGAGGACAAGTTTGCCAAGGGCCCGACATACCACACCTGGGACATGCCGAGAATAGCACCAACCCAGCCGAGGAGGAAGCTGACCAAAGCAGCCCATCCTACGGGCAAGTAGGACCGGTCCTCCCACTTTGACCAGTCAAATGCCTTGTTCCACACGAACAAAACATGCTCCTCCAAGACAATGCAAATCATAATCTCAACCCAGTAACCCATCAGGGCCAGGAAATTGGAAAAGATGAGGAACAAGTGCTCTCGTCCTGCCAATGCCAGGACCATCTCGAGCAAGACAAGGAGCCATGACCACACCCAACGTGGCACCAGCATTCCATAACGACCCAATGTCTGGCAGTCAAGGGCGGCCGAGTAGGTTCCGGGAACACTGTTGGCAATCACGCCAAGAGCAACAACGACGGAGCAGAACTTGCCAAACCCTCCCAATGGCGCATATCCCTCGACAATCAGAGCACCGGTACTGATGGCATTGGCATCGGCCCATGAAGACTTGCCGGCGATTCCGGTTCCAAGCCCAATGCCGATAAAGTAGACAAACATGAAAGAAAACCAGACGCCGAGGAGTGTAAGAAGGAAGATCTTGATTTTGGGGGTTTTCTCGGGGTAGTAGACGTAGAAGTCGGATGCCGCAGCGGCCCATGAATTGGGCACGTAAAGGCATAGACAGAAGAATGTGAGGCGGTGGGCCGCCAACGTCGCGCCAGACCCGACAGAGGCGGTCTTGACATCGAAATAGGGACCAGCGCAGCCGATCAAAACGAAAAGAACGATGAGTTGGGGAAGCCAGGCGAATCTGTGGAGCATATTAGAAACAGTTTCAAATAAATTTGCGATGGGGGAGGCTCACCTTTCGTATTTCTGGAAAGGTATCATGCCGGCTACCGCAATGACCCAGCATACAAGAGAGACAACAATGATGCCGACAACAATGCTCATACTGCCGCCGCTCACAGCAGACAAAACCTGTCCGCCAATAATGGCATCAATAGTACCGTATCCAACCATGAGAACAATGTTGAGGAAGGACGGGATCTTGGATGGCCAATATCCCATGAAGAAGCGAAGGACGACCTAATGCGACAAAGGTTAGCATGCTGTTTTTGGGAAGCATCAAGTCGAGTCATGGCAGGTTGCTCACCATTGTTCTGTTTCCGCTGACAGGACCCCAAATACTCATATATGCCGTTGACAAGCTGCCAATCAAGGCACCAAAGACTGCACACATGGCACAGTCAAGAAATCCTAGCCCCAGCGTCAAGGGACCTAGGAGTCCGACAGCAAGATTGTTGATGGAGACATTGGCGCTGAACCATAGTAGGGCAACTTGGAGATCGTTGGAAAAGGAAGCAGGCAGTCGCTCCTCCGGGAGCACACGAGTAATGCCTCGAGCCTCGAAACCAGCGAGGCTCTCAAGGCGCGCATTGAGCCTCTTGAGAGTCGAGGGGACGGCAGCCTCTGTCTTGATGGAGGTGTCGATAGGTGCGCTGTCAACAGATGAAGACATGGCGCCACCCTTCTCACTGGATGAGAGCTCCATATCGAGCGTTGCGGCATTCGTCGCCATCATGTATGATCCAAAGAAACAATAATGGCTATGACGAAGTGACAAAGGTGAGACAATAAGATCACCACGCGAGCGAGGTGGTATAGTATTTACATTGGTCGCAGAAACGGCTGCGGTACCATTATTAGAGACCCGAGAGCAAAAAAAAGCCTTGAAAAGGAAAACGTGCCAAAACGGTAAGCCCGTTCACTTTCTCCCTCTCCCCCCTGTGGACGAGGGAAAAAAACAGAGAGAGCCTAGAACTTACCTAAACCAAAGGGCTGAGTGAGAGCTGGAGAATCCGCGGCGCTGGGCGAAACGGTTACGCCATGTGAGGAGTGGAGGTGGTGGTTGCTTCTGGTAGCTCTGTTTTTTTGCTTCTCCGGCTCTGGCTCTGGGTCTATGGATTCCTCGGGTCGCTTTCTTAAGCGTACTGGACTAAATAAGGGACTGCATGTTCCCACTAAGAAACATGCATCCAATGGGTTCCTGGTTCTGGTTGCACCCCTGGTCTTTTTTTGGGTTGTTGGTCTGTGGTGTCCAGGGAGATGGATGGCGAAAAACAGAAGCTGGTCTAAGCTCTCTCTCTGTCTCTGTCTCTCCCTCTCTCTCGCTCTCTTACTTACTTGTACAAGCACTTTTAGTCCGCGCAGTCTAACCATAGATTGGTTCAGAGGCCGAAGCAGAGAGGCAAGGGAGGGAAAGGAGAGAGAGCCGGGAGGGATGGCCGTCTGAATGCAAGGGAGGGAGGGGGAGAGAATGTGAAGCTTCGGAGCGTCTTTTTGCGAGTTTTTCTTCTTTCCTTTTCTACTATCGAGAGGTTATCGTTCCGACGGACTGGATTCCAGTGACGAATGGGCCCCTCAATGTCTGTGTTCTCGCGATCCCTGCGAACCACGTTTTTCAGCTCGATAGCAGCATTCCGAGCATGAGGTTTGCGCGCACTGCTGGTCTCAGACCACCCACCTCCTCTAGTACATACACACATGCATACATGCATAGTACATATTTGTAGATACGGAGTATGTAGGTACTATGATACCAATACTCCATCATAGCATGGCTGCGGATTAAACGTGCTCAAGAGAGGTCAATGCAGCCAGGACCTGGACAGGGTGGAGCATCAAGCACCTAATGGTTGGGCGCATGAACCTTTGTGCCGCTGGGGAAAATTCCGGCTTCTCCATCGCGTATCGTACCGTCCATGCGTCTTCGTTCGAAAAAAGAAAGGTTTGGTCACAGGGGGAAGGACAAGGATCCTGTGATGGAGGTCCTTTGTTGCCTTCGGTCTATATTAACAACCAGGCCAATCAATACAAGGCATGTGAGAGAGGAGGGGGGAAAAGGAGTAAAGGAGAGCAAGAGAGAGAGAGAGAGAGAGCCCTAAGAGGAGGGGGAGAGCGAGCACTAGGAAACAAGATCCCGCCTCGTTCAAGCCTCCAGGGCCTCCAGGGGCCTCAGGGCTCCGATGCAGCTACTGAAATGACGCTAAACAGCGCTGGAACTCAGGCCGGGGCGGCACTTTCAGCCCCCAAAAACAGTTGGGGTGAGATCTAAGGGAGATCCACTACCAATAGTACCATCTCTGGTCGGGTCTACATCACTATCATCATCACCATCATCATCATCATGGTGTGGCCAAACAGGGTGTTCGGCCGATCAAGCCACTTTGGATCGCTCGTTTATGATGACAAGGATGGACCCTTTAGATTTCTTTTTTTTCTCTCCCTTTGCTTTCTAATAAATGTGTTACGATTGTCGACAAGACAAAAAATTGAATCAACATGAGCATCTAGTTGAGAATGAAATAAATCCTTCATCCAAGATATGATACAGTACAGCAGGCGAGAGCAAAAACAACTTGTGAGATTATAGATACTATTCCGTCATATTGCTACGTAAACTATATAATTATACACAAGTTTTTAACATCTCTTCCTGGTATCACGTACACAAAACATTATTTCAACTGGGAATCTAACTAAAAAGCAAAGAGAGAGAGAGAGAGGGCGAGAGGGGAAACAGCCTCTCCCCCCCTTCGTTAGTGTGACGATGAAACGTCCACCGTTGTTACCACCACAATTTTATCGCTCCCAGGAGGGGCGCTGATGATGCTGCTCGATCTCCTTGCCGAAACATCAGGTGTTGGCGATAGTGCACGCTGTGACCTGGTACTGGCGCTCACAGACGTGCTGTGCTGGTGACCTGGTTGGTTCCCCTGCAGGACAAGCTCGATCTGGCTTCCCCCTCCATCAGAGCCTACGCGCCGCTCCTCGGTCGCAACCGTGTACTCCTCTTCATTCTTGTCAAAGGTCGTCCCGAAGGTGGTCAAGACATCCTTGGCCCGTGGCTTGTGCCTCCAAGAGCGGGTCGCGTGTCGGTATTTGTACGAGGAATCCTCTTGGCTCGCATCTTTTATCCCAAACGCCATGCGGAAAAGCGGCCAGCATAGCGGGAGGTTGCCGACAAAGATGGACATTCCGACTTCGGCGACATACCAGTAGAGGAAGACATATGAGTTCGGGTTGCTAAAGTTGTAGTATCTGTTGAGAATCGCTGCCAAGATCTGTATTGGGGGCCATCGCTGTCAGTCACTGTGCCAGGGCTCTTGGCCAAACGTTAGGGCTGCACCACTTACGTTGAATACACCCAATCCGAGAATGCAGCACAAGATGACTTTTCTACACCATTGATGTTAGTGACTTGTTGTTATAAGACAAGTGCCGTAAACTACATACCTCCTCATGGAAAGTTTCGTCTTGACAATAATCGGGATAGGGATGAAGAAGAGCAATATGTCGGACGAGATGTTGAATGCTGTAGCAAAGATCATATGATGATAGTATGTCGCACATTGCACTATTCCCATCCATGTTAGCGAGTCCGCAGCGAAAAGTGTTGCCATGCGTTCAATACTCACTAATCTTAACCGGAACACTCCAGTACTCATATGTTGGGTGGCACCAGAAGAAGAGGAACATGAGCATGACCAGCACGTAACTGAAGATGCAGTAAATCGTTGCAATTCTGACAATCAGATGCTGCGTAGTCAAAACACCTTTTCTGTTTTCAGGGTACAACTCGTTAGCCAGCTGGATAGTTGAAGAAGAAGGGATATCCAAGGCACCACTCACGTTAGACGAGAGTAGAGTATCAGCAAGCAAGCCTTGACCGTCCAAAGGCCCGTCAGAGTAAAGATTTCGAGCACAAATGTCATGATACTGCCGTAGATGGCCTTGTCTCTGCCTTCGGGGGTAAGAGCGGCAGCGATCTCGGGTGCCATATAATTGCTGCCATTTGCCGCAACTTCATTAATTGATACAACAACACCGGTGAAATTGGCCTATTCGTAAAAGATTTGAGTCAGCTTTTTTCTTTCTTTCTTTCTTTTTCCCCCCCTAATGCACTCGGCAAAGATTGACGATGGTGATGAATATGTGGAGCGACAAGGTGAGGGGGGGAGAGACATGGGAGCAAGTAAGCGAGTGACGCTCACGCGGACGCACGCAAGGAATGGAACCTCGTGGGGTAGACAAGATCCGAGGAATAAGCAAGCAAATGCGAGGAGAGGGGGAGAAAGAGAGAAAGGGAATACATACGAGAGCGAAAAGCATGAGATAATCGTCTGCTTGGAGATCTTTCCATTTTCCCAGTTTTATCCGTCGTGAGACTCTGTTCATCATGCGGTGTTAGAAAAACAAAAGTCCATGAGACGGGCAATGATCCACGGGTTTTCTCGGATATGGAATAAGACGAGGGAGAGGGGGAGGGGGGGACCAGACGCACAATCGACAAACAACCAGGAAAACACCAAGCGTGTAAAGAGTCCATGATTCGACCCTGAGAGAGTCGATGAACTTCATGGCGACAGCGGCCCCAAGAGAAGGCTGTTTGGCCCTCTCAAACACCGAAAAGCGTTGGGTGGTGTGTGGTTCCGGGAAGAAGAGAGAAGTTGAAAAGGAAGAGTGCGGGTCGGTTAAACTGATAGGTCGTCGTCGTCGTCGTCGTCGTCGTGGGGGGTGGTAGCGATACAGACTGATTCATATCCTTTTTTTTTTTGGTCCGCTACGTTGTCTCGGCTCTCGTGACCATCACAGCCAGCCAAGCAAGCAAGTTCTTACAGGAAGAGGACGACCCTCCCAGGGCAATGTGGGTGGGATTTGGCGAATTCAAGTACCGAGCCAAGATGGGCCAAGATGGACCAAGATAGGCCAAGATGGGGAGGGGGGCGTACTCTAGCTTCCTTTCTCAAAAAAAAGAATGAACCCGTTCTAGTCCCCTCTGTATCTAAGTTGGACCGCAAGAGAGAGAAGCTGACGTTTGCGCGGCACCGAGCTGATGGTCCAAGAGAGGCGAGACATGCGCTCGGGGGAGGGGACAATACGACGCTGAGTAGCACGCCACGCCAAAAACAACTGCCTATGTACTTGAATAGCAGGAGAGTCGTCCTACAGAAAGGTAAAAAAAAAATAGAAATAAAAATAATAAAAAAATACTGGAGGGCTGAGCAACTGATAATACTGTGTGTGTGTGTGCTTATGTGATGTGTGTGTGTGTGAGGGTCTAACCAACTACATACGACTACGAGGTGTCCAGAACATCCAGACTACGGATTGAATTGACAAATTTCTTTTGGCCCCCACTAGCGATTGCAAAGTCGTGCAAGTTACAAGAGCTATCTCTTTATTCTCCCCTTCCTCACCTTACGAAAAGCGCGCTGTCCGGCTGAATCCGGTAATGCTACGATTCTTTAGCTCCCCCAGGTCCCTCAGGTTCGCTCAGGCCCATGGCGCGCGGTGCGGGTCAAAAGGGAAGGGCTGGGCTTCGGGCTGCGGCCAAGCTGGGCGTAGCTGGAATGGAATGGGCGGGATGGCGAAAGCCGTTTGTTACGTGTGTGTACATATGTGTGTATGTGTGTGTGTGTGTGTGGAAGACGACAATACCTACAGAGATACGCCGTACACCTACTACTCCGTACGTGTAGTAGTACTACTACACGTACAAGTAAGTATAAGCTGAGCAACTACCGGCGGAGTCAAAAAGTCGAATGTTTTGGAGCCAAACAACTCTAAGTCCTTTGACAGGGGGGGCCTTGTCCTAGAGTGTGTGGGTGGTGTGGATATGTGCAGGGGATTTGAATCAACCTGGCATCGAGGGTGTCAAAAAAACGCCGCTGGTCTGGTAACTGTATTTTGTATGTGGTTGGCCGACAGTATTTTTCGACCCCCTCCCCTGGTCTGGATAAATTATAATCAAGAGGAGGGGAGAAAATCATCCATGAAATATCTCTCTCTGTGTGTGTGGGCTTCAAGTCATGGTTCTACGGCGAATAAGATCTCAAACTGTGGCGGACGATCCTCCTCGGAATCACCTCCCGCCATGACGCTAGGAAAAACCAGGAAACGTACGTCTTTTCTACAATAGGAAGCCCTTTTCTTTTGGATGGTATGCACAGTAAATAGTCTGGTAGGACTGTGTCATTGTGTGTGTTATTGTCAAGGGTTGCTGAATAGCATAGCATAACACCTACTGGGGAGCCAGCATGACACAATGTTTATGTACGTTGTGTGTTTTCTTTCTTCAACCGTATGAATCCTAGAGATAGATATATTCGGTCGGCCAAGCACTAGAGGTTCTTCACGCATGAACCAGACGCTGCTCAATGTTTTCTCCGGTGCCACGCAGCAGTTCGATCGTCTTAGCACGTACATAGGTTTTCCTCCCTCCTCTCCTCCCTGGCTCGTTTGCTTTCTCGCTTCCTCGAGCCGAGGCCCTAGAGCTGCACAATTATAAACCGCCGATTGCTTTGGCTAATCCTCGAAACGGACATGGCTGCCGTCGGTACAGGTTGGTTGGTATTAAAGGGTCAAAGGGGGGGCGAGGGGGGGGGAGGAGACGCTATCCAAACATGTTCGGTGTAAAAAAAAAACGGCTTCTTCAAGACCTTGCATGTTGCAACACTGCGGCTTCATGGCTCGCGGTCCGAAGAGACCTTGGCCCCCCCCCCCATGTTCCAAAAATTCTGCAAGGGTAAAGAGGAGGAGTGATGCATGAAATGCAGAAGGGGAGATTGCGGAGATAGATGGTGCATGCACGCATACCCATATCCAGTATAGAGCAAAGACAGAGAGACAAGCCAGCAGCACCGAATGCTACATACCAGTTGCAGAATTCACTTTCCGTTCCCGTTGCAGATCCCGGTTAAGGAACTTGATGATGATGATGATGATGATGCAAAGGTTCTGATTATTGATTCCTTCGGAAAATTCTAGAGTTGCATAGCTTTGGTTTTTTTTTTTTTTTTTTTTTCTTGGCTATTTCGGCGAGAATCTGAAGATCGGCTCGATGGATCAAGGTATTCCACATGGATTAAGATGATGATGGATCTCCAGCATGGGATAACTGTAAGCATCATCAGTACCTGTTCCTGAGTAACGAGTCGTGCGATGCAACGCTGGTGGCCCTCGCACGAGAAGAGTCCTTTTTGCAGAGTTTATCCAAGGGGCATTGCGTAGCAGTTGTTTCATTTCCGTGGTTCGGCCTTGTTGGTTGATGGTGTTGTTGCATGTGGTTCTGTCAAGGATGATGCATCCCTGCCATTCTGCATCAAGTTGAGTTGAGGAGCAGGCAGAGAGATACGGAGAGTACATGTACGATGGCGAGATGCGACCAGGGAGATGTATTCATGTACAATGACCACAGACTGCAGCGCGTATCGATTGATGATGCATCAGCTTTGATAAGGCCAACAATACTTGTAATAAAACAATCTAGAGCAAAATGGAGTTTACGACAAAAAAAGAAAAAAGGAAAAAAAGAAAGAAAGGGAGGGTAAAAAAAGAATCCTTCGGAAAATACAGCCGGACTGGGATTATTAAAAAAAAAAAAAAGCGTCATTTTTTTTTTACTTTTGTTTTGCGCGGCATCTTGCGAAGGCGGCAGCACGTGCGTGCATACACTATCTATAGGTATGCACAGTCTCACAGCGCGCGCAATATGTGCAGGCCTACCTACGAGGTATGTATGTATCTATGTATGTCGATAATGTGCGTGCGTGCGTGTGTGTCTTGGGCCTCTTCATTCTCAACAAACTATTGGTGGTCTGGTCTGACTGTTGGCGACGGGCACGCATCCATTGATCCGATGGGATGCCAATGATGCGCTAAAGCAAACCCCCATCTTTCCATGCAAGCCGCCCTCTCAAGTGGGAGAGATAGACAACCGCTGTTGTAAATTAATTAACACACGCGATACTGGCTGTCAAAGACAGAGGAGGACACTTCCCTGCCTTACTTGTCGTACTCCATATTATCCATCATACAGGTAGTACATACAAATACATAATGGCAGTCCCAACTTCAACCCCCATCGACGACTTCACCACCAAAGCCTTCGACTTCATCATCGTAGGAGGCGGAACCGCTGGCCTGGCCGTCGCATCCCGTCTCGCTGAAAATGCTGCCTTCACTGTCGGTCTGATCGAGGCCGGGCCCATTGCCGAGGGCCAAGACGACGTCGACATTCCCGCTCACTATGGCAGGATGTTGGGCGGTCCCTACGACTGGCAGTTTGAGACGGTGCCTCAGAAGGGCCTCGGTGGCCGATCCCTGCCGTGGCCACGAGGGAGAGTCCTTGGCGGTACGAGCGCCATCAACTTTATGACTTGGGTGCGTGCGAGCAGGCAAGATTACGATGCCTGGGAGTCGTTGGGAAACGCCGGATGGGGATGGGACGATTTATTGTAGGTTGGCCTTCAGCTGTCTGTCACTTATCAGATGAAATAATAAAATGAATTTAATATAGACAGCTCCATTGATTAACTGCTAATCTTCCTTTAATAGACCCTTCTTCAAGAAAGCAGAGACGTTTCACCCTCCAACTGAGCTGCTGCAGGAGCAATATGATGTTTCTCACAATCCGGACGCCTTTGGCACAGCAGGCCCGATTCATATATCGTATTGTACTGACTATTCTCCATCCCATCAATACTGGCATCAGACACTAAACACTCTCGGCGTTGATACCAATTCTGCCCATGTTGCCGGGTCCAACGTTGGCGCATGGACAAACGTCAACGCCGTCAACCCACGCACAGCAACTCGCTCCTATTCGATGCATTATCATTCCCTCTCTTCAAATCTTCACATTCTAACAGAGGCCACCGTCAATGAGGTTGTCCTCAGCCAGACCGACCATGAACTTGTAGCCACTGGGGTCCGCTTCACACATCAGGGCAAAGAACATGTCGTCTCTGCGTCTCGGGAGGTCATATTATCCGCTGGCAGTGTGCAATCCCCTCAGATACTGGAGCATTCGGGAATAGGTAATCCCAAAATATTGAACGAAGCGGGTATTCAGGTCAAGGTGGACAGCCCACAGGTTGGAGAAAACCTCCAGGAACATCTGAGTGAGTTTCACCTTAATTTCATATTCGTGAGATGGCACAACTAATAGTTGGAAAGTGTTGGCAATCATTGTCGAGGTCGACGCCAATCTTCCCAACCCTGATGATCTAAAAACAGACGCTGTCTATGCAACCGCAGCCAGGGAGCAATATTTGACGGAGAAAACTGGCCCCCTGACTATTCTCCCATGCTCCATCTGCTATCTGCCCTTTACCCAGTTCATGTCCGACGATACGATTGACTCCTTATCTTTCAAGGCCGACTCATTAACCGTCTTCACTCCTGAAAACAAAGCCATTCTGAATCAGCGCTTGAAAGACCGCGCCAATCTTGGGCAAATTGAGTACATCTTCGATCTTGGTAACTGGAATCCATTCTATAAGAATGAGGACGGGAAGAAGTACGGCACCGTTTTACAGATTCTTCAGTATCCCTACTCAGTCGGGTCGATTCATATCCAGCCCCAAAACGGGAAAAAGCCTTCGGGGGAAGATAAACCCCTGATTGACCCAGCATACTACGGCGGTCCTCATGGAGAACTAGACATGGAGATAATGCAAGAGTGTGTTCAGTTTGCGAGCAAAATCACCAGCACAGCTCCTCTTGCGGATATTATCAAGGGACCAGCCTCCCCATCAGCTGCGACCATTGCCGATAAAGACCTCTTGAAACAATGGATTGTTGATAATACGATTACTGATTGGCATCCTATCGGAACTTGCGCCATGGGCGGTAAGGCAGGCATCCGTGGCGGTGTTGTGGATGAGCGTTTGCGAGTATATGGTGTCAAGGGTCTGAGAGTCGTTGATGCCAGCATCATGCCGCTCCACATTAGCGCCCATCCGCAGGCGACGATATATGCCATTGGCGAAAAAGCGGCGCATATGATACTCGAGGATAATGCCTAGAGCCTCGAATTCTAGCTGTATATAGATGGAGTGAGCCGTTAGATTTAGAGCCGATATATCTACATATTTATAGAGGATGCTCTGATACCCCGTCTATTTCCCGATAAATTCGTGCTCTTACACCTCTGAAAATGCTTTCTCTTAGCGAGCTCAGGGGTGGTGGATATTTTGACTCGAAGGGCCCGTTTCGTCGCCACCTCCTGAAAACCCGACACGAGCTCTCGCAAGAGTGAACTCGCTTGATGGTGTTCGAAAAACAGAAGTCGAAGAAGGCAAGTTGTGGACCATAATACCGTTGGTTTGTATGCTATCAGAACCGACATCCGGGATGGTCTCTAGCGATGTCTCTGCCTGAGTTTCTGATGTTTTCAAAGTTCTTCTAACCCAGGGGGCAAAGTTGTAGTATCCCCCCGCTGCGAAAACGCCGATCCAAAGGGCAAGTTCGGTACCATAGATGGCTATGCCGAGAACATCCAATTTGGGCTGAAAGAATAGGGATACGAGAGAGAAGAGATCTCCACCCGCATCAATGCCCACAAAGATGAATGAGATGCCCCGTACAGAACGGTGGACGTAAATGTCCCAGTAGTGCGTGAGGACTCCAGCAGCGAGCAGTGAGGCAGAAAGCACAGCCATTAATGTGTCTGGCCATGTCAAATCTGAAGAGTGAGCGGCGCGAAGTGCAAAAATAAGGCCGGCCTCGATGCCAGCCATCAACAGGATCACTGGTATGACTACAGAAAGAGAGTGAATCACGGACCAGCGCTAGAATACAAATATCAGTCAACGTGAAAGGTAGAGAGAGAGAGAGAGAGAGAGAGAACGGAGGCCGGACCTTTCCATAATATTGGCACTGTATCCAAGTAATCAGGCTGAGCAGGGTTAGAATCTGGGGCTGGATTCGTAAAGCCACATTGAAATCCTTGGTGACGTTATATACGCCAAGTGGAACACCTGCCCAGGCCCATAGCATCATCATCGAGGGCTGCAGACCAGTGGTGTTGTGTCGTCTATAGTTGATGATGATTTGGGGGATAAGCTACTTTGGGCATGAGCCTCCAACATAAACGTCTCCGAATACTTTGAGGATAGTTACCTGTACTGACCAACAGACCTGATTAAGGAGATTTGGATATCAGCATATGGTTTAAAAAAAAAACCGAGGTTCCCGATTATAGAGCGAACATGTATGTTCACTTACAGCTCCAGCGGTCCCCAGCACATTCGCTGCCACGGGGTTTCCCATATTGTTGATGTTTAAAGAAATGTATGTTTTCACTGTTTATTCCTAAAGATAAAGCAGCCCCCACTAACATTTTATATCATCAAGTCGTCAACCTAATTTTTGCGAGGATCAAGTATGAGAGCAACATGCTACGGCTACCCTGGAGGCACAGCGACGCCGTGGGTAAAAGTCGGCTGCTGATTTCGCGTCACCGATCTTTAATTGATTGCAGCTGAACGCGTCTCCCAGGAGATGGCGTGGATGCGGGACGCGACAAGTTGCTTTTGCTGCTGAATGCCTACAGAAAATACGGAGTACGGGGTACTGCACTCCGTAATTATACAGGCGATAGATCTCTGGCAGCATCCGATCTTATCTCCTGCAACTGCACAACAATTGGATTCAGGGTATCGGAACTCGCCATGGCTTCAAGACCTGAATTAAAGGTATCTGCTCTCGTCCCCCCATCTGGCATATGGTGAGATCCAAGTAAGCTGACAGTGCATGCCATGACCAGCTCGACGACGAAGGTGGCTTCATCCGCTTCTTCAAATCTCTCCCCACCGAAAATGAAGACACGATACGAATATTCGATCGAGGCGATTGGTATACCGCCCACGGAAACGATGCCAACTTTATTGCCAAAACAGTACGCTTGATCTTGAACTGGGAGAGGACGAAGAAGAGGACGATATGGGATGCTAACCTAGCTCAAACAGGTCTACAAGACGACCTCTGTCGTAAGGCAACTTGGCAGAAATGACCACACAGGCCTCCCCTCGGTCACAATGACCATGACCGTTTTTCGACAGTTCCTCAGAGAAGCCCTCTTCAAGCTAGGAAAAAGGATCGAGATCTGGCAAAGCCCCAACGGTCGAATGAACTGGAAATGCGTCAAGCAAGCATCTCCGGGTAACCTGCAAGATGTCGAAGATGAGCTCGGTGGCCAAATCGACTCTGCCCCCATGATTATGGCAGTCAAGATCACAGCAAAGGCCTCCGAAGCTCGGAGTGTTGGTGTCTGTTTTGCCGACGCAAGTGTTCGAGAGCTGGGAGTCAGCGAGTTCCTCGACAACGACCTCTACTCTAACTTTGAGGCTCTTCTAATCCAGCTCGGCGTCCGAGAGTGTCTCATTCAGTTCGACAAGAGCGAAAAGGAAAAGGATCCCGAGCTTGCGAAGCTGAGACAGATCATCGACAACTGTGGCGTCGCCATTGCAGAGCGACCGGGTGGTGACTTTGGCATCCGAGATATCGAGCAGGACCTAGCTCGTCTGCTCAAGGACGAAAAGTCGGCTACAATGCTGCCCCAGACAGACCTTAAGTTGGCTATGGGATCTGCAGCATGTTTAATCAAGTACATCGGTGCCTTACAAGACCCATCTAACTTTGGACAATATCAATTATATCAGCATGATTTGGCCCATTACATGAAGCTGGATGCTGCAGCTCTCAAGGCACTGAACCTGATGCCTGGCCCGCGAGATGGATCCAAGACGATGAGCATCTACGGCGTCTTGAATCACTGCAAGACACCCGTGGGCAGCCGTCTGCTAGCGCAATGGCTAAAACAGCCCCTGATGAGCCAGGATGAAATTGAGAAGCGACAGCAACTGGTCGAGGCTTTCTATAACGATACCGAGCTTCGGCAAACTATGCAGGAGGAGCATCTTCGCTCTGTACCGGACTTGTATCGTCTGGCCAAGCGGTTCCAGCGCGGCAAGGCCAATTTGGAGGATGTAGTGCGTGCGTATCAGGTCGTCATCCGCCTTCCTGGCTTCATTGGCACTTTGGAAGGAGTCATGGATGAGGCCTACAAAGACCCCCTCGACGAAGTTTACACAAACAAACTCCGTGATCTATCTGATAACCTGGGCAAGCTCCAGGACATGGTGGAGCAAACCGTCGATCTCGACGCCCTCGACCGGCACGAATATATCATCAAGCCAGAGTACGATCAGAGCCTTCGCATTATTCGCAAGAAGCTTGATCAGCTCGACCGGGATATCAGGCAAGAGTTCCTCGACGCCGCGAGCGACTTGGGTCAGGAGCCGGACAAGAAAATCTTCCTCGAGACTAGCCACAAGGTCCACGGCGTGTGCATGCGACTCACGAGGCAGGAAGCCGGCTGCATCCGAAACAAGTCCGGATACCAGGAATGCTCAACGCAGAAGAACGGCGTGTACTTTACGACCAAGAAGCTGCAGTCCTTCCGCCGGGAGTATGACCAGCTGTCGCAGAACTATAACCGCACACAGAGCAGTCTGGTAAATGAAGTCGTCCAGGTAGCGGCCTCATATTGCCCAGTCCTCGAGCGGTTGGCAGGCGTGCTCGCCCATCTGGATGTCATCGTTTCCCTCTCACACGCCGCCGTCCATGCCCCCGAGGCATATGTCAGGCCCAAGATTCACCCCCGTGGCGAAGGACAGACGAAGCTCGTTGGCGCGCGTCATCCGTGCATGGAGCTTCAGGACGACGTTCAGTTCATTACCAATGATGTTGACCTCACAAGAGACAAATCCTCCTTCCTCATCATCACCGGCCCCAATATGGGTGGTAAATCGACTTATATCCGTCAAGCCGGTGTAATCGCCCTCATGGCTCAGGTCGGATCCTTTGTCCCTTGCTCCGAAGCGGAGCTGACCATCTACGACTCCATTCTTGCGCGTGTCGGTGCCAGCGACTCTCAGCTCAAGGGTGTCTCTACGTTTATGGCTGAGATGCTCGAGACAGCCAACATCCTCAAGTCGGCCACGAAAGAGTCCTTTATCATTATCGATGAACTGGGCCGTGGCACATCGACCTATGACGGCTTCGGCCTCGCATGGGCCATCTCAGAGCACATCATCAAGGAGATTGGCTGCTTCGCCATGTTCGCCACTCACTTCCACGAGCTCACAGCCCTGGCGGACCAATACCCCCAGGTCAAGAACATGCACGTTACTGCACACATTAGCGGCACCGACAGCGACAACTCCAAGCGCGAAGTCACGCTCCTGTACAAAGTCGAGCCTGGAATCTGCGACCAGAGTTTTGGTATCCATGTGGCCGAGCTGGTGCGTTTCCCTGACAAGGTCGTGCGCATGGCCAAGCGAAAGGCCGATGAGCTGGAAGACTTTACCACGAAACATGAGGACTTGGGCGTGAGCTACAGCACTGAGGATGTCGAGGAGGGAAGCGCCATGTTGAAGAAGGTACTCATCCAGTGGAAAGAAGCAGTCGAGAGCGGACAGATGAGCAAAGAGGAGCAGGTCGCAAAGTTAAAGGAGCTGGTAGCGGGTGATGCAAAGTTGCTTGCCAACCCATTCTTCCAGTCAGTTAAAGCACTATAATGCATGTTGATGGGATGAGAATAAAAGCGAATCGCAATATGGAAGGATGTACTATAATTTTCCAGCAACCTTTGGCGTTGAGGGCACGGACATTGGGAAAGTAAGACTAGGTTAATCTACATGGACATTAACACATGACGTCGAGTTGAGCACAAGAGATTTAGTTTTCAGATTACGAGATGTGATGAGGTGAACGTAGGCGAAGGCTTTGGCGTCTCTGGGTGATTACCCCTTGGCCAGAACCCGGGAGTCTGAGGCGGAAAATGCAACGGCCATACAAAAATATGCATACGATGAATAGAATCATGGCACTCATAATCGTCATCAGGGACATTTCATCAAATTGTACAACAAGCATGATAAGCAACGACGTGAAGGAACCCCCGTCTACCTTCAACTGTAATCTTGATGACAGTTGCTTGTATGACACGCATTTCGCGAGATGAGCTGTTTTACCTAATTGCCAGTGTGAGTTAGCAACTGACCATCAAATACGTCAAACATGAGATTGCAGTAAGATGGGACATCAGAAAAAACAATGTAGATATGGTGTGTAATATAATCACAGTAATCATAAACAGCCTCTGTAGAGATTTCATCACGGAAAAAAAAAAGGAAACCCTAACATATGAAAGAGAGAAGAGAGGTAACGAAAGGGGAGTTGGCATACCTAATTATAACAAACTTGCCAAGTACTATCAATATGGTAAAGATTGGTGCCATGAATAGCTCTGTAAGATAATTGCTTTTACCAAGTGTTAGTAAATGACTGCCACCGAGTGTTGAGTACGCAAGACGGTATGTGAATGGGAGTGTCAGACAAGACAATGTAGAAATGGTGATAAGTAATCATACAAATCATAAACAGCCTCTGAAGAGATATCATCATGAAAATGGGGAGGATATAAAGAATAAATCAGGTTACCGAAGATGAAATCTTACATACCATAAAATTGCTACCAGGGAAATATGTAATAAACTTGGCTGGCTATGAGGTGCGTTAGTGAACTGTTCTAGACAGAAATGATGGAGTGCAAGAACTTGTGGTTCAATCAAAATATCAGAAAAAACAATGTAGATAGGTGTAATGTAATCACAGTGATCATAAACAGCCTCTGAAGAAGTCTCATCATACAAGGGGGAAAACATGGGAGGTAAGAATGAGAGTATGCCTAAAAAAAAAGAGGGCAGTGAAGGGAATTGAACGTACCTTGATATACTGCCAAGTTCATGCCCAAGTCACTTGGCTTGCTAGTTGTCATACGACAGCATTGAACAAAGCAAAAAACTCCGATTGTCTAGCGTAGCGTCTCTTCCACCCAGGAAGACAATATATGTACAGGTTGCCACGAGCTCCTCGGTAATCGGTAACGCATTTATTGGCTGCCCTCGACTGTAGCACTAACAGGGTTAATTTCAAATCCATACTTCTCCTTGATCCGCTCGCGTCTCCGCTCCTCATAACCAGGAGCCCTGATGCCTGTTTCGAACAAAGTCAGTGTTTAGAGCCCGTCTGTTGAGCATAGGATGAAACATACCTCGTCCCTCACCAATCTCCGCAATAGTCTGCTCAATGGGCAGCCGTGTTGTCCGTCGAACAATTTCTTTGCGCTCGAACTCATCCTCCTCTTTGTAGAAGCTGTCAATGCGACCTCCCATAAGGTGAAAGGTACCCTGGACACCACCAACCAGGGCACCAAGACCCAGCACAATAGGCATGCGCTTGACTATGAAGGGGATTTTTCACATCAGCGAATGAATTCCAGCAGCATTGCGGCAGCGGGATTTTTCCTTACATGGAAGGCCGAGAACACTACCGCACATGAAGCCACCAAAGGTAGTAGCCCATGCGTCCTCCTTTTCTCGCAAGTTCATCACCGTTCGTGAGAAGAATGCATAAGCGCCAGGTCCCGCAGCTACATGTATCCCATCTCGTTAGTTACGTCTGCCACGCGCAAACCCGCGGGGGAGAGAAAACAATCAATTGATCCCTCTCCCCCCCGCGCGCACTCCACATCCCATCAATTGAGTCGTACCGCAAATGCCAATGATGGGAGCTCCCCGAGTAAAGACACTAAAAGCGCCTACATTACCCTTTGACAGGGCATTCTGGATAGCAGCAACGAAGAAGCCGCTGCCGAGGCCGACGACCGCCGTCTTGGCCGTCTCGTCGAGGACATCGTGAGGGACGTAGGGCTTGTCAGACTCGGCAAGAGCCTTGGGACTGTGGCTCGTTTGGCGATCCATGGCGTCGTATGGACGAGGAGGAGGGGAGGGTCGCCGTATAGAGTGTGAGAGAAAGAGAGAGGAGCTGTTTTGCTTTCCTGATAGACTAACTTGAAGTTGGAGCTGGTCTCGGGCCCATGGGTTCTGAGCGGATACTGTCACGTGATATGTCATCAATTGGGAGACTCGGATTGGTCAAGCTCATATAGTGTTAAAATACTTGCTGCCCCACCAGCTCTCGACGTCTTAAAGGCCCAGGAATAAGATAACTTGCGATCCTCTATTGTGCCAAAACTCATTCCAACAGGGTTCAACAGCTCTAAAAGGCAGTTTAAAAAAAATACACCAAGTCATAAAGAAAGGCCCCCAGTTGATCTTGACAAAAAAGACGTAATAATCTTGGGAGCGGCAATTCCTGTCTTGACTATTCGTCAGCATTTTCAAGACTCGTACAATTTTTCTCCTGGACTGGCACTCACTTATACGACACTTGTGCTTCTTCACATCCAATAAACACCAATTTGAATATATCAATTACCTCTTCTAGCGTTCTATATATATATATATATATCTAAAGTCGAACTCTTCATCATGACTGCAGAGGAGAAGAGTGAGCCCTTGCTCGCCAACGAGAACCTTCTCATATCCCAAGAGAATCTTGCTCCATCAGATACACCACAACCCATGGAGATTTCGCAAGATGAGCCTACTATTACCACTACCGCCACAACCATGGCCCCTACCACAGACGCCGCATCACATCCTCCTCCCATGTCCAAAAACGCACTGAAACGCCTTCGCAAAAAACAAGCCTGGGACGACGCCAAGGACGACCGCCGCGAGCGCCGCAAGGAGAAGCGCCGCAACCACAAGGACCGCGTCCGCTCCGAGCGCGCCGCCCTCATTGCCCAGGGCGCCGACCCAGAGAGCTTCATAAAGAAACCGCAGCCCTCCAGCTTGGTGCCCGTGTCCATCATCTTGGACTGCGACTTTGAGTGGTACATGAACCTGAAGGAGCGCATCTCGCTATCCAGCCAAGTGACCAGGTCCTACTCGGACAACAAGCAGGCGAGGTACAGGTCATATCTCTGGATAGCCGGGTTCAACGGCGCCATCTCCCAGAGGTTTCATGAGGTACTGGGGGGACAACACAAGGCGTGGAAGGGGGTCAGTTTCTGCGAGGGGGATTTCCTGGCGACCGCGCAGCAGGCACGAGAACGGATGCAGACCAACGGAGGAGAAATGATCGAGTCTCTGCAGAAAAGCCTGGACGAGAAACCGGAATGGGTCAAAGATGAGAAGGATCCATTCCCAATGCCAGACCCGGCGCCGCCCCTGGACGAGAACAACATGGACGTTGTTTATCTCTCCTCCGACTCTCCATACACACTGGAGCGCTTGGAACCAAACACATGCTACGTTGTAGGCGGATTAGTGGACAAAAACCGCGAGAAGGGTCTATGCTATAAACGAGCTTACGAGCGGGGCATTCGCACAGCGCGCTTGCCAATCGGCCAGTTCATGGTGATGCAGAGCCGACAAGTTCTGGCGACGAATCATGTGGTGGAGATTATGCTCAAGTGGCTCGAGTGCGGCGACTGGGGCCAGGCGTTTCTATCTGTGATTCCGAAACGTAAGGGGGGTAAACTAAAGGGTGCCGATGAGGAGGAGGCAGGCGCCGAGGATGGAAATGAGGATGAAGAAGATGAAGATGAAGACGAAAATGAAGAATCAGCAGGGCCAACTGGTGGCTTCAAACTTGAAGATGAATCACATGAAGAAAACGGAGTCAAAACAGAAGAAGGGGAGCCCATGGCAAATACTTCATCATGAGCCCAAATACTAGTATAGACTGAGCGCGCGTCAGGTAGAGATATCCAAGTCCCCCAAAGGCGTAATTAAAGTCGTTATATATCATGGAATGCACTCTTCGCCTCATCATTAAAACTCCATAGACTCCTCATCCCTCTCCCGCTTAACCCGCGTGATTCCCTCGTCCTTCAAAATACCATTGACGAATGATCTAAAGTAGTCAACATATGGCTTGAGACTGGTCTTTTCCCAATCTGCAATGTTAACCTTGGCCTTGTCATCTTCGTCCTCATCTTCAGCTTTCCAGGCATCGATTTCGGCAAGTAAGCTCTGCACCGTCGGTACACCAAGAGGGTCGAAATCCTCGAGAGATCTTGTGTCAATGGGCACACAAACCCGGCCTGTGCCGGGGTGAACGACAAAGGGACTCTTGAGCAAGTGATTCAGTTTCTTGCTGACCTCAATATCGAGACGCGGGTAAGTGTATTCGAGAACAATGTCCTGTTTGGCTTCTAGTAGTCGTTTGGAGTCCAAATGTTTGCTCGCGCCAGTTTTGGCGACGGCATCGATATCGGCCCATTTCGATGTTGAGGAGCGGCCTGGTGCGGCATCCCATTTGCGACGCAGTGAATCATTCAGGGTGCCATCAGGAAGAAGGTGCAGCAATTTTTCGGCTTGTTCAGCCGTCCCCCAAGGGTCCTGGACCGAGAGAACATCCTCTTGGAAGTGAGTTTTCAGAATATCGAGACTTCGTCTGTAACCAATCAGATTAGTATAATTGAGACAAGCTCATGATGCGGGAATTGAACATACGTCAGATGAGGATGCAGCGGCCTCCTCACATTCACCTTTTTGCCACTCTGTGAACCACCCTTGATCACCTCCAGATATCCTGCGATAGCCTTGCGCTTTTGATCCTCCATGGTGCGTGCCTTTTTATCACACACCCAAGCGTGGGCACCTCTTCGACCCGAGTACACCCACATGATGTGCTTGAAGCCAAAATCCTCACGCAACGCCACATCCACAACCTTGATAGCCATGGTCATAAATGTCCAGCATTTGTTGCAGATGTTGGCCTTGTCGCAGCATGTTCGGATATCGTCGTAATCTGTCAAATCGATATCAAAACACAATTCCTTTGATAACGGCTTGAACGCAGATGAGTTGCGGAGGGTTTTGCGGTCACGGGGGTTGGTTGTGTAAACGGGACCGATTTCGAATCGAGAAGGCATCAAACGAAGGACGTCCTTGCGAAGTCTATCATAGTCATAATGCCATTAGCCACAATCCGGAAAACCCAAGCGAATTACTTACAGGTCCGAGGTTGCAAAGGACTGGTATCGCAGGTAGGCGTCATTCTGAAGCGTAAAGGCAAATTCTCGATTGCCAAAATCGTTGGTTGGTGTAGGGCTGTGATTGAGCCATTGGAAAAGCTGTCGCCACGGGAATAATCGTTGGTAGAAACTTCGCATGACCTCGGGGTCCGAAGCCTTTAGGGCTGCAATGTCTCTATTTTGCAACTATTAGATATGCCGTGACTTGTGATTGGTCGTGATTCTGGCGGCCACATACGTTGGGGATGCTGGCCGTGCTGGCGAGCTTGCTGCCCCCTGCTTGACTGGGACAGAGCTTGGAAACTCATCGTCTGAATCGTCATCATCGAACAACTCCTCCAACTTGACGTCCTTTTTGGCTTCAGCTTTTGAGGCTTCGACTTCGGCTTCGTTCATATCAACATCGCCGCTCGTTGAAGCTACCGGCACTGCCTCGCCAATTCCGCTGGGAATCCCTGTTTCGTCCTCCATTGGCTCATCCTTAACGATCCCTGGAGACATTGTGAATTCTGCGATTGAAAGCGGTACGATGATGTGGATATGGTTATCTTTGGGGAAAGCAATATAGTAAAAAAGCTCTGATATAGTTTCAGACTCGATTGAGCTACTACTGTTGCCTTCCTTTTTCCTTTGGCAAAGATCAAAGGAGTGAGGCGATACTAAGCGCTGCGTGGGGAGACAGTCGTGATGCAAAAAGACGCGTCTCAACGCGTAAAGTGAATTCCTAATTCCTAATACTGCAGTGGTTGATTACTACAGTGTTTTTCATACTGTATATAGTACATGATGCACTGTATACAAACCACTCGTACCAAGACCCCAACCCTAAAACATCCAGACTTGAGAAGCCGCTCAGGGGGAAACCAGTTTCATGATTCATCAGACAATCAATCCCAACTACTACTTGTTGCAGGTGTTATTAGCACTCCCGGTTAAATTCAACTTCACATAAAGGCTACAACATAAACGCCATTTCATTTTCCAGTTTAATCAATGTCACACAGAAAGTATTTGTCCTCCTCCCCCCGCCCCCTTCGCCCCCCCCCCATGTTGCTTACCAATGCCTGAGCTTTCTTTAATCTTGACCCAATGGCAACGCATCCTTCGTACGAGCGGATCCGTGTTCTAGATCTTCTAGGCCTTCGATATCAAGGAACTAGAATCGACCGAGCCACGCGTTTGTTCCCGAAATGGGGTTCGTTTGATGCTTGGCATTTAAATGTACGGAGGAACTATTAGTTATAATATACTTGTATGGGGTACAATCGTGTCATCAATGCCTTTTTTTATACATATGATTCTACCCAGCTCTATCCAATCACTCTGCTCTCCTCTTCCTCCTCTTCTTCCTCCTTCTCTCCTCTCACACCCTATTCTCACCCTACTCTCTCACTCTGTTTCCGCTTCATTTGCCAAGAAGGGCTTACAACTGTCGGTCAAAAGAAAATACAATACAAATGCCTGCTTTTTCACTGTACGTTGATCTCATAATGATTTACTTACATGACTCAACAACCAACAAACCCCCCCCCCCCCCCTCCCCTCCCCTCATCTTCCTCCCCTTGTCCTGTCTTGTTTTGTCTTGTATCACCCACACTTTGCTTGTCAATTGCTTTCTTTTTATATCCGCTGTGGATCCCGAGACACATACATACCTACATGTCGATGCCTCGGGAGACTGCTTTTGTAATCCCAAGCACGTCAAATTACGGATACCTGTAATATGTCATCCTCGCACAGCATCGTTGCGTGTTCGGCTCGGTTTGGTTTATACCGTAGTAAGGCTCCGTGCCGTTTCTGCAACCTGCCTAAGCTCCCGCATCTTTTGGGCACAAAGCATTGCATTCCCATGTCATCGAGTTGGTTGCACTCGTAGTATATTCTGCACATCCCCTTGCCACTTCGGATTCTATAATCCCGGCTATTCCTCACATCCTCCCCAATCCTTCATATGATACATACCTCTACGTACTGTCTTATCTTCACTGGTAATACTACCTATTTGTTTTTCTTTTCTTTTTTTTCTCCCTTCTCTTTTCCTCACATTTCTTTTCCTTTCTCTTCATGTCCATGTCCAGCTTCTTCTTTTTCCCCTCTCAGAAACAGCACCAATAGTAGTACTACTATTAGATGCAAACACTCAGCCTCTCGGGCCATCTCCTCCGAAAACACTGTCCGCAGCCCACAACAAAAGACTGTTGATCCCCTCTTACATTTTTGGTCCAGACCACTATGGACCCTCCCCACGGCGATGGGGGCGTCGGATGAGGCGGCTATGGTACAATGTATGCCCAAAGTATTTATTTCATCGCTGCATCCTCGCATCAGTCACTAACAAACTCTCTCTTAGATGGCTCATTTCCATTTATCCGCGCCGAGCTTATCTGCAACATGCGTTTCACTGTATAAAGCCTTGACTTGTCAACCTTTTCTATTGCATACAAGCCGGAGCCGCCTGAGGTTTTTGCCATCAACTCGTATCTCATCCCATCATGCAGGCCCCAGCTACTACTCGTCCTCTTCCTCTCGAGTCGGTCACGCATTCGCTTTACAGAACAATACAAATATTGAGCGCGCAATCAGTAAGCTGCCATGTATTTTGAGCCAAGCTGATATTGGCATTAACTCCTTTCTCATAGAACCCGCGTCGCTAGACGCCGTATGTCCGGATTGCCCAGGAGAGCGCCAGTCAAGGCGCCTCCATATGAAGCTCTCTTCAAATACCCGAGGTCCATATAAAACCAACCTATACATATCGTTACAAAACGGCCTTTTGTATCCCCCTCCTTCCCTTCATGGGCCATGGTGCTGTGATGCCCTCCGACTTCTCCTGACCCACAGATTCATCGCATTCATGTTCACGAGCGAAGGATAACCGTCAAAACAAAACAAAAAAAAAAGAAGAATGAGGCCAGAGCCATTTGCCAAACCCATCATCAACGCCGCACTTCTCCCTTTACAATATCCCATATTCAAATCAGAGAAAACGATGATATATCATGTCAAGTGTTAGTCCTTATCAACATGGGTCTTTCACCCGTAAGTGTGTTGGGATGTATTGAGTCTCTGACGTTTTTCGGGCGGACTATCATGATCCGAGGTCGAATACGTGTTCCTGCTAGGACCTTGCGCCATGGTGTACTGATTGCTTCCGTTCATCAGACTGAAGCCTGGATCAACACCATTTTGCGATATATGGTTGGACGACCAATTGGAGCCACCTGCACCGGAAGGTGGAGTTGGAGATTCAAACTTGATGGGATTACCGGCCGGGTTGAGATACGGAACATTGCCTATCATAAACCCGGTCGACCCATGACCGGAATCAGCTTGTGGCGGAGTTTTAAGAAGGTGTTGCAAGTGAGTTTTGACGGATTTGAGCATGCCTTCCTTGGTGAATGGCTTGGCCAAAACTCCATTCATTCCTATCACACGGTCAGTATATCCATCACTTCTTCATGTTCAGAATCCCGGGTCTATTCACCATGCTCAAAATAACCATTGACTTCATCTGGCCTGATATTGGATGTCATGGCAATGACGGGCGTTGATGGACACTGTTGACGGATGTACATGGTGGCTGAAACACCATCCAATCGGGGCATGATGATATCCATGAAGATCATGTCGAAATGATCCCGCCCAGCATTGTTTACCCTGTTGTATGCTTCTACGCCATTTTGCTGCACATTGCCGTTAGTCACGGCACATAGATGCCACGCACGAAAAAGTGTCCAAACAGCCGTTTACATACCGCATGCTCAACATCGCATCCCATCGACTTCAAAAACTTAATACCAATCTTAGCACACGTTGGGTCGTCTTCGACCAGGAAAATCATGGGCTTTTTGGTACCCCAAAGCGATGCTGGCTTATCCATCGAGTTAGCGGAACTTGGAGTGGCGCCAATTGGTCCAGCTGATCCTGGTTGCGGAGGTGGTTGAGATGGTTGATGATGTTGCGGGTGATGTTGCTGCTCCATTGAGCTGGTATTATTTACATCAGACGGCATGGCATATGGGATCTTGTGAATATGATCGGAATGGAAGGGATCGATGCCCACCGTCTGCCCAACGGGGTAAACAGGGTAGCGGCTAATGTCGTTCATAGGATCATGCATCATTGGCATAGAGACCGGCGTAACAATGGATCCTGAGTCAGCGGGGGATGCGTATATGTCGTGTAAACGTTCAAGTTCACGATCAGCAATAGTATCGGGCGCCACACTGGAAAGCAGCTCTCGTGCTCTTCTTAGTTCTGGTACAGCTTCATCTCCATCCGTATTGGGTATGCCGCCATTAGGAGTCATGGCATGGCCCATGAGCCCATTGTTTCTGGTATTGTTGTTGTAAGGGGTAAGATAGTTTAGCATCTCGTGCTGCGCTTGCTTTTGGGCATTGAGCATCTTTTGAAGGGTTAATACTTCATTTACTAGGACCCTGTTTGTTTGCGAGATTTCGGCGAAGAGCTCTTGAAGCTGTTGTACCTGCTGTTGAGTAGCTGTCAACTGTTCCGAAATGACACTGACGTGTTGGCTGGTGGTGAAGTCTTCTGTCGGCTGGGGTTTTCTCGTGGCTGGAGCCTTTCTGCGAATGTTATCCAGGTCGTCTTTGCTGTCCACACGAAAATATGGGTGCTTGAATTCCAGGACCTATCGCAGTGTTTATGCTTAGTAGAAGGCCATGCAGGCGAATAGAAACAGACCACATACATTGCCATTCGGTGAGTTCGCATCGGTGTCGCTGGAGGGCTTGACTTTATGGAAGTCATATTTGTTTAGTTGTCGAATAAAGCTGGACATGTTGCTGTGCTTAAAGTGCTTCGGCAGGATGGATCTCGTGAACTTTTCGCCCTTTACAAAGGATCAGCATTGGGGCATGGAAATTCGCCGACACCATGAGAGATTTCGCACCTCGACTACGACAAATGAGTCGCCATCTTTCCCCCATCTAGCAACATCTTGATGCGATGGGTCCTCCAGCATTCTGAGGTTGCGTTAGTTGGGAAGGTGTAGTTTGGACGATGGATGGGTCGTTTACCGAAACAGCTTGCGAACCTTCACACCATGATTAGTATACTCCATGATGATTTCACTTCATCATTGTGCAGGTGCAGCTATAGGACTTACAAATTCACTGGCATTGTTACCGCCGCCCTGGGGAGGGATTACTGTCTCTGCGCCCGACATTTTGGATATGTTGTGTGGGTGGTGATGGTGGTGGTGGTGATTTACGGATCGGAGCCGGGGAGGGAGGCGACGCGCCTCGGAGAGAGGCTCGATTCAATCAGTGACAAGACTCGGTGCAAGTCGCGAAACCAAGGCCAGTATTCAGCCGTATGGTCGATGATATTGGCACAAGGGCAGTCGTTGAGCTTCGGAATGTATGTTTCGTGGTGTGTGAAGGGCGTTCGCAACAACGGATCGGGGAGGCAGGCGAGGAGCGGGCGGGAGAGGTGATCCTGGATCGAGCTGTTTCGAGTCGGCCAACGGGTGTGGATCCGAAGAATCTCGAGAATGCAAACAAGTTCAATAACAAAAACTTTTTTTTAAAAAAAGAATAAATATACTATCGCAACGAATCTCCGAATCCGAGGAATGTTGATGCAATTGAAACGGACGTCGATATGAAATGATGGAACTTTCGGCTGCTAAGGCACGGACAGACAGATAGATAGATAGACAGAACACAGACAGAACACAGACAGCCAGCCAGACGGACAGCCAGACGGACGGACAGGGTCAAGTCTTGCTTTGGATCGAGGCAGGATGGATAAACCTAGATAGGTATTAGATGATGGATGGGCGAATGGATGGTCCGAGAAGGTTGGGTGGGCCGGACTAGGAAGGGATGGGTAGGATCAGGTGGGCGACGGCGGCAAAAAGGTTGCGGGCTACCTGACTTGCTGGCCCAAATGCACTGCAGGGCCAAGTACCTCGAGGGCTAGCTCAAGGTTTTGTCGAGTCCGCAGGCAAGTTTGAAAGCAGCCGCCGGCCGGTACTTGGAGCAGAGGGAAGATTGATGGATTGACTCTTGCAGAAAGACGCACGGAGAGAGCTTGACACATGTGTAGTATGTGTGTGTGTGTGTGTCTGGGCGTGCGTGTGTGCGTACGTGCGTGTGCGAGTCTGTGTGAATGTGCATAGGTACATAGGTAGGCACAGGCATATAGGTAGGTAGGTAGGTAGGAAGGCGTGGGCATGGGCCAGCAAACGGCCAGATGGGGATTGGGATTGGGCTGGGATGGGATGTGGGCTCCACGTAACTATTCAAAATAGGATATCAGAGGAATCATTCCAGAAAGACAGGGAAAAAAAGTCCACGACTGGGGGAGACGACAGCACATCCGGGGGGGACCAGCTTGTGCTCCGTGTTGTTTGACGCCGCCTCGAGGTCCGTGTGGTTGGCGGCGTTCACGGTACGGAGCTCGTGTCTTTTAGGGAGGGCATTCAAGGGGATTTGTGGCGGGTGTACTGTGTGGCGCATATGAATTCGCACGGATGGTACGGCAGCAGGGGGGTTGCTGTGGGCTATGGGTTGTTGGCTGGCTCAACGGAATGAATATTGGCTGGATTGAATTGGATTGGATCCTTTTTTTTTTTTTTTTTTTTACACATCTTAGTACAAGTAGCAAAGCCTCACTCCCATCACAGACACTCTTTTCAGCTGGATACAGAAAATACGTGTAACGGAATATGCCGAGATACGCTGCTGTCAACCTCTCGTATGATTTCTCAGACATTAGGCCCCGGTGAGACTGGGCGGCTCTTATTTTTTTTATTCCTTTTTTTTTTTTTTTTTTTTTTTTTTTTTTTTTTTTTTTTGGGGGGGGGGGGGGGGGGGGGGGGGGGGGGGGGGGGGGGAGGTGCAGATGCAAACATAGCCGCAGGAAGCAAGAAGCATGTGTCGTGATATCAGGCAAAAGGTCTAATTACAGGTGCTTGTATGTGCGTGTATACGGAATATGTAGGTATGGATTTGGCGAATGGCACATAACTTGATGCAGCCATGCATGCAGCTACCTACCTGGCCTGCCCCCCTCCATCGCCGACCAGATGTACTCCGTCCTGAAGACCGAACGACTCCTTGTGCCTTCTGAATCATTTTAGTACACGGAATGACACGTTCCGAGTCACTTTTTTGCGGACCTTCTCCTTTAGCGAACTGTTCGGCCAAATCATGGTGTCTTTAAGTTGAGGGTGCAAAGTTCCAATAAAAGAATGCATACATATATAATATATATATATAGCATGTAGGTATGCGTGTATGTGTGTAGATGCATACCCGGAGAAACTGACAATGGAGCAAGGGAGAGAAAGGGAGAGGGAGCAATAGCCGCCGCCGCGCGCAATATGAATGTGGCAGTGAAGAAGCAATCAGTCATGGCCAAGCAAGCAGGCAGTACCACACATACATACATATTACCCCATGCTCACCTGAACACTTGCATGCCTACCACCTACATACACACATAGATAGATACATACATACATACTCCGTACATACAGTACATATGCCTACCTACAGCTAACAGGGGGGTAGGGGGGGGGGGGGGGGGGGGGGGGGGAATCGAGATGGAGGGGCGGGTCAATAAAAGGGCTTGTACTCCATAAGATGTATGGATTAGTAGTATATCCAATATGTGCTGGAGCAAAGAGACAACAGAAACAGGGGTGGTGAGGAGGGGGAGACCGAAATTCTTCCACTTACTCAACCAAAACACAAATGTCAATGAAACTGAGAGCCTTTCCCCTCTCTTCTCTCCCCGTCGTCTTCGCCCCTTGTGCGAGTACGAGAATCTTTTGCGCAGTGGATACAAAAACAAACAGCCGACATAAACAGCCTCAAAAAGGGGACCCTGACTCGACCAAAGCGCCTACTCTTCTCCCGAGGATCGGGTTCCAACTGCGACGTCCACATGCCACCTTACATAAAGCATGTTAGCGTCTCACACGATGCTAACCGGATTATCTTTTTGCTGCCTATAACGAGATATCCAACTTCTGTATCAGGCTCTTTTGACTTGCCATCATTTCAAGCCAGGACCAAGATCCGTTATCTGACTGCAGCGGTATGGGAAGGCTGCGTGTGTGTCCAATGAGTCTATTTCATCTGCGTCAAAAAAAGAAGATTGCGGATTGTCCGGGCGACCCCAGCGGGTGTGACGAGCAAAAGACGGGGAAGGGGCAGAAAAGTGTCCCAGAGATCTGGGTCAACGCGCGTGCTCGTTCGTTGTAAGAGGGTCCACGGAGTTTACTCCGCCAGGCAGCTGTTCTTGTGAGTGCACAGATCCAGTAAAATCATGAGCGAAACCGGCGATGAAATGAACCCAAAAACGATAGATATCAATTATCAATAACATCATCTTTACACACTAGGAGGAGGACGCTCATACATACACACACACACACACACACACACACACATACCTGCTGAGCGCAAGGAGGTTAGCAAAGTTAGGTAGGGCAAAACACAGGGATAGGGTTCGGATCTCGAGTAATTTAAGTAGAAAACTAGTTGCGGATCTAGCCGTAACAGGGTCAGCAAACAGACATTCTTTGACAGCTTTTTCGTGTGTGATTTTTTGTTGGGCAGGTTTTTTGCTTGAAATGACAAACTCTTGACCCATTATTTGGCATCGCTCTCCATACCCAGTTTGGACATAACTTGACCTACCATGGCTCTTGTTTTTTTTATATACCGCATTTCTATACCTCCTATTATTCCCTATGGCATTTCACTATTGCAGCCTGCTTTTCCCACACACCAAAAAAAAAATTGTCAATGTGCTGTTTACATCAGCTGACAGCTTCATCGTGTGGGCAAGGTTATGGATGGATGTAGGTAAGCTTGCTTGACAGACACGTCCGGTAAATGTGGAACCTTGTCCACCAGATTGAGCTCGCCTCCCCTTGTCAAGGAGATCTGCCAGCCTCTTCCCCCTAGGCACCGTGCCTATTAGCACTGTAAAGATATCGTAAGTCGGCTCAAGCCGAGAGTCAAGCGAGAGGGCAATAAAGGGGAGTAAACGGTTCTGGCCAAGCCCAAGCTATTGCTGGGCACTGAGAAAAAGAAACAATAGACAGCCAAAAAAAAAAAAAAAAAAAAAAAAAAAAAAAAAAGACCTCAGTAATTAGCCCAGATTCAAAACATCGCTTTATTCTTAGTCTCCATCGTGAACAGGAAACGGCTATTAGTGCTGTACCATCAAGGAGGATAATAAAATAAAGTATCCGCGAAATGACATGATACGACCTGTCAATTCACTGATTTTTTTCTCTCTTTCTTCTTGACCTGTCTAGTTGCCTGCTTGTCTGCAAGAGAGAAAGAAAAATGTACGCAAATTCCGTTCCATAACCAAAAGGGGTAATACGTCCGCAAATGTTACCTGACCCTGGGCATCACGGGCTTGACGCCTTTGGTGGATGTCCTAGTAAGCGCCTATCTAATGCGCATTTTTTTTTTGGAATCAATCAGAGAGAAGGAGAAGGAGATGGAGACGGGGAAGAAAGAAAGAAGAAGAAATGTCCCGAAAATAGGGCATGCAAGAACTCCTTCACCACGTGTGGCCCCTTAGATTGTTAGGCTTGGCCTCTGCCATTAGCATTCCAAGGTGGTATATATCGCACCACCATCTCATTAGGATGCGCTTTGGCGGCGCTATGATCAAGTATTTACAAGTAGTCTAGCTAGACAACTAAGGTAGACCTGCCAGGGAGTTGCGCCACAAACTCGACATCTGTAGGGGCCAACTGTAGGGGCCAATAATTCCGTGCATTAGACATTCCAGGATCCATCCGTCCCAGAAGAGAATCCCTCATCTACATTTCTTGCATGCATACAAGAATAAACAACATGCCATGCCATGTATCTAAAGGGGGGGTGACCTGGCTACCTGTCTTGCTTTGAAGTCCAGAACTTCCAGTTGCCGTTATAGGTCAGTCAATGTTTGATATTTTTGGACTTTACCCCATATCCATCTAGGCACATCTCAGAAAGCTTGGCATCTGGCGATCAGTCGTCTCTCTCCAGCGAGCAGTTTCTGTGTGGGGAAATCCCACTTTTGTTTGACATGTGCAACGCAAACAAACCTCTTGGGACGAACAGAATCTGCCTGTACTGCCTCTACTGTATTTTTTGGTCGGCGACTTGATGATGGACACTTGTCTAAACAGAGCCTAGAGGCGTCTTATGGCCCGGAAGGACGGCCCGTTAATCAAAAACTGTGGTGTCCATGAATTTGAAAAGGAGAAGAGGGAAAAAAAAAAAAAAGACAAGGTCTCAGGTTAGCAAGACCTTGATTGGAGGCACTGTGTGGCTTAACAGACTTGGGCAAATCATCCTTCACCAGTATCGTTGCATCTGGAAATTGGATTCTGAGATAGCACTGCTTGCTCCGTAGCGAGTGCCGGGACTCGTACGAGCCAACGGAGAACAGCCGGATCCGTGTTTGATTGGTTAGTAGGGCTGAAAGACGAGAGGGATTGGTGATGGATGAGTGAGTTATACTGCCTCCAAAATGAATCATGAAAAAGATCAACGGTGAGCAATTCAAGGCGAGACAAAAACATTTCGGTGGAGGAAAGCTCGAACGAAGCCAGCCTTATCAAGCTTAAACCCAAGCCCCCGCCATCCCGCACACCGGAGCTTCACCTCGGTGAGAATTTTGTGGACGCCAACCCTGTAGTTGAGTCACCTTTTTGAACTTTCCGATTGTCGCAAATCTCCACCACTTTTTCCTTTTGCGCTCTCGCCTCGGCTCCCTTCAACACAACATCCTTGCCCCCCCTTCTCGCCTCAAGCTATGTCGCACAAGGGCAAGAATAGTGCCAGCTCGGCAAAGGGCAAGAAGCCCGCCAAATCTAGTACCGAGAGCAAGAGTGAAGATGTTCTCCAGGCAGTTGTGCGTAAACAAGATCATGGCGGGGTACACTTGGTGGTGTTTAGATATCGATAGCTGACCAGCATCTGGCGTCAATAGATTATCGCCGACTCATTCCAAGACAGATTCAAGCCGTTGACATTAGAAAAGCCAAGAGTATGGATATTAGCACCATCTCGTGAGAAGCAATCACGAATTGACTCGTTGTGTAATGTAGTGTCTCCTACCTCTGGCAAACACCCCTCTCATCGAATACACCCTCGAGTTCCTTGCCATGAATGGCGTCCAGGAAGTTTACATCTACTGTGGCTCCCACACCGACCAAGTCGAGGACTATATTGGCAGCTCTAGGTGGGCGAGTTCCTCACGGCTATCTCCTTTCTCCGCCCTACAGTTTGTGCGCGTATCGGATGCGCGGTCGATTGGCGATGTGCTTCGGGACTTGGACAAGAGATCTTTAGTATATGGAGACTTTCTACTAGTTCATGGTGATCTGGTATCCAACATCATGCTCGATGGAGCACTGGAGGCACATCGAAAACGAAGGGAGACGAGCTCAGCCAACATCATGACCATGATTCTGCATAGTGGGGGTAATCAGCCTCACCGGACAAAGACGAACGGCATCACACCTGTGTTTGTCGTAGACACAAAAACCCAGCGCTGTCTACACTATGACGAGATGAACCCTTTGCAAAGCGATCGATACCTTTCCCTGGATCCCGCAATTGCCGACGAACTATCCACAGAGTTTGAAGTACGCTCGGACCTAATCGACGCCCAGATCGACATTTGCACAGCAGAAGTGCTTGCCCTGTGGTCAGAAAGTTTCGACTATGAGTTGCCCAGGAGAAACTTCTTGCACGGCGTGTTGAAGGATTGGGAACTCAATGGTAAGATGATCTATGCTGAAATCTTTGAGGAAGGCTATGCTGCCAGAGCGAGCAATCTGCAAATGTACGACGCCATTAGCCGAGACATTCTTGGAAGATGGACATTTCCATTTATCCCAGAGAACAACCTCGTTCCTGGACATACCTATAAAAAGCACATCAACGGGGTGACTCTGGAGAGCGGGACGCTCCATGCCCCTGACGCAAAGCTTCGGAATTCCATTATTGGGGATAATACCGTTATTGGATCCGGAAGCAGAGTATCAAACAGTGTCATCGGCAGGAACTGCAGGATTGGCGTGAATGTCAACTTGGAAAACAGCTTTGTCTGGGACGACGCAATAATCGAGGATGGAGCGGTTGTAACGAACTCTATCGTGGCTGATGCGGCCGTGGTTGGCAAGGGCGTCTCGTTGCCGGCTGGATCGCTCGTTTCCTTTGGCGTTCACATCGGCGATAATGCTTCACTTTCGACCGCTGCCATCCTTTCAACACTAACAGCGGACGGAGAGGCTGTTACCAAGGACACCAACCTTCTGGGCGAAAACACCAACGCTGCTCCATTCTTCGATCCTGAGGATGATGAGCTCGATGACGAGGACCCGGCTCGTCTCCAGAAATCTCTCCTCTACTCCCTGGCCGAGTTCAACATCTCCGTCTCCTCTGTTTCTACCCTCAACTCGGACGCGCCCTCTGATGATGAGGACAGCCACTTCCTTTCTGCGGACGCCGCCCAGTCTTCCCGCTCGCGCCTTTCGTCTTTCGCCTCGGACGACTCTGCCGGCAAGATCTCGTTCCACACAGACGCCGTCCACGGCCTTGTCGATGCCCTGCGCGCAGAGTCTGGAGATTTCGACTCCGCCAAGCTCGAGTTCATGGGTCTCCGTCTGGCCAACGACGCATCCGACGCCATGATGCGCAAGGCGGTGGCAACCGCCTTTGCTCGGCGTGCCGTTGAACTTCTTACCCCTGACCACGGCGGTCTCGAGCCCAGCAAAGCCGCCGAGAAGGCCCTCACCGCGAGAAAAGGCGCTACAAAATTCATCAATGAGGTCGGTGTTGGTGGCGGCGAGACAGAGCAGGTTGAGTTCATCCTCGCCCTCCAGCGTGCCCTCCAACATGCGGGCAAGGGCCCCGAGCAGTCCAAGACGGGCATCCTCCTTGCGGCTCTCCTGCAGCATCTCTATGCACTGGATATCCTTGAAGAAGAGGGGATCCTTGCCTGGTGGGAGGATGAAAGGGCCGTTGAGGGCGAGGCGATGGCCAATATTAAAGAGAAATGTAGGGTGCTTGTAGAATGGCTCGAGAATGCAGAGGAGGAAGATGATGATGACGATGACGATGACAGCGACTGAAAAGTGTCTTTTGGGAACTGAACAAAAAAAAGAAAATAGAATTTCAAGACTTTAGAGATTTCGTTGTTGCCATGATGACCGCTTACTGAAAACGCCGCGAGAATGAGATCTTGCAGGGTATCATTTTATTACTCCCTCAAGTTTGTTGAGTTTACAGTTTTATGCCCAGACGCCTGACCCCTTATACATATCTTGATACACCTGACCAAACACCTGGCAACGTGGTAAAAGCCCAGATTCCCAACATGCATGAAATAACATTCTAGCTCATCACCAACCTATTCCATTCATTGAAAGCTCATAGAATAATGAAACACCCTCTGAAAACTAGACCTTTCTAAAAAAGACGAAAAGCGGGGGGAAAAAGCGATGACCAAAGCATACAAGCCGGCTGGCTTAATGCATAAAACCCCCTACTTCTAATAATAGTTTTGCAAGTCCGAGCCGTTGGACGCCTGGCCACCCATCGGTCGACCCCGACCATGGGGGCCCCTAGGGGCCATTTGGCCACGGGGTTGGGTTGGTGGTTGATAGGCTAAGTCGTAGTTGACTTGAGCAGGGTACCCGCCTTGCTGGTTCTTGGGGTCGACGTCGTCGAGGGAGCGGTAGTTGTAACCGCCACGACCACGACCCTTTCCGCCGCCTCGAGGACCGTTTCGATGGCCACGGCCACCGTTTCCACCCTTGCCTCGGCCGGACCCCCCTCTGCCCGTATGATAGCCCCGGGTTTCATTTCGTGGACCGTGATGGCTATGAGGATGCTTTGGTTGCCAATCATCATCACCTGTATGTTTCCGCTTGGCCATTTTGTTCGCAAACAGACTCTGGTACTCATCTTCTCTCGGATCTTCGGGCTCAATCCTTAAAATGTTCTTTTCTCCAACAGTAGCTTCAAAAGTAAACGTTTGGTTTGGGGGCAGGGGCATCCAGCGATTGATCTTTCCTGCATCCATTGGCTTGGCCCCCTTTTTGAGAGCAAGCACAACGAGAGGGATTGGGTTGTCAGTGTGATACTTGGCTGTGTGAGGCACGGGGCGTACGCAAGCTGCCCATACACTGTTGTCATAGCATGCAGTACCAGTCACTTCCCATACCATCTTGTTGCCCATGCCGCCAACCTTCTCAAGTATGCTGGCCGGACATGGCCTTGGGCAGATGAGTATATTGTTTGCGTGGTATTTGAGATCATGATTCGATACGCTGGGTGGAATCTGCGCGAGGTTCATGAGCTTCTTAGTATCCTCAATGCCAATCATGTAGCTCGTAAAGAAGACTGTTTTCTTAATCATCAGCTTGTTCTGGAGCGCAGGCTGAGGCATCTTTGATAGGGCCTTGTTATGATTATTGATCATGTGCTGGATTTCAGCAACTTCAATCACGGGGTCAAGAGTCGTGGATGAATCCGCTACCTGGACTACATCAGCTATTATCGTCCCTCTAGTCGGCGATGCGGTTTGGCGTCGATTGTATTCTGCAAAGAAGTCGCGGAAGCCCTTTGTATGCTTAGGGCGATCTTCATAGACTCTTATTTCACTGGCATCCCGGTACGTCTCCATCAATGTGTTGAAATACAGCTGCTTGAAGTGCATGGTACTCTCAAAGCTCTGGTTCGTGGGGCTCACACGAGGTTTCAGGCAGACCATATCGAAATCGAGACCTTTGCTGGTTATCATCTTCTTGATCAATTCGGAGAAGCCATGTTCTGATCTGCCTGTCAACAAAACGCAGAGGGCATCCGGCTGCTTGACGCTCAGCTTGACCAGCTCGACAATTTTTTCGTTCCACCATCCCTCCCATGCGCGCTGTTCCTCTTTGTCCTGGCCCTCACCAGTGGCCGCAAGGATTCGGTTATCGTGCCACCATCCGCCATTGGTAAAGACGTCCTGGCTCGCTAGCATTCCTATTGTTGGACCGGACCAGAGCGCTGGGTTTGGAAGGGGTGTTTTGAACACTAGTTTTCTTGTGAGCTTCTAGTAGAAGGGCATCGATGACGAAACGTCTCAAAGGATGCGCGTACATGTGTTATCAAAGTCGTAGACATGCAGGGCCCTGATCTTTTCCACCGCTATGGGGTCGGTTAGCTATGACCTTGGCTATCGCCACAGCTTTGGTATTCATTCGTATTCGGAGGGAACAACTCGCCTGGAAGCTGCTTGTTCACAACGGACCATCGGCCGAGAGCAGTAACGGTGAATTCAGATTGTTTTGCAGCGCCATGGTACGTGCTATACGCCGAAGCCATGGCGCTTGACGATATTTTGAGGCTTCGAAGAAGGGGGAGTCTCGGCGACAGTATGGTGGGCGAAGCTACAGCAGAGGGCCGTCAATTGAATAGAGTCGCGATAGTGAGGTTGTTGGGTGTGTAGTTGAAGGCTCGGACAAAGAATGTGATGAATGGAAATGGAACTTTGCAGGGCATCTGGCACTAGCGTCGGGCTCCAGTTTAGCGGCAGTTTCTGCAGCTCCAGCGTGTCCGAGCAGGAACAGTTGCAGCCCTGGAGGTTACCTATTCAGTGAGTGGTTACAGTGTGTTACAGCGCATTACAGCGGCGCACTGCAGGGAGCACCTGCGGCTAGGATTGGCCCTACCGCCTCGGAGGATTGCACTACCAGGATATGGAATGGAATGAGAGCCTCCCTCCCATCAACTTTGGTGATGCTGCATCGTTTCACCCGCAATCCTACCCATCCATGAATGCTTTCCCCTTCTGGCCAATAATCTCTCCAAAGTTATTAATCAGTATCATCTGACCGGTATTCAAGATCTCATCCAATGGCATCATCCTCTCGTGCAGTGCACTTCCTGGCCACGTCCAAAACGTCATTCCAAGGCATACTGCAACTCCGACTGCATGTAAAGCCTGGCGCCAGTAAAACCAGGCAAGGGATCAAAGCAATTCATGATGAGGCCATCGACATATGCGTCGCAGCTCAGGCGAGAGATGGTGAGGCAAATCAAGCTGTGATTCGAATATTGAGTGAAACCCTAGGGATCTCCAAGTCAAAGTTTCATTTAAGCCAAGGCATGAAGTCGAGGGAAAAAACCATCGTGATACAACATGTTGGGAATGATGGCCCAGAATATGTCTCCAAGATACTCGAGTTGCTTCGTCTGGCAAGCATTGAAGCCTGAACTATATTCGAGGCTCTCAGCTCATGTTCAACCAAGTAGCGCCGAGCTACAATATAGTGGTGCTCACGCCGGTGACTCAGTCGCCGGAAATAGAGTACAGTGGTATAGCATCCCCTCAAAGATCCATGCTCTCTGTCAGTGCGAGATATAAAGACGATGTGATGTGTCGTTCTAGGCTGCTTTATCTCCAGTAAATCCAACTCTCATAACTACTGCAGAACACCTTTTTATCTGCCATGTCCAAGTCGAGTTTCACCATCACAGCAGTGCAGCTTGAAGATGTGCCCGAAGCGGCTCAACTCAGCGCAGATGCCTTTGAGACGGATCGTCAAACAGAGATGAAGGCCCTCGGCCAAGAACCTTTCAGTATGAAAGAGTACTGCCTTCAAAGCCTCCCAGGGTTCTTGAAGCACCCCCGCTGTGTGGTATTGAAGGCCGTGGACAAAGAGACGGGAGAAATTGCTGGAGTTTGTAACTGGGGTTTCCGAGGATTTTCTCCTGATGAGATGCCGGTTCTGGAGGGCAGGACACAACCTCCTGAACTCTCGCCACCCCCACCCAAGAAACCTGCAGAAACAGGTGCGACAGACGCTGAGGATGACACACCGGCTCCTTCAGAACCAGAGAAAGACCCCATCAAGCGACTTGTGGCTCTGACGGATGCTGATCTGGCTAAATGGCAGGAGGAAGTCATGCCCGAGGGCACCAGGTGCCTCTATGTCGTAGGCTTGTCAGTCTCGCCCAAATTCCAAGGCCGCGGGGTTGGTTCTGCACTTCTCCGATGGGCCACCAAGTTCTGCGACGAGAATGGAGTGTTTGCTTGGGTCCATTCATCAGAACCTGCATGGAGAATGTACGAGAAGTGCGGCTTCCAAGTTATCCGTTCTCTGGATGTCGACTTGGACGAATACGCTCCTTGTCCTCCCCCAAACGAAGGACTAGACGCCAAATGGGGGCATTACGTCTTTCGGTATATGAAGTACTTTGGGTCCAAACCCTGAACGAGTTAATGTTGGACGGACTTGGGTAATCTTGGTTGAAGAAAATATATAAATTTGGAATGAATTTGCTACCCCTATCATGAACACCCATCGAATGTGGTATACTACTATTAATCCCAAGACCCTGAATGCACCTCTATATCCATAACTCCTAAATATCAGATCATTTAACGTTGCGTTCCACATCACACCATCGTTTCTATATTATGCAGCTTGGGTAGTCAATGTTGATGCGTCGTAGAAAGAGGGGGTGGCTATTTTTCAGACAGAACGGTGGCTGCGGTGTGCCCTTTTTGCTCTCCAACTTGTTGAGACAAGTTTCCCCCCATCTCTTCAGGTTGCCTTATGCTGTCTTCGTCAATCTCAGCATCGTCGTCATCTTGTCGACGCTCAGCTTCGCGCCTCGCTCGCCTGTCTCGCCTGGCCTGGTTTTTTAACCTCTTCTCTTCCATCATGTCCTCTTCTTCTCGTAAGAGACGAATCATTTTGCTCTTGCCTCGGATCTTGGCACCGTAACGCCAGAATATGAAGGGGATAGGAATCAGGAGGACTTCGAGGAGGCCTAGAAGAGTGCCCGCCCATTGGGGCGATAAGGTGCTGTACATCTTGGGACCGGCCAGGGGGAGAACACCACCAAAGATGCTTCGGAGGACGGCACAGCCGGCGAGGGCACTGGCTGCATATATACCATATGCGCCCGCCAGGTAGTTATTTCCATAGATGAAACAGAGTGTGTTGCCGGCGCCGAAAGGTATGCCAAATGCCATTGGGGCTGCCCAGTGTATGGTCGTTGGTAAGCAGGTCCAAGAGAATCCAAGCTGGCCAACGGCTGAAATAATGGTACCAATTCCCATAACAAGGGCTGCTGCTTCTGGCTGTACCTTGCCAGTCACGGGATCTCGAGGCTGGGAGTTGATGAATCGTCGGAAGAGGGGCTCGCATATCGTGCAGAGCAAAATGCCTATGCCGATTCCCATGAAGGCCAACCCTGATACACCTGGACCCCATCCACGGTGCTGAGAGAAGACGACAGGATATGCGATGAAGCAAAGATACAAGATACCATAGACGATGGACATCCTGCTGACATGTTAGTCATTTGATACGGTAGATACTGGAATGGAGGAAAAGTGCGACGAACCATATGTTGATACACCACAGGATCGGCTCAGTGGCGGACAAGATGAATGGACGACTTAAATTTACTTTGGCCAACTGCAGAGCCGGTATCTTTTGATCATATTGACACCACCAACGAGGATCATCATTCTCCTTGCGCAACCGGGCAGCCTTTTGCTTCAAAATGGCTGGAGGGTATGTCTCCCTGAGACTAAAGAGCATGGCAAAAACGGCACCAGCGATGATGAGCACAATCCAGTTTGTCCAGCGCCAGCCCTTGTACTCGAATACGAAACCTCCGATCAGAGGTCCAAGGACGGGGCCGTTGAAGGGAGCAAGACTGAAGACGGAGAGACCGAGGGACAGGTACTCGGGCTTGCAAACATCGACGACTGTGCCAGGAGAGTTTGAGATCATGACAGCACCGAATAAAGCACTAAGATGGTTTAGTATTTATCCCTTTTTGGATGGAGGCTGTGTATAAGGGACTCACCCAAAGAAGCGCACGACAATGATGGTGGTTAGTGAGTGGGCTACTCCACATGGGATGATGAGTATGGCCCAGACACTCATACACACCAAGTATACCGGCCGGCGTCCATAAAGCTCACTCATTGGGGCAAGAATCAAGCTTCCAACAGCAAGCCCAAGAAGATAGGTCGTAACACCCAACGTGGTGACTGTCTCTGAAGCTCCAAACTCTTCCATCAGGCCCGGGGTGGAGCCCGTGTAGCTCGTGCTGTATAAGACGACGAGCCATGACGCAAAAGATACGACAAAGATTGCATAGCAGCGGTGGAACATGGACCAGTTCTTGGGGTTGTCTGGATCATTGATGGTGAAGTAGACTTCAAAATCGGGGGGTCTGGAAGCGATGCTGCTCATACTGGCGCCGGACTTTGTGTATGTGATTGGCTCGCGAGCTTCCCGCTCTGCTTCTGTTTCGACATCCGCTGTGAGGGCATGTTCTAACGTTCCAAAGGCATCGGGGTCTTGTAGGTGTTGAGATGCTGCTGCTGCTGTCGTTGTTATTGTTGTTGTAGAGTGTCTGCTACGACTCCTTGACCGGTTTGGACCCAGCTCCCTGCCGGAGTCTGAAGCTGAGGAGGATGATGAGGAGGAAGCGTCATGTGCCGCCGATGCCACATCATTTTTCTCAAGATCTGGTGTCATGCTTTGTGCCTCTTTCTCTTTTTTGTTTTGTTTTGTTTAGCCGAGCGTCGGAGCTGAAAGTATGGGTGTGGGCTGGGTTGATGAACAGCTCCCGGGGTTGTTGATAGATTGGCGTCCTGGCCTGGCAAACACAAACAACGTTCAAACAGACAGAACAAACCGAGCCAACAGAAGCGATGTCACTGGCCGTTAATGAAGCAGCCACATCTATCTCTTTAATACCTGGTTTCTCTAGGCGAGAGAGAGAGAGAGAGAGAGAGAGAGTGGGATGAGCAGACAGAGAGAAAAGCATTTGGTCATAAGTAACAAACAGAGCTTATGACATACTCTCCCCCCCTCCCCATCCCGTCCGTGGAGACATGGCTATCCCGTGGGATGAAGGAAAAGACCTAAGAGAGCAATCCATGCTTTGATGTTCCGCTCGCGGACTAATTGATTGTCTGTATGCCCATCCTCCCGCAGCAGCCCCCAAGCAGCCATCCCGGCTACTTTTTTTTTTTTTTTGGTGGGAGGAGAACAAAAACACCTACGCCTGCCAAGGAATGGGAACCCGCCCAAAAAAAAATCAGCCGTATCAAATGCAATAGCAGAGAAATTATGCTGCTCCCTCCCGTATGGCGAGTTGGATGTTTGGTTGGTGGATCCGCCGGCCGTGGACCCGTCCGAGTTTGGCGCCGAGAGATCCTTGTCGTAGGATCTCGGAATTGGAATTCCGATTCCATGAGGGAGGTGTAGAAGATGGATGTGTAGTGAATGGTGAAGAGGAGTTAAGGCTTTTTTTTGTTTTGTTTTGTGACTAACATGGCACAGGTTGTTTTAACTCCGAAGAATTGATACGGAGATGGATTTCCATTTGGACTTTTTTTTTTTTTTTTGGACGCTGACTCTTTCTCTCTGTCTGTCCATCTGTCCACCTGTTGTTATTTATCTACAGACGTGCTATCAGAGCAAACAGGATGTGAAAAAAAAAAAAAAGACAGTCTTTGTTCCTTGAACACATAGATATTAAGCCCCCCAGGTTCTTACAAGGCATCCGCGTACCACGACGGGGTGGGACAACAATTCCGCAGACGGAGGAACTTGAACTTCTCCCTTGACAACGCCCTTCCGCCCAAAGGTCATCATAGTGGTTCAGGTTTATCGGGCAGTCTCCACACCGGCCGGGGCTCCGTGTCTCACTTCCTTTCTCAAAGGAGAAGAATGTCGGGCTTACACACACACACACACACTGGACGTCTCCAGAACATTACCTACTCGGGCAGCTGCATTGTATCCAAGAGAGCCAAAAAAGGAATCTTGTTCTTGGGCGGTCAATGATTTTCTTTGAAACGTTGCCATTCTCAATACACACATACACATACGTGCCCATGGATTGGGGAGGAAACATGTTGCTCCGCACACCATTGCCAATATATGAGTATAAAAGCGGGCGTGCTGTCCCGTCTCCGTCCTTTGCCCACTCGCATCAACGGCGTGTGCATCGCAATACCAACAGCACGTGACAGAGGACTGGGAGAATGAATGAATGAATGAAAAAAAGAAAGAAAGAAAGAAAGAAAGAAAGGGGTAGCCCAAGATCATTCACAGAGCATTTGGTAGCTTGCTTGCCCTACCCACGCGCCACGCACTTACGCTGTAGCTTTAGTTTCCTTTAAATATATTTGATATCACCAGAAACAAACAAAAAACATACTGTTTTGATGATTGTCCCTCATATTGCATGTTTTTTTGATGTGACTCACGAGGATGAGTTGTGGCCCCAACGAGTAAAACTCCGTCTTGTATTTACTGTGCAAGTTTAAGAGTTCAAGTGCGCTCGTAAAGGGTTATCATATATCCATTAAATTGGTTGACTACATTCTCTTTCAGATGATGGAAACACTGAGAATCCTTTGAACCATGTTTATGCAATATTGTCACATCCGCAACACCTTGATCGCGCCCCATGCATCCATGCACGACTCTACAGGGTAAGCCATCATGAATGCTTAAAGGTACTGTCTATAAATCATTACTGTAGCCATCTTAGAACAGGTCGTCCTTGACAGCAACACGGTTTTAGATTGTATATACGTAAGAAGTTTACTTAGAGAAGACTCTTCCACTCAGAAACCGGGATAGTCAGACTGATATGCTTAACTGAGGTGGACTGCAATGAAGGTTTTTCTCGACCGACACAACTGCTCATCATGGCCAATCCAGGACTAATGAACATGTCTGTCAGTCAAGCTCTCAAAGCAAACATCAATTACCCCAGTCTCCAGGATGAAGCAGTATGGTAAAGAGCTATTACTATAAGCTTAGTATACACGAGCTCCCTTGGTTTACGCTTTCCGCTCAAATAGCGGATCTTTGATACTCGTTTTTTTTGGTTCACAACTGATCCAGGTTCAGTGGGAGATGATCTGACTTGCTTGATTGCTGTCATAATACCGAAAATGTGCTACCCCAGGTCCGCAAGTCAGGGTTTGAGTGGAATAGAGCAGCATGCAATGCAAAGCACGAGTTCAAGGGCAACCGAGCCCTGTTTCTGTCCTCTGTTTTGCAGGCTAGGACTCACCTCTACCTTGACCAATGTGCTCCCCCCCCCAAAAATGACCAGAACCGAGAATCGTGGGATAAATCTCTACCAACCAATTTGCCTTTCAAAGCCAATATTAAAAAACAAAACAAAAAACAAATGCGTTCCTTGAATCACAGTGTTTGCCCGTCGTCATCATGAACTACTACTACTACTACTACTACTACTACTACTACTACTACATAGATATATATGAACCAGTTTACCGCCGCAACGAAACGAACATGAAGTAATGGAGGAGAGATAAGTGCATCATATACTGCGTAAGGGTGGTGAGTAGATATTCGAATACATTCACAAAACATCCATAAACTTCATATAAAAAGGAAGAGGCTTCTTGTTCCAAGAAAGTGGGAAAGGGACAATGGGGGATAACTCAATCCTTCAAGGCATCTGAGCAAAACTACGTGCTTGTGGATACAATTCCGGAAGATGCATCAGCTTCGTGAGCCATGCCAAACCAAGTTTCCGACACCCAAATCTTCAAGTGCCCAACTATTTCAGCTTCCATAGAGTTGAAAAGTCAGCGTGATTGAGAGCCGGGCTTCACCAATTCTTCCTACCACTCGTTCCGTCTTGGTCAGGACATCGTAACAAACCATCATCACATCCCTTCAAATGATGAATGTCATTAATATAAGAGGTGGCAAATGGCAAACACGCGGTTCTATTTCGTAATTTCAGTAGCTTAGGTATTCACAGACACCGCACAGCTCCCGAAGGGTTTCCTTTCGGTGAGTACGCATCACCCCTTAAGACTTGAGTACTTGGTAAAATCCATGCATGACATTACCCCCACACACATATTTGGGAATACAATGGATCTAAGGGCCCGATTCCCAGCGGTTTTTCGGTAGCCCCTGGGTTGCCACACTCCCCAATAGCATGAGCGGCCTCCGACCATCTGTCATTCTCGCGACGGAGCCTAAGCTCCTAGGTGCCAGGCCAGATTTGACCAGAAGGAACAACACATGGGCGGCGGAACGAGAAAAAAAAGAGAGAAGTGAGATACTTGGCGAGGAGGGTGGCAGAGATGGGGATTGGCCCGCCAGAACGTGAGGTCGCTCCTGGCCAGTAATCATCGAGGCGCGCTTCGGAGGTGAGCTATGATTTTACGATGATGCATTGCTCTGGCGCCCTCGAGGCATTATCATATCACCTTCATTTACGCATCCAAAAGAACGCAGGATGATCCACTCATCATCGCATCCCTGTTCATTACCTCTTATACTATTGAAAACCCCTTTGACGAATGAGGGATCAGGGGGGAGAGGGGGGCCATGGTAAAGTTGACATGTGATATCATGCCACGGTTGGGCTCAACAATGCAAAAAGAATTTCTAGAATCTGCATCCCAGCGCCAGGAACTTCTGCCAAGCAAGGCCAGAAGATTCTCAGGGCCTGGTGGATAGGCCAAAGAAGCAAGCTGCAGGGGGTGGTTTAGTTTGAGGATGCAGCAAAGGCCACCAAGTACGCCTTTATTTTCCAGAGACAAAAGGTTGGTATCTTTAAAAATGTCTATTGCTGTGATAGAAGGTGTAGGGCCGGTATAAGGGCACATGCATAGCTAATAATTCGCAAGGCCATGTATGAAGGGCGTTTCAGAAAGAGGTTGTAATTTATAGAGCAACTGGGGACCTGGGGGTTGAATCAAAAGCTCCGAGATTGCATGGGATGCTATAAATAACTCTGCCACTCCATTATATTAATTAGAATATCGCCATATTCCATCAATACTCGCAAAAAAATGTGTTTGAGTTTGACCACTGGCCGGCAGATAATGTCTCCTCTCAAGTTCACCAGCACTTATTTTTGCTTGGGGAATATCTCAGCTTGTCCCGGCCAGCCTTGTAGACAAAAAAAAAAAAAAGGAATCTTTTGGGACTTGGTACGAACTTAAAAGAACATTGGGTAGTTGAGGGATGAAGAAAACGAGGGCTGGAGGTCAATATCTCATCATTAAAGATTGACATGTCTCCTGAGAATATTTTCCGATGAGTCGGCTATTGCGTTGCTCTGAAAGCCAATTCTCCTACTCACATATCCCGAACATACTCTGGCCCTGGCTCGTTTACATGGCTGCGGTCTCGGAGGCTGTGTGCTGGTGCTACTACTGCACAGGCAGCTGAAGACTGGTTTGTCTGAACGCGCCCTGTGGTAGGCCAGGCTTGCATGAACGTTCAATTTCTTACAAGTAGAAAGATTGGTCTCGCACAAGCAGACAACTGAGCCAAACTTCTTAGAAATCAACAGGTAGACAAGTGTCAGGCTAACGTCATATCCCAATAGTCTGTCCTTGAATACGGTGGCCAGGTCTGGCGGCCACGCTAGGTATATGTTGGGGTGTTTGTAGCCCAAATGGGCCGATAAATGAAGCACTGGCTGCTCTCGCAGATCGTCCAACGTCCACAATCTCGCTTGAACAACACAGCTGATATGGTAGAATGAATGAATGTGATCAAGTTTTATTGACGGCTATAGCCGAAGTCCGGAGTGCGCGATGGATACATGTTAAGCTGATAGTGATTGCCATGTGTAGATCGAAGCCACGATGAAAATAATGGTTCGAGTCAGTCAATGCCCTTGCACTAAGGGGAAGGAAGCCGTCGCGATCCGACTGGAGAACATGCATAGCTATGGCCTTGCGAACGTCGAGATCTCTGTGGCTTCGGGCTGAGAAAGCATCACATCAATTTGGGTATCGATCATCATTGCAGAACTTATATATCACCCGAGGGTAAGTGTGCTGCTGAAGGATGAATGCGTAAGCCTTGGGCAATCTCTTGAAAAGATGGGAGCGCCACCGGAGCGGAGTGGAATCCAGAATTGAGAAGGACTTTCTGAAGGTGGTAGAACGGAAGGCCGACCGAAGCGGGCCGCGAACTGGGCTCAACCTACTTGGTTGCTAACGCACGTTTTTAGTAGGGGATGGATGCGCACGACATTCAAAACCTGCATTGAAAGCCAGCCGCCGAAACCCGAAAGGGTGGAGGGCGAGGGTAAGGCAATTGAGTCGTGAACCAAGCCACATGTCTGCCATGTTCCGGCCGCTTAGGGTCTAGACGAGTCCATCATGGCCAAAAGTCTAGGCGGCGACGATCAATGGGGTTGAAAGCAAAGACACGGTTGATATCCGGGTCTAAGAGCGGAAAACGAGAATGTCGATCCGGCGATCACTGTGTGGCTTTGGTCGAGTCAAATTTGCCCCCCAGACAGGGAGACCAGGAAAAGAGGTCGCTGAGCCACGATTTGCCACTCGTCCGGTGGGTAGGGAGACAGCAGTGACTACAAGTAGTATGACTTGGCAAACCGAGCAGCCGCCTGACCCTTGAAAGATCGGGGAAAGAAGCGTCAGACTTTGGTGCTTTGTTTCTTTTTCTTGCTTGCTCTCTTCCTTTCTGTTTGTGCATTCGGCTTCTGACTTGCCCGAGGAGCAATACGACGGGCAGGGATCGGGAACGGTCCAAACATTGGAGGGTCTTCTTTTCTCCTTAATCAATCGCAAGGTTGCGTTCCTGTCTCTCGATCTTGGGACCGTGGGCGTACTCCTCCTGTCCAGGACCCTGAAAAAAAGGTGTAAGCAAATATCGGCTCATTTTGAGTTTGGATCCCTGGCCCAGCAGTGGGACGTTAAACTCCCTTCCGTATCGTTAGCATTCTTTTGTCCGTCAACGTTGCTTTTACTCGAGTAGTTGGGTCTTTGGGTCTTTGGGTCCCTGGGTATTATGAATTCGAGGTCAGTGAGTCAGTCATGTATGGTTTGGTTGGTATCCGGCCCAGGTAATTAATTAAATCAAGCCCTACGACTGCCTCAGACATCAAATGGTCACTTGGCTAAGCTGGTTGCGGACAATCAATGATACGTACCTGCCTAACACCATCTTATGCTCGACGAAAACATCATAGACACATGGCAGCAGCAACCTTTTGAGTGATCCTTCATCTATTCCTTCCCATCAAATGGAATCGCAGTCCATTTAGTTTTGATCGGCGGCTGATTCTCAGTGGGCAAATCATGTCCAGAGCTGGCTAAACTCGCTCTCTCTCCCACACACACACACACACACACATTCACTCTCACTCTCACTCTCACTTACAGTAGCGCGCTGTAAAGGACCATGCAGGGTCGCGTGGGCACAGCCACACGGCATGCGACGGGGCCTTCCGTTAGGCGAGACACTTGGAGATACAGGTACCCCATACCACTGGGATAACAGCACACGCCATCTGATAAATCAGGCTGTTGGGCATATATGTGTTTGTGTCTGTGCTCGTGGCTGTTGTCTGTTGCTCGCAATTACAACAAAGAAGAAAAAAGGGATCGATCCTTCATATTTGTATGTAACAGAGCTTTGGCCATCAGGTAAGGCATTGAATAAAATCTTCAACCTGACAGATTGAAGACGAGGGGGCTACAATAAGGAGCAGCCTCGGCCGCGAGCGAAATACAGACATGGATGTACCTATGGACAGGGGACGACCCGAAAGCATGTGCTTTTTTTGTTGTTGTTTTTTTTTTGTTTTGTTTTTGGTGTGAGCGAAGCAAGACATGCCCATTTTTAGGGCAATCGGGGTATTATTAGAAGATGAAATACTGAGCATCCCGTTCAGGGTTTTAAACCGTGGCTCATTCTTCAAATATCATATTGATGATGAGCAGAATAAAAGAATGCAGGAGATATCGAGGGGAACAATACTGCTGGTTACGAAGCATTACATTTGCTCATCTGCCCGCTAATACGAAGTTGATGTTTCTGCGATCCGATGTCTTTCGCTGGAACACACTCTTACTTGTATGAGGAGGGATTCCATCTCCGTCCATGGAGCACGGCTTCTCAATTAAGGCAGATGGTCTCAGGCATGGGGCGGGAAAACGGGACTGCTATATGGGAGTAACACGTTTTGATGCTCATTCGCTCTCGGCAAGCCACATTTGGGACCTTTAACTGCGCTTAATCAGACACTTGACCGAGACGGCCGTGGCCAAAGTGAGGCAAAAAAAAAAAAAAGAAGAAGAAGAAGAGGATATGTCGACGAAGGAACTAGATAACTTCATAGAGCTGTTTTTAAACTACAAAAGAGCTCCTCCCGCGAGGTGGTGTGCAGCAAAGGCCAACGAACAGGAGGGGTGTTGCCGTAAAGAGCTTGGGGCTGTTGGAGGTGTGCTTCGTTTCTTCCACCCCAAATGTCGCGCACTAACAATTAATTTGGAGCTTCTCCTCCTTACCAACCCGCGGAGGACAAGAGGAGGCCTCTGCTCTGCTCGTCTTCCCGTGGATGTCAACCAATGCATCCATATCCTCCACTTTTTTCTTTTCTTCTCTTATTTCCCTTCTTTGCTCTTCTCTTTCCCTCTCTCTCTCTCTCTCTCTCTCTTTTTCTCTCCTTGCCGCCTGCAGAAAACGTAAACGGGCAAAAAGGAAAAGCGCCGTAAGACGCCATAATACCAGCTTCCGGCAGCCACAGTTCAAGTAACACGGTATGCAGGCGAGCCGGCCGCTGCAGCCTGTTTGGACGGAAAGCATTCGCGGCAGCATGAACGGAGGGACAACGAATCTAGTATGCAACTGACAGGGACTCGGAGCAAGTGTGTATGTTGTGTACTCCGCTCATTCTACATACATACAAGTACATAGGTCGGTGCTTCAGGACTGTCGATGCCACACATGAAAACCGATGCTGTTGATGCCTGCTTCCCCTCGCCCCCTGGTCTGATAACCATGATATCCACATCCATAACCGCAATCCACATCATTTGTGAGTGGGAGTGTGTGTGTGTGAGTGTGTCGGCAGGCCGCCCTTTGTGGAGCAGGGTTAGTGTGCATACACATATCCACCTCCAGGTACTTGTAGCTTGTGTCTACTACGTTTGGGGTCGTTTCCCAGCGACAGATGGCATCATGTTTTGATTGTTCATCACCAAATGTGACGTGCATGCCTCCTACAGACTGATCGTTAGTGTGTCTACACGCAGGAACACCCATGCTTGCCTACCTTGTAGACACGTTGGATGAATGCTTTTGTCAGTAGATCTTCACGTTGTTGCGGTACGCTTTTCTTGTGACTTGCGATGCATATCCTTCGTTTCGGTGTAAGAGAAGCTAAAGTCCATACGGAGTGAGACCTTTCCTGTCACACTTTGCCCATGTTCCCATTATGCAGACATGGACGCAATGGCCACTTTGTGTCTCTTGCCGACTTTTCGACTGCATGGATGGATGCATAAGAGGCATGTATTTTGACAAGTATCCGATGACCTCCTGTGCTCTATTTGATGCAGAGAGATGATGCGACTTGGAACGAGGTAGGTAGTATATATATATATATATATATATATGGATACTTCTTCAACTATTTTATTCCGTATTCGTCCATTTATTATTGCCCGCACCCATTAGTCAAAAATGCTCAGAGATGGAACTGGGGAATAGATGGGGGTGGGGGTAGAAACATGCGATACGTGGGTTATTGCGCTTCCAGTCAAGTCAGAAAGAAAGGAAAGAAAAGAAGAAAGAGAGATCCCATAGAGTCCACATACCGCTGGCCTTTCTCCCTCCCTCCCTCTCTCTCTCTATTGCTCGCGCGCGTCCAGAGTGTGAGTGACTGTAAGAAAAGGCTCCCCTACCTACTGCAGCAACATGCAAATGCACGCAGACGCAGAAGCCATCTCTCTTCAGAAAGAAAATAAATGGAGACGACTCCCAGCACTGCGTGGGGTGTGTGTCGATTCACCGCAGACCTTCCGATCGCTGGTCGTATCGACCCCCAACTCAAGCAGAGACACGCCCCCTCCCCTCCCCTTCAAAGGGCTTTTCCAGTGGGACCCCCAAGACAAGTCCAAGACATCCCAGGACACGCCCACACCCACTACCACCACCACAAGGACAGGGAACAGGGTCGACATACCCTTGAGGCCCTTGTTTGGCTTTCCCATCCACTGAAGCTCAGAGTCGAGTAGTACATACGGCTTGTAGTAGGTAGAGGAGGAGCAACAGGGTGAGCCACAGCTGGTGGTAGTTGGTGGTGGTGGTGGAGGAGGAGGTGGGAGGAGGTGGTGGTGCTTGCAACTTGCCAAAGTCCCCACGTCCACATCCACGTCCACGTCCACGGCCTAGACGGTCTCGAACATTTGATATGCACCTCCCTAAAATAAAAAGTGACCCAGATCGGATACTTGGCCCCGCAGCAGGTCAAAAAACTAAACCAGGTACCCTTGTACTTTGCGTGCCTCGTCAATGTCTCTGTTAATATACGGAGTACATACGCCAGCTTTTTTTTCTTCCCATCACCAAAGCGCCCGCGCCTCAAGCATCCTTTACTTTTGAACCTCTCTTCTCTCTTACAAGGACAGCATCTCGCGATTTCTTCCCTTTGCACCACCTACGCTGTCGCTCCTTTCCATATACCTGCTGTGCATCTGATCTCTCTGGTTCCAAACCCTTCCGTTTGCTCTTTCCCTCTCCTCTCCATCGTCTCTCCATCTCGATCAGTGCCCTTTGAGTCTTTGATCACTCAGCAGCGACTCTTACTCTTATTTTTTTTCCCTCTCTCCCTTCTCTTTCTCCCCTCTCCCTTCTCGTTTACATGTATGCGTGTGTTGTGCTGTGACGACAACCGAGATCACACACACCCAACAGCTGCTCCCTCTCCATCTCTCTCTCCCACCGTCAGGGGACTTTAGTATTGCATCTTGATCTATGAGGCAGGCATACGTACACGGACTGCCTGCTTCTTGCCCAACTGTTTGTGTAGCGCAGCGATAGAGCACACACAAGCGCTACCGAGGCTCCAACTTCCTTATCATCAACGGCATCTGACCTCGTTGACTCACTCAATTCCCTATTACGAACCTTCCGAGAACCTCAAACATGTTTCGCTCAAGGTAACCTCCATTTCTATCGTCACCACGTCTGGCATACAATGCACATGTCCCTCCTGTTGCTCGGCGCGCGCAAGTTGGGTTGCGCATTCTCGTTGTCTTACAACTCACCTGCCGGACAAACAAGCTCTTTTCTGTCCTTCCATTGTACCACTTTGTCTCTCCCACGACTGGTTTGCTGACACTGTATTCCATTGCAGAACGAGCGCGCAGAAACCTGGCGATGACTTGTTGGCCGACTTCAGGCAACAGTTCCCAGAGGTCTCTACCGTCAACACAGAGCCCACGGCCCCGGCTATTTCTCAAACCACAGCGACTACCGATAACCCCATCCTTGCCGTGACAAGTCAGGATAGGTATGTTTTGTCTTTTAATCCCACATATTTTAGCAACCACCCACGTGCGCCCTGGGCTTCTCGTCTTCGACAATACACTGCTCGTTCTCTGTTGTCCTCAGTATGCGATATTGACTTGGCATATCACAGAATTCACCACACAGGCACTGAAGCTTTCAGAGATTTAGACCCAACACCTCGGGCCACCAATGATCCCTGGCGATTTACTCCATCACTTCTTGACCCCAGTGCCTTCAGTTTCAACCAATTTACACCAAATGCCGCCCACACTTATTATCCCCCTACCCCAGGCCCGGGTGGGGTGGGAGCTATGCTTCCTCCTCAGGGACTTCAAACTCCTGGCTTGACTATGACAACTGGCTTAGAATCACCGATGTCAGTGCCCACGACAACTGATGTAATACAGCCTAGTATTGAAGTCTCCGAGATGGCGGGCTTCCGAGCCTTAGAGCCCCATCAAATGCACCATTTCAATCCTTTCGTTCACGCACCGCCCTCTGTTCCACCACCCACAGTACCCTTTGTTCCCTCCAACTTTGTTCATCATGATACTGGTTATGAGACTATGGAACAGGATGGCTCTCCAATGGAGTCGGATCCATCTGAGGAACGCATGCCGGCTATCGCTTCTACACTGCACTCACAACATGCTACGGGAATTCAGATCAATCACCCTCTTCCGCCAGCGGCCGAGAAGTTTCGATTTCACTCCACATTGAATGCACCTACGGCAATGGTTAGGCACTCGGACGAAATTCCAGTCACTTATTTGAATAAGGGACAGGCATATTCACTATCGATCGTTGACACCACTGGGTCCGCCCCTATCCTCCCCGGTACCCGGTATCGCACATTCGTCCGCATTTCGTTCGAAGATGAACAGCAAAGACTGAAGCCTAACGTTTGCTGGAGTTTGTGGAAAGAGGGGCGAGGAACAAATGAGGCACACCAAAGAGGAGGAAAGCTTCAGGCTGTTGAGTATGTTGAGGCAGGTCAGCCTCCCGAAGGAGACGACAAACGCACACGGGTCGAGCTTGAGTCATCATCTTTCGACGGGTTTTCTGTATTGTGGACTCCTGGTATCAATGGCGCCACTGAAGTGAGCGTTAGCGTCAGATTTAATTTTCTCTCGACCGATTTTAGTCACTCCAAGGGCGTTAAAGGAATTCCCGTTAGGCTCTGTGCCAAAACCAATCTCCTGCCTTCAGATCCGACACAGAATGACCCTGATCTGACTCCCGAAATATGCTTTTGCAAGGTCAAACTTTTCAGAGACCATGGCGCTGAGCGCAAGCTATCTAACGATGTTGCACACGTCAAAAAATCTATTGATAAATTGAAGCAGCAAATTGCACAAGCAGAAAATGGACACAAGGACTTTAAAAGAAAGAGACTTGGCGGCATAACCAAGATTGTGGATGCTCAGCGAATTGTGAAAACCCAAAAACACAAAAGAACTTGGTCAATGTCTTCTGCAAGCTCGGCCGGTGGCGGCCCCCGCATTTCGCTAGAGGAGGACCTGCACTACAAATTACAATCATTACAGGACATGTTTACAAGCACACGGCCTGTTAGTGTGCTATATCTTCGAGGCGAGGAGCAAGATGATCCCGATTTGTTTCCCGTCTCTCTTGGCGACTCACTCTCCACTCGAGATTTTCTGCGGGAGGGACCCAATTGGCAAGCACGGAGCACACATAGCTCCGTCGCGGGTTCTCTGGTATCACCATCTCCCAGTTCTTTATCACTAGCATCACAAGCATCTGCTATTGGTTCAAACGCGCATTGGCAGAATTTCGACTCAGCCGGCCAGGGAGACGCACAACGCAGGAAGCTCGACCAACCTACGACGATTAATAAGACTGAAGACGACGGTACTCTGAGTGGCTGGATCGAAGCTCTTGGTGTTGACCCGTCTTACCGACCTCCCCCCGAGCGATCGCCCAAGCCAGTAGCCTGCTTTTATATCGTTAATCATGGGAGAGCAGATAGCGGGAAACGAGAATATCACAAGGCCATTTATCTCCCAAAACGTACGTTGGCGGATTTTAACGAACGGATTGCAGCCAAATGGGGACTAGAAGCATCCAACATCTCACGAACGATTCGCGTGACCAGGGCTGGTCTTGAAGTCGAGGTGGACGACGACATGGTACGAGAACTGAAGGAGGGTCAAGATATGGAATTGCAGGTTGAAGAGCTTGTAGAGCAACTCGAGACGAAACAGGAATGGGATATGGTGGTAGACGGAGCCGATGATAAGGACGACGCAGCAGCACCGCCGCCAACCACCAGTCTTATTCTTCGACTGATATTTTAAGACTACCAAATCACAAAGCAAGGGCGCATGACGAACTACCAGAAAGAGCTAGACGGGGAAGACGGGTTCTAGTAAGCTGACACTGTGCGGCTTGATATCACATTCAACAAGAAGACATTGTTGGGGAAGCAAGGCTTGTTCATCCTTGGCGTTGGAGGGTGTTGAGGGTAATTCAAAAGATACCAATAAGGCATAGGTTTATGTCGATGCAGATATTCACTTTTTTGTAAAAAATGGCATGGGCTGCAGAAGGGAAGACTTTTTGTTCGTTTCCACAACCTGCTGGGCGGGAATGGGGCCAACTGGTGGTTTCCAGCCCTAATACATGGAATGGAGCATGCAAGATGGGAGCATGATTCACACTAGGTGCTTATCTCGAAGCATTTTGACTGATTTATGAGGATTTGGGGGCTTTGGGTATGGTTCTGGCTAAGGGAGGGGGATTATTTGATTTCCTTTTTTCTTCTTCTTGGGTATTGATGCGGTTGTATCGTGAAGAAGGGTTGAGAGAGAAGTACTTGGCACTGCGAGGTTGAGGCTGAAAGCCAATTCTTCACCATAACTTGTTAGCGTTGCGGGGTAGCAAATGAATGCTGCATGTTTGGATATTTAGCGTCTAATCAACATAATGAGCATTATAATTGCATGACCAGATCAAATTGGACTTGGAAGTTGTAAGAGGCTGCTGGTTCATTGTTTTTCGAAGGATCCATATTTTTAGCACCAGTGGTCTCTTTCTTAGTGAAACCAGCTCCGGAGAACCTTGCCTTGTCTCCCCTTCAAGCGCCGAATTCTGCCCGAATCCTCCCCCCCCCCCCTTCTGTTGGTGGGGGGAGGGATAATTATCCATGGATGCTGTATTGCAACGCCTAGAAAGAGCGTGGGATGGTGGAAGCCAAAAAAAAAAGACTCCATTTCTACCCAACTTGGCCAAGTGGAGGTTTTTGATTTCTTGCGAAGCCGAACATGTTCGGACCAGTCAATCCGGAAATATCGGGGGCACGTCCGGGCGTTTGGATTGGCTGTTGGTGCCGGCTTTGTTCTACTCTCCGTTCTTATCCTCCCCCCCTCCCTTTTTCTTCTTTTCTTGTTGTCTTGGGCTTGGGCTTGGGCTTTTTTCTTCTTCTTGTGCACAGCCCACAAGGGGGAATACTTACTTGTATGTAGTACTTGTAATAAGGTGCATGTCTAGATTATCCTTGAGACACATGCCGTGGAGAAACAGCCATGGGGTTTGCTCTTCTTTTCTTTTTTTTGGTGGTTTCAAATTCCCATTCAGATGCAACACGGAATTCGCCCATTCTTGTTCTTCTTGCATGCAGCACTTCGGAATTGTCCTAGAAAAAGAGAGACAGACATTGACAGGGGCGGGGAGGGGAGGGGACTTTGTTTTCTTTTTCTTTCCTTCTCACTCTCCTCTTCTCTTCTCTGATCTGTATGTTCGGTATGTATACTACGCTACCACTACTACACCATACAGTAGTGTGCAACATGATCGTGAATTGTTAGTTGATTGTGCAAAATGGCCATGTCTGTACTCTTTTGTAATCGCTACAGTCGGCGCCAAATATCCAATGCACCTTGTCTGTAGTGTAGGTGCTTGTGGCTTGTGAGCTATCCCATCTCTATCTTACAAGCAGGCCGACGCACGCATCCTGCAGTCTCACCGACAGAGAGTTGACGGTCCTGCAATCAAGACCCCCTCCCCTGCTTGGCTATGAAGCTCCGGGGTGACATAATGAAATCATTGAAGGCAAATAAAGAATTCGATAATTAACCATACCGCCTCTTATTATGGCTCAATGATTTCACAGGAAAATTTAATAAGTGTGGAAGAGAAAGAGGAATGTCATCCCATTGTGAGGTTGTCGTGGAATGCGAATCCTGCGGGCGAGTGTGTGTGAGTGTGAGTGCAAATGTGGGTGGTGTGGGAGCGGATGCTGTGCATTAGCCACACAGACTCTGTCGATCGCCTGGATGCAGCTCTTGCAGACAGTCATCGAAGAATAGCTGCCACGATCTGGATTTCTTTTTTTCCCCCTTCTCTTCTGGATGGGTCTGTCTGAGGCCTGTCTGAGGCATGGGGCCTGTCCCATTTTGCATCCCTTGTCAGCGGGTTGTTTGCAGGAGTCAGCCACAAATTTCGGCTGGGTCATCTCCTCCGGCGGGTGTGGCGAGTGAGTTGCGCGTTTGGTGGTGTGTGCGGCCAAGCAGCGTCTGTTGGCCTTGTTGCAAAGGTACTTTCGCGTGGCTGGTGTATGTGCATGCATGCATGCGTGCGTGAGTGAGTGAGTGAGTGTGAGGGGGGTGGCATTAGAGACGCATGGAATGGAAGTGTGTACCACACCAAACCCATGAACCCATGAAAGGAAGGGTACGGAGCATGTGTAAACCGGAGCAGTACACACACGAGAGCTTGTGCCAGTGGCTGACCGGATGTCGTCCGACTCAACTGTAATAAAAATAAGCAACATAGCATATTATTTGCACAAAAGGGCCAGACAAGGAGGGGGGGGGGTCCTGCATCAGACGAACATGTGGCAACAATTGCGACAAGTGACTCGTAAACTGCATCTTCTCTGACCGGCTCCAACAAATATGCGTCTTTCTTCATTGAGATACCACCTCTTTGAATGTTTAACCACCAATTGGCGTCCGATGACTGCAACGATTTTCGGATTCAGATTGACGCGCATGCTATCATGGCCCTGTTGAACCAGTCAATTAATCCAGCCGACCGAAAGTTGAAACAGGGACTGGCCCTCCTCTCACCAACGCTGACAGGATCAACAATATCTCAACACCGTCATTATTTCATCCCGAAGACTATCAATCTCTGACGCGAGCCATATATCAGTAACATTCTATCAAAACAAGTCTGACTTTCTGATCGTGATTGCTGCGTTTACGCTAATTCGATTTATTCTTCATGTGTCACCCATCTCCATCAAAGCTGAAAGTAATTAATTAAGACTGCTTAATTTTGTCAACATCAGCTCTTCATCATGCCAAAAATGAATCATGCCCTCCTCCGTGGGTTAGCAACAGATAGCACTTGTCTCTCATATGAATTTCATGCATGTAACATGCGCCTGTCATCATACAAGTGAGATTTCTCCAGTCGCTGAGAAACAGATGCTACTCCGTATCAGCTCCAGAGAGCGATGGCGGGAAACCCGCTGAATCGATCGCTGGACATCATTTGTATGTTGTAAACCGCTGCAACAGTATTGTCTTGATTCAAGGGAAAGAGGCTTGTGAATGATGGATAACATCAGCCACTTCACTTGTTCAAACGACTTTTGACAACGCCCCGTCTGGGAAGTAGACATATGGCTTATTGCGTCTGGTTTCTCACTTGCCTATATCAGGCGCGGTGGCTGACGGGACACTGTATATCATTTCCAGTTGCCTGTGTAGCTGGGATCACAAGCGTGATCAATAATAACTGGGGAAGCGAATCATCTGTCACACAACCAGAAGGATAGCTAATGAAGACCCCGGCGCTGGGGGATCTGATGAAAGATCAGTCACGTTCAAGTAGTACTTGGTAATCTAAACTTTATGCAGCATTGTGAGCGTGCTACTTCAACATCGAGAGTCCAGCATTGGCATGCCGAAAAGCTCACCCCACTTTGGTCCCCTGAGATTTGCTTTCCCCCCTCGACCGAGAAGCAGTAATTGGGATCAGTAAATCGGTGGGAGGCCGCCAGCTTGGCTCATCTGTCGTCGGAGATGCAAGCCTCAAGCTTCAAGGCCGGTGTGCTTTGGCGATCTATCCCGAGACTCGGTGGTGTTCGGCACGGCGATCTTGTGTGGGTCTCAGGCGGGCAACTAACACCGGCGACACCGGAAGAAGCAATTACCTATGTCTTGTAAAGGGCTTTGTTTTGTTTTGTTTGTCTTGACTGCGCCACGTCCAGACTTCCAAATGCTCCAAGACAGTTGATCACAACCCCTCCCTGCGCTGTCCCTGACTTGGTCATGCTGTGGAACCTCACCCCGCGATCCGCGTCGGTTCATGAGGGGATGGGGTGATCATCGCATCTTGGTGTCTGAAGTTGGGTCTGTGGAAGTTCGAGACCGTTGGAAAGTTTGAAAGGATCATCACAGCAGTCAGAGCGTTGACAGTTGTCCCTCAGCTGGCCATGGGTGTTTGTCATGGTACGCCAAGGGATTGAGGCCCCTAGAACCTATTCAAACTTTGAGTTTACTCTAAGCAAGCGTTACCCATGCCGATCTTACCATTTGATCGATTTGCCACCACCGCGGTCCAAGTTTGAGCGTACGCCACGTGTGAACTAGATTCCCGCAGTTTCCGCGCATCATTGAATAGCAAATAAGGGTCGAGATGGCTGGCGGGTTGAGGGAAAAGCGTCTTGGCAAGCCCAACGGTTTGCCCAGGTTAAGGGTTCGGTATGCACGGGCTGCTTCATCAACACTCAATGCTTAGCAAATAGGCGACAATACCGACGGAACTTGCACGATTCATGGTAAACCTTATGAACTATAAGGATGGGGAAGGGGGTGGGTATCCAATTGCTTTGCGCCAAATCATCAGCTCACGCAATGCATCACCCCACCAACACCCAACAAGTGGTCAGGCAATCAGGGTTGTTTGGTGAAGGTTCCGTGGAAACGTGGCATGTCATTGACTCGAGTCTCGATTCGATGCCAGCCCCGGTGTGATAAGCCATCAATGTAGACGCCATCCTCAACGAGACATCCCACTGAAGAGTGTTGCCAAAGTTGGACGTTGGGTTTCGGGTAACTATGAACCAAGTAGCAGCCTGTATATCCTTACTCTGTGCCGGGTCCCAAAGGGTACTGGTCGGTGTATAGAAACCCATGAAGGATTGACAATGGTCGGTATATAGACAAAGTTTGGATCAACTAGCAGCCTTTATGTCGTAGTAGGTTTGTGTTGATTCTCAAAATTTTGCCTCAACAAGTGGCAGTAGATGACTTTTCCAAGATCAAGGCCAGCCAGCCAGCCACTAGAAGCAAGAGCAACTTGAAGACTCGCCTTTTGCATTTGTCATATGTTTTCATTCAGAGGGAAGCTGCAACCAGAAGTTACTGCGCAGCTCCCAAACAATGACGCAATGTCATTTCACAACAAGTCGCAAACCTACATGTGCATAAGTACCTGCCTATATCCCGTGGTATCTACATTCGACCTGAGCCTGAAGAATAAGATAGCATTTTATTCTGGCTCGAGAAGTCCTCTCAGTCCAAACCAAAGTCCCATAGTTAATTACCATAAAATTCGTGCCCCTCTCAAGATACTGTTCTTGTAAATGGTCCAGCAGTCAGTGCACGCGCTTGAGTTTTCGAGGCTCTATATACGGAGTCATACTACGTAATAATGCCAGTACAATATCAACTGGTTCACTCCCCCTTGTCCTCGTAGACGAAAGTATAAGGATGAAAGATTCGTGAAGAAGAAAAGAGGGCGAGATATATTAAGACACCAACGTCAAGACTGCATTTGTCTATTTCCTACCTTCCATTGAACTGGATATTATCAAGGGCAGTATGCAGAGGCTTTCGGTGCCCGGATAGTGAGTGGACGGTGAAGCAGGCTGTGGGATGAGCTCACCTGGATAGAAGAGCCTTCCGAAGGAGTGTTTGTCCTACAGAATTGGCCATAAAGAATGGTTCTCGCCAGCTCCAATTTACGTCAAATCTTTGATATTAATACAAAGCTAGGGGGCGCTTTTTTTTATAATATTTATTTTATTTAGTTCATAGAAGTAAACACTGCGGCTTGAGCAGATCAGTTTTGTCACATTTAATATTAGTTGCAGAGATCCTTCTGAATTATTCCTGGTTCACTCAAAATTCAAACATCAGTTGCATCCCAAAAGTTGACATCAGCGTACGTTGAGATGGAAGATCCAAGGCTTTCATTCATTAGCACTTAGTGAATGGGTTTCAAATGAATCATGATGATTAAGAATATGTAAATTCATGAATAAATGGAAGAAGAACACGGAGGGCTTCAAGATTATATACCAAAACGTGGTCAATGGGAGCCATGGGTTATTATTCATAGAATCTAGACTCTTGTACCATTTGGACGTAAATGACCAGAAGCACATATAGACACAGATGGCAATGAGCCAGCAACATGCGGTAGTAATGGGTACAATTAAGGGTCTTAAGACGGATATAGACAGCACAACATACAACGCCTATGGACAAACCTTGTCTACTAAGTAGGTTTGGGCTTATAAATATAAATAAATACATAAAGTATCAAACCATGTACTATAAACAGCAGCTTGAGTAAAGAGAGGCTGTTGAAATTAGAAGAGAAAAAAGAAGAAGAAAATGGCCATTCATCATCCCATCCCCATTTGGAAAAAAAAATAGCAAAAAGAAATGTCCTCGGTGAGGCTCGAACTCACGACCTTCAGATATCCCAATCTGATGATTGAGTCATATTATGTAATATGAGACTGACGCGCTAACCAACTGGGCCACGAAGACGTTTTCGTTGAAGAGGCGTATTCATTGTTGGTCTATAGAGGCTAGGCTATGCTGAGATTTGTGTGGGTGGAGAGAGGGTCGGGGCTGGGGGGAAGGGGTATGGAGACGTTTCTATCGACGTTTTGGTGCGGAAGAAAGGATTTGTTTGAAGCATGCAAAGATGTTATGAAATATTTGGCAGGTACATTAAGTACTTCTTTTTTCGTAGTGAATAGATTTGCCATGTGACATGTTAGCTACATCAAGTAAACCATGTTATGATCCACGCCAGTAAGAGAATTTAATTCCAGCCTTTATGCTAGTTTGCTCAATCAACCAAGGTACCCTATATAGAGATGTAGATTGTGAGATGAATCCAGGTCATATAAACAATGTGCATGCCATGAGTGCAGGGAAGAGACAAAGAAGTCACGTCAAATATCGCTTGCCTGCGTCCTGTATACCCTGTTTGGGCAATTCCAAGTTTAAATACTTGTGCCTCGGAATAATCCTTTGAGCAATCTGTACCCGCGGGCTCGGCAGTGTCAGGTCCCGATCTCTTAACTCGAATCGGGAAGCCCATGCGAGCGAGCGAATCGAAGGAGGATCGACACTACCGAGACCGCCCCAGCCCAGGGCTGACTGCTGTCTCTGGAGGGGGCTGAGCCTAAACATGAAAACAAGCATAAGATGTGGACATGTATGATGATGACTGGGTTCTTGATGAAGCCAAGGGGAATTCTCCTGCGTGCATTGATATCAAAGAATGACCGGCACTTGCCTATAGATAGCTTCCAAGGGTTCTCAGCCTTGTCGTCTCTCCGTTGCCGTCTTTCCGACCTTGACTCACCAGACCGCTGATCCTCCACTGCAATGCCCACTCACGAGCCCTGTACGAGGCCTGCGATAGCGATTAAGGATTGTTCTATTCAGCCCATCAGCCATTCCCGCCGTGACGACCCAATGAATGACCAATGAATGAATGAGACTTGAACGTCCACGTCCACGTCCACGTCCGAGTCCACGTTGGAGCCCTTGATTAGTGCGGCCATGTCTCACCTTGAAGGCTGCTGCTCCATGCGAAGGAACACGACCGTGAGGCGTTCATTCATACCTACTTATGCAAAGCTCTTTTCATGTATTTAATGGGTAGCCATTTCCAGGCTTCCCCCCTCTCTCGAGAGCTTTAAAACAAGATATCATCAACTTTTTCCGCTCATCCTTTTTGGGGATTAATACTGCCTGCCGGCCAGCCACCATGGCTGACATCACCCACCTACTTCTTGGGCGCGAGGAAGGCAGCCCGGAATGCGAGTTTGTCGGAGAAGGCATGGCAGACATTGCCGGAATTGGAGTGAGTCTCTCTCCATCTCCATCTCTCCATCTCTGCCTCATCTCATCACGCATTGACTACTACCGGCAAATATCAACACCAAGCCCCAAGCCCCACCACCATCACCATACGTCACTCTCCGCTAACCAAACATTTCAACAAAGATCATCATCGGATTTGCCGGTCAAGCTTTCATCTCCCTAGGTCTCGCATGTTGGGTCTTCCTGCTGTCCAAGCATAGCAACTTGGACATACGGCATGATGAAGGAACCGTCGAGTATGAGATTGCGCGCAAGCGACTTGAGTGTGTGTCCGACATTCTCATGGTTGGCAATGACATCCAGATGCTTCTGGGGTCTTCGTACATGATTACGGTCTTTTCTTCGAGCGAAACCATTGACTTGTATCATCTACACCTGGTGTTTGACATTGTGAGCCTTGTTGGGTAAGATAATGACTATCGGCGACACTGAACCACCAACACTACTAACAAATTCCACTACAGACCCTCCAGTGCTGCTGCTTTCATCTGCTGGACCTTTTGCAATACCAAGCTCTTCCCATCCAAGCCCGGCCCACTCCTCAAACGCATAATGCCCTCCCGCGCCACCCACTGGACCCCTCGCCACCGTGCCGTCTACATATTTGCAGCCATGTACCTCGCTCTCCTCATCCTCGTCTGCCTGAGCCTTGACAAATGGGCCCCTGACCACGAACCGGGCCGCTGCTACTACACCCATCTCGTCACCCGCCCTGAAGCCAGCCACCCACTCGCCGACAAGATCTATATCATCATCACCGGAGCCTGGATGTTGCTCACCATGCTCGCCGCAGCCCTCTTCGGCGCTCGCTGGCGTCGTACGGTGCTCGTCTTGGCGACGCTGCAGTTCCCCGTGCACTTGTACATGGCGCTGGCGCTGCGCACGGCGAATCAGGGTAAGCTCTCTGGTGAGGAGACGCACGAGAATAACTGGGATTTTGGTCAGACGACGGCTGTCCTTTTGCTTGGCATGGCGGTGCGCGAGTTGTGGAACAAGGGGTGGGAGTTTTACAACTTTGAGCAAGATATTAAGAAGAATGGATTGAAGAAGACGACGAGTGGTGGCACCGGGTTGATTCCTTCAAGGGAGCTTACTGACATAGAACATCGGGGGTCAGAGGGGTTTAATTATGACGAGGGCTATCGTAATATAGAAGAGAGGGTACCCTATGTGAAGCCAGCTGTACAGGATCCGAATTAGAGATCGAGAACAAAGCAAAGGGCGAGGAGAAAGGGGGAGTGAATACCTACGGCATTTCGAGATTAAAGCTTTGGATAGATTTATTTAATATATATGATAACCACATATTCTTGCCCAATCATCCGAATTCGATAGAACTTATATTTACCACATTGTGCTCATGGGTAGTATTTTAAGGACTTTGTCATAAATGTATGAGCGGGCGCACATATAGCAATGAAGACATCAATTGCTCATACCCTGAGCAGCCATCGTCAATGTATGGTGTCTCCTTGCAGGAGTCTTCACTTTGATCATGATTGTGGAACCACCGGCTCAAATTCATCACCAACAAAGAATGGGGGGTACAATAACGGACAATGGCTACTCCTGGCCCAATACATCACCAAGAACACCGAAACCAACTTGACATTGTTGTAGTGTATAAGCATATAACAGTTCTTCGACAGGCAAGATGCCAGAGTTGTCTTTATGACTTATTTATGATGTATATAGTTGGAGAACCGTAGCTACTGGGTCGTTGTGAATCATAATATTCTGCCATTTTGATCAAAGGGAGATATCATGGCAGGCCATTTCTCATTGCGAGTCGCTTGCTTCTTTCTTACATTCACTAACAAGCATAATAAGCCAGCGATACCACATTGTCATGCTTAATTTTCCAAACATCTATTGCGCTGCGGCGAATCAAACCTAGCGCTAAGTAAGGCTTTCCAGCCGCCAGTTGACCTGGTAGCCGTAAAACTATTCCATAAAATTATTCTCCTGGCTTCCTTAATAGACGCTTTAAACCAACAGGTTTCCCCTGTTTACACAAGTGTCCCTACCGTTCACCCAAGATCAATCAATCAATCACTACGATTCTGCGCCAAGCGACTCCAACTCTTTCAGCACAGATATCTTGGTGTGGATCTTCTTCAGCTGGGTATCTTCCAGCTTCTCTCCGCCTGCCAGTCGCATCTCAAGGTCCTCAATCGCACGAACCTTCTTTTGAAGACTTCGAATCTTCTTTGCATTCGGGTCCTGGGACCCAGCAGGCTCGGTAGGAGCGTTAGGGGGAGGGCCACCGTGATTTGACCCGTGCTGACCGCCAGGCTGTCCTCGTGATCCCTGGTGCGTGTTGCTGCGGCTGCGGGCGCCGGTGTTTGTCCTGGATCGACTCCTAAAGCCTCGGTTGTTGTGGTTATTATGACCACCGGCAACTCCTCGCCTTTCCGGACTTCGGCTGTCGCTTCCAGAACCAGCACCATACTCCTGGGGCGGGGGTGCCAAGCTCGCTCCTCCATTAGGTTCAGGCTCTAGCTTGCCTTCGCCCTGGTTGTTCTTCTTCCCTCGCTTCTTCTTGTTCTTTTTTGGGCCATCCTCACCAGCGGGCTCTGCTCCGGGAACAATTCGAACTGGAACTCGAACTGGATTTTGGGCAGATTCGGTGAGCTCTGCGCCGGGCACCGCTCGTCGGGGTCGACCGAAACCATTGGTGTTCACGTTTTGGGTTCCATTGCTGACCACATGTGCAGCGCCGCCCTCATCCTCACGCTTGAAGTGCATCGGCGTAGCCAATCCACGCGCTCCGGGTGGTCGGTAGGCTCCTGCGGGTTTGCTCGGCGTCTTGACAGAGCCAAGATATGTCGTCGCAGACGGGTGAGGAGCAGGGATGGGGTTGAGAGGGTCACCACCGGCGATCTCCTCCACGCCTGCAGGCCGCCACAAAACACTGTACAGCTCGACCATATCTTCGTTGTACATGAGCCCACCGCCCACGTGCCACAGCTTTACGCCGTTGTCGACACGGAGACGGGGGGAAGTCGTTGCGGTCATGATGTAGCGACTGTCGGGACTCCATTCGCAAACACTTGGATTGCCGCTCTCAATGGTACAGACCTTGCGATAATCTTTTTCCAGGTCATACACATCAATCTGGCCAGCGAGGTTACCAAAACCTGCGGCCAAGACAAAACGGCCGGTTGGGGAGAAGGTGATGGTATTGCGGGGTCCAAGCGGGAATGAGTGGACTGCAGCAGCTCTGTCGTTGAAAATGGTCGTCTTGGCGGGCATGTAGCCATACACCACACCAAACTGGCGCGATGTGGGCGACCACGAAACATCATGAATTGGGCCCTCCTTATCCAGGGTCACGCGAGCGTCAAAGGTGCCATTAGTGCTGAGCAAGTACAGAGTGGTCTCTCCGTAATAACTTTTGCCAGATCGGTCCACATCCGTCTGAGCCAGCACCAAAATGCTGGAGCCTCGCTTGTTCCATTTCAGTTGGACCTTGTCTCCTTTGAAGAATGTCTTCTGAGAGATGGGATTTTGGAACAAGGGCACATTGTAAACCTTGACAGCGGCAGGCGCTCCCTATTTCCAAGTGTCAGTAGTCATGCAAACTTTTTGTTCTTGGATGGAGGATCAATGATAGCGGCAACTCACCTTACGCTCTGGGATGAAAACAGCAACTGCGTGGTTCTGACCAGGGGCCAAGGCAAAGGTGGCAGCACCTTCGACCCGTAGCTTGTTCCACACCGTAACGAGATCGTGACTTTCAAAAAATTGAACTTCGTTGGTGACAAGGCGAGCACAATACTTCTCGTCGGCTGTGTACTGAAGGTTCCAACCTCCCTGTTGTTTTTGTACGTATTGGCCAATGGGCTGCTTCTCAGTGGCGGCAACACCGTCTTCGACAGTGCGCCAGACCTTGAGGTTCTTGGTAGCATCTCCAGCCTCATCTTTGGCCGGTCGCTCCCAAGTGATCAAAAAGGTACCGCGGGGAGAGAAGCCGAGCTCGTAAACATTGGCAATGGGCAGGACAAGGATCTGCTGACCAGTGGCGGTTTCAACCACGGTGACGGCCTCGGGTGAGGCCCAACCGAAGAATCGACCGCATGACGAGTAGGCGCAGCATCGTAGGTTTCCCTCAGGCTTTGTGAACCCAGCGAGAGGTTCGTAGACCGGGGCGGCGTCGAAAACACCGATGGTCTTCTGGGTCCGGTAGGCGAACTGCAACGGAGATGCCATGGCTAGTGAAAGTCACAGGGTTCCGTAAGGATGCAGTAGCGGCACTGGGTGATGCTGATTTGCAAAATGTTCTTTTCTTTGAGTTCCGTTGATTGACAGGTCTTGTGTTCCTCTTGCTTTATCGGCACCGAAAGTTTCGACTTTATGCGAATGGCAGGGAGGGGAGGAATGATAGTCACTGAACTGCACCGCAGCAAAAAAAAAAAAAAAGTTTACTATGCGGAGAGAGGAGTAACAAAATTCTTCTGACCACGCACACAGTTTCCAGGGCGGGATCGCGTTTCTTTATTGGCTCGAAAACGGCTCGACCGGTCGCACCAATGCTATTGTCGTTTCTTGCTTGGACTGGAGTTCAAAGTTAATGAAGTCCAGGATAAATTGGAATTCGCGGAGAAGCGTCACTGACGGCCAAGAAAGCTGGGATGAAGCAGAGACAAGACGCAAAGGCGGGCAACGTCAGGAATCAAGAATTGAGACCGGCGCGCAAAAGGAAGCGAAGTAAAAAAGGATACTAAGAACAGATTGCAATGAAGAAGGGGAACAAGGAAACTTGCAAGCACCCAGGACGGAGGGGAGGAGGAGGATTGGCGGGCGGCAGCGGTGCCGTGTTGCTTGAGGGCTGGAGAAGGAAACAAGAAGTAGAAAATGGACAACAGCGAAGTGTGGGTTTGCCTTTTGGTCTATCTTTTTTTTTTCTCTCTCGCTCTCTGTCTCTCTCCCTCTCTCGCTCTTCCCAGCCAAAGCGGGCGATAAAGGTACATCCATCCCATCCCTCCCTCCCCCACCAACCACTGGAATCCAAGCCTGAAAGCACTACCTGAGCACGCTAATCAAAGGGCTACAGGTACTTGTACTTCGTTCTCTCAAGGGCGAGCACCTCAGTCAATGGATGGATACACAGAGAGGGATGGATGCCTGTAGTAAAAAGGTACCTACCTACCCTTTGACTTGAGGACGGACAAAGGACCATTGGTGCCCAGCCAATGCAACCAATCATGGCCATGGATTGATGTTGTTTTTTTGCCCCTCCTTTGAGCCCTGAAAGTCTGGGGGAGCAGCGTGCCAACGTCGTACTCAGAATTGATCCATGCTTGGGTACAATCATAATAATAATGCCTACCAACCTAGATACCTGGCAGCTTCTGGAAAGGTTGTATGTATCATAGGTAGGTACATATCATCTTCAAAGTCTTTTCGGCTGGATACGAAGAGGAACGGAACGTAAGATACAAGGAATATGCTTCCCGGGTATTACTTATACCTCTCTCGCGCAAATCTTTCAAGTGCTGACTGGTACCGCATGCTGACCCAAGCTGAGTCAAGCAACGTCGCCAAGTGTCAGTTCAGTTTGAACCGGTGGGGAAATTTGCTAAGGTATCCAAGGTATCCGGAACAAAGTCCAGTTCCATTACCAATCTGCTACTGACGTGTTCAACAACACATCCATACCTCTTAAGCCTAACTCGCCTGTTTCTACCTAATATTAGACTCTCTGTAGTAAATACAATCATCATAATTGCATTATTAGCACTCACCTTAGTAGGCAGTACCAAGTACCTATTGGGTCTTACTCTGTATGTGCTATACCGGGTAGTCACAAATTCATGAAATTGATTCAGCACCATTGTTTAAATCTATATCCCCCCCCTCTTAGTGTCCCTTACATTCCCACACCACCATGTACGCCGGTATAGTCTATCAGTCTTTATTTCTGCATTATCACAGGAATGGGATGGTATTTAACGTAGCGTAAGTCTTTCAATCAGCTCTTATATGTTATTTGTAAATCATCTATGCTAAGTAATCCTTGGTCTACCTACCCTTCATCTTCTCGCGCCAACCACCCTTTTCAAACAACCAGAGAGCCTCTGTTGCATAAGCCCGGCTTCCCCTATGTCCACTTTCCCCCATAGTTGCCTCTATGAGTGTTTCCAAAACCCGGCCCTCCTTGATAGCGTTCCAAACTCCCATCGCGATGGGATGATCTACACCTGTCCCCCACTCTCCCCGTCCTAGCCGGTAGAGTATGCGTCCTAATGTCTGGAAAGCCATGCAGCGTTGAGCCGGTACAGCACTCCTCGCTAGTCGAGCTAGCTCAGCCACGGTATAGCCAGCGGCTTCTGGTGCCTCTCCATGGTGATGCAATCCCTTGGATGAGGGAATAGATCGACTGATGCGCGGTGATAAAAATCGTCCACGAAAGTCAAATCTCAATGCGGAAACGCTGATTTCAGCATGAGGATAGTATGGCGAATCCCTATCGGCTATACTGTCTTGACTGGGTACAGGTGCCATCCAAGCCAGTTTGCTGGGATCAGCAGGAAGGTTGGGAAAGTACTTTTCGTGCAGCGTGGCTAGGAAATTGGGATCCGAAGGATCGAGATCTGGGAGGCTAGGGGGCACAGGGAAATGCGTCGACCTAGGAAGATCTACAATGGGGAAGAGGTCTGGCGGTATTTCTGATGGCGCCTGATCCTCATTGTAGTTGTCGGCGATTTTCTTGGTTGATTTCACATTAGCTATTGGTGGAGTTGACTGGGGTTGTGAGATAGCGGGTGAAGGTTCAGAAGTGTCATCGATCTGGATTTTGGGAGGTGGCGGAGACGGTAGAGGTAAGGACTGGGATTCGGATTGCGACTGTGATTCTTTTGGAATTGGTAGGTTAAATGGGGAAGAAGGGTCTGGCTCATCGATATTGGCCCGCCGAAGAAGTCGCTGGATAAGATCGGGATTCAGGCCATTAAGAAGGTCTTCCTGTGCCTGAGAGATCTCCTGCGGGGTCATATTCTCAATCTTTTGTCGATTTTCCTGATCTATACGCCCTTTTTCTATTTCATCAAAGCTTGGATTTTGAGAAGAACCCCCCGAAGACTGAGGCTGAGAGATTGATGTTTCAGTTGTAGCGTTGCCAGCACGCTGTTGTTTGAAGGCAGACGGTCGCCATCGCCGCTTGTGCTGAGGAAACCCCGTTGAAGAAACTGGAGCCGATGGGAACTCGACTGGCTTTTTATCACCATCTTCCCGTTCAACAATATCTCCTATGAGTAAAGTAGGATCCATGATGGTTACTGCCTTGGTGACAAACAATTGAAAAGTCGACGTTGAAAATGAAGCAGATTAAAAAAAAAACATGAGTGAGCTAAAACGCGGCGTTGTAGCGGGGTGAAGTGCTGGCAGAGCCCCACTGTGTTCGACTTGGTCTGTGCAGCCCAAAGCAGACTTGCCACGTGAGACGTTTTCGGTACTTGGTATACTTGGTATTGAAGCCACGATTCATCTAGAAGTTGTATTGTGGACTTTATGCTGGAAGAGCAGTCTTGGTAAAGTAGGTCAGAATTCATGTAAAAATAAGACCAAAGATGGTATTGAGGTTGAGTGCTATAATTTATAGAACTGTGCTTCTTTACTAACTAAATACCTTTGATCGCGTTGTGAGGTGCATACAAATAACTGCAGTCGCTTGGTAACTTATACATGCTTGTTCGGATAGAAGTACTTGGTGATGATTACGGTTCTGAAATTAATAACACAGCTGGTTTGCATGGTAAGCCGGGTGCAAAATGACACGGTTATATTACTGGCGACATTTTCTTGCCCTTGGCCAAGACTAAATGTATCCAATGTCTTTGGCAACAACCATATCGGGAACTTCGAGGTTAAATCAAACTATTTTTGCAGCCTAATTAGTCAGGCTTCCGGGCGGAAGCTGAGATGTGGTGCACCGCCACACCTGCATTAGTGGCCGATCAACTTCTTCGGTTTGAGGAGGCCTGTCCTTCCAGAAACAGATCCATTACGACAGGGGGTTTCAGATACAAATATGGAACGTTTTGAGAACACAAGCCTCGTTGGGCAAACACGAAGAGAGATAGAGAAAGAAAGCATTTGCCGCATTTCAATATTAATTCTACAAATATCTTATATACGTATATCATGGTGTGCGCAACTATCGGTGAGTTCAACCTTGTCGAGTTATGCATGAGTAAGTGACCGAGTAAAATGCGATGGGGCCTTTGTTCTCGCATCCGTTGCTTGTCTCAACTAGTGGGGGTGCACTCAGCCACTTCGTTTCACAGCTGGATTTTGGTCTTCGGAGGCAAATCGCTAGTAGAGAGAGAGGATTATTAGAGCTATATCTGTCCTCCAAACCAAACACCGTTTTTGGTGCACGGGGGCAAAAAAAAAAAAAGTGCCCCAACTTATAGTACTTGGGTACAAAGCATAATCAGACCCTGTAGCCATCCTCTGTGGCCTGGACCCATTTTCGCATTTGCCATGAAATCGTGCGGGCAATTGCGGCGCATGCGAGTCGTTGGTGGGAGAAGAAATAGTTGGGGCGAATCAACAGTCGGGCAGGGGAGGTAGACCCTAGCTCTTAATATCGATGTAGCACTATATGTATCTACTTGGTAATTAATATCAACATATTGCGTTTGATTTTGGCAACCATGATACATGTAGGGCGGGAGACGAATTATGGATTATAGAACCAATTTTCCTTTGATGTGATTGAATAACAGTTGACATTGGGGTATTTTCCCACTCTATTCCAAATATACTGTCCGATGACCCCCAAGGATTGGGGACAAAGGCGGGCCGCGCCTATCTGACACCGACCAGAAACGGAAGCGGGCTAGTGGGGGCGCCATCCCATCCCTTCCATTTCGGGAGATTTCTAACCCTTGCTTCAGCAACTCCCCCTGTTCGGCTGCAGCGCGCTTCTCGGGCCACCAGGGCCTTGCTCGCTAGTGCCTGCCGCGCCTAAATAAAATGCTGGTTGGCTGGATCGCTAATGTCCTACCATTTCAATTGTGCCCCGCAGCTAACTCTGTTAAGACTTCCGGGGTGCGGCAGCATACAGGTACATGTACCCTCTGTTGTCTTGCATTTCTCAATATGCCGTAACATCCAAGCAAGGGTGATGATACGACTGCGTACTGTACTGTGTCTCCTACGTGTATGCATACCTTATATATATCATACACTTGACCACTACTTATCTGGCACCTATAGTATGTGCCGCACTGCAAACGACGGCGGCATATTATTAATAACATGCTGCATGCACGGGTGCATACCTGGGAAGTGGCTGATTTCTTGATATGGACAAGTCTTCCACTACCATGCGGTATTCACTCTTGGCAAGAGAGAGGAAAAAAGAAAAAAAGTGTGTATGTAAGAAGGTTACGGAGTATGTATTATCATATGTACCCCTCGATATTTATGTATGGATTTCTCGATCAGTTACTGGCCTGACGCCCCCTCTCCATCTCCGCTTGGGAACTTTTCGCCCCCCCCTACTAGACGCTAAACCTTTATGAGGTGCTATTTCGAGTTCTCCCCCATGTCTTGAGCCCTGGAACCCCAATCGGCTGATGTCAAAGACAATTGAAGGGCTTCCTGCATCGCTTGTGCTTGTTGGTTCTGGGGGTTGTAGTACTATCGCTGCCGCCACACCCAACGAGTCTTTAGCTCGCTTCCTCTCTCTCCCTCTCCTCTCTCTCTCTGTCTCTCTCCTCTCATTGTTTGATACAAGTTAGTACATACTGTGCTGTAACCTAACGCGCCAATATACCTGCCTTCATAATCCACATGCACACCCCAAAGTCCACCCATCCAGAGACCGGACAGTCCGGTGGTGGTGGTTTTAGTTGATTTGCCTACCTACCTAGTTTGGTATGTTTTCATGTAAGGTATACTCGAGTATACTTTGATTGTTTCACGAAATTTGTCTGGATCCTGCCGCCCCGTCATATGCTTCCACGCTGAGCCATCCCCATCCCCATCCCCATACCATTACCATACCATACCATACCATACCACACCACACCCACCAACCTATCCCTGGCTATGAATCACTTATCAAGTCGTAACTTAATATGACTCTCTCTCTCACTCTCTCTCACTCACACACTCTCTCTTTCGTCTCTCCCTCAGCTTTCCCCCTCCAGCAAAGAGGACGCGCAGTCCGTGCCCCGGTTTTCTCGCCTTTTCTTTGCGCCTCGGGAGGAGAAAAAAAATAAGAAATGTGTTGACCGTTTCCCGAAAATTGTAGTAGCCGTAGCCATCCCCATCCCCAATTCTTTTCCAGACCTGCATCCCGCATCCTTTTCCCTCTCTCCCTTTTTTTTTCCCTTTCCATTTCCATTCTCCCTCTCCTCCCTTCTCCCCCCTCTCCATCGCGCCCCCTTCCTCCTACCATCAGCAACATCACAACACCCAACAAAACTGCGCGCAAAATCGAGTGAATTCGAGTCGGAAATTCATCAATTTCCTCACCTCTAAACCATCCGCGGCATCTTGAAAAGTGCACTATTTTGTACTCCAAGTTTTGCTGCACGATATACAGGTGCATTAAGCTGCGCAACCCCGCATCTTCAGCGCTTTTTTTTGGCCAAGGGCTGCACGGCACCGCGTCTGCTGTCGTTGTCACCCGACCGCTCCAAAACAGGCGTGGTGAGGCTATTCACAAACTACATCTGCTGCGCTGCTGCGGCTCCACACCTCACGTCTATTTTTTCCTCGATCCCTCCCTCCTCCCCCCCAGCTCTGACCACTCACGTAACGTCACACGTCTGCACACCATCGTCGCCCGCAGCCCCGAACAAACCAAACAAGGCCAGCTAGCCAGCCAGCAAGCCAGCCTTACTGGTCGCGCGCTTTCACTCAATAGGCTGTGTGCTATTTGGTTGATTCATACTTTGTTGCCTCCATCCAGCGTTTGCATCATTCTTTGTCTCTTTTCACTCTTTTCAATCTTTTAATTTCCTTTTTTGGCTCTTTCTCTCTCTCTCTATTCTCTCTCTCTCGATTTTTTTTTAATTGTTGCAGTTACTATTACCGCCACCTGGTCTATTGATTTGATTTAATCCGCGCATCGTCCCCCCAAATGGTCACTACATAGTAAACTCGAAAGCGACATTGATTCACCACCTATCTACCTGGCTGGGTACAAACCACTTGCTGGCACGTTCCCTTTTTTTTTTCTTCCCCTTGGTGTGCTTTGACACCTTGAATCTTTTGTGTCCAACAACACCAGCTCCGTTCGCTGCCAACAACATTTATCACGGCAGCAACCTTGTCGGACCTTCCAAACGCCGCAGCAAGCTAATCATGGCCACTGCTGGTGACACATCGACGCGATTCGATTCTTCCGCTGGGGAACTTTCGTCGCCACCATCCGGCTCCCTATCCGAGCCTGGTTCACCGTCTCGACACACCACGCGCCGATTCAATACTGCCGGCCACCACTCCAAGCCCGACATGGACGAGATTATTGTAAGCGATCAGCAGCAATCACAACAGTCGTATCTTCAGTATGCCCAGGGGACGCCTGGTTCCGCTTCCGGCGGTCGCGCTCCACCACAGAAGCGTTATTCCATGATCAATGGGGAGTGGGTTCAGGTCACAGCCGCTGGCGTGCCTCGGAAGAAGCCTGGTCGCAAACCGGGCGCTGCCATAAAACAACGACAATCCACCGGCTCGGCAGAGGTACTCGATCAGAGCAAGACTCGCAAGGCTAGGAAATCTCGTGATGCCAGCACGCCACCGATTCAGCGGAAGCGTAAACTTGCGCCTGCCTCTGATGCTGACACAGATATTCCCAGCCCAAGGCCAATCGCTCCTGCCAGCTCCGCAGTCCCTTCGCCATCCCCCTCCCTCCAGCCTCCATCGCACATGATTGAGCCCTTATCCTCACATCGACAACAGCATTCACTAGTCGATCAGCGTTATTCCCCCAAGATTCCAAAGCGCGACAGCTATCCAAGTTCCATGCAGAGCATTCTGAATGCCGATCCACCACCTTCACAGCCTTCCGGTAATAGTAATAACAACTCAAGCTCCAGCACTTCGATACCGGTTCGAACCAGCGGCCAAAGCTACGATCCTATCCGAGGCAATTATGACCCTGTTCGGGAGACTATTACACCACATAACCATAACCACTATCCCCCACCCTCGGGATCGCCACGAGCACCGCTGCCAACCAAGCCCTCGCATCGCTCTCCTTCCATTGCCAGCATGATCGAGCCTCCGGCCCCGACACCTCAAGCCCCGACAAAGGCGTCGCCCAGCCATCCTCATTCTGTATATCCTCCCTCCTCATCACAGTCACGATTGCAGGCTCCGGAAATCTCAGTACCCCCTTCGCCATCATATACCCCCAAAACGATCACGGCAAATCAGACACCGCCATTGAAGCCCCCGGTTCCGGAGCCAAAACGCGATGCACCTGTACCTGTACCTGTACCTGTAACCGCGCCCGCGCTTGCGCCAGCCCCTACACCTCCGGCTTCACGACCTGTCGTTAACCACGCAAACTTTACTACAATTGCAAGCGGACCCGTCAAGAAGGTGTCGCCCAAACAAAAGCCCATAGCAGGTATTTCCACACCCAAGACCGACAATTTAGAAGATATGCCACAGGAAACCGACGAACGATCGATTCTTGATTTCGGCAAGGCCCGTCCAGGTGAGGAGAAGGAGGCGCCAACCATTGTTCTCTCCATTCCAATCACCGCGGGCGAGACCAACAAGTACGTCAATTTTATGCGCATGGCTGAAGACCAATACGGCTGGGATGCTCTTCATCCCCGCCTTGCTGCCAACCGAGATCGAAAGGCTCGCATTGCTGCTGCCGCTGCTTCGCTTGAAAAGACCGAATCTGGCCGAGAATCTGGAGATGAAATGTCGGTCGACTTATCCGATGGCGAGGGTAGCAATCCTGATAATGGGGGCACCAGCGGTGCTGACGCCATTGCTAAACCGAAGAAAAAGCGTAACTTCAAGGAGGATCAGTATGACGTGGATGATGATTTTGTTGACGACTCGGAGATGCTATGGGAAGCTCAAGCAGCTGCTAGCCGAGACGGTTTCTTTGTCTATTCGGGACCCTTGGTGCCCGAGGTAGAGAAACCTCCTGCTGGGTACGTTTTTCTTTTAACTGAAGCTATCCTCCTTTATTTTCTAACTCTAGTACAGTCACGAAGGCCCACCAAAGCGTGGCCGTGGAGGCCGTGGCAGTCGTGGCGGAGGCCGCGGAGCGACTTCTCGAGGTGCTACTGCTGGTCGTGGTGGTGGTCCAGGCTCACGAGGCGGCTCCATCACAAGAAAACCTCGCATTACGAAATCCGAAAAGGCTCAGCGTGAACGAGAAAAGGCTGAACGGGAAAGCTTGGCCAAGACACCATCAAATGCATATGCCCTCCAGCCCATTACCCCTTCATTATCTGTTCGAGAACTTGGCGCCTAGAGCGGTAACGAGAATTCGAGTGATTCGAATTGGCTCTCGACTATTTTGAACCCATATTGATCGAAACTCGCGACTGCAATAATACACATGGCGCGCTAGCGATTTTAGAGGTCGGTGTTTGTTTGGTATTCTAATGGCGAGACAATGGTGGGATAGCTCGCATTTCTGCTGTCAAGGCAGGGACAACAGAACCGAATTGCGAGTTCATGAATTGTCTGAGCATGGCGAGATGAGATAAACACTGGGCCTGTTTTACGGAAACAAGCACATCTGCGGTGCTCATATGTTTTTTTTTTGTGTGTCTCTTTTTTTTTTCCTTTGGGAGTCGTACGGGTGGTGGGAGGCGTTGGTACGGACGGTAGGGGATGAAATGTTTCAGGGCAAGATATCCCTATTGCTGTTGTGAAATGACTGTAGATGGATGTTTGCTTGGGTCGAGCTCAATGACACGAGTTGGTTTGTTTTTATTTCAAATTTTCTAGCAGCCCGAATGATGGTGGAAATAGAATCACCGGTTTGGCAACTTGTTTCTTAGTTCCTAGAACCCTTTTTCCTCTCCTTTCATTTTAGTCATGATGTCTAGTTCTAGCATAACGACCACGCTAAGGGGCGATGCTCTTTTAACTCATGACTGTTTTTTTGTTAATAAACGCCGAGATGGCTCCTCAACTCTAGACTTGAATCGTTCACTCTGTTTAGATTTCTTATAGACATAGTTTTCACGCATTCCACTTCTCCTGATACACCCCCCCCCCTTTTCTCCTTCATCATGAGGCCCTTACGCGATGCTGAATTCGTTAATCTCGCCCATTTCGTTCTTCGCCTCCGTGCCAACCTTGTACGAGGCACGCCAGCGCAACTTGACGGACTCGACGCGCAGGGCCTTGTTGCCGGTGTGCCAGACGTCGACCTCTTGGGTGACGCCCCGGCTCTGCTTAGGGGCGAGGCTGCGGCCTGATTGAGGTTTGAGTTGCAGCTCGTAGCCCTGTGTGGGGGGATGTTTAGTGAGAGTGTTTTGGGGAGAGAGAGAGACAAGCAAAGAGGGAGAAAGAAATTTGATCAGGGACGAACCTTGGTGACAGCTAATTGAAAGTGTAGTTCGCTGATTGGCTGTGCTGTATTGTTGGTAAAGGCAAAGAGTATGTTTATCGAATTGCTGCTGGCAGGGGAGCGTCTGGCTAGGAAATCCGTTCGCAGATTGGTATTACTGGGGGTGCCCTTGTGCTCTGACGGCTTGCTTGGTGCTTCCTGCGGCAACGCAGACGAAAAGTTCCACTCATCATCGTCATTGGATGCAGAGACCGGCTTCGGGGCCGGAGGTGGGGTCCCGGTTAGTGAGGCGAATGGGTCGGATACGGCCGACTGCAGTACTGGGGGAGGTACTTGTTGGTGATAGTTTGGTTGGGGAGTGACGGATTGAGATCCAGGGGGTGATGTGAATGAGGCGAATTGGGAGAATGGTGGGGTTTGGCTCTGAACGTTACCCCTGGCACTGCTATCCTGCGTTATGGAAGACAACAAGGCAGGGCCTGGGATATCTTGGGAGAGTTGTTAGTATAATTCTTAAACATAGTATGCAGTGTATAGAGCATAGGGTCCTACTTTGATTCGCGCCAAATCCTAGGGCAATACCGCCCCCCTGCCCAAAGCTGCTCGACTCGCTGCCAATATCAAGGCCAAGGAGATCGTTCTCCAGTCCTCCGGCTTGGGATGTGCTTGCGCCAGGTGCCCCGTTGCTGCCAGCGGCATCCCCGTCGAAGTCTATGAGTGACAACTCATTTCCAGCCCCTTTACTTGAGTGCGACGGAGTCGGCGCACCAGCTGCAACCTTGGCGGCACCTTCCAAATCGCCCTTCTTCATCAACTTGTATCGTTCAACAGTACGGTGTATGCTGTCATTTATTTCAAGTAGTCTGGCGACGGCTTCATGGTCATCTGACTCCTCCTCGCACATCTTCTGGATCTTGGGTTGAGCGCTTTGCAGTGCAGCTGCTAGTTCACTGAAGACATCGCCCTCCTCCATCTTATCGCCGGGTCGGAAGGCCTCCAGACGCTCCTCTAGCAATCTAGCCTTGGCTTGAATCTTGCCAATTTCCTCGGCGGCCTTTGCGCGATAATCTGTCTTGGACCTTGTGTCATACCCAGCCATGATCTTCATGAGCCGGTTGGCCTCTTGGAGATCCTCGGGGGCACCACGTCGGATGAGCTCCTGGAGCTTGGCTGACTGCGCTTCACGCTCTTCCTCCTCCATCTCTTCGGCCGATTTCAGGTTCTGGGGAAAAGAAAGTATCAGCACCACAAATACATTGACATTGCACAAAGGTAGTTGGTTTGTCTTACGTCGCTCGGGTTCAAGACGGCCGCATCTTCTCTACGGACTTCGGGGAACATGTAACCCTTGTAACTAAGAAGACGATGCATGTCCCGGATGAAACCCAAGTCTTCCCTGTATCGGCTCGTCTCGCATATCGTCATGCGCCACTCTTCTATAGCTTCGAGGATCTTATTCTGGACACGGGTAGGCCGAATGGGTGGGCGCTCGGGAAACCTGCGCACTAGCTCATTGAGAAACTCCTTTGTACTGATTTGCAAATGGAAAGGGTAGCCGCAGTTCTTGACGCAGATATCGAGTAGGCTAAGGGCGAGAAGAGCAACATTGGGATTACGGTGATTGATGAATCCAACTATGGCTGTGGCGGCCTCGCGGGGGGCGGTACCCTTCTTGCTGTTGATGAGGTCGGAGATTTCGAGGTTGAGGGCCAGATTGGGTTCGTAGTTCTCGGGACTACAGGCGCCTTGAATGAATCGCAGCAGCTGGGAAGGGGAGCGGCCATAGTCTCCCCAGCGATCGCGGGCTGCCGCACGAGCTGATGCGGCTTCCATCTCCTCCTCTTATAGTGGTTTTTTTTTGTTATATGAAAGAAAGAGCTTAGCTTAGCTGGCTGCTGGATGTTGCGACTTGCTCGTAGGGAAAAAAGTAGGTCAGCAAATGAGCAAAGCAATCAACTGCCGTCTTGGTCGCAATCAATGCAGCGGGCAATTATGATTGCGTGGGTGTTGGGAAAGCAAAGTGGTCTGGCGCGCGTTTCGGGCTCGGCAGGTTGGTTTAGACAGATCTCGGGATCAAGGAAATGGAGAGAGCCGGAGATAGAGATGGAGATGGGTATTATGCAAATCGGCCAAAGCAACGACGCAAGTAGATGGGACTGAAGCTGTAGTGAGCGGAGATAAATCAATCTGCCCTCATCTCGGGGCACAAAATGATGTCGTCGTAGAAGAAGCAAATAAGGTAGCCTCGCTGCAGATGGTCATGAACATGGACGTGGTGGACGTGGACCCGGAGGCAGCCTTAGCCTTATGGTCACCTTGTCACTGTCGTGGCGGCGGCGGGGGAGAGAGAGACAGAGAGACGGAGGATCCATCCGTGGATTGGGTCGGCCATGGGCATGTGCAATTAGTTAAGCGGGTTGCCCACCGTTCCCTGTGTCCACTAACAGAAGACAGCCAGGCCACCACTGGCATAGTATAGGTACAGGAACAAGGCCAGAATGGTTTGGAAATTAAGCTGTACAAATCCTCTGAATGATGCCAAAGACCGCCATGATATTTCTACCAAGCTCTCAAAGTTTACCTCACCCATCGGGTACCTAGTTGTAAATGCCTGCTTCCTATCTACCTATCTATATGAATGTCTTTGTGTAGCTCTCTATACGAAGTAATCCCCCTCTGAAATTTAGAGCTCTAAGTTTGGGTGTGTACATATATACATACATACTCCGTACATACATACTACCTAGACGTCTCCATTCTACAAGTAAGCTATTCCTCTTTTGGTACTATCTAGATATCTCATGGAGGGGCAGTGAAATGGAGAGAATAAAGGAAAGAGGAAAAGACCAAAAAAAAAAAAAAGTTGCTTCCTATCAACTTGCGACTTCATCAAACCAAATTCATTATTCAAGAATACGGCTTCGCTATATTACAGAAACACCTAAAACCACACACAAATCATAGAAATGGTGCGACACAAGAAAGACTTTGCCGCAAGAGGCAAGAAGTTCGGCGGCCGTGGCGGAGGAGCCGCTCGACAACCCCGCCATCACGACGATGAAGATGCCTCCGGTGCCGCCTCGTCCTCCCGCCCGCCATTCAAGGCCGCTTGCTGGGACTTGGGCCATTGCGATCCTAAACGATGCTCTGGAAAGAAGCTGATGAAGCTTGGCATGATGCGCGAGCTTCACATGGGCCAGCGCCATGGCGGTGTCATCATCACCCCCAATGGCAAAAAGGTTGTCTCGCCAGCTGATCGGGAGCTCATGGACCAGTTTGGCGCTGCGGTGGTCGAATGCTCTTGGGCGCGCACACAAGAGGTACAATGGAACAAGGTCGGCGGGAAATGCGAGAGGTTACTCCCGTACCTCGTCGCTGCCAACACGGTCAACTACGGCAAACCTTGGAGATTAAACTGCGTCGAGGCACTGGCAGCTGCATTCTACATCTGTGGGCACGCGGACTGGGCGGAGCAAATACTGGCGCCCTTTTCCTACGGCCCCTCATTCTTGGAAATCAACAGCAGCTTGCTCAAGCGATATGCGGCATGCGCCGACGATGCCGAGGTCAAGAAGACGGAAGAGGAATGGATGGAGCAGTTGGAACGAGAATATACCGAGAGCAGAGAAGATGGCGACGATGATATTTGGGCGAGGGGTAACACAAACCATAGGACTCCCATAGGATCCGATGAAGAAGACGATGACGACGACGACGACGACGAAGATGATAACAGTGATGGAGAGGGAAGCATAGATGGTATATACTTGGGAAAGCGACCCCCTAAAAAGGATAGCAAGGAGCAAGATGAAGAGGATGAAGAAGAGGAAAGGGACCCTTATGCATTGTCCGACGATAGTGACGACGATGCTGCCATGGAAGAAATCCGTCGCAAGGTTCTCGCCTCTAGGGCGTTCGCCAATCCCAATACGGACAACGCAGACAGGCAAAAGCCTGCGACAATACCTCGTCCGCAGAACCTCAAGGCTGATTCCGACGTTGAGCCAGACTCAGATAATGACAATGTCAACGATAGCGATGGCAGTGGTGATGATGATGAGTTTGACAACATTATTGCTGCTACTCCCGTAACGGACAAGATTGGTCTGGCGAAGCTTGAAAAGGAGAGATCAAGAGCTGCAATCACCACAAAGACATTCTCGTCAAACGTGATGTCGGCGCCGGGTAGGTGGTAGAAATTGATCAAACGACATCAGTTACCGCCACGCAAATAATAAATCTGTCTCGTTGTGTGAGGTGAAACATCTTATTTTGGAGGATATATAAAGCATTGAGCCTCAGAAATCTGTAATTAAGGAATAATGGCTTTGTTCATTATTTCTCATCTCTAAATGTTGGGCTATCCAGCCACACTCGAATCTTCTCCAGCGCAAAGATATCATGCTCCGCCTTGGATATGGTGTAGTCCTCAATCCTGCCCTCTATCCAGCCAGTCGTGCCCCGGGATGTCCCCAACGGCGTTCCAATCTCTCGAGCTGAGCCAAAGTCGACCAAGACAGGCATGCCGCTATTATTGATCATGACATTTGTCGGGTTTAGGTCGTTATGCGCCCAACCAAGTGAGTGTAGGTGATTGATGGCTGACTTGAGCGCATCCATGAATCTCTCTTTCTCAATATTCCCTATTCCATTCTTGAGATACTCGTCCAAGTTATAAGAATGGCGGTCGAGCACAATTCCAGTCAAATAGCCTCGATGGGAGCGACAGCCGTGATATTGGACAATGTTGGGGTGTGGATGCTTGGATAGAAACGCCATGGTGTGTGCCTCTTGAAGCAAGTTTTGTGCAAGCAAATGTACGACATTGTACCGTTTGAACACATCATATTGAGAGAGTTGTGGCCGTTTGATAAAGACCTGATCTTTGGTAGGGTGGTCCATTGGTGCCTGGCTCGGCTTGAGGATGGACTCCTCGGATAATGGCCACTCTGGGAAGATGTTCTCATCTGGAATAGGCTCAAGAGCAGCTGAGAGTTGTTGAAATGATATCTCGGCTTTGCGGGCTGGTAGTTCACCATAGTGAATGACATCGTCTGCCCCTATGACGGCGAACATTGTGTACTGAAAAGCAGACGTTTCCGTGTCAAACTCCTCAGATAAATAGGCCAAGTCGGCCCATTTCGTGACATGGAGTGCCATGATCGGGGAGACTGGGCGAGGACGGCAAAAAATTTAAAAGGAATTATGACGGGGATTTGGGTATTATAGATTGGCGGCTGGCGTTTTGAACAAGAGGTTCGAAGAGAGTCCGACCGAATAACAGAGCGGCACACACACACACACGGACATATGTATTAGACATATATGAAAGTTTTAGTACCCGAGACTTCATCGGCCTCAGTAAGAAGAGTTCGATCAACCAGCCAATAATCCACACCATTTAATATCTGACCCAACACAGTTCCACTCTCTGTTATGCATATGGAATGTAAAAATTCCATACTATATTCAATAAGAATGTATACCAGGCGCGTTGTCCGATGCTGTCCATGCCAATCCATACTTACCATGGCCTAGTCACAATTTGATTGCCAGGCAGATGCGGCTCCGCACTGTTGGCCCGCAGGCACACACCTATTCACAGCCTCAAAATGTCTCTGCACGAGTCTGCCTCGCCTTTGAATGTTGGCGCTTATACGCCCCAACCAGACTAGATCCTCTCACCTTTGAAGACGGTCATGCAAGTACTTCATTACCTTTACAAAGTAGCTGCACTTTAAGCTCAATTGAGTGGCTATCAGCGGCTTAGGATACTGCCTGGCTCGATGGCTGGGGTTTTCCCATAGTTTGTGGGAGGTTTTTTTATTTACGCTTCAGAGTCTGAGAATAAGATTCCCTTGAGCTCTCATGAGTATAGGCACATTATTAACGATAAGGGATGCTTTTCCCCATTTAGTTGATACTTAAGTGTACGGGTTTCATTCAAGATACGGCGCGCTTCTTCGTTGGAGTAGGAGAGCACAAAGTCTTGGGTGGCAACCAAGACAAGTGAGGCTCGGAGTGGTCCAGGCCGCTTCCTCATCCACGAACTAACAGCTATTTCATGAATGGTGATGACAAGGTAGATTTGAAAAACAATACAGCTTGTTTCGCCCGGCTGGCGTGCCGTCACTCTGGACATGATGGTGTGATGGCAGCATCACGAACCCCGCTTGAATGGCTGAGGAGGTTTCAACATATATCACCAACGGCATCAAGAATACATATAGCGCCAACATATGCATTTCTGAACCATCAAGAACTCACCATTGATGAGGCCGGATGCCTTAGTGAGGCGCATATTGCTGCCTCTTTATTAGATCTGAGCGGTTTATGGCAAGACCAACCGCACAACAGATATGCTGTCGATAATATCACCTTGAGACGGAAGACGGTGGAACAACAAACAAAACCTGCGCATACAGCCTCGGATTCTCAAGGCGTTCTCGTTCTTTTAGTCTTTGAGGAGCTCAAAAAGTATAAATTGGCCTCAATGCCCTGTCCAGATAGGTTTTGAATCAGCAAGCTGCTGCTACTACTACTCCCACAACTCCTTGGCATCACAGTTTTATTTATCAGAATCTATTCAATTCACAAGGTTTTTTTTAATACCCTTCGCATCCTATCTACTTTCATCATGGCTGCTATTACTGCTATGTCTGCTGTCTCAATTGCAGGTCTTCACCGCGCACCAACTGGTCAAGACTTTGAGAACTCGCGGATCGTGTATGTGATTCTTATATAACTTGTTTCTTTTTCTTTTTCACTCATCTCCCACTCAGCGGTTCAGGTACTAAAGTTAGATACTTAGGCACAATAGTCTTCGTCATCCAGAAGACCTGCCTGAGGTCTCTGATGCTATGCTCAAGGCTCTTGGGGAGGTTTTTGTTCGCCACGGAGCCCAGGCTACCTTTGGCATTCATCTTCTTCACAATCACTTCACTGCCCCCGAAGGGACAGTGTTGCTTGGCAAGCAGGTATCAATGACCAAAGAAACGGATGCTTGTTGGACGAAGCCAGTGCCGGTGTCAGATCTGGCCTCCAAGGCTGTCCATGGACACGTTTTCCGTTTGCAGAAGGACGGATCCTTTGTCGCCTACGAGTTCCACGAGGGCTCAGCAAACTCGCCTGTGGAAGTCGTCGAGCCCACCTTCTTCCGTGAATTTGCGAATTTCCTCCAGCGCAACAATCTAGCCGATTTTCTTGCTCTTGAGCTGTTGAATGGCCCACATGACCATCTCCAGAAAGAGCTTCAAGTCGGGCCACAGGCCACGGTTGTTTTCAATGAGAAGGATCTCATCGGATTGAATCCAGCCACTCGCACGACTGGCTGGTCTTTCCAAGTCGGAAACGACGGGATCATCTCTTGCAAAAACAACACGGTGTATGCTTCTAAGAAACATACGCACGCTGTCTTTATTGACTCGAAGCCTCTTCCCACTCTTGAGGCACTGAAGCAGGCACTTCGTGATGAAGGCATCATTGCCTAAACGTTGTCATTAGATCCGAATCACGCAAACCTTGGGTGGGTTGGCCATCTGGGAACTCAATGATTTATCCATTGTTTGTTGTTTGTTGTTTATATCTAATCTACCACTTAGATTGGTAGAATGTCACTCTTTAGAATAGTTGATCATAATTAAGATACTCAATTGATTTAACGTGCGAAAGAAAGAAAGGGAAGAATCGTGCGAATCCTACTCCATATTTGGATCTGTTGCGTACATTTTCTTTTTATCTTGATGTTTTAGATTGGAATCACTGTCTACACACCTCTACTCGTTAACTAGATTCTTTTCCGTGTGTACAGGTAGGTAATCACAACAGGGAGGTACAGCTTGTTGATACAATACTTCAAAGGCCCTCTTGAACGATTCTTCAGCAGCTGGAGGTAAGGGGGCAACCCGCAGCGAAGGGGTGTTTAACAACGACCAACACATCGCGTTCCGAGACACCTGGGTGCCTACGAGTGCCTACATGGTCTGTGCCTTTCCCCGCAAACGGAACCTGCTAACCTGAACTTAATGTACATATATATGTAAATGCATTCATTCGCATCTCCAACATGCCAAGCTACGGCATCTAGTAACCCATGACCCGGCCCTTGGACTTTTATTTAGCCCATGAGGAAATTTGAGATAATACTATATATACTATGGCTGAGGAATCCTGGACTGAACAAGCCATCAGTAGGTTTTTTGCAGGCCGGAAATCACCAACACGGCAGCAATGTGATGAACTCGCTCGTTCTATTACTGCTTCATCGGCCATTCGTTCAGTTGACGTCCCAGGTTCCCTGAGCTACACCATTATATGTTCTGGGTCCCAGAAACAGCCTGTTGTCATGTCCTTTAGACAAACAGAGTCTGGGCTTGATCAAAGGACAATTGAGCTTGCAAAGGTGATTCATGGGCAGCTTGTGCCCGAGGTGGTATGCCATGGCATGATGAGTGGCTCCGAGCCTCCGCTCGACATCTATACTATGCCGCTCCTCGCAGGAGTCGCTTGCCTCGAGGCGCTCAGCCATCGGGCTCAAATGGACGCTGAGGAAGAAGCCAAACATGTCCACTTCATAACCCATTTTGCAAGGTACCATAGGTCCATCATGTATCCCCTATCGTCCAGTACTAATTGGAAATGATACAGATACTTTGCCCGATGCTGGTCCACACCTCAACTTGTCGAACCAGCCATGCTTTCCGAGCGCCAAGCAGACATGTCCCGCAAGCTGGCGGCCCTGAAAGCCCTGCCATCGCCTCCCGTACCAATCTCTACCCTCTCCGAGCTGGAATCCACCCTGCCCAAACTCTTTTCCGGCAGCCACCCCCAAGTTCTGACCCACGGTGACTTCTCCAAGACCAATATCCTCGTCAGCCCAGACACCTATGAAATCACGGGCATTGTCGACTGGTCACCGGCAGACGTACTGCCTTTTGGGCTCGAGCTGGACAGCCTCTTCCTCATGACCGGGTGCATGGATTTAAGTGGCTGGCACGACTACACCTGTCGGCCACAACTCTTGGGAGCGTTCTGGACCGAATTCTGGACTTCTTCGGGGGTTGAAGAACATGCCAGGGAGGACGTTCGCAAGACAGCCGAAGCTGCGGCCAAGATTGGTGCTGTCTTGCATTATGCATTTGCCCGCGACAATGCCGGCCGAGCCTCACATACACCCTCCACATCTAGCACAATGTTGGCAATGCTCAAGGCATGGCTTGGAGATTAGATATTTGCTCATAATGTACCAGCCATATGCTAAGTGGTACAGGTTTCATCAATAATCGTACAGCTTTATCAATCCCTCTATATGCCGATAACCGTTTTTTTTTTGTTTCGCGTGTATCTTACAAGTACCGTCTCTCCTTGACCTCTTCATATGTCTGGATTTGATCATCAGTCTGGAAGTCATCAAAGCCCTCCAGGCCGATACCGCATTCGGTGCCCTTGCCCATTTCTTGGACATCCTTCTTGACATGTTTCAGTGTGTCGATATTGCCTTTTCCGCGAATTAGCATACGAATTCGTACTCGACAAACAATAAAAAGGTATACATACCGTCAAAAACAACCTCGCCGCGACGCAGAATCTTGACGCGAGATGACCTCTTGATAGAGCCGTTGCGCACTCTACAACCAGCAATATTTTGAAACATTCTTCGTTTGACGTTAATTGGGAAGACTTGGAGAACATCTGCCTCGCCCGTCACGCGGAACGTCACGTTCATGGGAAGCAGCTTAGACAGAGCTGCCTTTACATCGTCTACAACATGGTAGATGACGTTATGATCAAGAATCTGAACCTTGGCCTCTTCAGCTCGCTGTTTTATGTGTGGCTGAATAGTGCAGTTGAAATTGACAATGACACTCTTGGAAGTGGCCGCGTGATCAACATCGTACTCTGTAATAGGACCGGCTGAAGATCGCAGGATTTTTGGTTGGACTTCATTGTTGCCCAGCTCTAGGATTGTTCCACAAACCGCCTCCACAGAGCCTACCACGTCGGCCTTGACGGTGAAGTTTTGGAGGATTACACCAGATTCTGTAGGGGTACTGGTCGCTTCTGTGTCCTCTTCTGCCGCGGCCTCAGCAGCAGCTTTGTCCCGAAGGCGCTGTTCCTGTTCGGCCAATTGAATAGAGCTTTGCTCTCGCTCGGCCATCTCCAGACGGTATTCGACCGCTGTCTTGGCCTTTCCTTCATCGGGAGACTGAAGAACCTGCTCTCCCGCACTGGGTAACTCTCGCCAGCCCATAATCTCGACCGGAGTTCCAGGAGGCGCTTCGTCGATTTCCAGGCCAGCTTCGTTACGAAGGACACGAATTCGTGCCCACGTCTTGCCAGCAACAATGAAGTCGCCTGGCCGTAGGGTTCCTCTTTTTACCAGTACGGTTGCTGCTTTTCCCTGGGGCTTTATGCTGGATTCGAGAATCCAGCCTTCAGCCATGCCGTCATATTCGGCACGAACATCGAGGATTTCCGCGAGAGTCACAATGTTTTCCTCCAAGTCTTCCATTCCCAGGCCAGTCTTGCCACTGACGCAGACAACTTGGACGTCACCTCCAAAATCTTCAATCTCAACACCGTGGCGGGCGAGGTCTGCCTTGACTTGGTCCACCCTGGCATCCTCTTTATCAATCTTGTTGATGGCCACAATAATAGGGACTTTGGCGCCCGTTGCATGTTTCAGCGCTTCGAGCGTTTGCGGCATAACACTATCATCAGCAGCCACAACAAGTACCACAATGTCAGTCACATTCGCTCCCCGTTGACGCATGGAAAGGAAAGCTGCGTGACCTGGGGTGTCCAAGAATGTGATGGATTTGCCAGAAGACATGTTGACAATAAACGCACCAATGTGCTGGGTGATGCCACCATGTTCCTGCGCCGCTACAGACGATTTTCTGAGCCAGTCCAGTAATGTCGTCTTTCCGTGGTCGACGTGTCCCATGATGGTAACAACCGGCGGGCGAGATGGCAGGGAGGTGACGTCTTCGGGAACTGGACGCGGCCGAAGATCGCGAACAGAGCCCGAATCGACAGTCGGCTCAAACCCGTATTCCATAGCGATCAAGGCCGCCGTTTCGCCGGTGAAGATAGTATCACTAGTCACATTCTCAAATCCCATCTCCTCCATATCCTTCAAGAAAGTGTCAACCTTCTGCTTTAGGGCTCGGGAAAGATTTGACGCGCTAATGTACTCTGGAAGAAATATGGGAACTGCTCGCTGCTCCTCTTCCGCCGCTTTCCGCTTCATCGCTTCCTTCTCGGCCTTGCGGCGCTGTTTCTGCTCCCACCGATGAACGGTCTCATCATCCCAGTCCTCCTCTTCTGATATCCGCCGACTCTTTTGAGCATTCTTTGACTTTGACTTTTTGGCATGTCGGTCCTCAAACCCTTCTTCTTGGTCCATTTCGAACCTCGAATTGCGTCTTGGTTTCAGCGGCTGAGCTTCGGCTTCAGGCTTCCGAACCTTTAATACTGATTCTCTGAGGGCATCCAAATCAACCTCGTCTGTCTTTCCACCTTCGATCTCCGCAACACCATTGGCTTGAGCAGATTCATCTCTCATTTTGGGTCTATCCTTTAGGCTCGTAGCTCGTGTTTCAAGCTCACCCCAAAAATCCTGACGAGCGTTGGCCTCATTCTGATGCGCCCTGTTGGCTGTACCTGCGCGATCGGGGCTGTGAGATCTTGTTCCATGGAGCGGTTTGGGTTTTGTCCGTTTGGCTTTGGTTATTTCACTCCAAACTGTGGATTCATTTCCATGTTTATAAGATTCCAGTCCGTGGTGTGATGTTTCCGACTTGCGGTGGCTAAATGAGCCCCAACCGGTCCCTTTGTGTTTGCCAGCGTGTAAAGCTTTAGGTAGCTCTGTGCCCTTACTGCCAGCTCCGACACTGGAGGATGTGGCAGGTGAGGATGAAGAGGAACCAATATTCCCAAAAGTGAATAACGGTAAGCCAGTCGTTGTCTGAGTCTTTTCTGGCTCTTGATTTCCAGCGGACCATGATGTGGGAGTTGGCGGAGGTCGTGGCTCCCTATTCGTCTTGAAGACATCGGCCAAGACTGACCTCGATAATGTTGCCTGTGCCTCGTTGGGCCTTCGCCTATGTCCATCGCCTTGGGTCGTCGCCCCTCTTTGACCCCTCTCGCTAAATCTTGTAGGTTCTGCTGGTTTTATGCTCCGAGCGAGCGGTGCTGGCGTTGATGTCGGTGTCGGTGCCGGTGCCGCAGCGGATCGCAAACGGGCTTCTCGCTCGTGTGGCAGTAGACCATCGCTTATGGGTGGATTGTTCGAAGGACGATTGACGCCAGCTGCAAAGGAACCCCATGATCCTCCCGCTCCAGAAAATGCTCCTGGAAAGCTTCCTGCTTTCGGAAGGCCGGGCCCAGGTCCAGGTCCAGGATTGCCATTTGAGTTGTTGAGATGGGCAGTAGCAGAGAGGGATCTGGTATTCCATCGTGACGAGCTCTGACATGTCGCAGCTTGAATCCGGGACGGTGTGTTGGGCTTCGCTGAAGCGGCACTGGTTGAAATGGCTCTATCAAGCTGATGCCGGGGATTTGCTAAGAGCTTTTGTCGACATAATGCGCAGACAAAGGGATGGCCGCGATCCTAGACAAAATGATGTCAGCTTGTCCCTGTAAAGCGGCATATGCAGCCTTTTTTTTTGGTGATGGTGGAAGCAGCACAGCATAGCGCACATACCTGTAATGTGCGAGCTCTCAACATTGCTGCAAAGGGAATGGGAAGAAGCCTTGAAGAGCCCCCATCGACATTAGATAAGAAGAGAGAGATAAAAAAGGGAAAAAATCAAAGTGATGATATAACTTTGGAGGTTGCGATATCGAGCTTTTGCCACAATCGCGATGGCCCAAAAGCTACCTATCTTTTGCTGTCCCACCAAATTTGGAGCTAACAAAAGCCCAAGCAAGGGTTTTTTTTTTCATGGTACATGAAATTTCAATTGCACCTCTTGAACCGCATTTTGGGTGTTTCGGCATCGGGATTGTCCGCCACGTCCGCGCAGCCCAATATTTACCCGTTACATACTTGTACAATGGACTGCCTTGCTTGTCAATTACCTGACTATCCCACAAAGCGTCAACACTGTGAATATCAAACTGCATTAGAAGGATACCTATAAGAAGAGGAAGTCATTAATCGCACGATATACACTGCCCACTACTGTTTCTTTCTAGGACTTGACAATTGGTGTTGGTATTTGAGACCTATCCATTATAATTGGTGTAGCAAAGAATTCATAAGAGAGGGTTCAAGAGCAGTGCCCCTCTCTATCTACCACGTAGACCACCTACCTACCTATCCATGATAACCTGCCTCTAAAATAGACACCTGGCACTCTTCTATATCGGATAGAATTGACATTGTCTCTTGGGGTTTTTTTTCTCCTTCGGTTCATGCCCCTAAATAAATTACTAATTCAGTCAATCAATCATTGATTCATTCATATGACACATCATCTTTGATCAATTCGCTGCTCCAACGATCCCCTTTATGACAGCTTAATAGTAGTAGCTCAAAACCAGCGAATTGGGCATTTGGCGGGGCACCTGCATTTCTCCTTCGTCAAACTCCCCCTGACTCGACTTGACTCGACCTTTAGTGTATTTGTACACTTCACTTCTCTGCTCTTCTCCTCTCTTCTCATTCACAACAACAACAACAAGAAGAAGAAGAACAACATCATCATCAACTCCTCCAATTTTTTAGGCGGATGAAAAGTCTCTTCCTACATCATACCACCCGCAATGGCTCCATCGAAACGGTCAGGGAAACAAAAAGCTACGTCCACATCTTCAACCAGCAATGGATCGCCGCCACCTCCATTCAAACAACCTCCAGAGGTTCTACAGCCCTTCATCAGCGGCCTTAATGAGAAGCACATTTACATTACCCACATCGACACCAAGCCCGCCTCCTTTAAGCGCAAAATCTTTCTCGTCCCCATTGCCATGAACGTCGCCGTGGCGGGCCTCTTCGTCTGGCGAATGTATGCCATCCTCCCCTGGTACTGGAGGCTTCTCATGTCCGGCTTCGGGCACCCCAATGAGACCACCTTTCCCACATCAGATTCTACCTGGTCAGAGTTGGCCTGGGAGATTTGGAAGCGCGCCATTGTCATGTTCATCGACTTTTTACTCTTTGTCTTTGTCTGGCCTTGGCCCGTTGAGTTTGTTGCCGGCAGGGCCCATGGGAATCCTGCGCTTTGGCGTTGGAAAGTCGGGTTTCGCGAAAAGGAGATCTATGTCCGCCGTAGCCGCGATTGGGACAAGGTGCTCAAGGACATCTTCAAGGATGACGACTCTCGCAAGATTCTGTTCACCTATATTCGCCAGGCAACCTCGCCAATCATTCAGGAGCAAAAAACAGGATACCTGCTCATGAACGGAAAGTGGGATCTGCACTGGGATGGCATGATCGCCGCCCACGCCATGGTGGACAAGAAGGATATTGCTCTTGACGCTTTCAAGAATATTGTCCTAGTTCACCACCAAGATTTCGGCTGGCTCTGCTACGACATCAGATCAGGGTCCGGCGTATCTGCCACAGAAGATGAGAAAAGGAGACAAGTCTTCGCCTTCCGAGATGCCCTCACAGCCATGGGTAAGGAAGACCTATTCTATCGCTGGGTTGAAATTGTCCAGTTTGAGGCCACTCAGCCTGGAGGCTTTGGGCCAGAGAAGCAGGAGGCAGCAGCCAAGAAGATTCGTGACCTCTTTGAGGAACAGAAAATCAACTTTGATGAGCTTTGGAAAGAGACCATGGGGTAGAAAAACAAGATCCGAAAATAATTGTTGAGATGTACTCTGATGTTCAACACGTAGAAAGCAAGGGACAAAAGAGCTATATATGGTTGAACGGTAATGTAACGGAGGATTGAGCATTATAAAAGTGAGCAGGTATTATAACGGCATAATATGATAGATAATTAATTTGCATTTCCCTGACGTTTATTTCTTTTCCTAGCCAAAGGTATGCCCAACGCTCCTAGCGCCCTAATACCATCCCATAAGTGCATTCACATGATAGTAGAAGCTCAAGTTACAAATGACCCTTTCAAACAAAGAGAAAAAAAAGATACATAGAGCCGATTCGAACCCAGAGCCAATGCCTATTTTCTCGCCAAAGACAACAAAAAGACACTCAAGAACTATCACCACCCGGAGTCAAACTTGACTATAGATATCTGCCAAACAAAACAAAAACAAAAAACTTCTTCAACGCCCAGCCATAACTCTTTCATCTATTGACAGTGGTCATGCTACTGCGCGCCCCTCGCTTTCGCCTGGAGTACTTGTTTGCGCCCGCCCTTGACTCGACTGCTATGGTTTCCGTGGCCATCTTCCACCATAGGCCAGGGCCAGGTTGCGTTTCTGAGAGGAGGAGAGTCGTTGATGGGGGTCTGTTGCTGGTCCCGGGCGCCCGGTGTACCGCTCAACCGCTGCACCAAGGTGCTCTCTCTCGTCACTGGTTGACACATGACTTGTTTTTTTTACCTATAAGGGTATTGGCAGCTGTCATGGGCTGACGGCTGGTGATGAAGTGCTCGCAGTTGGCCATCAGGTGTGCGAAGTGAATGAGCCATCTGAGCTAGCGTCACTGATGTTCCCGTGCTCATGTCGGTTGCAGAGGTAAATGGCCGAGGCATGAGAGGCGGTAGAGAGGAGAAGTGCAGCTGATGATATATTCCTATGCATTTGTTGTTTTTGTAATACCATTTATAAAGATAACGACTGATATCAAAACAACTGATATCAAAACAACTCAACATGAGTAATATATCACAGCCTCTCTAAAGCGCATACCCAGGGTATGACCGGGTTGTGAAACGTTGGCCGCTGTCACCGACTTCCGGATGATCAACTCAAATCGTGAGCTTTCGGCGTAGCACCTCCAGATTGGCGAGCCCCATGGCTTTTCAGAATGCATACACAGCCCATTCAATTGCGTGGTAAAGGAATTTCTCCGGCCGCCTCCAGGGGAATGTAATTCCGTGTCTGTCTCTCGGTGCTTTCATTCTGTTTCATATCCACAGTGTTGGACGGATATGACAAGCTTTTCTCCTTTGCTTGAGAAAACCCTGATCAGGAATTGGATACCATTTTGTCCGTTCATGCATTCCTCTTGGTTTCAAGACATATCCAAAGATGGTGGCTGTGCATCAACGCCTCCCCCTGGATATATAATACCGCATTTGGGTATGCATAGCTGATCAACCAGTAAAAGTCGTCTGCTGAAAGGGCCAATGATATGAAGACGATACCAATAGCAGAGTATCGAAATCCAACGGGGTCTATTTACTCCAAGACATGTTTTGGAATGTGGTGCGTCCACGACATATAGAAGAACATGTCGAGGAGTTGGACTGAAGTTGAGGATGGAGTCGATGATGGAGTCCCCGCCAGAGAAATATTTTCCCGAACCCCTTACGCTTGCCATGGAGTTGCTTGCCGAATTGGGACAGCCTATGGGAATGACGGTCAAGAAGATGGCACGTGCGCCTGATGTGATGTTTTTCCCACTATCAGAGTCATCAATACAAGTAGATATACCTCCCGTAGCTTTAGCTTGTACCAAGTAGGTTGCGATAGGCAGTAATAACAAAGCAAAGGGCGCTGTGCCTGCCCAACTTTATCTTACTATGGAGTCGGGAGCTTACGAGGCTACTAATGCATACAGTGACTACGGAGTACTCCGTATTATATACTTGTACAGCCACTATAACATATATCAATTTGATTCATGAAACCATCTACACCACCACCGCATGCTGAATCTCACACGCGGTTCAAAGACCAAGGTTGGCAGATTACTAAGTAACCTTAACCTTAATACGACATGCACAGGGCCTACTTGTATCGAGTAGTAGTAGTAAATTTTGGTGACATGCACCAGCCTCAAAGGGCCACGCGAACTGCATGAAATTGGCGTTGGATACCTACCTATGCAATAAGACCTTTTGAGTTTCAGATGTCATTACCTTCGTATTCAGTAATTATCTCTCACCCGCCCGGCGCTCTTTTTGTTTATTTCCTCTCTCTCTCTCATTTGCCCGTTTATGATTTGCACAGCCTTGTCCGACCTAGGATTTAGACTGGCGCTCTGTGCGGTTGGAATTCATAGCGACGGCGAGAGACAGAGAGATAGAGCCCCATTGCCCCCCCCTGTCTTCAGTGTGTCTAGCTACCTTGTACAACAACCTGCCCACCTCACTAGAAGAGGTGATCCTTTTTAGTACGACTGGCTCCAACGAATCTCGCTGCCAACCAAGGCCCACCTCAAAGGGACCTCATCTCTGCATATCTACCTACATGTAGTGCCTGTCAGAGCCAGGTGGATATTTCGCAGAGAGAAAAAAAAATAAGGACAGAGAGAGAAAGAAAAAGCAGCTCTCGAGTCTTGATTCATTGACTCGTATTCTCACCGATTCCATCCTTGTGTCGAGTCTCACCCGTGTCATCTTTCGATTTAGACACACACACACCCAAGCCAGGCCAGGCCAGGCTCGTCCCACCAACTCGCGACCATCTCAGCGTAGCGCATCCTCCTCCTATCTTTTCCTCACGACCACGACCACGACCACGACCCCCCCAGTTATCCATCCGACATTTCGCACAGCTTCGAAATGTCCTCCTCGGGACTGACACGACGCCGTGGCGCCGGCGCCGGCGGTGGCAGCACAAATGACGGCGAAGGTAGCAACGGCGCCTCCAGAACCAACTCCACCACCAACATCAGGGACAGCGGCCCCGAGACAAGCTACGAGAGCGGCGAGAATGGCCACAAGATTGCATTCGACCCGAGAGATATCAGCGAGTCTGCTGAAAGGAGCAAGCAGCCCAAGCTGACCATGATGGAGGAAGTTCTGCTACTAGGTCTCAAGGACAAGCAGGTATGCCAGATAGAATTCAAAAAAATCACAATCGCCACTTCCCACCAAGCCTAGCATCACGATCGCTAAAACGAAGTCAACGGACAGGGATACCTTTCTTTCTGGAACGACAACATCTCATACGCCCTGCGAGGGTGCATCGTGCTCGAACTTGCTTTCCGCGGGCGGATCAGCATGGAGAAGGACCCCTCGCGACGGCGCTTCCCCTTGGCAGACCGCAACATCGAAGTTATAGACGACACTCTGACCGGCGAGGTTCTACTCGACGAAGCTTTGAAGATGATGAAGCAGAGCGAAAAGATGAGCGTCAGCTCTTGGATTGACTTGATGAGCGGTAATTGAATCCCCAATGTCTACCTCTTTGGCTCTTTTCTTTTTCTTTTTCTTCTTCTTCTCTTTTTTACACTCTTCTCAGGCCATGATTCTATAAACGATAACAGCTAATATTGTACATCAGGCGAGACTTGGAACTTGATGAAGATAGGATACCAACTCAAGCAAGTACGCGAGCGTCTCGCCAAGGGCCTGGTCGACAAGGGCATCCTCCGCACCGAGAAGCGCAACTTCCTCCTCTTCGACATGGCCACCCACCCCGTCGCCGACGGCGGTGCCAAGGAGGAAATTCGCCGCCGCGTACGAACTGTCCTAACCCAGCGCACCGTCGTCCTCAACGGCAGCCAGTTCCTCCCCGAGTCGCTCGAGTTCCGCTACCTGCGCACCGTGGCCATGGTCTGCGCCGCCTACGCTGCTAACGTCTTGGAGAACGCGCTGTCCACGCTAGGCCACGAGGCGAGGGAGCGGGCGTTTGCTCAGACTGACGAGCTGCTGGCTGATTACAGCCAGTTCCCCTTTGGAAAGAAGGCTACAGGGAATGGCATTGGAGCAAACCTACCACAAGTCGTTGCCGAGGTAAGAAGATGCCCAAAAGGGTAACAACTGATTGATTGATTGGTTCAACAACTGACAAGCCAAATTATAGGAGGTAAACAAGGCAAAAGACAAGGAGCTGCAGCTTGAAGTTGTAGCTGCCTGTCTCAGCGTCTTCACCCGACTCGACTCTCTCCTATAAACTACTTGAGGCTACAAAAAGCCCGTTCTAGACAAGAGAAGGAAAATGAAAACCCCCAACACAACGTCGAAACACAGACTTTTGTAAATGGAGCCGATCGAGCAAGTCAACTTTCTCTCTCCCTCCCCCCTTCCGACAGAACTTTCCCCCCGGATTTCTAGTTTTACCTCCTTGCCGCCTCCCTGTTTTCTTCCCTCTTCATGTTTATTCTATGTCATGATACTTCTTCCTCTAGAAAATGGTGCTGTCGCTGTAAAGGGAGGGTGGGATTTTGACTCTGCGTGGGGTTAAACGAGAAAAAACATATGGACACATTGTCTAGATAGTGGCGCCTTTTTTGTCGTTTTTTTTTCCATCTATCTGTTTTAACAAAAAACTTCCCCTTTTTTCTTCCTTCAAGCTGGTTTTTTTTCCTGTGGATTTCTCCTCCTGTACGTTTGAAGGGGCAGGATGGGAAAGGCGTTGGTTGCCGTGTATTGAGTGAACTGTTGTAATGGAGAAGAAAAAAAGCCCAAGGTAACGGAGCCATTAAGTCGAGTTGTGCTATTTTCATGTCATATATATAACCAGAAACGCTGCGCGCTTTCATCACATGCTCGTGACATATATGGGTGGCACAGGCTTGGCTTAGAGAGAAATTTTCATTCATCCGCTTTCATGATCATCTGTAATACAACAAACACCATGTTACAAGTAACATACAAGACTGCCACCTCCCTTGTCTCTGTCTCCCTCCCCCCATCCCACAGTCCATGTGAATGCCTCGCCTTTTGAACTCCAGCGCCGTATATAAAGCACAGTATAGCAAAGAGAAGAAAGGAAAAGGAAAAGGAAAGAAAATGAAGGAATGCCATGCCATGCCAGCCATGTGAGCAATATAACGTGGTATAATCGAGAGCAAAATATGGGTTTTTTCTTTTGGTTCCTCTATTTCCGTCCGCCAACGCCGAGGCTACCTTCAAAGCCAGGACGTCCCCCTTTCTTCTTCTTTGCGCCACCCTTCTTCTTCTTGCCCGACCTGTGTAGTAGCTTATCCTCTCTGCGTTGCTTGATGTTCTCCTCGCGCTTCTTCTGCCTCTCGCGTTGGGCTTGAGCCACACCGGTAGCACGCTCTTTCCAGGCCTTCTCGCTCTTCTTCTTGGTCGTCTCCTTGCGCTTGACGGCCCTCTTGAGCAAACTCTCGTCATTGCGTATCTTTTCTCCTTCAGCGCGGCGACGGGCAGTCAACCAAGCTTCCTTATCAGTGACATCCTTGCGTTTATCCTCATCTAGTTCCTCCAGACGTTTCTTTTGGTTCTGGACCTTGAGAAGCGCCGTCTTGGGATCAGAAGGACCCTTCTTCTTGCCTTTACTAAGGAAGTAGCTCAGATCGTGAGACATTTGTGTCCCGTCGGCAAACGCTACGCGACCAAAGGAAAAGCCACCGGTAGAGTCATCGATCCCCACGGCCGGGCTCATAACACCGGGAGAGTTGGATGCCAACGCCTCCTCGCGTTTCTTCGATTCCTCCAATCTAGCCAATCGTCTAAGTTCCTTCTTATGTTCCTTTCGCTGTGCCTCTTTTGCTCTTCTCGACTCGATAAGCTCCTGTCGTGTGCGAATAGGTTTTCCATCAGGCCCGTCTGCCTTTCTGGCTGCGCGCAAGGCCTCGATCTTGGCAGCAAGACGGGCCTTTAGGGCGGCCGTATCAGCGGGGATCTTGAGGTGTTTTGGTTTCTCAGAGGGTGGGACGGTAGAAGAGATGGATGTTGTGGTACTGGCAACCTCGGCCAAAACAGCAGTGGAACCAGCGGAGGTTTCATTTGTGTCGAATGTAGGTGAATGTGGCTCAGACTCCGGGGCAGATACAGCGCTGCCTTCGTCTTCCTTGGTCAATCCAGAAAAGTCTAGTGATGGTGCAAGATCTCCTGTTGATGGTTGTGCATTATCCTCCATCTGTGCATCAGAAGTGGCTTCATCCTGTTCCGCGTCTGCCTGAACTTCTACGGCCGTTTCCTTCGCAGCCTTCTTCGCCTTTTGCTTCTTGGGTTTTTGTGTAGCAACAGGTTCTTCTGCTTGTTTGGGTTGGCTTTTTGTTGGAGCTTGTGTCTCGCCAGTTGCTACTTTTGCCTTTTTTTCAGCCTTCTTCTCAGCCTTCTTCTCTCGTTTGGCAGCCCTCTTTTCCTCCTTTCGAGATAGTTTTGCCTTTTCCTCTGTCTCAACAGCTCCCTCCTCCGCATCGTCATCATTGTCATTACTCTCATCTTCGTCCTCTTTTTTTACTCTTTTGCTGGGGGTATCGGAGCTCTTGGGCTTCAGGCCTTCACGAGGCTTTTCAGCCTCGACACCATCAACAGGCTCATAGGATTCCTCTTCGGGCTCTTGTGCTTCCTGTTCCGCTTGTCGCAGCTTTCGCTTGTTGTTGGCTCGTTCGTCCATTACCTCTTTTGCGTTGCGGTTCAATGCGCTATCAGGATCAAGTTTGGCTCTCCGGGCGGCGGCAGCTTCTTGCTTTGTCTGCTTCTCTTTCTTCCATTGATCCTAGTCACCCATGTCAGCGCCTGTAGTTCGCATTGGGTACTTGTAGTTGTATGAAGGTCGTTATGGGGAGCTGCAATGGCCTTTGTTTTGGGGTCGAGCGGCTGGCGTAACGGGGTTGTGAAAGGAATGGTCGACATACGCTATTATCTTCGCCGTAGTACATCTTGGCCGGAATCAAGCTCAAAAGCCCATCAAAAGCCTTGGCATGATCGCGCAGGCGATCCTGGAGAGAGGTCAGCTTGAGGTCCTGTAGCTTCATTTCTCTGCCATCACCAGTCCATTATATTCTATGCCAGGCAGCGGGGCAGGGACAGCGATGTGTATGTGAAACGAACCTGTAATGAGTCGCCCATTGTATCTTAAACAATCAAAACCCGTTTCTGTGTGTGCGATGCTATCACAGTCCCTTGTGATCAGATGAGGCGTTGCTGAGCCCCCCCAGTGTTGAAGTTATGTTATGTTGCCTTTTAGCAGCTTGGCGAGGTTGATTGTGATGGCTGGTAAGCAGAGCCAAAGCGGTCGAACTTTTTTTTTGCGATGGATGTGCTTTTTTTCCGGCGGGACCCAGATTTTCCTCTTTTTTTTTTCCAGGTGCCCATTTTTTTTCCCACTATCGCTGCCGCTGAGCTGCCTGTAAAACTGTGGGGTAACAAAGGCATCTAGCGCAGTGATAACAGTGACGCGATATCGCCTATGCTACCCCATACCTACCTATGCTTCGCATAAGGAGGCTGCAGGCTGCATTTATGCTCATTATCAAGCCATTGGTGGCATATGAAAGGCAATAATATGTTGGCAGTGTTAGAATAGTCTGAATCCAAATCCGGAACTGCAAGTTTTATCCCAGGTACATAGGAAAATTGTGTATCTGGATCACAATTGTGCTGTATTCATTCATGGCGTATACGATGTAAGTTGAAGGCATCAATTGTCCCTTAGATTTGAAGTATATCTACGGCATTAGCAAAGTACAAACACAGGCACTATAAACACCAAGTCCATTTTTAGACAACGAGGCATATCTAATTACCGTTAGAAAATGTAGACAGTGTTTATAAGAACCTGACGTCTTTACCACTCTTGCTCTACAGGGTAAGAGGCAATACCACATCGTGACCAGAAAGCCGTTCGCGCATTACGATAAGCAATTTTAATCCGAATATATCTATCCATTGGTGTTGCTGATAACAGCTTGAATACGCTGAAACGTTGCTGGTTGATTATCTCCAAGTCCACACTCACCGTTCTCGCTGGTGGGCAATTCAGCCCCTCAACATCAAGGATAATCGTTCTCTGTAGCCAAACTCTCTAGGAGACCGACCATCCTTTTGCATGCCTACTTTCCCATACTCAATGAAATTTGTACATGGATAGCTTTGAATTTATTTCTTTTTGCTTGTCTTCTTGGGGCCAGCGGCAAGCTCCCGTCTCCTTGCTTCTCTAGCTTCGATCTCTGCCCGTTTCTTCTGCTCTTGCTCGTCCCTCTCCTCCTTTTCAGCCTATGGATTATACAGATCAGTAACGTTATCCGTGTGGGTATAGTAAGGTGATACCCTACCTGTCTTCTGGCAGCCTCAATCTCACGTTGTTCACGAATGAGCTTCAGGCGGGCCAAATCTGCCTTGGCCGTGTCTGTCTTGCCCTGAGCACTGAGCTGCATATATCGCTCCTTTGCAGCCGCAGCTTCGGCTGCCTCCCTCTCGCGCCGGTTGCCTGGTAGCTGCTTGACGCCTTCGGTAATATCCTCTACCGTCGCGGGCTTGTTGGTCTGTTTTCGGGCTGCCGCAGAATGATTTGGGTTTGCCAGCGTATCATCTTCACTCTCTTCATCACTCGACGGCAGGTCGCCCACTTCGACTGACTTGGACTTGGCTTTGGCAATAGCCGCCTCCTTACGGGCCTTCTTTTGAGCCTTTCGGGCTTCACGGGTGGCGTCAGTTTCGCCCGCGGCGCCGGTTTCGCCCTCCTCTTCTTCGGAATCTTCCTCGGACGAGTCCTCATCGTCTGAGCTCCTGTCTCGAGCCTCCTCGCTCCACATGCTCACCAAGTTGCCCTCTGCATCGACAGGTTGAAGGTCGCGGGAGAACTGCTTGCCACCTAAACAATCTGTTAGTTATACCCGAGACCATATCGCAACCGCAGCATGTGCCTGAACTATTGACGTACCTCCTCGCGAAAACTTCTTGAACTTGCCACCGCGGCCGCGAGAGTTGGCTCCTGGAGCACCTGCTGGCATCTTGAAAAGTAAGGTATAGAAAAACTGTGGGTGGGTAGTTGGAATCGCTTGCAGCACGCTGAGATGTTCGATGTCAAGTGATAGTGCGCTGGAAAAATTGTTTGATTAGGGGAAACAGAAGAGGCGATAAGCTACTTGGTATTGGAGCCAAAAAGGTGTGACTGAAAACTGAAGGGCAAGGCTCTCTGATGATAGGGCGGGGTAGCGGGGTCTTTTTATGTAGCGTCCAAGTCGTAAGCTTAAGCTCGTTAGAAAGAGTATCTAAATTTGAGATTTCACTTCGACCTACAGACGCTTACTCTATTGTATGAAACTATATTATTCGGAGATTTAATGCCCCAAGAAAAGCCTGGCAAACGGTGATCCTAGAAGCCAACGTCTGACTCACATCATCAGAGTCATCGTCTCTTATCTGGTTCAACCGCAGATGCATGATGATGACACAGGGGTAACGCACATTCACGCCATATTGCTGAGATGCATAACAGTTTTTGGCGACATCTCAAGCTGCTGAGGCTCATGTTATCTAAAACTCCCTTGAGAACCCCTGCAATGCTATATGCGGAAACCAGCTGCTCGATCATGGGTCGAGAGTCCTTGATGAATCAAAATAAGAATTAATTATTGGCCACTTTAATTCTATCTAGTAGAAGGAATAATCCTGGGCAGATTCATCCATGAAAGAAACCCGGTCCCGCCTATCGTATGCTACTTATTACCAATGGACCTTTGATGCAGTTGATCATACAAAGGAGTGACTCACAAATATAAGTAGACTCACTAGAAAAGCCAGAGGAGGACACTTTAAGGTGGACCCTGGACTTTTTTTTTTTTTGGGCGGAGCAGAAATCTTTTTGTTTCGGTAAAACCATTCTTCCGGCCGATAAGCTGCCTGCACAAATACTGCGCGTCGGCGCGCAACTTTTGAACTTTTTCTTCTTTTCTTCTTCAACTACTAGAAAAATATTAATCCTTCAAATTCACTCTGGCTTTCGACTCAATGGATGCGCCTGGAGGGGAAACTGGAGGAGAGAATAACGTTTTCCGCTGTCTTACCCTCTGTCCTGCTTGCTCCCTCTTCGGAGGCTGTGTTGGGCCAGATAAATTTTTTCAACGGTACATGCCTTCTCTCGATGTAGACTCTTGATATGCACGCTTGAGGCAATGATTACTGCCTCTTGTATGCCATCATAAGCATCCCATTCGTAGCTTTCGTCATCGCACCCGTGTTTCCTACGGCGACGTTCGTACACATGAGAAAAGCACGCTCTCTCTCTCTGTATGGTGATGTTGCGTTGGACTCGGCGGCCGGTGTTCAAAGATGTGCCGAGAACTTAATTCTTCACGTTGTCTTAACACTTGGCGCGCTTCTCTCTCTCTCTCTGTGTTTTCCGCTACGAGGTGTTGATTTGAGGTGTTGCTCGCACTGAAATGTCCAACAATTACCCAGAAAATAATGATATGTTATGACTATTGTTAGATAGGGTTGACTCATCAGGTATATACAGCGGAGTCTTAGCTGGAAAACGACTGCAACATATCCCCCATGTTGGTTCTCTTTCTTTTCCTGGCCGAGAGACTTGAGCTCCCCGAAGCCTCTTCTTTTGTCCTCGCTGCAGTTTCCTGTTGCGCCTTTGGATCATCGCCTGCACCAACGGGCCGAGTGAACATGCAACGCCTTATATAATTTATATCATACGGGAGTACGAACGGCAAATCATGATTGGGTCCCAGATAGAAAGAAGCCATTGGCCTTGAAGGCAGCACGAAGCATTCACACACGGCTTGTTTGCTCAACTGAATGTCCATGCGCCGTAGGTCGCTGTTGTTTGTAACTTGCCCGATCATGGCGTATAGCCAGAACGCCCATGCCTCAGAATCAAATACACGCCGCGAAGGGACGGCTGTGTGCAAGAACTCATCTTCCTCAGTCTCGAGTCTCGTATCGACTAGGTCTTTGAGATGATCATGAAGTCGTGGTACTTTGTCATTTGTAACGAACTTGATAGAACGGCGAGGTTCCCTGCAAATAGCGCAAAAACTCATATTAATGGCTGCTGCCTCGTGTCGTAACTCATGATCGTATTCCTTCTCAACGGGAGCCCAGCGTAATATATGTTGTAGCACCCGGTCTTCCGGATCGGGGCCAATCTTGCTATATTTCCATCCTGTCTTGGAAGCCCAGTGTTCCGCGGCACCCCATTCATTTCTCATCCCTAAGTTATCGAAGACCACCAACGAAGGCAGCTTGGAGAGCCATAGAAGAGAGTTTTGCGTTATGGACCCGCCCCATATTCTTAGTATTCTTAGCAGTGGAAACGGGTTTTCCTTCTCAATCCAACCACGTATGAGGCGGTCGCTCACTTGTGGGAAGCCCCCGTCGGCAGTAAATGGCCGCCGTGTTATCTCCAACACACCCAGGTTTGTAATGTCGGCTAAACAGAGCAATTCATTGGCGGGGAAAGCACAATCTGAAGCGATGACAAGATGAGTGATGAACTCTACTGTAGGAGAAGTCATGGGACGTGTGTAGAGTTTCAACTCGTTTTGGGGCTCGGAAATATGATGCCGGAAACGGTACTGTCCCATAACGGGCTTGTTGTCCTCCTCTTCAAGCATGCGCTTTGAAAGCAGCCTCCATGCTTCAAGGGACGGCCATCTGTGAATCAGTCAATCCCACCATCCATTCGAGCGATTCGAGCCGCAATGTATGACACATACGTTTTCCCATACGAACGCCAAATGCGGAGCAGTATGTGAAATGGGATGCGTTCTAAATGCTCCTCGGTCATGTAGCCTACGTTGAGCGCAGCTGTCTCCAGGGCCAGATCAAATAGCGATCGTGCACCGCGCGTAGGTCGATGAATAATTATAGGAGAAGTATGATTTCGGTTCCAATTAAAATCGCCCTCGGTGGTGGACGACTTCCCCGATATAGTCCATTCTTGATAAACTTGACCACTTGACTGGTCGAATGTTCGTTGAGAGCTATTCAGTGTGAGCAGCCAAAAAAGCGAACTTGAGCCATTAGAGACACAAACCGCATGATTAAAAAGCACGCCCTTTTTTTCAGGACGTTGGCAAACTGTCGAGATTATTTATTCTGGGAATAGACGAAAATTGTTTCGTCGGGTTAGGTTGGTGATGTAAAGACGAAAGGTGTCTGCTGATTGATGTTTCATGGCTGACACTGCTTTGAACTGGAATTGGCTGCTGGTTGGCCAGGCTTGAATTATCAATTATATAATACTTGTGCACCAATTATACAATATCCTTATGAACATCATAAGGCAGGCTGTATTCGTACATAGCATGATATTTTTCATTCAAATGGTGATTATAAACACAAATGACGCTTCCCTTCATTCTCAAAACGCCTCATGATGTGTGGCCCCTGTAAGACCTCTTTCTGCCTTCTCTCAGCCTTGGATGGCTCTCGTCTTTAAACTCCCCATTTTTACCATGTAACATAATTCCCTCTTCTCGCTTGGCTTCGTAGCTTATACATTCAGTTGCATGTTGTCTTACAGCATCGGTTTCAAATCATCAGCGACCGTGAATGGGGCTTCTGTCTTGCCCTTGATTTCATCCACGGTTACGCCATCAGCAATTTCGATGAGCGTCAATCCATGAGCAAAGTCGACATCAAAGACACCCTAGCGACATTATTTAGCAATGTTCGACGAATACATGTGAATGAGCAGTCACTTACCAACTCAGTAATGATTCTGGAGACACAGGCGCGTCCGGTTAAGGGGAATGCGCACTGCTTGACAATCTTGGGGTTGCCCTTCTTGTCTGTATGCTCCATTGTAACAACCACCTTGGTGGCACTTGGGTTGCTGACCAAGTCCATGGCACCACCGAAACCCTTAACCTTGCCGGGCAGCATCCAGTTAGCCAAGTCACCTGTTGCGCTAACTTGCATAGCACCAAGGATGGTCAGATTGATTCTGCCGCTGCGAATCATCCCAAAGCTTTCCTCGCTGCCAAAGACAGAAGCGCCTGGGTTGAGAGTGACAGTCTCCTTGCCAGCGTTGATCAGGTCGGCATCCTCTTCACCCTTCTTAGGGTAGGGTCCAAGACCGAGAATGCCATTTTCTGACTGCAATTGGACTTCAACCTCGGGGCCAACGAAGCCTGGAGCCAACATGGGCATACCAATACCGAGATTAGCATACATGCCATTCTTGAACTCCTTGGCAGCTCGCCTGACGATGCGCTCGCGCTTGGCCGCCGTGTCGCCAGTTCCTAGTGCTGCCTTGGCATCCGCATCGTTCTCGTCCTTGGCCCATGTGAACTTCTCAATCTGCTTAGGGGCAGTACTCTGAATGACACGCTTGACATAGATGCCTGGCAGATGGACGGACTCAGGCGGGATCTCGCCAGGCTCGACGATGTGTTCAGCCTCAACAATGGTGATCTTAGCGTTACGGCCCATGGCTCCATTGAAGTTGTTGGCAGCCAGTCGGAACTGGCAGTTTCCGAGCTTGTCAGCCTTGTATGCCTTGACGAAAGCATAGTCTCCAGCAATGCTGTGTTCCAACAGGTAGGGCTTTCCGTTGAAAACCTTGACATCTTTGGGGTATGAGTAAACATCGGGTGTTCCATCGGCCTTGTTTTTCAAAGGGAGGTCACCGGTCTGAACAACAGTTCCAAAGGCAGCCGGGGTATAGAAGGCAGGAATGCCTTTACCACCGGCAGCACAGCGCTCGGCAAGAGTTCCTTGAGGGGTAAGTTCAAGCTCAACCTCGCCGGTAAGGTACATCTTCTCAAAGGTCTTGTTCTCGCCAATGTAGCTGGCAACCATCTTCTTGACCTGCTTGGTCTTGAGCAGCTTGCCAAGGCCGGAGCTGTCGGTACCGGCATTGTTAGATACAGCCGTGAGTCCTGTGATTTCTGGCTTATTGAGAACCTCGTCAATGAGTGTATCAGGTACACCACAGAGACCAAACCCGCCGCATAACAGCGTGGAGTTGGGCTTCAAATCCTTGAGAGCTTCAGCGGCCGAGGGAATAACCTTGTTGATCTCGGCTCGGCGGGTGGTTGCCGAGAAAGGCCTCGCCAGGACAGCTGTGGGCTATGAAGGAGACACTGTTAATTGATGCAAGGTTGTATGTGTGTGATGTTGAGGGCTCGAGACTCACATTGGAAGCATGGCGGGCAAAGGCCCCCAGGCATCTCATACGAAGCGCTACAGAAGGCATTTTTGGAATGTTGAAGCTAGGTATGGAGAAAAGCAAAGCGTCTGGTCGGGAAACCTGGAAGCTTGTGAAGATGATGCTAGCGATGCTAAAGATGCAGCTAGACTGGCCGGCTTATAATGAATCACAGGTCACAGCGTGCCCCAGCTTATGCACCCAAAGAGACTTCCTCCCAGGAATGCGACAATAATCAAGGCAAGTTAAGTAAACAGAGGGGAAAGAGTTATATATATAAGTAAGGGTATAGATAGGCGAGAAGATTAAAGGAAAGGCGTGACGAGAGGCGGCGGGTTAAGGGCGGTTATAGTTGTACATTCAAGTGGGATGGATCAACGCAGAACCCCAATGCCGTTCACATTAGCCGTCGATGGCCGAGACCAAGACCCGTTGTTGCTTCTCCTCCGCATTTTCTAGCCTCAGCTCAGGTAATTCTGACAAGGGCCTGACAGTGCATGGATCCATTCGGAATATCGGGAAATGGCGGGGATGATGCTTGAATGCTTTTACTGTGTGTACCTGAGCTTGAGGGACTGTTGGATACCTCTTACCCTTTGGCATGCATGAATATATCTATCTATACAGGCGCTGGGATGGCTCGGATGTGCCGACGTCTAGATACCTACTTGTACGTCCTGAAACCATCATGACACATCATCTCTCTAAGGCATGATTCATCAATTGACTCGTAAATTTACGGAACCCCCATTACCCCATAGGTGTCTGTTTTGCCCTGGTATGCTTTGTATAGACTTAATAACATCTTCGTCATGCTCAGTAGTGTCAGCTCAAGCTTAACTGTTTGTACCTGAGGTTTTGAATAAATGAGCTCCGCAATTCATTCCACGGCTTACCTCTCGGGATTCGGGCCTTTGTTCCGCCTTCCGCTCCTCTCCTCCCCTCGCCCTCAAAACTTCCCATATCTCCATCTACCCTAAACCTTCAACATTGCATCACTGGGTCTTTCGCATCACATTTCGATCCAGGTCTCGGCAAGTTGCCAAAGCTTCTTTGTTAACTCGGGCGACTCCACATGGGGCGCTGTTTCTTCCAATCGAGCTTCATTGATGAAGGCCCCGGGCTGAGCTATAAACAAAGTCGAGTCAACATGTGACTTTACGAAACCAGATTCATGTTGGACAATAGAAGAGCAAGGAAAAACTTACACTCAAGGTTCGGATCGAGGGCTGCCACTAGGAAGCTGGCGGCGCCCTGACTGGCTGTCTTGTAGAAACCCTTTGGATTTCGAAAGTCTGGTGGAAGATGTCTTTGCAACTCCGTCACAATTACTGGCGCGATTCATTAGGCTCTGCTCGATGAATACCAGAAAAATGGGCCACTTACCCCCAGGAGCAGTACTAAAAGACAATATTTTCTGTCCCGCGAGGCCTTCGTTTAGGCCCCGGGTGAACAGCATCGATGCAGTATTGCTTTGGCCATAAGCAAGGAATGGAACATATTTGTCTCCAAATTCCCCCAAGCCGAAAAGACCCAATTTCTCCGCAGCCTTGACATCAGCTCGTTGCTCTAGCGGGAGCATTTTGTCGCCGTCAAAGTTATAGTCGTCAAATCGGAAGGGCTGTATAAAAAAGGCACCACTCACGACGTTTACCACACGTGAGTGTCCTTCTGCTGCGATTAGTTGAGGCATCAGTAACTTGGTAAGGTGAAAGTGCCCTAAGAAATTGGTGGCAAGCTGAATCTCAATTCCATTCTCCGCGAGGGTTCGTTCGGGGAGTGCCATTACACCGGCGTTATTGATCATGATATCAATCTTTGAAGTGGTTGACTGTATCTCTGCAGCAGCATGTCTGATGGATTGAGGGAGCGACAAGTCTACTTGGATAACATGCAACCGGGTCTCGAGAGCTGGGTGATTTGCCCGAATTGCGGCTACAACTTCCTCGGCTTTGGTGACAGTCCTTGCCAAGATGATCAATGATTCTGGATTATGCTTGACAAGAGCATGAGACATGGCTTCACCGAGACTATTGGGACTGACTCCCGTGATGAGAACTGGTTATGTCATGGTCAGCAAATCGTTGTTTCATGAGAGGGGAACAAGCATGAAGATTAGGGAGAAAAGTTGGAGTCCTACTGGTTTTCCCATGAATGTGGCCACTGAACTGAGTGGCAACCTCATCACAAGTACTTTCTCGGTCGAATTGGATGTTTGTAGCCATGATGGTGAGTTTTTGTAGTCCGATATTTTCCGTGTTTTGTGTCAATATCTACACTTTAATTCATGTTATGAAAGAGAAGACTATTTTGCAAACAGAGACACAGGGTCTCTATTTATCTTTAATAACTTGAATGCATCTTCGTCTAAACTGAGGGTGAACTTGCTTTGTGATTCCGGAGTTTACGTGTGCTTACCATCCAATACAGGGGCGCACGATGAGATCTTGCAGTAGCTCCGGACTATAAGGATGCATTCATGGATTCTATGCTCCAAAAAAAGCGGTCCAAGTTCGGGCCGGGATTCTCACGAATTGCCCTTAATCATTATGTCCGGGCCGCCAGTAAGTTTCTTGCGATCATTTGAACTACTAGGTCTAGTAAGAAGAGTCTACTGGTGATATTTAGACTTGGCTGTTTAGGAGGTTGAGGGGGTAGCTTTGAAGAATACGGGACAAAGACAATAATTCATAGCGTGACCGTTCTTCTATAGTCCGCACTCCCCTAATGGTTAAATCGGCAACTACCACGGTGTCCTTGTTCGCATATGAGTGTTGGTAGAAGGTTAATCTTTTGCTACCGATCGCTTTCTGCTTTTCTCTTCTTTATTCTATTTTTACTTTTTTTTTTTTTTTTGCATTGCGCATTGGAATATATATTCTTTGACGCCATAAGAAAGCTTATATGTAACTAAGAAAACACGAGATATATGCAGAGAATTATTAGAAATATGAAGAAACCTAAGAAATATATACGAATCTGTCTAGATCTGGATGATATTATCAGTTCCGTCTCATTACATTTTGTAATACTACCCTTTTTTGCCTAGCTAGATCGCACCTCTCTTATCAGCTTATCGCCCCGCGACTTTGTCTCTCTAGCAAAAAAAATTAGCATTGCCGTTTAAGAATCTGCGATTGCGAAACAACGATTTAAGCTGGCAAACAGCTTGCGACACCAGACACAAAAGATGGAATCAAGCTTTAAGCGCCGCAAGATTGAGCATGCAAATATTGGCTTGCGCCATGATGCCCTCATTGACTTCGAATCCCGAACCTCTGCTCGCGTATCGACCGCAAGCACCTTTGTTCTGCAGACCGATGAGCTATTGAAGGAAGCCAGGCTGGATTATGACAAGGTATTCCATGACGTGAATAGCCAGCTACACAAGCTGAAAAGCATAATTGATTCGATTGATCCCCAGGATCAAATACCTGTGAGTATTTTCTGATGAGACCATATCATACTATTGGATGTATCTAACCTGTCCTAGATCTCTAAGGCTACCAGCGAATTCGAGAAACAACATCGCATCACCATTCCTTACCCTGATCCGAAGCCCGCCAAAGATGCCCCCTACAAAGTCTCGTATGCGAAGCCGTCCCAATGCAATGTCGTCGGAAGCTATGTCTCCAGAACTATGGTCAAAACCCAGCCAGACGTTGGCATCGACATGGTGGTCCAAATGCCAAAGTCGCTGTTCCAGGACAAGGACTATATGAACCTGCGATACTTTTACCGGAGAGCATACTATATCGCATACATCTCCGCCCATGTGCGTAAAGAGCTTGGGGAATCTATGGATCTGTGTTTTGAGAACCTCCACGAAAACCCTCTTTTACCTGTGCTAGTTCTTCGACCACGGCCCTCTGAAGACGCATCACGTAAATCCTCCAAGAAGGCTTCTCAAAAGTCAAGCTACGCCATCAAGATTATCCCATGCGCACCAGATGATCTCTTCCCATGGTCAAAGACAACACCTACCTCGAACAATAATCGAGGTAGCGAGACGAATGAGAAGCAGGGAGCGGCTACCCCATTTTACAATTCTACATTGAACGCCGAGAGAACCTTCATATCATATCTACGACTTCTCACACATACCAAGAACGAGTGCTCTGCTTTCTCCGATGCCTGCATTCTCGGTAGAATATGGCTCCAACAGCGTGGATTTGGCAGCTCTATTTCTCAAGGTGGATTTGGCCATTTTGAATGGGCTGTAATGATTGCCTTACTCCTGCAAACAGGTGGGCGGAATGGCCAAGCAGCGCTCTCGACTTCGCTAAGCAGTACGGAGCTATTCAAGGCAACGCTTCAATTCCTCTCCACGACTGACCTTGGCAAAAAGCCGTTTGCCTTTGGTTCCTCCAAGATAGAGACAGATACCATCCGAGAGGCAGGCCCTGTCATGTTTGATCCGACCAGACAGCTAAATATTTTGGCCAAGATGAGCCCTTGGTCAGCCAATATGCTACAATTATACGCAAAAGCAACCACAGATTTATTGGCAGACGAAGCGGCTGATAAATTCGAATCAACTTTCATCACAAAGGCCGACATTCCGCTCCAAGTGTTTGATGTTGTATTTGAGATCCAAGGCTGTGATACCACAAAGGCCGCAGAGACTGCTGATCGCAGAAGTCCTACCTGGAATATTTGTTTGGACGCCCACAAGCTACTCAAACGGGCATATGGAAATAGGGCGCAGCTGGTGAATTTCCAGGTTCCTCCCAAGGAGTCGTGGCCATTGTCTAAGCCTCGCCCTGCCGAGGCCATGCATGCTCTTGTCGGTGTCATGTTCGATTCTGCCAACATGTCCCGTCAGATGGAACTTGGCCCACCTGCGGAGGAGCAGAAAGAAGCCGCCAAATTCCGCCAGTTTTGGGGAGAGAAGTCTGAGCTGCGACGCTTCAAGGATGGAAGCATCCTTGAATGCGTCGAATGGTCTGCCAAACTACCCCTACAGATTTGTGAAGAAATCACCCACTACATTCTGCATCGCCACTTGAAAATCGCAAAGAACCACATCTCAAGCATCGGCCGTGATTTTTCCTCCATCATAAGCTTCTCACATCTCGACAAGACAGCTTATGACTCTGCTAGACAAGCTTTCCAAAGCTTTGAAAGAGATATCCGCAACCTGGAAGAGATGCCGTTGCACATCAGACAACTGTCGCCGATTTCCCCATTGGCCCGATACTCATCTATTCAGCCACCGCTAGTCGGCTTTCACCAAGGAACCATAGATCCTATTGACGTCAATCTGTATTTCGAAGCGTCAAGCAAGTGGCCAGAGAACCTGACGGCCATTCAAGAAGCCAAGATCGAGTTTCTCCTTGATATTGACAAGCGGCTGCGCAAGGCGCACGAGAAAATTACAACATATCTGGGTCGTGAAAACCAAGGACTCGGGATTGAAAACTTGGCATATCTCGACATTGTTTACGAAACCGGCGCGGCGTTCCGTCTGCGAATCCACTGCGATTTGGAAGAAACCCTGCTAGAACGACAGGTCAAGAATAAAACTCTGGAGGCGCGCGTACGGGGGGAGTATGAAGATGCCTTTGACAGGTTCAACTGGCTGTACACGACACTCCCACTACATACCCAGACAATAGCCACATTCTGCACTCGCTTGCACCCGCTCTCTCAGACCATCCGCCTGGTGAAGCATTGGTTCAATAGCCACAAGCTGAGCAGCCACATTCGCGAAGAACTCATCGAGCTCTTTGCTCTTCACGCCTTCCTGCAACCGTACCCATGGAAACAGCCCTCGTCCGTCATGACTGGCTTCTTGAGGACTCTGTTCTTCCTTTCTAAGTGGGATTGGCGCGACGAGCCTCTCATTGTTGATACCGCAGAGAATCTCAGCGAGGCTGACCGGTCCGCCATCCGCAGCGAACTCCAATCTTGGAGAAAACGGGACCCGAATATGAACCAGGCTGTCATGGTTGTGGCGACGTCGCACGATCAGTCTGGTCTTGCGTACACTCACAACGGACCGTCAAAGCTCGTCGCTTCGCGCATGACTCGCCTGGCCAAGGCAGCTTGCAAACTGGTCCGAGAGGAAGGCATTCATCTCGATCCATCTCTACTCTTCGAGACTGCCCTGCAGGACTACGACGTCCTCTTCCATCTCTCCTCCAAGGCCGTCAAGGGCATCATCCGCGAATCCGCCACCGAGGCAGCCACTAAGAAACACTCCCAGTTCAAGAACCTGAATGCCAGCCTGGGTAAAGTCCCGCTGCCGATACGCGCCCACCCTGTCGACGTGCTCGTGCAAGAGTTGAGCCGTGCCTACGCAGATACGCTCATCTTCTTCCGCGGCGACGCGGACGACACAACGCTGGCCGCTATTTGGACTCCCACCTTGCGGAAGCAGAAATTCAGAGCAGGATTGGCGTACAATTTCCATGCTGTCGAGGAAGGGGAGGATCAGGTCGAGATTAATCGCAACGCAGTCTTGCTCGAGATTGCACGAGTGGGCGGAGACATGATCAAGAAAATTGAGGTCGCAGATGGCGATGATGAGTAAAACAAAACAAAAATACGTAATAGAGGTAGCAAGTTACACGTTTGTATAAATTCAATACATACTGATAGAACCTTGATATCAAACTTGGATTTTTTTAAACTAAACGCAACCCCGTCATTAAAATGCCGAAACATTTGCAAAGTGTCCAGTTCTTCATCCTAGTTGTTCCTTACTCAAAACGCCGTGCCATGGTATAGATGCATATATACAATTACCCCAACCTCTTCCAGTAGCCAACCTAGTCGTCTCTGATCTACATTTTCTGCGTCTTTCTCTCCCATTTGATACCTGTACGCCTCACCATTTATTGCCCCTATTACTCTCTAATTTCTCTTCTTCGGATCCACCTGCTGAGTCGAGAACGAACAGAACTTGTCCTTGATGGCAACCACCTCATACGTGCCCTCTTGGCTTGCCTTGACTACCTTGCTGTGCTCATACGAGACATCATGCCTGGTCTCAAGGATGACACTTCGCTGACCTCTCTTTGCATTGGTGCTTCGGGTATAGGTAAACTCGAATGGCGGTGTACCCCAAAACTCAAAGAGAATGTCAACCTCGTTACCTTCATGGATATCTACCCGTGAATGCTTGCCACGGCTGATCTGAACACTAGGCAAAGGATGAATTGTCTTGGGGATGTTGACAGCTGCGCGACATTCGCTGGCCTTATCAGAAACACTGGTGATGATGAAGTCGCCAGGCTTTTCAGCGATACGACGGAAGTTGGTCGTCTGAGACTTGGCGTTCCAGCGGCCACCGAAATCGTAGGTGATATCGAAGGGTGGGGTGCCGGAGAGCGTATAGGCGATGCGCTCGCCAACACAATAATCTCGGCGGGACTCAAGAGGGTAAATGGAGGGAGCATCATACAGCTGAACTTGAATAGATGGCCCACCAATTTCATATTTCTGTTGGCAGCCTCGTGCGTCTCGAACGGTGCGTAGACGGAGTTGCTGAGTGCCGAGACGAAGGTGTTGCCGCGGAATCGACATGCCATAGGTTTTAGTATTGATGGCTGGGATCCTGTATGTTTCGGGTGTAGATCCAACTTGATGTTTGATCTCGACCTCCACGTAGAAAGGCGGTACGCCAGTGAGTGTAATAGGGATCACCTCTTCTTGTTCCTGCTCTTCCATGCAGTATTTGAATGTCTGACCGGGTCTGGCAAAGGTTGCAGATGGCTTGGCGTTGACACGTTGCTGGATGATGAGTGGATGGAAGTTCTTATCGCTGTTGTAGAGATTATCTGCAAGGCCGGAGAACTTGTATACATAATCACCAGCTTTCGAGGTGTCCATCGATATGGCCGCTTTGGATAGAGCAGCATCGAAATCTCTTCGGCTTGTAGAGGTTGAACCTTGCACTGCCTTGTGTTTGACTTCATACTGTACATGATATGGAGGCGATCCTTCAAGTCGAGTTAGTATAATGATACATTGGCATATTGTTTTGTTCGCGGGGAATTATAGGCTTACCTTTGAGATTGACTTCAAATCCGTCAATGTCACCTTCACAGACCTCCTGCTTGATGAATCTATCAGGCGTAGGTATGATACTATCAGTCTGGACCAACGATATTTCTGGGCGCCGGAACCAATCCACTTGGAACTTGGAAGCTGTACGTTCGACAATACCTGGGCATTGTTTGTCCGTGATATCAACGATTTCGTAGGTACCACGCGCTCTGACCAGAAGGTAATCGTTTGCGCTGTTAGCAGTCTTTGTGACAACATCACCAGATCCGTCAAGATTTCGATAAGATATGGCCCATGGTGCCTCGCCCTGAAGGCGCAGTGGTAGACGTAGCGCCGTATCTTCAACAGCCATAACGCTGTACTTTTGCTCCAATAAGCCGAATGCGCCACGCGGTCTCTGTCGTCGTACTGAGATCTTGACTTGGTCTTGAAGGAACGTTCGGCATCCACGCTTGTCCTGAACACTGCCAAGGGCAAGAATATATTCACCTCCCTTTGATAGAGTTGCCGTCTTGATTTTGAAGTGAGAGGCCTCAATGTCGGTAACACGTTCAGTTTTTCGTTTACCGTCATGAACCGTTTCCCACTCCAAGTTGAACGGTGGGTCGCCTGAGAGAATGACATCAACCTCCACCTCAGAATCAAGACAAGCGCTGATTGATTTATCGGGATTTGCAATCATTGCAGATGCAGCTGGTTTGACGACCTGCTCCAAGACCATGCCTTCACCACCAAGAGGTAAGCCCTTGTAGACATCATCATCAATGGTCTTGAAGATGTACTTGAAGTGTCCTGCCGTCGTAGGAACCAGCTCAAGCTGAGACCTCAATCCATTCACTCGGTGCGATAGCTTCTCGACCTTTCCATCCGAGACAACGTCATATCTGACAGTGAACGGGGGTGTGCCAACAAGGTCAAGGTCAACGCGAAGCCCGATGGAATTGCCTGCGCACTTGTCGGGTATCTCTTCTGATCTGATTGATAGGTGGGGTTCGAGAGGGTTTAAAAGCAAACATGATGAAGGCTCATCAATCTCACCCGCACAAGAGCCACTTGAGATCGACTCCAGTGTATAGAGGCCAGGTTCAGACACAGAGGGCCTATCAAGTGAGTTCTTGGCTGCGTGACTTCCAATGGAAACGTTATCGCCATGATCACCACTGTTGGTTACCGAGTCGATGGGTGAAAATTTCCAGGTAACCTTGTAGGAAGTATCATCCACCGCGCCAGCAAGTCCGAACCCGACAGGCAGTTTAGCTGGACGACCTCTGGCGACCTTGAGTGGGTTCCTCAGATCACACCCCTGCATTCGAACCTTGGGACGTTCCTTGACAGCGAACTTGTGGGTCAGCGACTTCAAACCGAGGGCGTCTGCATCGTCTCCTGGCTCGGAGTACTTGATGACGTTACCAAACGCATCGTGAACTTCATCTACGGAGTATTCCCACTCTCCAGACGTGGACATTGATTCGTTTAGACCAACAGTGACCTTGTGAGGGCGGACCCAAGAAACATCATCATCATCAACTTGATCAAGAGCTGATGAACCTCCGATCAAGGGGGATGTGAACCCTTCGGGCTGCAAACTTTGGAAATGGAAGCCGTGATTCTTTCCATTGATGGTCCGACTATACACAATCTTGAGAGGCGGTGTTCCAAGAACCTCGAGTGACAAATCAGACAGGTCGCGGATGCATCGCTCTGAAGAGTCGGCGGTTTTGATCTTGGCCACAGGGCAAGGAACCACATAGGTATCCCTGATGGTCCTCTGTACTTCGAGCTTATACTCATCTAATACCTTGCCTAGCCGATAGACACCTGGCTTCTTGACGGGGTAAGTCCAGTGGAAAGGAGGGGCTTCGGGATCGGTGCCATGCTCTCGAACCAATTTGGCTACCTTGTTAATATCTCGGGTGGGGATCTTGATGGTCTCCTCTCTGCTAGTATCAAGATCAAGCCGAATGATTTCGATTTCAGCGGGGACGGTGGCATTGAAATAGATGGGCAGAGATGCGGTGTTCTGAGCCTTTGACAGACAAAACGGGATGTGTTCTGGATTCAGGACGGCCGACCCTTCGGGCAGGATATTGATGACCTGCTTTCCCATAATCAAAGAATGGTTGTTGAGAATGTTGGAGACCTTGACGTGATGCTCGGAAACGGAAATCTCTCGATCGTAGAGGACTTTGGCAAAACCGAGGAGCCATGACTGCCATGGGAGCTGGCAATGAGGTCAGTAGGAGAAAGCAAGAATCCTGGGCTGTTACACTTTTTTACGTACTGGAATATTGAACATCAACATGTAGTTGACAATCATGTGCGAAGTAAAGAAACCGGTAACTACGAGCTGGGAAAGCTCCAGCCATGGTATCCTCAATTCGGGAAGGCCGTAAAGGAAAGAAAAGTCGATGAGTGTCCATTTCAAGAAAAGCCACCACGAGCTTTCGCCATCTTCCACTACCTGAAGCCAGTCATAGAGCTTCCAAGCCCACAGCAAGACGTAAATACCAAAAGCATAGAGACGCTGCTGGGGTCCATCGAGAAGAGTCAATGGAATTATGGGCTGGTTGCCGGCATTTTGGGCGGTGACGTTTTCAGGAGCCAAGGGCAGCTTTGCTGGTGGTGTCCTTCGTGTACCTCCTACCGAGATAAATGAGGCATTGGAATCCTCATCTTCATAGCTGTCTCGTCGTCGTCTGGCGGCAGTGTTTGGGGTTGCTGGAAAACCAGACCGCAATCGAGGAGTTGCGTTCATCGCATTCCGTGTTGATGGACGAGAGTGCGAAGAAGCATCGGAGAAAGGAAAGAAATGGTTGATTCAGGGGGGTTGCGCCGCAAGGCAAGGGGTCGTCGTCGTCACCGTCCTCGTTGAGATGCAGATGTTGGCCTTGTTGTGTCGCGTGTTAGTCGAGTCAGTGTGTTGTTTGCTTAAACCTATCTCGTGGTTTGGAGAAGTTTCATAATTTTTTTTCAGAGTTAGGCCTGATGGAGGGATGGATGGATCAATGCTTCTAAAATCCCGACACGTCTAAACGCGGTTCCAGTCTCTATCATAGGCCAACGTAGGTCCAGGCGGGTGCATAAACAGTGGAGGCAGCCTAGGGGCAGATACGCTACAGCTACAGTACAATAACCCCGTAGCTCTAGGCAGTCAATACAGTGTTTTTTTTTTTTGTAGGGACTTGCTCTGTGCACTGATTGGGCAGACGTGCTGCGGTGCCTGTAAGTTCAACCACTCAAGAGCCTCCTCAATGGCCCATGCCCTCCCTTTCTTTGCTAGACCAGCGGCTTTGTGTAGGCTCTTAAGAGTATCCATCTAATTACCCATGGACGGATGTGTGTTGTCTATCACCTTATTTATGTGTTGGGAATATTATTTCATCAAACACGAACAAACAAAATACCATTTAGCTTTAAACTTCATTTAAATATTCATACTATATATAACAAATTTTCTTTTTTCTTCTTCTTTTTAATTAATTAATTCCTCCATCATAACTCAAGATCCTCATTAGCAAGGGCTCGACCCGATGTGAGAAGCCTTTGATATAAACCAGAACACGTCTCCGCCGAGAGAGGACTACTATTCCTCCTATCTTCTAGGGTCTTACACTGGTTTTTTTTTTTATATATATATGATAAATTAAACCCAAAGGTTCGTGTGCAATTGAAATATAGATAGTTATTTAGAGGGGCAAAGTAGCATGATCATTTCCTTAATTACAGGATCCTTATCAACCCTGCTTTCTTGTTACTTCACCCGGCTGCCCACGTCCCCTACCTACAAGTACGTGTGAATCCGGAAATTACGTATGTGATTTGCTACTCTCAGCCTTTAAAACTTACGAATCTCTGTGTTTCTTATGAGATAGTAGCTATTTTACGCACCATGGCCCAATAACTCTTTGTGTCATTGCATACCGGGGCGTTGTTTCTTCAAGTACTCTCCTCAACCTTGGGCCACTGCAACGCGGCAATACCGCATTCCGCCTATCATCTACATGTTTTCTGCAGTTGGCACTGGGCACAAGGCATATACCCACAGTCTTTCAAACGTGTCCAGAGTGATACCCAATCTTTCCCCTCTCAGGCACACAGCCTCATATTTCTCTGGGGATGGATCAATCAATCGACATGGCTTCAGACTCCGGATCTAATATGCCAATCAGTGAAGGTCTCAAGCCAGCTATTCAGGAGCGCCGCCGTTCTGCTCGTCAAGCGGCAGCTTCCTCAAACAACATTCCGAAACAAGTTGCCTCACCAACAAACTCTGAGGCCTCTTCCAGGATTATGGGTGAGCCTCGACGAAACCCGAAGCGAAAGGCCAGTGAGGCGGCAAGTCAACCTCCTAATCTGCCTGACAACCTCCTTGAAGAAGCCCTAAAGCCACTCACATCGGAAGATATCGAGGACTGGGAGGGATGGATCGAACTAGAATCGGAGCCAGTGAGTCGTGACACCCAACTCCATATCCATCTTTGCGGGCGTTGCACGATACTGATGACAAGTCCAAAGGCCTTCTTTAATATCATTTTGCGTGATCTAGGAGTCAAAGATGTCAAGGCACAGGAAATTTTCACAATCGACCAAAGCTCTCTTGACATGCTACCGTGAGTATTTCTAATCGTATTGCGCGTCTAGCAGCTCAACATTCATAGAAAGCCCGTCTTTGGCTTAATTTTCCTCTTCCAATACGCCCCAGGTAGAGACGAGGACGGGGGTGAAGACGGGACCGGTTCTCTTTGGTTCGCGAACCAGGTACGTTATGAGCGCCCGAGTGAAGGGTAGGGGGAAAAGTCTTATGAGTGAAACAGACGACCAATAATGCATGCGCCACAGTTGCCTTGCTCAATATTGTCATGAATGCAAGTGGCGTTGAGCTTGGTGATGAGCTTCGCGAGTTCAAAGAGTCTACCAAAGATCTCAGTACTGCCCTCCGCGGCCACCAACTCAGCAAGAATGGCTTCATTAGAGCAATTCACAACTCATTCACCAGACGAATGGATCACCTAAATGCGGATCTGGCCTTGGAAAATGATGCCACAGACGCAAAGTCGGCAACTAAGAGACGTGCCCCCAAGAAAGGCACCAAGAGCAACGCAAGAAAAAAGAAGAAAGTCAATGATGACTATGGCTACCATTTCATCGCCTACGTTCCAGCAGATGGTTTCGTATGGGAACTCGATGGTCTCAGAAGCAAGCCGCATAAACTTGGTAAGTTCTGCTAGAGGGTTGTTTTTTGAGTACACTAACAACTCGATTTCACAAATTTCAGGTCCCATAGATCTAGAGGACTCTTGGACAAACATTGCCCGGCCTCAAATTGAGGCTCGGATGCTACAGTATGAAGAAAGTCAATTGTCTTTTAACCTTCTTGCTCTCTGCCAAAGCCCCTTGGCACTACATAGTCGCGGAATCGCCCAAGCCTTTGCCGCTGTACGATACATGCGAAGTCATATGAGAGATCAACCCGAGTTTGCCAACCTCATCTCTAATGAGGATTCCATTCTTGATATCGAAGACCAGCAGCAATTATCAGAGTTCAATCTCAGTAAATCGCACATTGAAGATGCCGAGATACCCGATTCCTTGAAGCAAAGGATTGTACGGCTTGAGGTTGGTGATGCATATGATCTATATCAGCAGCTTGTCGTTGATGTCAAGGCTACTATTGGGGAATTTCGTGCTGAATTAATCGCGCTGGCTGATGATGAGCAACGCGTCAAGGGTCGTAAGAAGGACTACGGACAAGCACTGCATAAATGGATTCAAAAACTAGCAGAGAAAGGCGTACTGGAGGAGGTCATTGAGTCATCTTAATGGTTATAATTCATATTCAGGGGGCAACCTCAGTCCCAATGCGCCGATAGAACCAATATTGAGGGAGCCTAAGTAGACCAATTATCCCACTAATGAACAAAATAAAATATCTATTGTTATAGATTGCCTTCGTATGGCGATAGAAGTCAGCTACACGTGAGGAAGTAAATAATGTTTGTAAATCCATGCCACAAAGCAGTAAGCTATGATCGCAGCGATGCCTCCAAATCAAGCTATATGCCCTTCAATCTGTCGACAAAAAGGATGCAAGGGTAGTTGTTTGCCACGACTATACGGTTGGCCTACCATTATATCACAACTTAAAACTCCACCAATATGCTCGCGTAGATTATTCAAGAAATGCACAACGCTTGTTTCTGCAACCCCTTTGATTCCCTAAGCACAGCTTCGCCTCAGTCGTCGGGAAACTGCTCCTTAATATTCGAAATAAAAGTGCATGTTTTGGTATCAAATCGTTTGAAGAACTTCCCCGCCAACGGGAACATGTCGTCAGTCACAAGGTTTGGATCTGATATGAGCTCAATGTTGTGCGCGGCGACCACATGTGGCTCAGGTCCAGTGCTCGGTCTATAATAAGTTAGCAATGACGCAATTGACTCTGGGTGATAGATCGCCTTACAGGCACGTAAAATAAAAACGGTTCCCAGATCGTGTCTGGCATGAAGATCGTCTATCAACACTCAATCTCCGCCCCATAGTATCGCTTGGATTCGATATCGAGGGATGTCGGACACCTCGATCAGACCAACTGGTGATAACTCCTGTCCAACCAAACCTTCGGTGTCGGAAAACCTGGCCGATCTTGAGGGGAGGCTCCGATGTGGAGTTGGAGTGTTCCCTGCGTAGCACACGTGGCACGACGCTATCTTGTTCACGAATGATACGCCAATACTGCCAGGGGTCACCAAGGCCTTGGTTGGCATGAGCCGTCAATCCTTCCCTCAGGGGAACGACCTTGGCATACGATGGCCACAGGTACTTCTCAATAAGCCATGCATCCTCTGGCCAGGAACCAGCAAAGCGTCGGAGGAATTTCGCCAACCGATCAACCCACTCCAGGCTGTTGGGCGGTGTAAGAATTAGCGAAGCCCACGAGGCCGCATACAGACAGGCTTCAACATTCATGGCATTATCTCCCCGCATGAGCTGACTCAACTCAGAGTGAGCATGGTCGTTGAGTTCCTGTATCCTCGCAATAGTGGCCTTCAAATTTTGTGCCGTCCTCATCGTGATTGATAAAGCTGATACTGGGGCGAGAAAAACTTCCATATTGGACTGCCAGCCAAATTGCGCAAGCATAGCTCGGAGTGCATATGCTGGCACTTCCTCGTCATTGCCATAAGGATCAAGGAACATGGTTTGAGGAGGATCATTTCGCTGTTTTAGTTTCACAGGCACATCATCTAAGGTGTATCCTGGAGCTGGGTAGACAATGGCATGAACATGGCTCGGGAATGCGCAGCATCTTGTGTCTATCCCCAAGCGCGATGCTATGCAGCAGAATATGGCGGTAGAAATAATGGGGATGGATTCATGTTCCTCATGGCGTAGAGCCTGGCCGATGAGACAATTACGCAAGTTTCGATAATTGCGCTCCGGGTTATGCACTCCAGTGAAGTTGCGTGAGCGTAGCCATCTCAACAGAACTAGTGCCTTTTGACGTGTCGTTAATTCATGGAAGTTTGGTTGGGAGGACTGAAAGCTGCATGTAATCTCATCGAGCATAGAAGTAATCTGAGTGAATGAATTAGCATTTCACGTCGAAGGCATTGAGAACAGTCCACGTACATCGTCCAGATCGCCTGGTTGGTCATGTAACACAAAAAGGTCGAATGCACCGAGAGCTCGTTCAAGCTGCACCCCTGCAATCTGGGACATGTGTTGATCGGGAAGCAGTTGGAGTGAATGCCATTCCTCTATGGCAATGCTTCTATGGATACTGTCGAGGATTGCATTACTGTAGTATCTACAACATTCATGTTAATTCACCAATTCCTATGCCGAACATAACTGGGGCACAAGTAAATGTAAAGAAGAAAAGAAAAGAAAGAAAAGCATGCATACCTTGTTGCCAAGCCATCGTCTAGCGAAGGGTCCGCCTGGCATTGTTCGAGAAGGAAATCCTTTGCATCGTAGCCGAGCTGAGCTATCTGCTCAAATCGCTTTATACGGCCGACTTTTGTAGAGATTATGTCGTTAAGGAGAGTGGCGATTCGCTCATTGTGGGATATGCGCAGAATAAAGAGCTGCTTCCAATCGGTTTCTTCCACCAATCGCGTAACTTTGTCGTGAAACTTATGCGTCGGATGCCAGTACTGGAAATTGCTACAGCAGTGATATTTCCAGAGCAACGGCTCGTTTGCAAGGCGATTGAAGCGTCGCGATACGAGTTGCAGGCCAGAAAGATTGTCGCTGGGGGAGATATAGTAGAGGAGATGGTTGATGATTTCATCCGGCACAAGGTGCAACGGGGCGACAGTGGCGCCACCTCCGATGATTTGCGCCATGGTTGGGGTTTTTTTTGTTTCCTTCTTCCTTTCTTTCCTTTTCTCTTCTTCTTATATCGAATAATAATGCGTGAGAGAGTGTGTGTCAACGGTTTTCTTTTTTATATATATCCAGGAAGCCAGCTCCCAAGGACTGAGAGAGGAATCAACGTTGAAAGAGGATCGCTTGCATCTCTTCGCCAAGTTCGTTTGGAGGTGCGAAATGCTGGCCCGCTCGGCAGGGAACGGTGACGCTTCTCTCAAGCGCAAGCGCAAGGAGCAAAGAGAAGTGGTGGTCATGCTCTGAGCTTTTTTTTCCTTTATTAATATCCTTGTCATCTCGGTCCGTCACACTCCATACAAGTACTAATAAAACCAGCCATGCGCTTTGTCTCGCCCAGCCGTCCCCGCCAATAAACCCACTTATGCACTTATCAGATGCAATGCATAAATGCGGGGAGTGATTCCACGGCCAGGGGAGTGAGAAGATTGACAATTCGCACCGTCCCTTATGCTAGTCCCAAAACGGAAGTACAGTAAACAACGACCACACAGAAACGCGGTTTAGTGAAATGTTCGCACTCAGACATCATGACGCGCACCCCGGCAGAATATCCCCACGCCTACACCCTGCCGCTGCCCTAGAATCTTTCCGGCGACACTGGTTCAATTCACGGCTCAACGAATTCCTTGCTTTTGGGCCTTGTGTATTTGCATCTCGGTCATTTACTGGTGCTCGCATACTTTGAGCTTGTCATCACTTCGCCTCCATGATATGAAGCATCATCGCCATACCTTGCTCATCTCGCACCACGTATAGATCGGTATCTCGACATCTCGACCCCTCGAAGTCAACGTCTATGCCCACCGCCCGCGATGGCCCATTCAGGCTTTGGCGGTGCGCTTGACACCCCTCGAACCAATATCGGCGACGCGACATATCTCAGCAGACAACCCGATTTCGCAGATATATCACAAGAAGCCTCATTCCAGTCTCCTGATAAAGAGGACAATTTTCTCCAGCAACTTCGCAACGGACGGTCTAATGGCGCCAGACTTGGAACCCCGCGACAGAGAGGTCCTCTTGCAGATCGACGAAACTTGCCACCCAGCATTGGAGGAGCCGAGTTTACACCTCTTTTAAAGTCTGCCACCAGGAACAGCGCACGCCAAATTGGTAAGGAAAACGATGCCGCAGTTGCCAACACACCGGCCGCCTTGTCACGATTTGGCGACGATGACATGACACCACTCCCACGCATGGACGCGTCTATGTTCTCTGCCTCACGGCATCAATCGTTCATCGATCACACACTGCCCCAGGTAGATGCTAGCAGCACTACCTCGACTCCTCTGGCTCTGCCCCCCCGGAGGGGAGGTGACAAGGGACCATTACAAGACGGAAACCAATTGTCCCTGCGGGAACAAGAAAATGTCATTGATAGAATCGAAAAGGAGAATTTTGGTCTCAAGTTGAAAATTCACTTTCTTGAGGAAGCCCTTCGAAAGGCTGGGCCCGGCTTTAGTGAGGCTGCTCTGAAGGAAAATACTGAACTCAAGGTGGACAAGGTTACAATGCAGAGAGAGCTTCATAAGTATAAAAAGCATTTGACCACGGCTGAAAAGGATCTCGAAACTTATCGCCAGCAAATGCTAGAGCTGCAAGAAAAGGCGAAAAGGAAGTACGCAGATGAAAGCCAGCGGGCTGAACTCGAAAAGCTACGACAAGTACTGGAAGAGCGCGAAGCCGATATCGATAATCTCCAGCATCAGCTCAGACAGGGCCAAAAGGATAAGGGTCAAGTGGAAAGACTGCAGGATAATATTGTGGACTTGGAGGCCGAGCTTCGAGAGAAGGATCGAATAATAACCGAACGAGAGGATGAGGTGGAAGATTTGAAAGATAAGCTGGACGAAACAGAGGACAGAGCAAAGGGCTTGGAACAAAGGGTGGCTGAGCAAGAAGAAGCAGCCCAGCATAATGATGAGCTGGATGAAGCAAAGGCCACAATACGGGATCTCAAGCAAAGTCTTCGACAGCTCGAGAATGAAGTCGATGACATGAAACAAAAAATGGATGATGCCATAGCCGAGAAGGATCGAGCCGAGCAGGACTTGGAAGAACTTCAGGAAGAAATGTCCAATAAGTCGGTCGTCACCAAGGGATTATCTCGACAAATTGAAGAAAAGGTTGTTCGGCTCCAGGATGAGTTGGACAAGTCGAGCCAAGATTGCGCCACTCTCGAAGACGAAGTTGCAAGGGCAAACGAGGAGAATCAAAATCTCAAATCTACCATCGACGATATGCGCAGGGAGCATGGGGATATTCGGCAAGAAAGACAACTCGTCTCAGCTAAAATTCAGGAGCTGGAAACGGAGCTTCTAGCACAAGCCGACGCAAAGGACATATTACAATCACGCCACGACTCTCTAACTAATGAATCCATGTCACTCCAGCAAGAAATCCAAAAATTAGAGAGGGAGGTTCAGGAGCTTGAGAAAGGCCTTGCTGAGGAGAGAGAATACGGTGTTGAGATAGAGAAAGACCTTCGAAGCCAATATCAGGAAGAGATCCAACGACTGAATGACGAAATTTCTGACTTGCAAGCCGAAATACGAGAAAAGGACAATCTTTACGACAATGACAGCGAGAAGTGGGAAATGGAGAGAAAGACGATCGAATCTGAACGTGAACGAGCTGAAGAGAAAGCTGTCGGCCTGCAACGTACAATTGATCGGCTTAGAGATGCAGAGGGTGCACTTTCTAATAAGGAGTCTAGACTCCAGGAGGTTATCCAAAGCGAAGCTGAGCGTTATAAGAGTGAAGAGGCCGTGTTGAAACGCCAGATCGAGGACCTCCATGAAGCGTTGGAATCTCGGCAAAATCTGCTAACCAATCTTCGTAATGAGCTTTCTACGGCCCGCGATGAACTTCGACAAACTCAGATCGACTATCAGACACAAGTGAACAAAGTTGTGGCCCTGGAAGATGAAGTCGAGATCTTGCATAATAAGATGGCTGGTGCCGGAAACAACAAGAACCAAGAGGTAGAAACCGCCAAAAGGGAATGCGAGACGCTCAGGGAGCAGCTCAGAAAACTCAACGAAACCCTGGACTCGGTGCGAGCGGCAAATACTGCTTCACAAGAAAATGCTCAGCAGTCTACAGAGTCAATGACTCGACTGAAGTGGCAGCTGTCTGATGCAACATCTCAGCTTGAAAGGGCTACGAAGGATAAGGAGGCGTCCCAGGAGCAACTAGTAAAGATAAACTTGGAACTGCGCTCGGTTCAGTCGTCACTTGCCGAAGTCAAGGCTGAGCGTGAAGAGCTCGATGGAGAGCTTCGTCGGCTAAAACTACATGATAACGATACGCTACGCATTGACCAGGATCGCTTGGATCTACGAACAACCAAGATGAAGCTTGATAATGAAGTTCGACGCCTGAAAGATGAAAACAAGGCATTGAACGAGCAGCGCTTAGTCGTGGAGAAGACCCTGGAAGAGGAGATCGAGAAAGCCGCCGAGGAGGAGGAACGATTGGGACAAGAGATTCTCGAACTTCAAACCAAGCTACGACAGTCGTCATCGTCTGAGACTCAAGATATGGCGACAGCGCGCCGAACAATTCGCGAGTTAGAGCGCAAAATAGAAGATTACCAGGCGCAGCTTGCCGCACTTCCACTCCATGACAATATAGAGGGAAGCAGTGAACTATCCACGATTCGACGAGACCTCTCTACAGCGCGACAGAAGGAACTGGATATGCTACAGCGTGAATCTTCTCATAAAGATGTCATCAAAGGCCTAAAACGACAGGTTTCTGAGCTGGAGCGTCAAGTTCATGATAATGAGGTTTCCAGATTAATCATGTCCCCTCGATCATCTCCTGGGGGGGGCAGGACCGAAGAAGTAGCAGGGCTACGCCAGCAGCTCTCAAATGCTCAACAGTCTATACATGATCTAAAAACAAAGAACCGCGATGTGGAGCGCAAGGCGTCACAAGCGACGCAAGATCTACAAAGACAACTTGACGAGATTGAGGACCAAAAGCTGGTTCTGGAAGAATTTTTGGAAGAAGCCAGACAGCAAGCTGAAGATGCCGCTGCACAACATGAGCGAACATTGCAACGCATGAAACAAAAGCTTGATAAAGCAGAACGCGAACGTCATGCAATCGCCGCCGCCCAAACAGAGAACAGCAGCCAAGGCAAACGGCTACGCAAGAGCCAAGTCGAAATTGAAAACCTAGAGCACGACGTGGTTCAACAGCAGGAGCTGATTGATGGACTTGTTGCCTCCGAGGCAGTCTTGCGGCGAAAACTTGAGCGCGCACGCAGCGAGCGAGCAGCCTACCGCATGAGCGCCGAGAAGCTCCAGAGGGACATTCAGCAGCTCAAGGCGGCGGCTGAGATGGAGGAACACAACCGGCCACGGAGCAGCGCCAGCGAGGCGCTCGAAACTATAGTTCGGGCAGCCGAAGGTGCTGAGGAGCGACACAAGAAAGAACTGCGCGGTATGGTAATGCAGATGGAGTGGATGCAGCGCCGCTGGGAACGCGAGGCTTCACTGCGCTCTGATGCGGCGTACGCCAAGAAATTCCTTCAATTACAACTTGATATCGCAAATGCTTGGTAAGTCATATACACTTTATTTCCATACCCCCTTTATGAGAAGGGAATATCGTAAGCTAACTATTATACAGTAACAAGGCTCAACTTCGCGAACTCGAGCACATCCGCACCAACCTCCTACAAAGCCGCAAATCCCTCGCTCTCTCTAAACCCCCTGGCTTGTCCTCCGCGGCGGGCAATACATCTGCGCCAACTCTCAAGTCATTCCTCCTCATGGCGCGGTTCATCGGGCGCATGCGTATCGCAGCACGCAACTGGGCTGACCAAGAGGTTATCCGCAAAAAGCTCAGCGTCGCCGTCCAAGAGAAGCGCAAAGTCAAGCGTTCAAGAATGTTCAAGGTTGTTCGTGCTGAAGAAGTATGCTAAGTTCAAGTCATGGGTTAAGATTAGTCTCAAGGTTTTCTTTCTGCAAACAACGGAGTACAGGCGTCATCTCTCCCCCTCTTTCTTCCTTCTTTTTTGTTTCTTCTTCTCCTTTTACTTGATGTTTTGCTTTCTCTTATCTACGATGAACTTTGGTGTATGGACTCGAAATGGTAAATGGATTAGCTCTCATTTCTTGGAGTGGACACCGGTGTGTGATTATTACCATATACAAATTGGAACGGCGGTTTTTGATGCCTGAGTTTGATTCTTGCATGGATTGGGACAGAAACTTCCCCCCCTCCCCTTTGGTTGGATGGAATGGGAAGATCATATACATACCTACCTCACAGTAGTAGCGATGTTGGCGTTGGACAAAGAAAATACGGGAACATTCCCGCTGTTTGTTTGCTATTTCAGGACTTATAGTAGTGATCAACTCCGTATTTCCATGATAAACGAGTTCAATGTGAAAAAGAGGAACTAAATAGCCTTTGATATGCTACTGCTGCTTCTGCTGCTGTGAAGAAATTACCAGAACTCTTGCACTAGGAAAAATATGACATTTACCACATGAAGGAACCACAAGATGCTTCCCAACGAAAATCCCGGCAAGAGAATCAATGAGCAGATAACATGGCGTATCCCAAGATGACCTTTTCCCCCCAGCCTAATCCAATAAAAATGACCCCCCAAATCATGCTAATTCAAATTTCAAACTGAGAGCAAAAGTGTTACACTCCATGACACATCATTTTATTTCATGTACAGGGCAAAACGCGACAGGTGATGTAAACAGCTCCACGTCTCAAGACGATAAATTACATAACGAATAAAAGATTCGTGTCTGTGATCAGGTCAGGAGGCATGTTGCATTTGCAGTGTACCGGACAACTTACTGAGCGGATGGCTGCAAGAGAGCTGTGGCCTCTGTGTATACTTGCTAGCCAATTCGTCTCGGATGCTATTGAGCAATTGTACGTAGCTCTGCTGTGGGTTTTTCTTGAGAGCGGTGACAAAAGCCCATGACATGGCACCAGTTGCCTGAGAGGCAATGGTGGCATCGGCACTATTAAAAAAATGTGTTAGTTTCCACCTTTAATATCATACAAAATTGGACATTGGATGCTCCAGTCGAACAAGAGAGTCGGGAAACAACTCACGATGTCTGATCATCCTTGCTTCCAGACCACATAACAACATCGGCAGGCGATGTCTTTGTTGCGAGAGCTCTGTTGTGGGCTTCCTCGCCGGTGGTGGCCTTCTTGAAGAACCCGATGATGTTGTTGGCCACACCACCAAGATCGCCCTGACTGTAGGAGGAGATGACACCAAGCAATCCTTGGCCAGCCTCCTTGGCCAGGTTGGGCTCTTTGAGAATACCCTGAGTGGAGTAAATGTAGGGAAGATCGAGGGCGGTACCAGAGTGGCATGAATCAAAGATGGCTGTCAATCTCACTCCGGCTTGGAGAGGTCGAACCATGATGCGATGCATCTCATCATCGGTGATATGGCCGGTTTGTCGGAAATCCACAGGGTAGATGACTTCGTCATAGCCATCTGGCTCATCACCGTCAAGATCTTTGGTTTGCCCACCGTGGCCTACATTTCATTAGTCAAAAAAAACATGCCCAGGTCATTATTGGTCCATACCAGAGTAATGGAAGAAAAGGGAATCGTTCGGCCGAGCGTCCTTGACTAACCAGTGCATGGCACGGAGGATATTCTGCTTGGTCGGTTGGCTCATGGGGTTCTGCTGGTCATCGGTCAAGATGACCATATCCTCTCGCTTATAACCGAACTGCTCCACAAGATAGGCCGTCATGTTCCTGACATCGTTGATACATCCGCGCAGCTGACCCCGTTGGCCAAAATAGTTGATGCCGATGAGAAGGGCCTTGCGACGGCCGGTGCAGTTCGAGTATCGGAATGCATAACCTTGCGGCGCTCCTGTACCAAAACTTTGAGGGCCGGCTGGGGGAGCTTGTGGGCCACCAGATGCAATAGGTCGTGCCTGGGTATAGTTATTCGGTGGGGGGCCGGGCGCGGGCATGCCTTCAGGAAGCTCAGCAACTGTTGTCTGGATTCACTAGGTAGAAGATATAAAACGGCATACCTGGCCGGGAGTTGTAGTTGGGTTGAGGCGGCGGAGGTTGATACTGGCCATACGGCTGGGCAGGTGGGTGCTGGGGAGGATGTTGCTGCGACGGTTGACTCTATGTCAGCAAAACCATCATGATCAGAGCAGCTGGAGCTTCCGCAAAGCACAAGATTAGAGGCGGCGATTCGTACCTGATACTGATACTGCTGTTGAGAAGCAGGAGGCTGGTGATAGCCATAGCCAGGCTGTGGGGAGGGATGGTGTCCTTGGGGAGGATAGCCGCTGGTGTAAGTCGGCTGCTGAGGACTGGAATAGGCGAACACTGTCAGCGGAGTACAACACTACAAGGCAATAATAATAATAATGGTGGATTCTCGAGCACAAACGGACGGAGGGGATAGAAGCATCAAGATGATTTAGGGTAAATAACGAGGTGGATGAATGGGTAATCATGAACCAATGTGTAAGTCGAGGGACAGTTCGTACGGGTAGTAGCCGCCTTGCTGGTACTGTGGTTGCGGCGGCGCAGCATAACCGCCGCCTCCATAGCTTGGGTAATTTGACATATCGAATGAAGGCGAAGATGGAGAAGGCTTTAGAACTATCGGAAGCTTGTAAAAAGTGCGATTGACACTGGCGACGCCTGCGAACGCGGCGTCAGAGTTGATGTTAAGGATGGTGAATGGATGTAGACGGATGATGATGCGCTGCGAACAAGGCGAATGGCAATGTCTTAGTAAAAGGACAACCAAGGACAGCAAGCAGCTGAACCTTTTGTTTTTTTTTTCCCTTTGTTCGGGACCGGAATCTTTATCTGAGCAGGTCAGATGAATCAGAAACAATGTAAGCTCCAGTTGTAACAAGACCGCGTGCTCGAGGGAAATGAGACAAATCGGCGTCACTGCCGCTGAAGTAGTGGGATGGCGGCCCTATCTGGTGTGGTTGCAAGGCGGTCAGGTCCAAGCCGGGGTTATCAGCAGACCAACGACATGAAAATGCCTGTGGGTGGTCCCTGGAAGAAGGAAGCAAGGTACAAATTATATGTACGGGGTTTGCTATCGCTGATAGAAATGGATAAGAAGGAGTAAAAAGAAGAAGAAAAAGAAAGAAGAAGGAAGAATAAGAAGCTTTACGCGTACGAGAGAAGCGTAGTCAGCAAAGAAAAGAAAACAATAAAAGGTGCAGGTGGTGGTGGTGGTGGGAGGAGTCGGAGCTCTAAGCCAGAGAGCTCTCGGCCAAGTCCGGTTCAAACTTGGGATGGAGCTTTGGATGGAAGCTTGTACGAGCGAGAGAGGGCGTCAGTGGCTCTTTCAAGAGACCCGCCCAGGAGAGATAAAGCAAAACAAGAGATTTGAGGGTAGATTGAATCGTATAAAGAGTTTGGAACCGGTTGGCCAAGATGGGGGGTGAGAGTGGATTGTGTTGTTGGTTCCGGGGGAAGAGGAGAAAGATGGAAGCGCTTTTGACTCGTGCCTCTTTTTTTTTTTTTCTCTTTCCCTTCCCTTCCCTTCCTTTCAACGGCGGCAGCAGGTGGAGGAGGGAGGATGGATGGATGGGTCAGTGGCGGGGTTCAGGAGCCGCGCATACGCTGCGCTGTCTTTGGCGTGATGATGTTCAATGGCTCTCCGCCAGCGGTTGCAGCGGTGCAGTGCAGGCTCAAGCGCTAAACGGCACCTAACCTAGGGACCCTCCCCACTCCACTATGGCTGCGCTGTGCTGTCGGGTATTAATATGGTCTTGTCCGTAAGGGTGCCGAACAATTTGACGTGCAACGGACACGCACATGCAACACCGAACAGGGGGGTGTGTTGAAAAAACAAAACAAAAATAAGAGAGAGAAATAAAATAAAAGGATTTAGCGCTGGGCCGGGCGGTCTAGTCGGCGCAAGAGATGGATGATACCGAGAGAAATCAGGCAATGTTCGAATCGGGAATGGCGTTGGGGATACCAATTTAAATTTATGAAGATTGAGGGTAGCCTCTGAACAGAGATGGGATGGGCTCAGATGGGATTTTGATAATAGTCTCCGATGAGTTCTGCCGGGGGATTCCCTAGCTGGCCTATACCCTTGCTCCAGCCTTCTACAAGTAAGATGATGTGCGTATGTACCTAGGTATGCCTTTTCACAGATACTTGTAGATAGGTGTAGGTAGGTATCTACCTTATGGCGTTGATCTCGCTACGATGCTGTAGTAATAATAGCTGACCTACGTATCTAGATACATGTTGCCGTGGACTTGAATGGATAGGAAATACAAGACCATAATAAACCTTTTATGATGCTAATTCGTGAATCCATCAGGACATCCTAAACTGTCCTACACCTTTGAGCTTCACCTCCACTCTCATCCCCAGTACCAGCATCATCATCATCATCATCATCATCACATCCCCGGTTTACAAGGCTGCACAAAAAAGAGGCAACCCACTGACATATCCGCCAAGTAAGCATTTCTTTCTTTTGAAATGTAATCTTGAACAATATTAGATCCCTTTCCCAGCGTCAGCATGGGAAGCTACCACTCCACGGAGATGCTCTATCGAACGTCTTCGATTGCATTCAAACGGGTTGATTACCAACTTGATAATAGTATGTAATAGACGGGCGATTGCGCCTCAATTGCGGTGCTGGGGGGATCAATCAACACATGGCCCTACGGCGGACATCCATACTTGGCACAAGCGCCACCGCTTGCATACATATCTCCCACCTCCTCTCAGCCACATGTTTGTCAACGGTTGAAAGAAGATCAGTTTGGCGCTTCGGCTTGCCTGCATTCGGCGGCTGCATCTGCATGGAAAAGGGTTACATGGAAAATAGGCATCTTCTCCGGGGAGGGGGGAGGGAGACACACACACAGAGAGAGAGACACGCAGAGAGACAGAAAGAAAAGCCACCGGCCGATGCAAGTTTGTACATAAGGTACCCAGGTAGATAGCACCTATGCATCTCGGTAGGTACCCTTTAGCAGGCATTGACTGCGGTTACCACCACATGGCGTTAATGCAAGTGCATGACATGGCCTCACAACCCGGAGAGCCCGATGCAGGGCGACCACGACATGACGGCCATCCATCATGGCGGTGCATTCAATTTTTACCTGTACAGGTAATTAATTTGCCTTTTTTTGTTCGCTTGTGTTTTTTTTTATATTTCGTTTTTTTAATAATCAATTGATTGCTTACCTATTTGCAATTGCACACACTGCCGAGGATTTTTTTCCTTCTTCTTTCTGGTCTTTGCATCAAGGTTCTCATGACGACATGCCGAGGGTTGGGGACATGCAATATGGACTTGACCGTTGTCAGCTCCGTCAATATCCAGCCGTAAGTAAATTAAGCATCGGATGTTTAATTTATTTTTGATAGATTTGCTTCGATTTTTATTGCCCAACTTGGACCAGCAATACATTAACTTTTTTGCCCAACGACCGGTCATTCCGTTACGGCCGCTTGAAGGCCGAACCGAGAAGAAGAGGAACAACATGAGGAAGTCGTAGTTGGGAAAAAAAATGTTTGATATGCAGTCTTCTTTCAGTCAGCCCATCAATACATGACAAACACACACACACCATGATACCCGATATGATGTATCAACATGTATGTAAACAATGAAGGGAAAAGACAAGAAAAGAAAAGAAAAAAAAACATTGGAAGGTTAAACGCACAACGGGCCGAGGAAAGCTGAGTGCTGAGACATTCAGAACCAATCACTCGGTGACGATGCCCTCCCATCTGGGGGAGCTTTGAACAAGCTTGGGCCACGGCGCCCAGGGTCTCTCCCTTAATCGAGACCCCCAGCCCAGAGAGAAAGCCACATTGGAGCGATCCACGGATCGTTGGCGCCAGTCCACGTCCCAAGTGTCCATCCCATGCGTCTTTCATGAGCCTTGTCCAGCTGGATGTTTCGCTTGACCAGGAACCGTTCGGCCAACCAGATTCTCCCTTCCTTCTAGTTCCAACGTCCACGGCCAATCCATCCATCGACTTGTCGCAACGCTTTCTCCACTAGATTTCTCTTCTCAGTGGCGAATTCTATGGAATCGGGTATAGTTGGAACTTGGAACCGCAGTCGCTTGTACATCAGCTGATGATGATGGTTATAATACCTAGTCCGGGGCAAGCAAGATGGCCTTGACTGAGTAAGAAAGAGTGCTACACAGACGGACGGACAATCGACTTCTCAGCTCATCTCTGTTTGATCAGCACCGCTAACAAGATTAAGAGTGAGTCTCCTGACTCGTACAAAAGAAAGGCATTTTTGTTCTTTTGAGCCGCTTGTTCACAGTTTACAGTCACATAACTCAACTGTACAATGGGAACGGGCGCAAGAGGGCAGCAAAAGTTCTCTATTCATGTCATCAATACGAGATGCTATCCAGCTCCCACATCCCGTTCCTTCTTGAAAGTTATGCCGTTTACAGAATATCACCAACAATCAATTATAGATATTGATCCTCAAAGTTCCCAACTCAAATCAGCTTCTTCTCGAACAGTCTGAATTCCACAGGCCCGGCAAGCAGCGGCGCCAACTCCGGGTAGTCTTCTGCAAAGCTACCCAGCTTCACAATCTCATAACCTAGTCGCAAGTACCATGCCTGCATCCTCGTCTTGAGCGGGTGCGCATATGTTGTTGGCACGAGGAGATCGAGTCCCATAGTCGAGCATCCTAGGTCACGACAATGCCGCTCTGCAAACAGAACGAGCTCGCGTCCCAGTCCGGTGCCTTGATATCGCTTGTCCAATGCGAGCATGTTAAAAATGCCAAATGTAGGCGATGTGCGTTTTATGCAGATGCATCCGACGAGAAGACCTTGTGGGGTCAAGTAGCCGTCAACGGGCGCAGATGAAGGCTCAATGTTGAAATAGCCAAGAGCCAACTGTCCTTGGCGGATCAGTTCTGCCACTTCTGTCTCTGTGGTTCGGTTGAAGCCATCTCGCCAAATGCCTGCTTCCGCCTCAACGAAAACCAGATTGACCAGGCGCACGATGGCAGACACCAGCAGTGCATCATCTGCCACCGTAGCAGCGGGGAAACTGATGCTGAGAGCTGGGCTTGAGGGGGCCTGGGAGACTGTCAGGCCCCCCTCAATGCCCTGGGGAACGCTTGTGGGATTCGTGGTCAAAGCTGAGGCGGCCATTGTTGTTGTTGTTGTGTTTTGCTTTGTTGCCGGTGCTCGTTCGTGATGGTTAAATTTCCACTGTGAATGCGTTTGGTAATGAATGAATCAATCGCTCACCAATGTGTATTGCGTGGCGGTATTTATGTATGTTCCTACTATGTAAGGAGCTCGATTGTTCACCTGGTCACTGTCAGCAATAATAGAAGAACTGAGGGAAGCAAGCAAACAAGTTCTCCACCAAGGTCTTGACAATCTTACCCGATAGCCATCCTTTGAGTCAGCCCGTTTGCCGGCCTACGACTAAATGCTACCATCTGGGAGTTGAATCTACGGGTCAAGTCTCCGACCACCTGCGATGAGAGATATATCAATGAATTCAATATACTTCATTTTACCCTTGTCATCTGTTGGTACCTGACACCCTATGCCTTGTTGCCTTATTGTTTTATTCTCTGCCACGATAATGGGCAACCACGGTGAGCCTTAGGGCCTTACGTGCAAAAAAAGGTGAGGCAGCAACATACCCAAGTGAATAGGTAGCCCGCAGAGCATAGCCTCACAGCTGAGTTTATTTATTTCACCACCATCTGCGTTTGATTAGGTAGAATACAATCCATCTCTTGTATTCAATCAGTAAATTAACTTGCATACTCATTTTTAACACTTGGTCTTTCTTTCTCTATTATTGCTTCATTCGACACCCCTCTTTTCTTCTTTGTGTGCAACACTTGTTCTTTTCGCATGAATATCCATCAACGCTAGCCTTCATCCATTAATCTTTGAATCAGCCATCCATATCCATTTGTAGCTCACAAAATGGCTGAGATCAATCATCGAATCACCACCCCACCGCCAATAGACCCGGAATATGGACCCATCAAACTCACCGAAGATTATATATGGCAGATGCAGGCACTGGTCCATCCCACCCCCGTTCTGGAACAGGCAGGCTATGTTCTACACCAGCTTTCTGTGGCAGACCTGGAGAGGAAGAAACGTTGTTTCAAGTGCCATCGCAGTCAGTAATAGTCACTATGCCAAGTTGCACTCACAATGATCAATCTGACAGAATCAAATAGCTATAGTAGCGAAACAACAAAAGTTCGGTCCGCCCAAGCCTCCAGCCAATACCAGCGGCGGCCACGCATCAAATAAGCCTCCCAAAGATGAGTCTTCTGGCAAACCCGAGTCACCGAAACCAGCATGCATGTTCCATCCAGGCAGTGTGTTTCAAAGGGTTTGTAGATTCGTTTTCTATGTTAACTTACACATGCTGTAGATGGCTCACGCCAGCATTGTTGAATGGATCAAACTGACACACGCCCCTAGAGATGGACCTGCTGCAATGGCAACACATTCGCGCCACCTTGCAATGGAAACGAGGAGCACACTCCAAGATTCTACGCTCCTGGAGAACTGGATAAAGAATGGCGATTTTTTCCCACTCCAGACTCTAGAGGCGAACCAGTCGCCGCCGTTGTGCTCGATTGCGAGATGGGGACAAACATATATGGCGATGTAGAGTTGATCCGGATCTCAGTCGTCGAATACTTCTCCCGAGTTGTTCTCATCGATAGCCTTGTCTGGCCAGATATCAAGATGTCACACTACAACACCAGATTCTCCGGTGTCACTCGACAGGCTATGATTACGGCGAAGCAAACGGGCAAGTGCATAGTTGGACGCGCAAACGTGAGGAAACGTCTCTGGAAGTATATCGGTCCCGAGACCATCGTCATAGGTCACGCTGCGCATGGAGATCTTAAATCCTTGCGCTGGATTCACTCAAATGTTATTGATACTCTGATCATCGAAACTCAAAATAGACCTCCTCCCCCAGAGAAGGGGGCAGCGAGAGAGGGTACAGTCTCAGATGAAGGTGGAGGTGCTCCACTGAAAGAAGAGAATGGTGAATTTCAAGGAGACAGCGGCAATAACCACAATGGACCAAAGAAAAGGGGAGGGTTGAGTTTAAAGGCCCTGGCATTGCAGCGGTTGGACAGAGTCATCCAAGTCAAAGGCCAAGGCCATGATAGTCTTGAAGATGCTATTGCGACGAGAGATGTTCTCCACTGGAATGTCATCAAAGCTTGGAACGGTAGCCGGTGGGAATATCTCGCACAGGCGCCTGGTGAAACTTAGGTGAATCTTATGGGATGGGATGGCTGGAAGACTACTATTGGCATGTAGAACTGCATGATATGCTTCTACGTTGGGGAACGGAATAAACATATCAAAGTATCAATTTTGCTTAGGGAAAGAAGAAAGATTCACACTAAAGACAGCCCATTGCGGTGTGGATCATCAAACGGGTTCAAATTGCTTGGATGTTAGCCCAGCGGTTATGAGTATTTGTTACAAATTTTCTTTTCGGTGTACCAAAACGCACCTGAATATAGTTTACAATTCTTGCCTCTATCTAAAACTTTCGCAACTGTGTGAATGAATTATCACGATGGTCAAGAGAGGCTGCAATGTTTTCAGTGGTTGGAGAAAGATTATGTTAGTGCTGTTTCTTGAGTGGCCAAAACCTCAACTTGTAGGTCGTGGAGGAAGTCTTACCAGTGATGCAGTCGAGACTGGCAACGCCGGCGACCTTGGTAGCACAACAGGCAGGGCTGCCTTGGAGAGTGCTCGTGCAAGGATTGTAATCGCTGCCGCCGCTGGGGGCAGCAATGGCGAAAGTGGCGAAGAAAAGAGTGGCAACGATAGAGAACTGCATTTTGATGGTGTTTTAGTTGGTGTTTTGGGTCTGGAAGACTGAAGGACTGTTGAGAGTGAGAAGAGTGTTGTTGTTGTTATTGTTGTTGTGAGTTATGATGATGAAGGAGACGACATGAGAGGAGGATGTAGTGGCTTATATACTCAAAACGCTCATATGATTCTTGATGCCTTTCACGTTACCAAGTGAGGTTTTCCGTACGATGGACCCGAATGGCTTCTAGGGAGGCTGCTTGTCTCGGAATGCCGCTCCTTGCTACGGTCAACCACAAAGCATATTCCAGCTCATCGCGCTGAAGGCAGTAGTAGGGAAAAGGTTGGGGCAAGGGAGAAGGTGTCTCTCGACGTCTATGTCTCAGTTCTAGTAGAATGAATGCACAGCGTCTAGATTCCTTATATACTCGGTATACTGTATCCCCTGGCCACCTCTCAGGATGGACAATCCAGCCTATCTAATCAATGTTTCATTCCACGGCCTCTCAATACATGCAAGATCAGTATGGATTTGAAGACTTGGGTATTGAGCTTTCTCCAGGCATGCTGAGCACCAGTGTTATCAATGGGTATAACAAGATAAACTCAGCTATCCATATTATCAGACTCACTTCTATTGTGCATATGAGGTGGTTCTTTCAGCCATCCAGGCCAGCACTCCCGTCCAATGCACCCTGCTCATCCAGATCTCGCATCTTTCGGCCCGTCGACCAGTCATCACACTGCCCTGCCGATGAGAGACACATATGCAGGGAACGGTCCCCTACTTAATGCCAGGGAGGCTTTCATGTGGGGAAGCAATCAGGCACGACGCCCATCCCTCAACCAAATCCGCAATCAATATTCCCCCTTGCACTCCTTGGTGTCGGTTGAATCGCACTCCTATCTCCCTTTGTTTCTCTTTCCCTTGTTCTTTCTCTTATCCCTTTGCTTTGCTCATTTCATTTTATTGCATACCTTGCCGAGGCACTCCCTTCTCACCGATTTTGATGTCTGCAAGGGAGAAGTTCAACCCCACAGCGAAAAGCGAAGCATTCAAGGGAAGATTTCGCAGCAACCAACAAAGGGAGGGAATGCGACAGCCGCCAAGCCTGAAGGGGAGTATAGAAAACATGCCATAGTTTGTCTAATAACACCCGAGTTCAGGCACTAAAGGAGCGATCACAAAACAATGCCTAGCATGTAATATATCCCTTGCTTGCTGAGGTCTCAAGATTTAATTACACCTTGCTTTTAACTGTTGAATTGGTTGGTCTCCTCTGCATCGGGCTGCACGCTACACCGATGACCCGAGGTGTTACTAGGGCCGGCCAGTGTATCTCTCTGCTGTCTCCATTGCGAAGAGAAAATTTTGAATGACGACGATCACGGGCGGAATACCATTTTCTCATAGCGGCAGGGTAGGTATGAGCCTGGGCTTGATAATATTATTAAAAATAATACTCGCACAATGCTCATCCAAGTTATGGAACTCTCACAATCTAAAAACGATGATATTCCTTCTGTAGAGCTCGACTTTTCCCGGTCAGATTATAGGCATCCTTGGCCACGGTTATCTCATCTAATATAGCACATAGGAAATACCAAAGACTATCTAGAGCTTGTATCAACACATTGCTCTAAAAGGCTGGGCTCCAAAAGACTTTTACTACCCAAAACTACAGGGTAGACACATGTTTCTCTGCTCCCTTCGATCCTTTTCCTTCGTTATTCCACATTGACTGTCTCAGCCGTCAGCCACGCTGATGTCCTCGCCTGCAACTTCAGCTCTCATCTGATACGCAATCATGGCCCAGACGAGCTGCATAGCCGCCAGTCTTTGATCCGTCTCAAATAAGTCATACCAGCGGCTTCTCCATGCCTGGACTTTGCCCCAACTGCGTCGGGATGTGTCTGGATCTGGAGACCCATCCAGAACCTCCAATAACCTGGTGGGTACCCGGACTCGAATAATAGATATATGGTGAAAGAGCGAACTGATCACAAAGATGTCGTCGAAATCGGCGCCCTTCTGTTTCCCTATAGCTTCGTATCGAGCTTTTCTATCCCATGCATACGATGGAGGTCGCACCATGCGATAGTTGTCGTAGATGGGCACGTTCTTCCGGGGTCTCTTGGCCAGTCGCTGCATGACCTTAGCACCTTCCTCCGGCTTTGCATCCTTGTCACCTTGAGCGATGTCCTTCTCGATCTCGCGTCCGATGGGGCCACCAGGCCCACCGCCCCATCTCGGCTTAGATGTCCACCACTCCCCTTCTCCAAACCTCTTCTCTGTCTTGCCTTCACGCGCTCTATGTTGAGCTGCAATAAGAGCCGCCAATACCTCTCTCGCAAGATCCAAGGACTGAGCCGTCTCAACGTCCGGGGTGGTAAAGTTGACGGTTGGGCGTGCGCTCATAGTAGCCACTGGGCCGTAAACCAACCCGGCACGTGCTGTCTCGCGGGTTGTCGGGCTCTGAAAGACAAAGTGGCAGTTGGATGCTATATATGACTTGCGTGAACGGGGGTGGTCTTTTGGGGAGTTGAAATGCAGTCTAGGTTCGACACGTGCCATGGAGACATTGCAGCCAAAGTCGTATGATACGAGTTTAACAAAAGCCGTGATGAGGTTAGTGCGGAACTCAGGAGGCATGGAACCACCCTCTGCAGTTCGGACCACTACAAATTTTGGTGGTTCCTTACTGGTTCCCTCAGCCTGTGTTTGAGCACCTTCAGCTGGCGCCTTCTTTTCTGATGCTGACATTTCAGGAGACGGAGGCAGTGCGGGCGGTTGGGTAGGATCATCCCAATAGGTAGTAAGGAGTTCAAGGCAACGAAAGAACTCATATGCATTACCAAGACGAGCCTGCTGCTTGCCCTTGGGAGGTGGGATTCTTCGTACAGTGCGGAAGGCATCTTCATTTCCATTTGATAGCTCTTTATAACGCTCCAGGTAGACTTGACATCCAGGTGAGAGATTACCATTTCTGAGAGGCTTTCGCGCTGCGCTGTTTTTCTCTCGAGCTTCATCTGGTGTAAGACGACTCCATTGGTCAAAATCGGGTATGTAAGATGAATCCGGGATGAGATCGTTCGTCTCGGCATCCAACTTCAGGTCGAACCCAATGGCAGACAATCCGAGAGGCCCCAACGCAGCTGTAGAGCGGCCGGTATTTTTTAGCAGGTTAGATAAGACATCCTGAGGGTTGAACGATGCATCATCATCATCCTGCGCAAACGGTTGATAACGGGGGAGAGAAATTGGCGTTGGTGGTGGAATATCTTCAGGGGGCACCCTATGTTGAGGTGCCAGATTAACTGGTTGCAGGTTAGCTTGCTTGTTATGAGGCGCGGTAGCACTTGAGCTTGAGAGGGACGGTATGATGTTGCTGTTTCAAATGTTGAGGCAACGTTTCCGAGCACGCCTCACTGACGGACTGGGAGAAGGAGGACTACTGACCCAAACCGGATAATGTCCCAAACATGTTGGTTGTCTAAGAAGCGGGTCAAATGAAATAGCAAGGAGCCGGGCGCGGAAACCGGGTCACACGATCCGGGCTCAAGCTTATATCAAAGAGGATGCGATGATGCAAAGTCGACTGCGGTGCAGGATGCAGATTGACTGACTCAGGAGTCCTTCGTTAATAACGGGCGTCCCCGCAGGACGTGAACTGGACAAGGAGCTGAGTACCGAGAACGTGGGACTTTGGGGGCTAGATGCGGTCAACCAAGTTAAGTGCCGCGGATGCGTCATTCAGGACACGGATGGGATGCTTTAGTGTTGAGCAAGAGGATTAAGAATAATCAATGGATAATAGAGCATTGAAGGGCTGGTCCAGGCCCGAGGCCAGGATAAAGGCAGGCAAAGACAAAGGCAATGATTGCTGGTGCGAATGAATGAATGAATTGGACCACAGGACATAGATAGATGTTGGAAGGGGGCTACTCTGGGAACTCGTGCTGACTGAAAGGCCAAAGCGGGTCAATCTTTATCACTCTGCCTCCTGTCGTTGATGGACGGCGACCAGACTTTATTTGCGGCGAGGCCTGACGTTGAGATACAGGGCTCCAGCACCCCCAGTGATTCCCAGATTAGTGGCTGAAATCGTCGTTATTCCAGTGAGCCTATAGGTGCAGGTAGGTACTCCGTAGTTGACGGTAGAATGATGGCCCGGGCTTGAAAACTGAACCCCCGTCAGGGGCTCAATGTATCTACGTACTCTCGGCGAAGGGTTAACATCCAGCGAGAAGTGAGTAAAAGTGAGCGAGTGTTGCGATGCACGATGTGATTTGCCTAGGTATTAGGAGAGAGTACGAATATGTTTTCTTCTTCTTATTTTGAGTATATAATTATGATCTTTATGCTTAAGTTATAAGCCCGTAGGTGTTCACCCAGTACTCAGCATGCAAGCATCTCTCCTACTCACTCACTTCTTACTCCTCAAAGTAAGAAACCATCTTAACTAAGAACATATCAGTGTTGCGTGAGAAATATTGAATATGAGAATAGTCATATTTAATAATAAGATTGCAACATTAGACACAATCAAAATTAAGTTGATCATCTACTATACCATGCTCATCATGCATCTCATCGTGAGTCCCCTCATTTGAATTCATGTATGAGTTTTTTTCTTTCTTTTCTTATTATAAAAACAGAGCACAGATACTGAGGCTCAGATGATTGCTCAAATAATCCAAATTCATATAAATCCGCTCAAAAGATTAGGAAGAAAAAGAAGGAGAAAACTGGCCTTACGCATGACCCGTTTATTTACTCCATATCTTAAGTAAGAATAGCTACTTGAACTCATTGTCATATTCTCTTGGATGAGAGAAAGTGGCTATGAGTCTCACCTTCAAGCCTCCCTTCACTCATAACTTGTCTCATGCATACAACACCAAAACCAATGTCCGAAATGTCTGCCTCCGCCATCGCAACAACCAAGACGGATTATGATTCCTGTTCACATAACATCTGCATTTTTGGACATGATCAGGATTTTTTTAATACCATAGTTTTATAATCCTTAAATCGATATATATATTCTTAGTTATTCAACCTACATCAATCTCATAAGCCAACATTAGCAGACTCACTTCAAGGTAGGTTGTGTGACAGGAATGTTATTAGAGAGCATAAAGACTAACATGTCTCAAGTCGTGGGTCTTTCCCTCTTCACACTGCAAGTGTCTTTACTTTGGCTCGAATAATCGTGCCTCTTCCTAAGACTTGACGTATCACGCCCCAGATCTATCCCCAAAACCGAGGAGCTTCAAGTAGCCACCGCCACCACCCGGCCGCTTTAATGTGCCTCGAATTGTCTCCATCTTCAACAATCTTCCGTCAATAATAAGAATCTGGTATGCTACTTTGTAAGGGTCTTTTCCGCCGCCGCCGGGAGTTATGCAAGCTCGAAGAGTGTGGCTGCGGCCAACCTCTCATATCGCGGCCTTGACTATCTACCTGTCTAAGGTGTCTTTCATCCCCTGGCATATCTGGCCGATACCCGTTCCTGTTCCTTGTCTGATCATTTTCATCGTCTGCTAAACCAAACCTTCTCATCTTTCTTTCCTGCTTCTTCATCCATAATCACTCTCACACATTTTCGTGGCTTGTGCCTTTTGCAATCTCGACCACTTGCACCTCATGTGTTCACTCCATTCTGATTCAGCACCGCTTCAAACATAAGACATTCATTATATTGACCTTCTATCACTCGCAATATTAGTACATATAGGCCAGTCACAAAACATATAGTGGTGTCATCATGTCGGGCCAACCGAGCAGTTCGGTGCCGCTGTCAACTTCAACAAATAGCCGGGTTTTTCATGGATCAACGTCTCTCTATAACTTCAGTTTGCCCGTCACAAAGGCTACATGCATTACTCCCGTGCCTATCATAGTGTTCATAACGACAGAGATCACGCGGGGCACCGCGACGCCAGCATCGAATCATACTACGCTGCACAGGATCCCAAACAAAGCGCATCAATCTTCTTCTGACTCATTATCACATAATTCTCACCTAGAACCTGCTAAAGGGCAGTCAATCGATCGTTCTTCGCTCCTAGACACAGAAGGGAACACGTCACCTATATCCGTCTATACAAACATCAAAATACCCGAACCTACGAGATGTTTGATAAACTTGGCCTTTTACTCACCTTCACTCACATCTCCCATCAATACGTCACCTATAACTTCAGATGATATTCTAGAAGCCACCGGTGTTTCTCAGTCTCTAATCTTTATTACACACTCAAACATAATGGTACCTGCTGTAACTATCTGGCAATTTCATCACAATCCAACAGTGACCAAAATATTCTCGTCGGAACAAGCTCAGCCATCGGTATCAATTCTACAACCAATTCACCCACCTGCACTAACTTCATCGCCATTAATAGCACAGTTGCCATCACCTTCTTCGCTTCCATGGGGCTCAACAAATGGCAACCAAGCGGTGGGCTTTGTGCTGGTGAACCCTTCTGGTGAAATACTCACAAGCCCCTCAAATCAACATCCGTCTTTTATCGGAGGGTTTCTTAGCAGCGAGCCTACGAGAGGAGTAGATCAAACGAATAATATTGAAAGTCAGTCGAACCAAATCTCAACCCAAGCAGGCATCAAGGAGACCTCGCCAGTCAACGGCGCATTTTTGCCGATCGAGACCACAGCCAGATTAACCAGTGGTGCTATCCTACCAGCTGATCCTGTATTACAATCAAGCAATAAAGGAGCTCAACAAACCTACCAGGACAGCCCAATAGCTAAAGTGACTGTCAAAGTTCCTTCCACAATCACAACCAAGACACATTACGCGAATTTTATAAGCACACCAGTACCGGATGCGGCTACAGTGGTACCGACTACTTTGAAAATCACATGGTCAACAGACAATGCTGTGTCAACTATTAGGCCTCAAGCAAGTTCAGCAAACAATGGTTCAATCGGCCATCCTATAGGAGACCGCCCCGTTAATCAGCCAGGAGATCAGAGTAATGGTAACGGCACCTCCGGCGTTGGTGTAACAAATAAGGACGGTGACTCCAACTCGAAGCCACCGGTAGCTACGATTATTGGTGGCACATTCGGTGCCATTGCTGCAGTGCTGTTACTAATATCAGTCGTCTGGATCTGGAGAAAGAAGCTTCTAACCGGTCGACGAAGGAGTTCAATAACGCCACTAACAGGCGATTCTCGGCCGGAAAGGAGGGCTCGCCAGAATAACAGAATGGAACGAGGTATTGCCAGATCTACAACAAGAGAGGTTGGACGGGCGGATGTTACAGGATTTCTAAGGAAATCTTTTCACAATGTCTCCCAAACGATATTCGGCAGCCCACAAGGGGTGGACATGAACAGAGGAAATTCTCAGTTTTTGGAGGCGGTCACAGTGGATAGGCCTACGGGTCTCAAGATGAATAAACCGGAACCGAGGCGTGCTGTTTCCAACCCCAACCAGCCCAGGGATTTTCGAGTCGGGATGAATATCAGTCTGGAGAGAATTGGCGAGTTCGCCCCATTTTCAGATGTCCACGCAGTACCTCCAAAGAATAAGGTAACAAAAGGTTCCTTGGGCGCAACGCTTTCGAGTCCGTTCTCAGATATCCATATGATTCCACCCCTCCCAACAACCCGTACTGCATTGGATCAACGACTCAGAGGCCATCAATCTCTAGGCAGTGGCGGTCACTATCAAAGCTTGAATACGATCCAAGAGACAGATAGTCCACGCCCTCACTCTGATATCTTTACAGAAAGGAAGAACGAATTCCGTTCCGACCCTTTTGACCTCGAAGTTGGGAACCACCTGGTCCCACCTGTCAATAGTCTGGCGGCATTTTCCAGAAAGTCTGATGTGAGCCGCTCTAGTTCCAGATACAGTATGGGGGTTGTGCCTGAACACTCTCGATTGGATAGTTATATGTCAAGATCTGCGAGTGGCATCAGCTTGAATGAGTGGACGAGGTTGGGTCAGGACATTAGAGTAGCCATGATGGGGATGGATGGCTGCTCTATGTCGATCAGTGAGGAGTTGCGCCGGTTTGGTGAGCGAGCGATGATCCCCGAGGATGATGATCCTTACGATACTACGGTAGGCGAGGCATTGTAATCGCTACAAACGAATTGGCTTATGAGAGTAATGCTTATGATTATATGAGTAAGAGAGGTTGTGGGCGGGCCTGTTGATGAACTTACCTTGTTATTTAGTCCAAAATCTGTTAATTATGCACTAAACACTTTTCTCTTGCTCATCATGACTTGAAGAATCAGATTACGAAAGAGAGCCGGCTATAGATGGAACGGAAATAAATAATTAAATCATTATATGTCAACACATCCTAGACATCTGTTTTGATTATTATATAGGGTAGAACACCAAATACCCTAGTCTTAACGCGAACCCAAAGAGGGGAGGGGGAAGAAGTCTTCTCTAACGCAAAGCGCATCCGAGTCCTAGCATCGACCAGCAATCACAACAGCTAATACATGAATTGACTTTTCAAAACAACGGGGCCGGTCACACCTTCCGAGCAACTATACATGTAAGATGACCTCATGCGAATACTCTTATTGGAGGATCGGATCTCAATTCGAAGCATTACACACATTCCGTTCGATGGCGATCTCATAGCGTCACATCCATAACACGAAAGGGACACGTCACCGCGACGCGTATAGCTCCGCCAGGGAAAAAAAACGCGTGAACTGGTCATGCTGAGAATACGGAGAATAAAGTACTTGAGTGTTCATATTTCTTGAAAGCATTGTACGGACCTAAGACATGAGAGAGACCTTCACAAAATGAGAAACGTGGAGAAAGATGGATAAAGAAGACAATCATTATGATTGAGTCGCCGTACTATCAAAATGAGTCGGCCGCCTTGGTAGCCAGACAAAGTCATCCAGCCATCAATCCGTACATCCATCCAAACCAGGCCCAAAGAAAAAGAACCAATGCCTACACTCCCTTCCCCCACAAAACAGATCAAAGAAAAGAACTCCTTGCTCCCAAATTATCCTTCTCGTGTGAGAGGATACAGCGTCTCGAATAATTTCTTGCCTAACCCCTTTTTGACATTCCAGTGAGCATTAAAGCCCCACAGGTTGAGGTTGGGAGTAATGCGTAAACAACATAGCGTTGCCAAAGAGGCATGTAAATTCAAACAGAATAAGCAGTTCTGGGTCGGGTTGACAGAACAGTAGAGGAAAAAGTTACAGGTGAGGAAAAACACCAAAAAAGGCATAATAAAGAAGTAAAGGATGTATGCAAGCGAAAATAGCATTTTGCACCGTCATGGTATCATGTACAAGAAGGGAAGGTAGAAAGCGGAAAGGGGTAAAGAGGTGTAAGATAGATTGGGAATGTGTGACCACTACACGAGTGGTTCATCAAATGTAAGTCGCCTCCTCGCTACACTGAGTGGTGTGCGAGAAACTGATAACGGGCCTGGCGTTTTCCATACTTTCTGTGCAGGACTGGGTGTGATGTTGACGAAGTCGGTAAAGTTAAAACCTTGATCCGGCGTGTTAGGGAAGAGGTTTCCGCCGCCCGGTGTGGTCATCATGGACGAGGGCAGATCCATTTTGCTGCTCTTAGGGGGCGGCGTAGAGGGACGCTCCATCCGACCTCTGTTCGCTTTGGCCGCTGGCGATGGCGAGGCTGCCAAGTAGAGAAGCAAATCTGCGCCGTCCTCACCAGGCTTGCCCCCATCCCCCCCGGCGCCATTTTCTTTGTTCCTCTTTCCGGGGAGTGAACGAGTCTGCATTGGCGGCGTGCGAGGTGGAGACGATCGCAATTTGGTCGCCACAAATGAATGCGTTGGGAGGAGATCATCATCGTCGTCGGAAGGAGCAGCAAAGTTTGGCGAGATGAAATCGCTGGTTATCCGCCGTTGTTGAAAAAATGACACATCAGGTCCGGCCGACGTTGTGAAATGCTGCTGTCTTCGAGCCTTGACGGGGGATAATTGTGCAAGCTGATGCCCATCTTTCCATACATGTTGGGCAGCAAACGACTTGTGTGCGGTCGGCGATCCACGGTAGCGTTTGGTTGGACTCGAGCATTCGTTATCGAAGGAGGCAAAGTATGTTCGCTTGCGGTGCCCAGAGCTGCCGTTGCTGGAGCCGATGGCATCAGAGAACAAAGGCGCTTTGAGCGGAGAGCTCATTAGGGTTTTTGTGGGATAAGGCAAGTCGGAAGCACTGGATGAGGAGTCGGATAAGATATCGCCGTCGTAGAGGCGCTTTCTTTTCATCTCCTCCTCCACTTTTGGCTCTATGATATCAAGGGTGAGATCTTCCCAGCCATGCTTTGTCTTGAACTGGGCGAGTGCAAGACGGTTTTGTAGTCGACGAGCGATCTAATTTCCAGCATTTTGTAAGCCTAATATTCGTATGATAATAGAGCAACATTGTTCGTAATCGTCATGAAGACTATAAATGTAGCAGTTGGGGCCTGGAAGAGGAGGAGGGGGGGGTGCTCAAGACTTACCTTGCTGACTTCTGCACGCTTGAGAACGCAGTCGGCTACATCCTCCGGCTGCTTTTTCCATGGCGACGACATGACTGTGATTTTAGATGATTAAAAAAAGTTTTCGCTTGGTTCCCTGGCCGTCCAAGGCCTTAATTGCGTGTAGTTGTACAGCTAATCTCGTGCGGCGACGGTGCAGTATCCGTTTTCAAGGTATAAAAGGGAAGAGTCGTCGAGGAGAAACAGGAGACAAAGGGTTAAGGTTGTGCGGGTTTGAGTAAGAGTGTGTGCAGCGGAGTGAAACGGACGCCCGGGCAGCGACAGGGAGGATGGATGGGGGTAACGTCTGGGGCACAGCGGCGGCTATGGAGCCCTGGCCAACCAGACCAGTGCGCTGGCAGGGCAGAAGGGGAGGGAGAGAGAGGGAGGCACTAGCTAAGGTAATCGTACCTGTAAGTACAGTGGTGTAGTGTCCCAGCTTGCTGGATTTGGAAGCCAGGGTGAGAAATCATCAACAAGCCAAGCGCTGGCTGAATGTTTTCGGGTTTTAAGAGCTGTAGACCAGACGACGGTGCTACTGCTACTGGTGGCTGATCTATGTTCAGACGCAGATGATTCCAATCAAGATGCCGTCAAACGACTGTTGATCTCAAATGTTTTTTTCACTCATAATGACTGGCTGGTTGGCCGTTGTAGTCTTTGTTCAGATGCATAGGTAAGCCGTTGCCTCAGTACTGGATGTGGTGGAGTAGCTATAAGCATGAAGTGTATTTTTTTTTCTTCTCACCCTTCCTCGTTTTCCCTTCTGATTGACAGGTCTTGGTTCTCTCCAAGGCTGGGCTACGAATGTATCTCATTCCTCCACTGAAAATCCTGCCTGGATATCTACTGGGTCCCAACCTCAAGGCAAGGTGCGTGTACCTAGCCTGCTCCGTAACAGATCCAGCGCTGAGCACTGACGCTGACGCCCTAAACTGAACCCCGGTAACCCGGTCAATGACTGGGACGTAATACTATCTCTAGGTTGAGCAAGGGAGAAAAAGAAAGAATAAGCTGTTCCGCATCTCTCTTTGCCTTATCAAGTAGTACCCAGTAACGACAGACCATCTGATGAAAAAGTGACCGATGAATCCCCCCTGGCTTAGTTGTGTACGTTTCGTATGTAGATCGACCTTGGCTGACTGAGAAGGCCGCGTAGATGCAACATGACGCCTCGTTGCAAACCGGTATACTTTGTTAGCTCTCCTTCCTTGCCTTGGGAATTGAGAGAAAGATATTCAGCATTTTGGAGTTTGTTTCTTTATTTTCTCTTTGTTATGTAACTCACGGCATGTAAATGTCTCTAGTCGGATGCCCTTTTACCAACCCAACCGATGCTAAACACATATAGGGGTGAATGTGCACATTTTCACTGCATTTCACGGCCATTACAAGCCCAGAACTTGACCCAACTCTGGCGGGAATACCACAGTTCCAGTATGCAAAGGATGGATGGGGAATCAGGAACCCTACTTGGGTGGGTACGGCATGAGATTGTCATTTTCTCTGGGAGCACTGCATGGCGTTCTCATAGCACTTAGTATGCAGGAATGATTTAACGCCCGTGAATGTGGAAGTGCCTCTTGTCTTTCTTCCTCCCTTTCTTTTATGCATCGTACGATTTCCATTCATCTCATCCTGTCGTCAGTTCTTGTCATGAGAGGGGTAATGTGAGAAGGGGGTAGATTGCAAGAGTTGCCGCGATTCAGTACCTCCTAGTAACGACCCTTACCTTAAGTACCTATTTGGTATGTACCATTGATTTTTCGGGGGGTGGTGGAAAGGTACATCCCCTATCTAAGATTGTGTTCGATTGACGAGATCTATATTTGGTTTGATGGACATTATTATTCGCATAAGGTATGATGTTTTGATGCTTGACCAAGCGGCACAGGCGCAACAAGTACATCTTGCTTTCTGGCGCCGCCTCAGTATCTGCATGCTCTTTATTTGGCGCTTTCTGTGATCGACACGCGGGAACAAACGACAGCGCGTGTCGCAATGCGTCTTGAAATTGGAATGTGGTTGGTGGCACCCCAATGTGGCTGACTAGTCACTGATAAGTATTGGATATGAAGAAAACATAAAACTGATCAGCTTATGAGAGATTCTTTGTTGCGGTGCGCAAGTTTGGGATATCAGGCGCATATAATGCGCATCTACGAATATCTTGAGGTATATCTATCCCTTCGTCTTGTGATAAAACACATACACTATCTACAAACGCTCAACAGCCGGGAGCAATCAATACGAGAAACGACACTGGTCCTTTGGGTGCTATTAATATCATTCAGATAGATACTGAGGTTCAGCCCCGTTTGGTGGTTTCGTAAGGCTTCTTCTGTCTCCCGACCAGCCGAGTTTAGGGACTCACTATAACTTTCTCCATGTTTGCAGCATTCCTAGTCTGATCATAATCGTTTTTTATCCTCTTAAGGATAATGATTTGGTCGGAAAGGCAGAAAGGGGAACAAACAAGGAACGCGTATGCAATTTACATCATCTGCATGGTATAAATCGCCGATCGTCCCTGACGAACCGCCCTTGGAGATTGAAGCGCCAATGAGCCAGTGAGCCCATGAGCCAAAGATAGCTCTGAATAATAATGGCTCACTTTGTTTGCTTGGGGGTTCTACTGGCCCATTGGGGCCCATTCAGATTCCAGAACTGGCATACTATACCAAAAGGTGTGGCTAGAGTATCCGCCAACACGTTAGCAGGCACCTTGCTTGGCACTCAGTTGCCTTAGCCGAGCCGTTTGGCCCACTAGTATAGCCCTGGTCGGTCTGTTCATGGATGGATCCGTTTCTTTCTTTTCCGCCTTCTAAACTTGGCTACCACAAGTAATAATGCTACGACGAGGCGTTGCATGAGAGTTCCCTTGGTACATGCATGCCACATACTTATAGGTACAAGTATGAACGGGCGTTCAATTCCCTCGATGGACGATTGAATTTGACAAAGTGACAATCAACCATTGTTTTGCTCAATGTGCTGGATTGACCACAGACACACCAACACACACAAGGGGGAAAAAAAGGGTGTTTGAATTAAAACATTTTGCCCCGCAGCCTTGCTGGCTTAATAAATCGTCAACAATTAAAACCAATCCATTTGCCTGCGACGTCATTGACATTGTTGCAGGTATTCTCCCGGCCATTTGGCCGATGCCTGCTTTGGCGACCTATTATAGGTATATCCATCTGCCTTACCGACAAGCACGTCAAGCAGTCCGTCCTACCTGGCTAGGAGGAAATAGGACGACAACGCATCGCAGACAGAGCACCTGGTACGTTGGAGCTTGGATCGCTTTTCTCACCTCACCTTACCTTGCTCTTCCTACCTCTTCTTCCTTCTTTCACCAACCTCAATTGGGCTGCTGATGCGCATGCCCTTTCCCTCTTTTGAGCCTCCACTGCAACCCGACCACTACTAACTTAATCCCCAAAGCATAGGATCTAGAAGGCAGAGAGGCACTGGAAAGGCAGAGAAGTAGCTACAACTGCCATCCACTCGCTTGTTTATTACAACATTTGTTTCCCGATTAGAGCTGCTGCGCTCGTGCTTTCTATTGCTTTTCACATCGCATTTACGCCTCCTACACTCTTTGGGCTTCTTCTCACTGCTCTCTCTCTCTCTCTGATACCCTCGGCTGCTGGCAAAACTCTATTCCCACCATCATCCAAACCTTGTGATTGCTCCGACCTTTTCTCTCTCGCTTCTGTGCCGTTGCAACGTCAGCATCAGCACCATCAGCGCGTCAGCCACAGCCACATTCGACAATCGCAACGACGACCTACTACATCACGACCACCGCTCGCTACCGGCACACATAAAAAGAAAACCAAGATTCACTGACTGCTGGGACGGTCTACTGATCCATGGTTCACGAATCTTTTTAATGCCGATTTCTCTTTTTTACGGCCCGCGAACAGCTTTCTTCTGCGGTTCGATTTTCGCTCGCTCCATCAGATCCAACAACGGTTGTCGCAAGGGAACAACTCGCGCGGCCACTTCAGCGACATTCCACTCGTTCGCTAATATACCAACCTCCTAATTCATCAACGATGCCCCCGAGCTTTTTGAATTTCAAGGAACTGCGACGTCGATCAAGAGGAAGCTTCCGCACCGACAACTCAACAGACACCTCCAGCGATGGCACTGTGAGCCAAGATACTGCTCCATCCAGTGGTTCTCTCACACCTCCGTCTGTCGCCCACCGTTCCGACCCTTCGCTACATCTGCAAGTCAAGGATATCAATGCCTCACACCCGCCACCCCAGCAACAACAAAGCCGGCCTATACTGGCCCCTGGTGTGAATACAAGTAGATATAGCGTTTCGGGCATGTCAGGCCTCGGTTCCCCTTCGCCTAATGGGAGGAAAAGCCTTCCCATTTCGCAATATGCTCCACGTGTGCACAATGTCTCGGATAACGCATGGGTAGGTTGTCTTGTTTTGTTTTCGCTGTCATCGTCTCCACCACTGTACTACAATCGACCGCCCGCGCTGTGATATACCAAGCTCACTTGCTGATACTAAAGCTTAAGGTGATATGCTAACTTAGACCAGGTCTATCAAAAAGCTGTTCTTTTACATGGCATCATCGGAGAGACGGCCCAACATCATCTTGATGGCACCATTGTTGTTGGTAGGCTCGATGACAGTTTTCCTCCAATTAGCTGGCCAGTATGCGACTCTCACTTCAAGGCTCTTGTTTACCTACAACCTGGACCCAATAAGATCAGGCTCGAATTTTCTAGTCCTAAGCTTGCCAACAGTACCAGTTCAAACCCTATACATGCGTCCTATCTTACTTTGCACATGATGCCCTCACTCAACTCGCCACCACTGCAGCTTGTTGTCCTCGTGGGTAAGGATTCGCCTGCAACGTTTGATTCTCCTCCGGCTAGAATAGAAAGAGAAGGCAATGGCCTCGAAACAGCCGTGAAGAAGTTTCGGATGGCAGCGTATCTATGGCAAGCCTTCACAGCTGAGCAGATGTGGAGGCACAAGCTTGGTAGACGAACGTTTCGATTCGAGGAGGAGTGGACGACAGGGACCAGCAATTACCGGGATAGAGAGTCAGGAACAATGCGGTCAGAAGCAAAAGTTCATATAATCCGATCCGACAAGACCACTGCAGAACTACAGGATCTCAACAAGGCGCAGCAGTACGATAAGGCTACCGATAAAAACGCCCTTTTTGGCATCGCGGCTGATGCTGTGAAAAAACATTTTAACCCACTCCCTGGCCAGAAGCAGTACGTGGCGGTGTTATTGCTGGATGCCCACTGGGACAAAGACGTCAAAACTATCAGAGGCCACGCTGCCCTAGGAGGTGGTGTCGAGGGCCTGCAATTGGGCATCTTTGGTTCGCATTGCCTTCAGAGTTACCCCAGCTGCTTTGAGGAGGTAGTACCGGCATTCACAGACTGCACTCCAACGGATACTAACTTTGTTGCCAATGACTGCAACGACGCGGGGAGCTCTTGGGAGGCAGCAAACATTGGTATTGGCGCCCATTTACATGAAGTAGGTCATCTATTTGGTTGTCCACATCAAGAAAGTGGGATTATGTTACGCGATTACGTTGTCCTCAACCGGAGCTTTGTGATCCGCGAAGCATATTCTACACGGACCAAATCTAAAGGCGGTCTCGCTTTGGAGGGTGATGAATGCGGGTGGCATCGCCTAGATTGCCTTCGTTTCCGAGCCCATCCTGCTTTCAAGCTACCAAATGATTCTCCAGTGCACCCGGACGACGGCGTTCAGGCGTTTGCTATTGATGGCGGCAACGTTTTGGCAGCAGCTGCAACAGGCATCTCCTTTGTGGAGATTTTTGGTGAAGACGATGATGTCTGCCATTCGTGGATTGAATACACTCCAGATAACAACCCTGTGCAGAGACAGGTGACGCTGACGGAGCAAGATTTACGAGCGAGGTTACCTGATGGCAAGAGAAAAGGCCGTGTGAGGGTATCAATCAAATCTCATGGGGGAGGCTCGCTGGATATTGAAGACTTCAAGGCGTTCGCATCTAAGGAAGCATCGGTAAAACTACCCGGCGGAAAGCTGGCGTTTCGAAGCCGAACTCTGGGACAGTCAAAGATGGAAGGAAGTGCACCCCAAGAGACTGTCTTCACCAGTGTTGTCAAATATGATAGGGTTCTGTCACGAGTGGTCGTCTATCATGGCTCAGCCGTAGATGGTCTTGAGTTTATTTACGACGATAATTCATCTCAGCTGTTTGGAAAGAAGGGTGGTAAAGAGGGTGGAGATGGCTTTGATTTTGGTGAGTTTTGCGTGTCAATATGGAAAACGTCCAAGAACTGGCATACTGACAAGGTATTTTAAGATGTTCGACGGGGCGAGTATCTGAGCGGTTTCATTGTAAGAGCCGGTTATTGGATCGATGGCGTGCAGCTCTTGACCAGCCTTGGGCGGAGATCACCCATGTTTGGAAATGCACACGGCGGATCTTCGTATGTTAAGCAAGGCCTTGGGATTTTGGGATGGTGACTAATGGCATGCAGGCACACCTTGATACCTCCACGAGGATATTCTATCTGCGGCGTAGCGGGAACGTGTGGTGGCTGGCTCGACGGTTTTTCGGTTTTGATCAAACACTGAGGCGTCTTCGCCACTTGAATGAGAGAAGACTTGGAACATATTAATGGAAACGCGCTGCTTAGGCTTCATGTCTCCGACATGGGATAGCTTGGACAAGTAAACTAATGAATTGGGTGGCATTTTCATAAAACATTTATTCAACCTAGCATCAACATAGCTGGGGAATTTTAGTTGTTACTGGGTATCAGGAAAATTGCCATCAGGGCAGAATTGAAGGGAGCCGAGGTTCATTATTGGCAGATTCAGGGATCTGGCGCTGGATTGTTAGTACATATGGGATGACGATGAGCCCATGCACACTTGTGTCCTGCGGTGACAGTGGCGTCGAAAAGGGAGAGAGAGGGGTGAGGCTACTATCATGAATGGAACCCTCTCAAACTCGCGGGATCAATAATATTAGATGGAATCATGGCTACGAAATACCATTGTAGTATAGATTGGAGATTTGGGATTTGCATGACTGTGCGTACTTGTTTACATGGAGTTGATGTGTATGGATGTGGATTACCCGGGTACTGAGAATCATGTGAATACCCAGCAGATCAAATGCGACGCCCCGAGGCTTTTGTTGACTGTGGTGAGCAAAGGGGCACGAGGTCAGACCAGCAAGCAAGTGTATAGCAGCTGCGATTTTTTAGTGCCTTAAGACCGGTTTAGCCGTGGTGCATGCTACTTGTGCCAAGGCAACATGGATGGATGGTATTGTAAGAATGAGATGTTATTTCTTGCCTAATGAATATTACGAAGTTGCGACTTTGAATTACAGTACTGAATATGCCAATGCCTGATGTGTATCTATACATAGATAGATAGGTATATATGACGATATAAAGCAGGTCCAGCAAGAGCTGCTCACTTTAGCTGGGCACAAAACCGTTGTCGGTATGTCATGTCACGTGAGCGCCAAAGGTGGTGCATAGCATGGGCATTCTCAGGTCTGGCTGCACCAGCCTGGCCTGCTTGTGCAAACCTGTGCAAGCCTTGGAAGTAGTAGCCCAACTGGGCAAATGACGGCATCCCCACCACCCACCACCCACCATCCGCCATCCATTACCCACTTACCCGCCCACCACTCAACTGGCGTCGCAAACGACTGCTTTCTTCATCATCAGCACCGCCGCCATACCAACCACTGCGACAAGTGCAAGCACGAGCACAAGCACGAGCACGAGCACGGTTCACTGACGCACATAAACTGAGGCGCCTGGCTGATTCTCTTTTCTCTCCCTTCAAATCTGCTACACTGTTCAACCCCCAGACGAAGCTGCCACATTCGGCTGCATTCTTCCCTTGACTTGCTTGGGAAACGAGCCTCGACTACGACATTGCCCAGCATCCATTACACTGCGAACCTATTTTCGACTGCTATATCATCATGTCCAAGCGATCCAACGCCGCTTCTGCGGCCTCAAATGGAGCCATGTCAAAGGATATCGGAACGCAAAACCAACCTGGTGCGTGGCATGGCCTATACAGATCCATACGTCTGCCTGGGGGCAGCATGTATAACCCGTGTGTCAACACCTACTAGATGCTGACCAGTTTCGTCCTGTATAGCCATTGACAAGCAAAAGACGCTCCTAGCCGATGATGTTGGCCATTTCTCGCTAGTACGAGCAATGCATCTCGCCGATCTCATCACTCTCATGAATGGTACGCTTCCATTGCCCCTCTTGATGGCTTCAAAGTTTTAAGGTGTTTGCCGTGCTGACCATATCTTGTTGGTAAATAGGTTTCTGCGGCGTCATGTCCATATTCTCATCGCTGAAGTACTGCCTCGACGATTCCACTAAACTCGATAACTTATGGCTAGCCTTGGGCTTCCTGCCGTTCGGTTTGTTCTTCGACTTTTTCGACGGCAAGGTTGCCCGGTGGAGGAAGAAGAGCAGTCTCATGGGACAAGAGCTTGATTCTCTCGCTGACTTGGTAAACATTCTTCCATCTGCGAAACGTGGATGCATATACTGTCGTTCGTTCATCTAACATGGTATCTTTTTGCAGATCTCCTTTGGCGTTGCCCCGGCTATGGTTGCCTTTTCTGTTGGCCTGCGCTCGCTCGCTGATACCGTTGGCCTCACCTTCTTCGTTCTATGTGGCCTTACCCGATTGGCTCGCTTCAACGTTACTGTCGCTGTCCTGCCTAAGGATGCCACCGGCAAGAGCAAGTATTTCGAGGGAACACCAATCCCGACGTCGCTAGGACTCGATACGTTCATGGCTTACTGGGTCCACCAAGGCTGGATCCTGGAGAACCTGCCTCTGGGTACCTGGTACACGGGAACACCTTTGGAGTTCCATCCTGTCGTCTTACTGTTCGTTATTCATGGCTGCATGATGACAAGCAAGACGATACGCATACCCAAGCCTTAAGGATTTCAATCCTATTGGGCTTTACCCAGTTTAGTTGGCTTTGGGCGTCAATCATGGTGGTGGAAGTACTTTTTGAGGCATAAAAGACTCATGACTTCACGATTTGTATCGGCTATACTAGTATTATGTGGGCTTATTAGGAACCTGTGGAAACTGGTGATATGGGAGGTGGGATACACGGGGTGGCGGTGTTTGGACTCGATATTCTTTCTCTTTTTTATTTGTTTGGCTCATTCTGGAGAACCAGGTGATTTGATACACTTGGACATGAAAGACGGACATGATTCACGCAGCTTACCAATAACATATGATCATGATACCCCAAAACCATGTTCCCTCGTTGACTGAAGGTGGGATTATTTCCACTGCGGCCTGGATGCGTCTCAGCTTCACGGCAATGGTTGTTATCGTTCCTCATTAGATGTGAAGAGCAGACATCAACTAGATCACTAACAATCGTCGCCGGAAAGGAGGCAGCGTCTGTCTTTCTTTTCTCTCATCCCCGTATCCGTTGTATTTGTTTGTCTTTTGTACAAAACGTCTAAATGTTACACATTCAGATGCAAAGCTATAGCAGTGAGGTTCGCGGGATATGAGACGAGACAAAAACAAAGAAAATCGACAAGAGACAAGAAAACCGTCATAGTATAGGAAATACCAAACCGCAAAACGCCATTAGCCCTTGGACACATGAACCTTCCACTAAACTTGTCTTCGACAAGCACCTCCTATCTGTGGAGATGGTGTTTATCGGCCGCCTCTGCTGAAGCCACCGCGTCCTCTGGCACCACCGCCACCTCCTCCCCTTGAGAAGCCTCCGCTGCCGCCACGGCCACCACGGCCTCCAGCACCGCCTCGGGAGAAACCACCACCGCGGCCACCACCTCCTCGGCCGCCTCCGAAGCCACCACCGAAACCACCTCGTCCACCTCGTCCACCGCGAGCACCACCGCGGGGTCCACCACGGCTACCTCCAGCACGCTTCAGCTTGGGAGCTCCGGCAGGGGGTTTCGGTTTAGGCAGGAACTTGTCCAGAGGGAGGAGCTTCTCGCCGGAGATGTAGAACTTGTCGCCCTCCTTGAAGCTAGTGGCCTGGATGCCCTCGGAGGGCTTGATGGTGAAGTAGACCTGGTTGATGGGGCCGAGGACCTCGTCGACCTTGCCGACGGCCGTCTTGTTCTCGAGGAAGATTTGCGCGTTGAAGTGCGGGACCTTGGGGTTAATGGACTCGCAGACCATTTCGCCCTCGCAAGCGTGGATGAACTTGCCCATTTCTATGAGAGAAAAAGAGTAAGAGTTAGTGAGACGAAGGGGGAAAAAAAAGTTCTCTGGTCCCCACTGAGGCAAGGTTTGATGTAGAGAATACAGCGCTTCCGATGAAGCATTGAGCCTCAAGTTTGATAGAAGCTCCTCTGCAAAAGACTCAATTGCATACCTAGGACTGTTTCCGGAGGACCCATATCCCTCTGCTGATATCCTCCACGTCCACCACGAAAGCCACCGCCTCCACGACCACCTCGAGCTCCTCCACGGAAAGACATTTTTTCGATGATATTTATGTCCAAAAAGAGGAAGTTGTAAAAAAAAAAAACTCCAATACTAAGCGCCGCTTAAAATGCGCGCGAGACTACCCCGGAAGACGTGTTGTAGTGATATCCTTCAATTGGGAATTGTTGCTTTTTGAAGTTGGTTGCTTAGTCGAGGTTCGCTTCTCGAATCTTTTTTTTTTTCTGGGGCTCGAGTTGAAATTTTCGGAGAACCTTTTGCCAGCCTTGTTAAGGTGCAGAAGCTTGTCTGTGAGGGATTTCATTGGATGGATCGGAAGAATATTTTGGCGGTCCGGTGTGTGTGTGTGGGGAGGTGGGGGAGAGGGGGATTAGCCGCATGAACCGATAAGCTGATAACGTAGTTGGGAGCTTTGGATGCTTAGCACCAAAGAAGCTTCATTGCCAAGAGGCGGAGGATTTAAGCCGAAGACACACAATGAGATCTTCCAGTAGTGGTACAGAAAAAAACTGGACATTAGTAGGCGATCAACTTACAGAGGAGTGTATGGTCTTTTTGTCCTCTTTCTGACCATCTCACTGTGTGTGCTCGGCTTAAATTCTCTACTCCCCGACTGCCTACCTGAAAAATAATATCTCATATGTAGATACACTTACCTCCATACAAACAAGGGTGAATGTATTTTAACACGAATATCTCACAGGAACTCTGCTACTCGTCATGGGAAGCTTCATGGAATTCGTACTTACATGGTCCATCTCTCTGATACTGCGATGAGCCAGGTTGGAGAGATGGGAGAGAAAAAAACGTCATCCTGAAGGTAACGTCGCTGTTGAAGGATTAGGCTGTTGGAAGGCTAGTAATGGCTTATTTCAACTTCTAAAGGTAAGTCAAGAGTGGGATAATGCCCTAGAACCAGAGTCAAAACACCTTAAGGAAACACTGCTTGATTTAAAAAAAAACCACTGGGTGTGGCTTGCCAGGAGATTCTCAAAAAGAAGATTACAGGAGAAAAAAGCCATTAGCAACTTAATAAATTCACATCTCTGACCTTCAGTGAAACAAAGTCCAGGGGAGTAGGGTGGTTGTGGTTCACGGAGCGGGGGGGGGGGGGGGGGGGGGACTCAATGGCGTGTCATCCAACGAACTGGAGCGTTGGCAGACTGAAGATGTTACAAAGGAGACCCCAAAGCCAGGAATGAATTTTGTTCCATTTCCGAACGGCTGGACTACTATGGTGTTAACACATACTCATCCAGCAGAGACACGCCAGAAGATATTTATTGCCAATGAGGCCAAGATGGCCGTGAACATCCCACTCATGGACAGGATCATCAAACGTCACCATGAGTTGATGCAATCATTAAGCTGCTCTACCCATGCCGCATTCAAGATGGAAAGGCATTCGTTGGAATATCCCGAACAAGCGGAGAGTTTTCCAAACAGTCTTTCCGCTGGTCTTATTACTCGAGACAGAAAATGGGCTTCTCTTAGGCTTCAGTTTATTCGCATTCCAAATAGCGAGCTTTCTTAGAATCTAGCATGATACTATTCAGATCTTCTCAGTGTGGGACAAAGGTGGTGAGAGTGAGGCTTTTTTGCTGGATATCTTTACTTTGACCTTCTTTGGGGAGTGAACACTCTACGGTTCTCACAATACTGCTATGGAATTGGTATATATATATATGTGTGTGTGTGTGTGTGTGTGTGTGCTCCTTATCGCCCTTCCAAGGTATCTTTGGCATATGAGCGATGGAATCGTAGGGCTACTTGAACTCAGACAGAAGCAGAAACTGCCCTTGGACAATTCTCATGTGTGCTTTTTCAACCCCTTCGCAAGACAGGTGTGCTTTACTCACACATAAGAACGTAGTGACTCTATTTCATGGTGGGTTATCAGATAAATGGTTTATACTCTCCAGGATGATGGTCATCTTAAGTAGCGAGCCCCCCATAGAACTCGGTCATGCAAATCCACAGGCTCGTATCAAAATCGAAATACTTCCAATTTCATAGAGCCTGACTTCCTGCGGATTTTGTTCAGATGCCCAGCGTCATGCTTGAAAACTGGTGTTGGATTCCCGATGTACCGCAGAGGATGAGCTGCCACCGCACAAGTCTCGACCCCCAAGCTTTGGAACCTTGGCGAAAAGAGCACACGGGTGCGGCCGATCTGCCTGCCAGAGTCCCTATGGAAATAGTCCAGTCTCTGTCAAGACGCTGATACGCCAACAGAGGGCTTTACCACCCGAATCAACTGCAAGTTCCTCTCTGATGTGGTGTTGTGACTGGCGAGTAGATATCGACACGGGCAAAAACCAGTGCAACATCACTGTTTGATCTGAGGGTTCATAGTCCCAAGTCTGACGAGGAGGTTACAAACCTTGATACAAGGAAGCTATGGTATCATCTCCAAGAAGAGCTGCAAGGAATGGACACTTCCATCTCTAGGGAAAACAGGGCTGGCCTTGTATCGTTTAATCACCTCGCTGCCGGCAGCGAGGTGAGAGAATACTCGTACTTGGCGTATGTTGCCTCCAACGCTTCCTCTTTCGTTCTATTTCCAGGCTCAAGAAGCATGAATAGCGCCATTGGCAGTCTCAGCTGCGCTGCTTTTTGCCCAGGATATGTTTCAATTCTTGTTTGCTGATGACCCTCACAGCTAAGCCACGTGGCATAAATATCTAAGAAATCCTCAAACCCGGATCTGGTCAGTCAGATTTGATTGGTATGTTGGATGATGTTTTGAGTTATTCCCCAAACCCCAAAGTTCTGGTTCAAATGTTAGAGAAAGCATAGTTATGAATATGGGGTCAAATGACTATATTGAGCACAACCTGGGGGGGTGTTAATAGTGTATAGAAACAGGTATTATTAATATCAATAGTATATAAAGTGCAGATGACCAAGTAGCATCATGTTGCAAGCATATTACCTATCGGAACTTCACAGATCAACAGATTCCAGATTCGACCAAACGTATAGAAATGCCATCATGACAAGTTTAGAAATCAAATATTTCAATAAGACTAAAAAAGGATATCCCTGCAATTTTTATCAACCAAAGACGAAATAGGTATCAAACGAATGCCAACCTGCCCTGCGACAGTCCATTCAGACAGCAAGCTATGACCCCGTCCTCGCTCCAAACGCTCAGAGAATTCTGACTAAATATCCAACCAGTGTTCCACGTCTCACCCAAAAGAGAAGGAAAAGAGAGAGAACCAGCGCAGAAAGAAGAATACAATACACACACACGAAAGGTACCCAACCATCAGAAATGAAAACACAGTCTCAAGGCGATCCAACACCACTCTTGGGGTACCCTCCAGGCATATGCAGAGTCGAGATAGTTGCAGTGCTATTGGTCCTATAATCTGCAGGCCGGGGTCTGGCGTTCTTTTGTTCCGTAGCAGATACTGGCATCGCAGGGCCATCAGGAATAGTATTTGCATCCGGGACAACTTGCAACCCTTCGATATCTTGTTGCATCTCAGATCTGGGTATAGTGTCTGAACCTATTGCCATGGCATCACTAATACGACGCGTATTCACGTCACCCACGTTGGTATAGTGCCCTCCGTTGACTTCACGGGCATCGATTTCTCGCGGCACAATACCATCATCAATACCAGCTGCGTATATATCACGCTGCACTGGGCTGTGATATACTTGTTGCTGTCCGCCATTGATGGCCTCTGCATTTTGGTAGCTCTGTGAGACTACTATCGGCGTCATGTAATAATCATCACCACTAACGTTCCCATGATGTACCGTCTGGAGCTGTGGCAACGGCTCGCTCGTATATGGATTTACGCCGTCGAACTGGGCTTGGTCTTGGGCAATTGCTGCCTGTGAAGGAATATCCGTAATTGGTGTCTGACCGTTGTTCCCATACCCCTCATGGTTCTCGCCATCCAGTCCGTGGCCTCCATTTGCAAAGGCCTCAGTAGCTGCTCCGGGGATTGCGCTTGCGGCAGCAATTATCTGGGCATCTTGCTGAAGTTCTTGGCTGGAGCTTACGCTAGGTGATTGAGGCGCTAGTAAGCCTCGCTGTGCATTGACTTGAATATCAGATGGGAACCGCCCACCTGGTTGAGATCGTCGGGATACTAGATCCGGCCGCGGCGCTGGGTTGATATCGTCTTCGGTTGCTTGGAAGGGCTCTTCGTCTTCCTCATCGAGACCATCGCTGCTGGCAGATCGATGTGACGACCCTCGACTTAAACTTCTTTGCGAATGGGTGCGTACGAAATGGGATCGTTCCTCAGGCGACTTTTCCGTCAATGCTTTAATATCTTCGTACCAAGCCATCATTGTATCGTGACTCTCAGCCCGAAACACCCAGGTGTGTCCTCGATGCATAGTACCGGTCTGTCGCCCCTTGAGAATGAACTTATTTGACGATCCACCTTCGCTCGAGTGTGATCCTAGCTTCTGCTCTGGCAAATACAAAGACATGACAGGGGCTTGCGCCTTGTCTGCCGATTTGAATTCATGAAGGTGAGTTGTAGAAAGTACATACCTAGAACCAGGCAGTTAGCAAAACGTGTTCAGCCATATAAGTTATATAAGACGGAAGGGAGTGCGCTATGGCGTCGTGGGAACTCACCAGCCTGCTGTATAGCTTTTGAGATATTTGCTCTTACGTTCGAGCAACCCAGCACGGATTTCTTGGGCGGCGTAGTGGTCCTGTCCAGGATAATGGATTTGATGAGAAGAGCGTAATGGAACGGCGGGGTCTACAACCCGCTTGTCATTCGTTACGAAGTGTATCCATTCTTGGTCTTTCGGCATAGAGATTGGGCCATCACGAAGCTCTCCAACCAGGCCATAGGCATTGTCGGCCTCCCGCTTCAGAATGCCAGCGTAAGCGTTGTAGGCCTTTTGAATCTCGCCAACAATAATCGACTCCAATTCTCGGCCAGAGCCCTCGAGATTGAGATAGGCCTACGTAGGGAACAAGTGAGTAAAGGGTTCAGTCATGACATGGTTTATATGAATATCACGGGCCGCTCCTCACCTGATGCAGGTAGTTCTCTTCATCAAGCTGACGTTCAATCTGACGGTCAACTGCCAAACGAAGTAAATATGGATCTTGTTTACCAGTCGTCAGAGAAGCGTCGGTTTCATTCTTTTCCAGGATGTCGGACAGCGCTCGAACAGCCTTCGCAGTATTATCCATTTCTTTGTCAACGGCGTTCTTGAAATCGCCCGACAAATGCTTGATTTCCTTGATCTTTTGTTGAAGGTCGCTTCTCAAGCCGGTAAGGGCCAAAATGACGTCCTCTTCGATTTCTTTGGCCTTGTTAGCCTCCATGGTAGCGCTCTTATTATACGATCGAATGAATTGCAGAGCATCATCGATACCGGCCGTCTTGAGGAAATTAGGAGGGGTGGAGATGTTGTTGGCAACATTTGCGAGCTTGACGAGGGATTTGGCCCTTTGTTCGTAATGCGACTGGATCTCACGATAATAGGCAATAAGATCCTTGAGAACCTTTCTCCAAGCTATCGCGCAAGAACAGGAGTTAGCGCACGCTCCACTCGCATCTAATACTGGGAAGACGGTAGAAGCATAGAGTTCATACTTTGAAACCTATTGACCAAAACCTCGGTTGGAGATCCAGATGTGGGAACCGGGCAATAGAATGCGCTGTGTATTTCATCGGGATCCGAGGCTGACTGCAGGGCAAGACTCTTTACGCTCCCAGCTCGCATGCTGCGACGGCTGCTTGAGCGCACCAAGCTTCTGGCGCGGCGCAATGATGATTTCTTCTTCAGGGTGTTGCCCCTTTGGGCCAGTTGGTGGTCGTCGCCAATGACATAGCTGTTGACAGAATTGGATCGCTGCATCATCGCAGAACCAGAGCTTGAACTGACGGCAGGGCCGCGGTGGCCCTCGAGGATAGAGCTTCCGCGTTGACTGGCGTCCCACTCCTCGGTGAAGCGACCAAGCAAGGGATTTCGTAGCTGTTGCGGTTGCGGTTGCTGCTGCTGCTGTTGTTGTTGAGGCGATGGAGTCTGTAAGTACTGATGCGCCTGGCCGCCGTCTTGAGGGTGGGATTGAGGGTGATAGGAGTGAGGTCGTCGCTGCTTCTGGAGCGTGTTATGCTTGGATTGCTGCTGGGGTTGGAGTCTAGATTGAGAGTCGTATCTAGAAATGGAAACAGGATCAGGTGAAAGATGAGACGAGGTTTGGGGTTGTGGGAGATCCATCGCGGCGGCGTAGCTAAGGGTATCGCAAGGTAATGGCAATAAATGTACTTTGTAGGCCAACCCGTTAGCCAGCTCCGCGTGGTTTGGCCTGCAGGGCCCAAAGCAAAAAGTAAGACTATTTAGAACGAGACAGTTTTGTTTCACTGGTGACGAAGACGGCGGTAGCAGTGAGCAATGATATTTACTTGTACTTTAGAAGAAAGGATGGCGTAGTGGGGAGGGGGTGAAGGAGGGATCCAGCCAAGGAGCTGACGCCAATTGTTGGTGTTGACGCAATGCTCCAGCTTCCAAGTTACAAGTGAGACTCCCAAGTTGGTTCGAAAGATGGATGGATGGAGCTAATGCGCGACCCAACAACAGATGGGGGGAGCTAAGAGTCAACAGTTCCAGATAGGTAGTTGCCGTACATACAGGGAACAAACGTCTGGTTAGGTGACCATGGAGAATAAAAATAAAAGGTAGCTCAAAGAGACAAGCAGTATGTATGTTAATATTTAGTATTCAAGAATTCTTTCTTTCTTTCTTTTCTTTTCTTTTTTTTCGTCCCTTTTCTTTCTCTCCTCTCATTTATCACACCCTTTTCTCGTAAATGATCATAACGGCGTACCCAAGACCAAGAGACGAGCATGTACATGCGCAGCATCCGTACTTGTATTCCGTTTGTGACGCACCACTAAGCTGCATTCGGTTCACATTTGACATGTGTCTTGACATGCACGTAATGCAGACGCAAACTTATACTTGGCATTAACACACCAATCTCATTTTCTCTGAGTGCGGTATCAACGTACCTACAAGTACAATGTAGGCTACCTACCTTACGGAATGAGGTCTGGTATCCGTACATAAAGTACTTTTCACAACTGCACTCTGATTCGCGACATGGGTAGCAAGGACTAGCAGGGATTTATAAACAAGGCAAGCAATTTATTAATTGCCCCTTTTGAATAGGTACAAGTACAAGTACATGAAGAATGTTTAATTCATTCGAATTTCTTTCCATGCCATTTCTCTTCTTTCTTCTACTTGTACTTGTACTATATCAAGAACTCCGTACGTACCTTAGCCTCCGCCATCACTGGCATCTTATTGCTGGATAAAGAGCATCTCACTCATCATGAACCTGCATTAGATACTCCGTAGATGCATGAGAATGAAATGGGATGAGCATCATGCATGCTTCCATTACTACATTTGTGTTTTGCCTCCTCCTCTCTTTGTTGCCCAGCAATGACGTATGCCAACTCTCACTAAATAATAGCCACTCATGCTCATCAGAACTGTGTCAAGCCACTGTGCCACTCCTCCAAAGGCTCTCCACCCCAATGCCACCCACACTAACCTGAACCTTGGAATTCTTCTCCACACCAATCCCGAAAATCCTAGGACGTATCAAGACATGAAAAGAGTCCAAGGACCAAATGGAGAAGTACCGTATCATAATATCAGGTTTTACTCAAGTCTTAATATATGATGGGGTTACTATCTGGTGGCTCAGCCACGAGCCAAGGGCAAACCCTTTTCGCGTGTAGTATTTGTATGTATTTCCTCGGAGCATCTGCTTCTGCTCTAAGGTACAAAAATTCGACTACAAGAAGGGAATTGCCATTTGCCAAATAGAGATGTTGAAGATCTCTCCCTCTCCCCCATTATGCAGATGCTCTTGCTGTCCTAATTCTCCATCAATCAATCAATCAATAAAAAAAAAAAGCCATCGCCATCGACATCCAATGGCTCATTCTCATCCTTGCGTTGGTCCCCAAGAGCCTAGGCATAACGTCATGCCGTCATCTACATCCATACATACAAGTACATAGTAGATGCCGAAGAATGTGCATATGCACTAAGACAATCTCTCGAGCTCCACAACCCAAGTTCTTGACGTAGCTCAGCCACAATGTTACCCCGGATCCGGAACTACGGCTGCCGAGATGAGACATTGTTGAGATAACACCCTCCCCTTAGTCGGTAATAGTTAATATAGGGGATAAAATGGGTGGAAATCATAGGATTTAATTTGTGCCCCGTATAACTAGAGAAATCAATGAGAGAGCTCAATAGAGAAATCAACATCTGAAAATCATAAAAACAGTTTCTTCCCTTCCTTCTTCTTGTGATACTAAGATATCCAGTATGCATACTCTCTTCTCCACAGCAATCATCAACAAGCTCAGTTTTGGCATGCATTCCTATATACTATATCTTATATTAATACAAATATTAATGGTTATTATGCCCTTGCGCCTATTGCTCTCACAAGTAGCTGTTTGGCAGCTGTTCCCTGAAACGTTGAAACTCCAGCTCTGTCTCAACAATGACCCACACGCTCGTAATTCTAACAATAAGACTAACATTGGAACATTATTGGGGGACAAACGTTGATCTGGTGCTGCTTTCCCAGATATCTACTCCAAACTCCACAGTCCTTATGAATGTATCTCATCATGTTTCCTTAATCCATAAACCGTAATACGATACCCTTTTGTGAATCGCTCTGAGGACCCCTAAACATGTTGCTGGAGACGTGTGTAGATCCTCGCCAGACCTATTCCGGCCCCGTCCCTTGCACAGATTCGGTTGATGCCGTTTCCGCTACTCTAAGCTTGCCTCGTCGTCTGGGCGGCGGTGCCTTGGGCGGTACCTTTTTGATCGGCCCAACACCATTTACATGTACTGTAGTTGTTTGTGTAAACGGCACTCCATGACGATGCTTTGGTACAGCGGGCAGAGGCTTCTTGATACGCAACATCTCACCTGACTTCGGTACCTCATCTGTCAATGAGCTCTTCATGTCAGATGTACCGTTCCTGGGTACTAGTGCATCGCTCCGACTGGGCGTCTGCACTCCAGGTTTTTCCTTAACCGCCGCAATGTCGCCTACGCTAATGCTACTGGCTGATAGTGTCGGCGAAAGACTGATTCCCAATAGTTTTTGAGCAACCTCCGCCTGGCCTGATGCCTCTTCATCAATACCTTTCTCCTCTTCTTCAAGCCACTTGACCTTGGCTACCCGCTCCACTAATCGGAGCGTTGTCTCATCCGCAGGGGCAAAGTGGGCATTTTGTGATCCGCGCAGGATTCGAAGCAGTCGGAGGATTTCGTCTCTTTTGTAATGCGGTGGTTGATTTAACGGTGTATGAGCCAACAGGGGGTAGAGGATTCGCAGGTATGTGTGCCGGAGAGCCATCCTCTCATCCGGAAGATCCATCAAGTTTCGAATAATGACATCTACAAGCACGCGCAGGTCGTTTGTATAAAAGTATTCATATGTGGCTTTTGTGGTGAATAGTAGATATAGCAGCTTGAGAATCAAGAGCTGCAGAGAGGTTTCTGTTTCTCGATTCAAAAGCAGGATGATATTCTCTCCAAAGGTACGAAATAGTGGCCCATGGAGACTCAGAGATTTGACGATACGGTTTGTAAGAGGCTCGGGGGCAGACCCAGGATTTGTAACCGGATCGGTAGATGCAAGCATGTATTGCTCGTTCAATACAAGCTAAAAGAAACAAAAACAGTTAGTATGCCCAACTCCTGTTTACAGAAGGGATTTTGCTTTGCTGGTGGCGAACGGTTTGGCACATACCAGAACTCGGATCGTGGGATAGTGGTACGGATCATCAACATCATTCGAGACGCCCTCGATGATCTGAAGAAGATGATGGATAAAATCATCATTCACCAACGCCAAGTCGTGTACTTTCAGCCTCTCAATACGCGACATCTCGTACATGAGCTGGAGTAAAAATCTATGCAGACGTGGATCCTCCTCTTTCTGACGACCAACAATCAATTCTAGCAGTCGTGGAAAGCATGCCTCGGTAATCATGCGCGGGAATGTGGAGTCGTCTTGATGGCCGTCGAGAAGCAGCAAGCTTATTATGGTATGCAGCGGGCCGGCCTCATCCTCTTGCAAAAGGCTGTGAATAATCTGTGTACGACAATATTCTTTGTTGTTTTCGTATATCTTGCTATCTAGCAGCATCTGAGCGCACACCAGGACCTCTTCCTGGGAATCGGGCAGCCGATCGCGGAGCTTCGTCGTAAGGTCCAGCCAGGTACGGAGGGCATCGTCAATGGACTCGTGGCTATCGCATTGCGCCGAGGTGCAATTGTCGAGTTCTAGCCTTGATGTTAGCTCTTTATCAATTCCTTCATGTCTCGCTTCAGTCCAGCGACCAACCAGCCCATAGCTGCTCCTGATCCTCGGGAGAGAATGGAGTCTCATCGATATCCGTCATGGCTGCCAGGTCCGGGGGCACGTGGCAGCGGCTGCATCTGGACCTGCGCTGAAGTTTGAAGATGAGAAAAGAAGCAGAGTCGAAGGATATTCTGTGGGATAGCCAGGGAATGAATGCGTAAACCCTTTAGCAAACTGGTAGGGGTCCAATAAATGGCCAGGGAGGCTGATATGCAGTCTCTCCATGGGTAGGTGCGCGAGAGGTATATGCGTGGAGCAGGAGGAGCATAGGTGGGGGCATAGCCGCTGGGTTTAAAAAAAAGGCACCCGTCCATCCATTCACATAACTTGGATGTATGTCACTCCTCCGTACAGCCCTGAGCTCTCGTGCTGGCGCTAAAAAAAAAACGACAACACAGTCCTCTCATTTTTGTTTGATTTGACCAGAGAACTCCAAGGAGCCAGAATTATTCTCAAACCGTCCCATTCGATAAAGAGTTGAAGCGATTCTTACTTGTTTGTTTATTTCATCGATTAACATTGGGGCCATGGCTGTTTTGTCTTACTACTACCAATAGGGATGTTGCTAAAGGATTCAAGGGTAGTCGATACTTCATATGCGAGGTCGAATGTTGAGACAATCATCATCCAAGCCTTGTGGTCAAATATCTAATCTTCTTTCTAATTCATCCTGATATAAAATATTAGGGGGTATTTTTCTAACTCGATAGGCCTTGAGTGATGCCACCGCCTCTTTGATGTACTTTGCCCACCACGCCAAACGCCAAACTACCCACACAAGCACCACTATAATACCAATTACACAGAAATGATGCCCCTGGCTGAGCACACACTATGATCGCTTTCGCCCCTTTTCGTCATCATATATCTTTACCTTGTCAGCGTACTCTCGGATATTACTGACAACATAATCGGTAATAGTTTCTCCTTTGCCGGCGGCGACCCTCAAAATTAGTTCGTTCAAGTTCTCTCTCCCTAGGATGTCGACGTGATCAGCGGTATTAGGTCCTCCTCTTGGGCTGAAGCGATCAGGCTCATGTGGCATCTCTACAACCGTGATCGGGATCTTAGCAGGGTTATATCGCTTCATCTGCCACCCTCTATTGCACATGTATCCGGTGCTCAGCAAATTGACCGTGCCATCTCCCTCACCGAGAATGACACCGTGATCAACCTCTCCCTCAGTGAAGCCGGTGTCAATGGTGATATTAAGGCTGGTCGTAGTTGGCTGATCTGGAGCACGGTAATAATAAGCCCGCTCTGTTGGCTTTCCTACGCCATAGAAGCAGTATATCTTTAAATTTGGCGCCTTGGGAAGTCTTGTCTCGAGTGGGTTAATCCATTTGCTGGGGTCATTTCCATTGGCCTCAACTTCCGCTGCCGTATGAGCCACCCCGCGGGAATAACTTCGCTTGATCTGATTTGTGTACCAGCCCTCTGTTGTGTTGAAAAGATACTCCATGGAGGCATCAACCGTCAGATTCCGATCTGGTGTCGTCCAGTTTGAGCCTACTCTGAAATTCAACAAAGCGCCGTATGTAGAAATTTGACCAGGTTGATCATCCGGCGCGCCGTTTAAATCTCCCCATATAGCATCGCCTCCAAGCGGCAGCATGGATGATAGACCCGGCATTGCTCTGAATATCTCTGCTCTTTCCTCCTTGCTCAAGAACTTTTCGAGACCATACATTGCCAGGGCATTCAACTGGGCGGTATCGCGCATCTCTCCAGAAAGCACAGCGGTTAAATCTTTGACAGCTCCAAGCATGCAACCGCTGATGTTAATCCAAGCTTCTACGTGTCGGTCAACCCAGTCCTTCCCGCCACGGCCGCCCTTGCTTGATTCCACCCAGTGGAAAAAGTAAAACATGACCTGGCTGCCCATGCTGTGGGATGCAAGAACCGCCTTCCTGCCTTCGAAAGCGACGGCGGTTTCGATATACGACTTTAGCCTAGAAAAATACTGATCTCTTACTTCTAGATTGGGGTAGGATAGCCTCCAGTCGTAGGCGGCGGTGAATGAGTTTGTAGGGTCATATCCAATGGTGGCCAAGTTCTCAAAAATCTTGCTCCAAATCCAGTATCCGGTGATGAAGAAGTCGGTTGCGTCAAACCCCTGAGCAGCTCGGAGCTTTACCAATGGCGGGTCAAGTCCAGTGCGCTTGTCCAGCATGATATGTCTTTTCCAGTTCTCCTTATCCATGACCAAGGCTCTCATCATTGTCCAACTGCCCCATAGCCTTTTTCTGAAATATGGTCTTGAGATGTTGGCGGTGCCCCATGATTCTAGGCCAGTCGAGATGACGCCGGGGATCATAATCATGGGATGATGAGCGTTCAGTCCCTCGGACCGTGCCTTGAGACCGACAGAAAACGAGTCGTAGGAGGTGGTGACATCGCGCTCTCCTTGAACGAGATCCCGCATATCTTTCAGGAATCCAGCGGGTATGACGTCAAGGAGACTGTCCATGGTCAAATCGCTAAGTTCAGGAAAGTCTATCAAATCGTTCGTTTTGGCAAAAAAGCCGGCTGCGAATAACCCACAGAGACTGCCTAGCAAGAATATGAATGTGTTGCGGCGCTTGCGAGTCTTGGGAACACGTTCGACTACATGGACGCGGGGAGGTGGCTCTGATGGCTCGAATAGTTCCGACGACGGCGTGTCGTCCTTTGATGAGGAAGCATCGTCAAATTCGGTAGGCCGCGTCTCCGGGGGAATACGACGTCGAAGGGTTGTCTCCATGGTCTGAACCAAAGAGAATGGCTCTCACTTTTTGTGAGAGTACGGCGTGCCTTGACCAAGGCAAACAGAAGGTTATTGATGGTGGTGGGGAGTAGTCGCAGCAGCTTGAAATTCCCAGACGACAACTGAGCGATAAGCGATAAGAGACTTGTACGTCACAATGATTTTTCTAAACGACGGGATAGACGATGCTTTTAAACCTCGCGCTCTATGGTCACAATACGTATTTAGCACAAAGAAGAAGGAAAATATCACTCCCTTTTCAAAGATAAAGGCTAGCGATATAGGGACAAAGGTCGACCAATTAGCACCTAATATAGGATTCAAAAAGTCGCAAAGGGGGAGCGGGAGGGGGGATGGAGGGCTGGTAGCAAGAGTGCACCTGACGTCAACACCTACCCTTAGACAGGGAATACTTGACGACCAAGTCCATGGCTTATTAGCATGTGAATAACGATATTCCCTCCATAAGCAAAGAAATGCATACTGGATGTTTGATAAACATGAATTGTAAATCCCGGACTGAAACCCTATATGATAAAAAAGGCGGATCGGAATGATATGAAGCTGAGGGAGAAAGGCCAATCAGCGTTGACTGGCCCCCAAAGCCAATTGGCCAGTGCATGGTTTACGAACTTGTTTCAGGCCAGTTTCCAAGTCATTGCCTGATCGTGAGAACAGTCTTTTTTTTTATCGCTAAACTTAGCTTCTTTGTTAGTAAATGAAATGGGTCTATTTTCTCTTTGTAGGGACAGAAAGACCGCAGACATGTGATTGTCACGCGACGAGGGACCACAGACTGGCTCCCACCCTGCTTGCCTGCCTTACCTTCAAGGGATTACCGTCCCAATCATATTTTAGTCAGACTGTCAGATTCTGGAGGATGCGGGCAGCCAGTGTGACCCAGTCTGGTGTCTGTAAAAATGCACCGTTGTCGATCTGACTGTAGCAGCCTTATACCTCTGTCAACCTGCAAAAAGTGAAAGAAAGAAAAAAGTTATCATACATACACACAGTCAACGTTTAGCAGAAGAGAAGCGATTGGGTGGCTCTGTTTTTTTTTTAATCCCTCCCCTTTGTTTCCGGGGGATAAATGCAACAAAATTTCTCCTCTCCAGGTTCTTTTACGCCACACGCACAAATCATGGATAAGGTGGGGAGCGCCAAACTCCCGGCAAATCTGGAGTACATCCAGTATGAGCACCGGCTTGAGTCTCAGTATCTCCCGGCCATCCGATCGCTCATCTCAAAGGATCTGAGTGAACCATACAGTATCTACGTCTACCGTTACTTTCTTTGCCAATGGTCTCATCTTTGCTTCATGGTGAGTGACTAGATGCTCAAGTTGGGCATTTTACACCACCCGCTAGTTTGGCTACCCAGCTGACTGGTTTTCTTAGGCACTTGACCCTGCAGACTCGTCTCTGATTGGAGTCATCGTCTGCAAGCTTGAGGTGCATTCCTCTCACTCGCCACCGACTCGCCGTGGCTACATTGCTATGCTGGCCGTGGCAACTCCGTTTCGTGGACATGGAGTGGCCACTGCCTTAGTGAAAAGGGCTATCGAGGCCATGGCAAACCGTAAGGCCGATGAGATTGTCCTGGAGACAGAAGAGACAAACGTACCCGCTATGAGACTGTATGAACAACTAGGATTCATCCGATCGAAGAAGCTACACCGTTATTACCTAAACGGTAACAGCGCATACCGGCTCGTGCTTCCTCTCAAATCTATGGATAATAACGATAGCCTTTCATACGATGACAACCAAGCCATCTAGTTGGCCGGGGGTGCATACGCTGTGTTCTGGGATAGGAAATGCAGGCATGCATGGTTAAATGATATATCAAGAGCATTACAGGGAGTCGGCGTTGGGATTTTGAGGTTCTGATTTACTCTTCCGTTGCCTTTTTTCCTCCGAAAGAGCCTCCTTTGGCTTATGTTATAACTTTTTCGCACAGTACCACACACAAACAGAAAACTGATAAAACAATACATTGCGCCGGAACTTTGTCAACTACCCAAGAATTGGCATCCATTGTTATTAAAATCGCTTAACAGCTCGTCTTCACCATCTGGAATGACGATATACCCTCCCGTTAGGTTGTCCTCTCCATCTTTAGACACTTAGCCCAGAAATGGGTCAGTAGAGCTATATATGGAAGCTCTGACACCCCACGGATTTCCAGCAGATATCCCAATGTAGGTAAATGCATCTTTATCTGTTAATCATTGCTCTGTAGAGATTGTTTGGTACGTCCGCTCACCTGGCTTATAATATATTGGTCGACCCCGTGCTTCGACTAATCTTAACTCTCGCAGCTTCTGCAACACTCGCTTTACATCGGCCTTGTCGGCAAAATCTGCTGTATATACGCACAGCAACCTGTCTTTACGGGGATCTTGCGTTTGAGACCGTGGAGCAACCTTGGCGGCGATTCCAAGTTCGTTATTGGCCGTGGCCTTTGCGACAATCTCCCATACTTCATTCACTTCTGTCCCCGAACAGAAAAGCATCCACTGCCGAAGCCATTAGCATCAACTAAAGGACTAATAAAGAAGTATTGGTAAATCACGACAGCTTACCTTTCCTGTTCTGACTTTGCCTAGATGCGCTAGGTGCAGGATGTCATCAACGGCTTGCTTTCTTTCTTTCCCCACTTCCTTCTCGATGAACTGCTTTCGCTTTCCTGACCTTTCCATGCCCTCGATAAAGGTGGTAATTAATTGGAGTCTTTCTAACCCACCCGCGGTAATGAGTTCCACTTTGCTCCCTTCCTCCTCTGGTGCTTCATTCTCGTTACCTTTACTAAACTGGCTCTCGCTTTGCTGTTTGTGAACCCGACGGATGTAAGGATTGCAGATGTAAATCCATGGACATTCATTTGTCTGATCCGTCGTTGCGGGCGGCAGTCGCTGGATAAAATCATCGACAGTCTCCGTCAGTTGCCATGCATATGACACGCCAGCATATGGGTTGTGGAATTGAGTGGCCCCTTCAGTGAAGTTTGCTTGGCGTTGAGGCCGTCCAGGATGCAGCCGTTGCTGTTCAGCCCACAAGTTGATGTCAAAGTTGTTCACTCTTTGCTGAAGGTGGGACACGACGGCGGCGTCACCTAAGATATGTGAATCAGAGGGTTAGTTTTTAGTTTTATGAGTGTCTTGGTATACCGTAAAAATCCGAATCCTCCGAATCCATTGTTGATGAAAGATGGCAGAGCTACTCGACGGTGCCCCTTTCACTATTGGCGATACCGGATGATCAGACAACGCTGGCGTCTCTGTAGAGCAGAAGATAGGCTGTGGATAAAGGGCGTGTATGTAGCTCGAAGCAAACTTAACGAGCCCAGCTTCTCAAAACACTTTTTAACCAACAAAAAAATCCTTTTATGCCGACGATTTCTCATCTGCGATTCAGAGGAAAACAAAAACGGGTGTGACAAACAGATGATGTGTGAGAAAAGCAAAGTAAATAGATAAATACTTACCAAGACATGGTCGACGGGAAGACGCAGTGTTGAACGGGATCGACGGGACCGACCGTGCACATGCCCGGACTTGTCTGCTGGTCGCTGGATTACGGGAGACCATCCGGTAGGGATGGATAGCTCCACTATCGCCAATGACCCGCCATCTTGTTGCTGAAGCAAACCCTGAAGATCCAATCATTTTGCCTGGTGCAGGCGTTTGCTTTGTTTTGTTCTTGTATTATTCAGTGACGGCAGCCGAGCGTCTCCTTTGAAAGTTCCCCGGCACCAGATATTCGACACTTGACCCTTTTCTCTCACCGACCCCTTGCTTTTCGCAATTAGATAAAAAGAGTACTCCGTATGGATGCGTTACAACCTATCGCTTCGCTGCATTCGCAGATATTAGACTTGCCACCAAGCTGTGCGCAATTCTGCCCCGCACACCCGGAATATTTGGTGGTGGGCACTTATAACCTGGAAAAGGATGAGGATGCAGGCGCAGGCGCAGGTGCTGGCCTATCTACGACAGAGAAGTTTGAGCCATCAAAACAAGTACAAAATCGAAATGGTAGCCTCATTGTTTTCAGAATCGTTGGCAATAAATTGTAATCCCACACCATATTCAAGATGTTGGACAAACCAAGTTGTCATCGCTGACACGCCTTGCACTAAAACAGGATCAAAGTACAAACATTGTCACAGCCGTCCGCGTTATTGGATCTTCGTTTCTATCGGGATTTCCCCGAATATCAAGATGTATTAGCCGTCATTTCCAGCACGGGGACTTTGGCTGTTTTCAAGTTGGACCCTGTACATGATCCCGATGCGCCATTGAAACATCTTGTTACCAGTAGGTGTGAGGACCTGGCTGAGGATGTTCTCTTTTTGCAATGCAACTGGTATCCAGCTGTGCAAAGAGTAATCGCAGTCACAACCTCAACGGGCCTTGCAAGACTACTTCACCTTGACGAGGAATGGCGCATCAGTTTATCAACAGATGTGGATATCCCAAACTCACTCGAAGCTTGGTGCATAAACTTTTCTCCAAGCGGCCCCGCGACTGAAGGGCAGACTCCAATAACCTCTATATATTGTGGTGGAGATGATTCTATCCTTCGATATACGAGCTGCTCCTGGAACGATGATAGCGATGAATCATCTTCTTTTAGCACACCATACGCCGCCTGTGCATTGAAAGGTCAGCATGATGCAGGCGTCACTGCAATCTTGCCACTGGATCTTAAAACGCCTCAAGGTGGCCGCCTAGTCATGACCGGCAGCTATGACGACCATCTGCGAATCTTTTCCATTCACGACCTGCAAGAATCGTACGGTTTAAAGCGCACACAAATGCTGGCAGAAACGAACCTGGGTGGAGGCGTTTGGAGGCTGGATCTGATTGATATCCGGACCAATAGCAGTGCCATAAAGATCCGGATTCTGGCGTCATGCATGTATGCGGGAGCGAGACTGGTTGAGGTTGTGACAGATAACGGTCTGGACTGGAGGTGCAACGTCCTGGCACGGTTTGAAGAGCATAAGAGCATGAATTATGCCTCTGATGTTGTGGTGTCATCTGGCATAGACAGTATTGACAAGATACGGGTTGTTTCTACCAGCTTTTATGACAAGCTACTCTGTTTGTGGGAGTATAATGCATATGTTTAGCTACCAACCCTGTCGACGATCTCAATGCTTGGGTATGCACTGACTGACTGACTGACTGGGTTGGAGCTACACTAGATAATAGGCATCTAATAGGTGGTCAATCTAAGCAAATACCTGCCTACCCGACTACCTACTTATCTACATACTTGCACGTAGTAGGTAAGTATGCATGGGTGCGGGACATGCGTGGGGTGCAGAATCATCCAGGGCGAGGGATATATGTATGTAATTTAAAACGAAATCCATGGGCACCCATTTGCCCCTCTCCAGCCTTCCATTGATGCCCGCGTAAAGCTCCACTAGTGGATGCCCACTGCCGTCAGGGTACTGCCAAGGTAGCTCGCAGCTCTTCAGCCTTGCAGCTGTGGCACCGTAATCTGGCAAGGTAGGTAAGGTAGTGTGTACTAAGGGTAGGAGGTGATAAACAGCTCAAGTCGTTCACACATGCGCAAGCAAAAAAACTGGTTTGCATGTTAGTAGGAAATCGGAAGCAAGGCACTGTAGCTTGATTGGTGCTGGGGGTCTCGTATGTCGAATCATCACAATTAACGTGCATCAATTTGCCTGAAAGCTCTACTATCCGAGATGAAGATACTTTTCGAACCTTTCGAACCCTTTGAACCCTTTCACCAGCTTGCCTCGTTTTCCTTTCTGCCAGCTGACCGCCTTTGAATTATCATCCCCAACTCACCGTTTTCGGCACTTTGTCTTTTCTCATTACTTCCGTCTGGTCTAATCAAGCTGTCACTTCTTGCGACCGCCAACTGTTTTAGCCTGGTGTGAATCTTTAACCTTTTATCGTTACCTATTTGGGACCCCGCCATCTCGTAACAGACTTTACCTCAACAACAAAGAGGCGCCAAACAGCATCTTGTACTTCTTCTTTTTCTGCTCCTCGTCCATTCTCCTACAATCAGCAACCACCCTCGATGCTCGTTCCCGAATCCATACATTACTAAGTTACTCTCGAGCTTGTTACGTGGGATTACAGACCCCGCTCACGCCGTGTCGAGCCCGAACAGAGCCGTCAATCGCACCACGTCCTTCTCCTCTCTCGTGCTGCGATCATGTCCGTCAACGGTGGCGATGCGAGCAACGGCGGGGGTGCAGATGTTCTATCTAGGATCCATCTAGCGCTCGAGGTAGTCCACAGTCCACATTCGACCAATGATGCCCGTCGAGACGCCCAAACCTTTCTCGAGCAAGTCAAGGACATCGCAGAAGCTCCCCTTCAAGGCTTCAAGCTCGCTTCCGACAAGTCTCAGTCACCGCTTGTTCGCCATTACGCTCTGTCCCTCCTCGAACACGCGATACGATACCGCTGGTCAACATATACGGAAGAGCAGGCTGAGGCTCTTCGAAATTGGGTGCTGGAGCTGAGTCAAGCTGTGTCTAAGGATGACCCTTCATACCTACGGAACAAGACCGCCCAACTCTGGGTTGAGGTCGCCAAAAGATGCTGGGGCTCCGAATGGATGGACATGGATGCCATGCTGGTTCAGCTGTGGCAAATTCCAGACTCTGCCGCTCACAAAGAACTTGTCATGTTTGTGCTCGAGACGCTCTCCGACGAAGTTTTCACAGGAGACGACTCGGTTGTTGCAATGAGAGAGGGCGTCCTTAGCAAGGCATGTGTCGAAATATTCACACCCACAGCGGTTCTCGTTGAAGCTTTCCCCAATCGACAGGCTGGCCCAGATGTTCGCTATGGGAGTGAAGGTTGGCTCAGCCGTCTCTCAGAGTTTCTAAACTACTGCATCCGCTCTGGCACCGAGGCGAATGATGAGGTCAAGGCATGCATTATCAAGGGCTTCTCCGTCTTTCTTTCCCTCATGCCATGGGCGATCCCAAGGGCTGTGTCATCTGCCCAGTGCGTAACTGTTATGACGGCTGGCCTAGCATCGCCTTTTATCGAAGTTCAAAAGGTAAGACCAGTCTATTGTCACAAGAGAGACCCGTTACTTGCTGACTAGTTGTTGTAGGCTGCTCTCGATGCTCTTCACTCGCTCTATTGTCGGACCAATTTCACTGATGAGGAGTTTCAAGATCTGGTTACTCCCATGTACAGCAGCTCATCTGTTGAGCTGTGCAAAGGGCTTTTTGAATGGTCAACGGTCAGTGCCGATGATATTGACGAGGATAAGTATCAAATCACAAAGAGGCTTTCAGAGGTATGCATACGGCGAATATCTGAATGGACATTATACTGATTGATAAATACGCAAACAGATGCTCTCAAGCCTTGGTGACTATTTTGATAAGAAGTTTACCCAGCTTCCCCACACCGCAGCCACAGAAGGTTTCCTGCAGCTTTTGCTGCAGGTAGCACAAAGCCAGAGTCTGATGGTCTCCATTCCAGTACTCGTATCATGGACAAAGCTCTTGGCTAACAGAAACATTGGGCCAAGCAATCTCGTCTCGCCTGTAATAGGGCCTCTTTTGGAGATTTGCAGTTCTAGACTGGTGCGATACGAGAATTTGCCAGAAAGTACATCTGATTCTACCTATCTTTTTCTTCTCGAGGATACCGACACGATACCTGAAAGACATGCATTCTTGGGCAATTATCGACGTTACAGCTCTCAGATTATCGAAGCTATTGTCCAGCTCAAGCTTGTTGATGCTGTGTCCCATATTCTTGGCCGCACAGAGCACATTCTGCAGCATCTCTACGATGGCCAGCCGTCTTTCAGCAAGCAAAACTATTTCAAGCACTCAATGCCCGTCTTACAAGTCGACTCCCATTTCACAGTTATAGAGGCTACACTTAAGGGCTATGCGAAGTGGAGGAGACTTCATCTTCGGGACAATCAGCAACAAGCGGCTGAGCTTGAAGCCAATCTGGAGGCATGGTGCAAGAAGCTTCTTGAGATGAATTTTGAAGATCCATTAATTAGAAAGAGAACACTTCAATTGCTCGTCTACTTCTCGACAACCGCTTTAAATAAGAACGCAGACTTCATGCTCAAGGTTCTTGAACATATAATACTGACTTGGCCCGCTTTGGAGCCGGAATATCGTGCATTTAATGATGCTATCAAGGACCTGCAGGGAGAAAGCATGATTGAGCTGCAACGTCTAGCATCTGAAATGCCCGACCATCTATTAGGAGTATATGAACAGATCGAAGCACGGGTAAATGAAATGATGTCTTCGGGTTCATTGGACGAGAAGCGAGCTCTTGCTTACCGAAGTTTCCTGTTCCTAATAATACACCGAGCGAGCATCATCGACACTCAGACCAAAATCCAGAAACTGGGGGAATTTATTGAGCCAGTGAAGGCGCAATGGCAGAATGAGAGTATTAAGTCTGCTCTCAAGTCTTACTCTGGTTTCTGCGAGCTCCTCGCTCTTGACAAGGCGCAAGCATACTTGGCTAGCCGCCAAGCACATACACTACAAGACTGGGGCTCAGTTGAACTTGATGCAGAAGGGCTGGCACTTCAGAATGAAATGGAAGAGCGTCTTAAAGTAAACAAATACTTCACCTGCTGCATATCTTTTGGGAAACATTACTGACATATCGATAGCAACTTCCGCTTCGCCCAACCAAATCATTCCTTGCTTTCTCTGTAGAAAGATTAGACAAATCCTCGGCGTCTTTCCAAGCCTCATGTGCTCTTTGGCAGGAGGGGTTTTCGTCAATATTGGCGGATTTATTGGAATTTCTGAGGTAAATATTTTGGGTTTGCTCCACGATCTCCTTGCTAATACTAACAATGCCGCAGTTTCGCACATGCTACACACAACCCTAACAATTGGACCGGCTTGCCTGTCGATATGCGGTCCATGGTGGACAGAGTACTAAGCGATCGATTTTGGCAAGCGGGCATCTCCGACGGAAGTAAAGATGATTTCTATGCTCGTGTTATGGATAAGAAGAACACGATAGAGGGTCTTGCCTCTACAATCCGTGGCTCTGTTCGTTTCGTCCGGGAAACAGCATACGCGATTATATATTGCATGAGCCGGCTGGATTTGCAGTTCTATGGATTTCAAGGGCTTTCACAGCCACTCTCCAAGGCTCTCTTCACTGATTCGATCTGGCTATCAACTCATCAGCAGAGTAACCTGCTAAATCTCGTCAGGTACTTGGTCGACGATTGTCCCGTCGATTACCGGGAACACTTTCTCCCACAGCTCCTAGCGTCGTGCTTTCGACAAATGGATGCAAAGATCAACACAGAGTGGCAGAAGTTGGACCAACAACAAACTATAGCCGCAAATGGGGAAGATGGACTCAAGGAAGAGATGAAGGCAGAGAGTATTCTCCGTCAGGTCACTTATACCGCAGTCGTGATGGTAGCAGATTTCCTTGATCCCACTAAACTAAGTATGATAACTCCCTCATCCCCAACGCCAGGAGTAAACGACGACTGACCTTCTTGCTACAGATCCACCGACTTTGAAAGCTCGTGCTCAGAAAGACGATGATACCAACGAAGACCCCGAGGATGCGTTCCCATCGTTACGAAGATTCTGTTTGACCCATCAAGAGATAGTAGAGCCGTTGCTGGTCTTCTGCACTCATGTCATCCGGATGAGAGATACAAGATGCTGTGGTATGATATTACGATTGTTCATCTCCCTGGTACCGGAATTCCATCCCGGACAAGGCCAGAGTCAGAAAAAGCCCCAGCCTCATCTGACAGAAGATGGCCGGGTTGCCGTTACGGCGCCCGTAATTGACACTTATCCGGTGTCGCCACAGATTGCATCGGCAATTCGAGAATACATTTCCCTGGATGTGTTGAAGGCCTGCATTACCTCTTTTCACGAGCCATATTTTGTAGAGGTCCAGAAAGAATTGGCATCACTGATAGCAGCTGTCGTGGTTCACTACAGCCCCATTACTTCGACGCCCAGTGAGGTGCTTCTGGCGTTGCCGAACGTCGACGCCACTGAGTTAGAGCGTCTTAGACCGTATATGGCCAAACCTGGATCGCATACCCGACAGCAGAGGGCTATCGTGTTAGAGTTCCTAAAGAATTTGAAAGGGGTAAGCGTTTCAGAGATGGGCAAGCTGAGCAAGAGCGCTGGTTTTAGTAACGCTGGTCGCAACAAAAAAACAACCAGGAGCAAGATGGCGCAGGAGTTCATGACGAAAAATGCATCTGATGGTGGTGCCGGAGCAGGCGCAAGAGCTGGGGAGACCCACGAGACTCGAAGGACCACACCGGATGGATTAGAAGGAGTTGCCAACCTATTCGAGGGTTGATTGAAGTACTGAGGATACCCTCTTAGCAGACACAAACCGTGACGATACTAACAATGATGACTATGGCTCGGAAAGTGCTAAATCTGAAACGATATGACTTAGTAGGAGCTTTTGCCCTATCTCTTTTTAATTAGCTCTCTCTTTCTCAAAAAAACAAACCAGCACCTGGGAAGCATATTAGACAGTTTATGCAAGGTCGGAGGTGAGGACAGGCCAGATTAAGGGGATGGAATTTCCAGCTATGATGTATGGAAGGGTCGGGGTGGTAGGGTATCGGGCATTTGGCCAGAATATAGACGAACACTCGTCTTTGCCCAAAAGATTAGTTGGCTATGAGATAGCTGCAGTAGCCAGTGCTGGCAATTTGTGCTTTGATGGGGTAATTCTCTCGGGGAACTAAGCTGAGACAGACATTTGACATGAGTGGTGGTGAACATGCGAATAGAACCAGTTGAAGCAACCCGCATTTTCTTCCACCACTTGCCACCAAGGGATGGCGATGTCTTTGCTATGACAACTGTTTATATGTGGTATTTCCAATTCACCTAGGATATAGATTTAATGCTCAAAAAGTAACTTGGATCTTATTTAAACACCCATACCTGCTTGGTGGATGTTGTCGCTTGTTGGCGTCGGTAATCGAGTACCGGATGTTGATCCATCTCAAACGCGTATTTCCCTATTCCAGAACAAACAAAACAAACGATCATTAATTACGGTAAGATGACAAGGTTGATGATGAAAAGAATGTCTGGCCCAAATACCCTTGCGCAAAAGGCACCCTTACTTAGACTTACTTGGGCATGGATATTTCCACAGTGTACCATCTATCTACTTGTAGGTAGTAGCTAGAGGTAGCACGACATGCTGGCCATTTCGAATTCACGGGTGCTTTGATTCTAGGGGGTATTCATGGGAATTTTTAGGTACATAATACATGTTGGGATCTTCTGCCGCTCGCCTGTTAGCGGGCCAACACATGATGCCTCTCGCAAGGTATGTTATATTGGCTTGGTCTCCAGTCACGATTGGATGATTCAGCTATCGGCTATGATTGTTCAACAGATAAACGATGGCCCGAGCATGGCGATCAAAACATAAGCTCTGGGGAGGAAGCCCTGCAAGAGAAATGAGAGAAGAGAAATCAGGATGGAGTAGATCTACACCAGGTCATGGAATGGAAGGGGAGGGGGGGGGGGAGAGAAAGCTCCTCAGGTTATCACAAACAGAAGACGGACAGGGGTTCCTATTGTAAAAATTACCGAATGATTTGCTACTATTCCGTACTCTGTAGCTGCAAGTAGTTAAAGAATGCATGTAATACTATGGCTGTGCAATACAGAGTCATGTATAATTACGATTCAATGTCCTCGATGTATCCGGCTAATCCTTCATCCTGCTGATGCACATGTCATGCCACATGCGAACAAGAGCTGTGATGCAGTGGGTTCTAATAATAGAAGCCGACGTTGTTGTTACTGTTGCGAGTAATGAGTTTTTTGTGCACCTCTCTGTACGTGTACGGACAGTTGGCTTGATTCCACGGGACGGTTCTACAAGCGTTGACCCTTAGGCGAGGTCCGTTTCATTCCCTCAAGCACTGTGGCATATGGGGAGATGTTAGACATGCTAGATCAAAGAACACGCCCAACATACCGTGTCTGAATGGAGAAACTGGCACTGTATCTGCTGCACTGATTCAACAAGTTTCAAAGGGCTGATTTTGCCCCCCCTCCTTCGACAGGCTACCCATCTTGCCATCCTTGCGTCCTACCACACATCAGCTTCGAAGGATGCAAAGCAACTCGTGGATGCGGTCCCATTCGTTATTCGGGATGAGCCACCAACAACCGTAAACCCTGGTTGCTGTCAACATGTCTGAGGCGTCGAAACAACTTTAGTGCGTGGGGTTCATTAAAAGAAAAAGGTTGGGCAGGCAGTGAGTGTACAAGTATTTATGCACATACTTGTAGGTTTGTTGCCTACCTACCTACTCACCTATCTATCTACCTAGAGGGCGTAACTGTCAGAGAAAAGAGAGATCCTTCCCATCAAGTGCTCATCGGACCGTACCTTACATACCCACCACCACTTGGTACCTACCTGCTGGAGCTAGCTGCCTTAGTACTTGCTTCCAGGCTTGGCTCGGTAATTCTGCTGTTCCGTCTATCCAACGTTGATTCTTCACCACCACCATCACCGTCATTGTCATCGTTGTCCTCATCATCAACACGCCTTTCTCATTCATCCCTGAAACTTTACAGTTTGGATTAATCTAGACTCTCAGCTCAGCTCAAACCAGGCTCCTGTTCCCCTTGCCTGGTCGACACGACCCGAAACCTCCGGGAAGAGAGCTAGGGCCAAGCAGTGCCCCCGTCGCTACACGTACCCATTCATATTCTCGCTACCCCGTTGGTCCTTGATAATCTCATGGGGAGCAGTCCCGCTGGCTCGGGAACCTGTGATTGATGAAGAAAATCAAGTCACTATCTGTCTAGTAATAAAGCAATTGGCCGTTGAGGTATGAGTTTTATCATTACCGCTATCCCCACTGTGACCATTTCCTTTACGCTTATCTCTTTGTAGTTACTCTTCTATTGTTTTCTTGCTCCCCATGACCCCAACCGAGGAGCAAGCAACATTCATCATACATATACATACCTACCTATACAATGACCAGCCTAGAACGGTACTCTACCTAGCCTAGGCAGGTAGTAGATGGATATCTCAACGTCCCATATCGCAACGAAACTCTCGAGATCATTTCGACCCTTTTATTTTTTTTTATTTATATTTATATTTATTTATTTCATGCCTTGCTCTGCGCCATCATCGCCAAACCGTCTGACGGGCTCAAAGTCATCCGATTATTATTTGTTGCACCATTTCCCGCCTGCCTGCCTTGTGTGAGGTTGAGCAAACGTTTCTGTCGTATTTGCCTGCTCGCCCCTCCCTGGACATTGCCAACTCGTCAGACCCATGAGGAATCAAATCCGCCTCATACCTTTACCTTTACCTCAACTCCCTTTCTGCGCCTCCAGTTCCAACAAAGAGATTACTAAAGATCATCCGTCCAACTTGAGTATGGGGAATTGAGTTGCATCTCATTGATACAGCACTCTTTTTGGCTCGCTGAATCCGGGGCTTCTACTGATCGGCAGCCAACTTAATCTATGTTGACAAGTTTGTTTGGCTGCATCTTCTATTGGCAGTCTGACTCCCAACTCTTCTTTTGCCACTCACAGGTTTCGGATTTCGTTTCCAAGTCTCTTTATTACAGCATATCGCGCCAGCCACATACCTGGAATATTTAGGCCTTCCCCCATTCTTTATTGCACCGCAGTCATTTCCGATACAAAAGGACCGTGTGTCTGACGGCCACGCAAGCTTTTACAATATTTTATAAAGTTTCAACTACGTATTTTCAAGCTCCTAATTCAGACATCCTACAAGTCGCTTGAGTCTTCCGAGTTGCATCAATATGGTCTACCAAGGGAAGCCCTCTAAGGGCTGCCAAATGTGTCGCTCTCGTCGCATCAAAGTAGGTCTTTCTTTATTCCTGTTGGATGCGATGTCCAACTGATCATTTTTCAGTGTGATGAGCAAAGACCTACGTGCGGACAATGTCAAAAGTCTCGCAGGCAGTGTCCCGGATATAAAGATGAGTTTGACTTGGTCTTTCGTAACGAGACTCAAGCGACAGAGAGGAGGGCAAAGAGAGCTTCCAAGAAGGCCTTGGCTAAAAAGACAGGCAAGGATGGTTCTTCGTCTTCAGACTCGTCATCGCCGATATCCTTATCACCTTCATCCTCACCTTCTTCCGCGGTTCCTATGTCGCCATGGCTTGTATCGCTTGCCTCGCGGTCCTCTTATCATGCGAAGACCTCGCTGTATTCACTATTCAGAACTCCGCAGCTCACGCTTGATGATCGAGCAGCCTGCTTCTTCATTTCCAACTACGTCCTCATTCCGCAACAGGGAAACACCCGCGGCTTTCTTGAATACGTCATACCTATTTTGACAGTGGAAAATGTCTCACCACCATTCAAATACGCATTTGAAGCTTGTGCTCTGGCGACGCTCGGGAATCATCTACCCCTCGCCGACGATATTGCGAAACGAGCGCTGCAAAAGTACACACAGGCTTTGTCTGCTGTTTCTACGACGCTTAAGAACCCGGGAACTAGACTTCAAGATGCTACACTAGCAGCGGTCCTTCTCTTGGGACTTTTCGAGAATGTTACAGCTCAACAACCTGGCATGTTTGCGTGGGGCTCTCATATCGAAGGTGCCATACAGCTCGCTGAAAGCAGAGGTGTTGGACAGCTACAAAGCAAAATTGGAATAACACTGTTTATTGCTGTTCGAACACAAATGGTAAAATGCTTTTTCTTCTTCTTGTTCTTTTTTTTGCCATTGAGTCTATTTGATCTCGTCGGCCTCTGCGGACTTGCTAACTGGGGCTTCAGATTATTCACACATTCAGCACGGCAAAACTACCGAAATCCGGGCTCACATGGTGGGCTAAGGAAGAAGCTGTCAGGGACAAATATGCATCTCAGTGTCAAGAATTGAACCTCCGCACGGGAGACATCAGAGGCAAGGTCAACCAGCTCATGGGAGAGCTGCCTCGAAATGAAGATACCATCAAGGTGATGCAAGACATGGTTAAAAAGGCGCAGGCAATTGACCGAGACTGTGTGGCTTGGGCAAAGTCGTTGCCTGATCACTTCCGATATCAGACAGTCGCGTGGGAACCACATGACACTTACAGCGATTATAGCAGGGCCGAGGTCTTCCCTGGCCGAATTGATGCCTATCAAGATTTGTGGGTGGCAAGCATATGGAACATGATGCGGTGTTCACGAATAATTCTGGCATCAATAGTGGTCCGGTGCACAGCTTGGATATGCGCCCCGATAGACTACCGATCAACACCAGAATATGCTGCTGCGGCGAGGATATGCATTGAAATAATTGAGGACATCATCGCCTCTGTTCCCTACCAGCTTGGATGGTTTGCCAAACACAAATACCTTCTCGAACAACCCAGTCTTTCACAGTTTGCATGCGGTTTAGAGGACACACCAAAAAGTTTGGCCGGGTACTTTTTAACTTGGCCCTTGGCTTGTGTTCAAGGTCAAGATTATACGACAGAACTCCAGAGAGCTTGGGTCAAAGAACGTCTGGTATATATTGGGAAAGAATTAGGGCTTCGTTATGCTCTGATGCTAAGTGAGGTATGTCACACACCATCCGTTCCCACCGTCTCTACTACGACTACTTTAGTCGACTGACAAAGCGAATGACAATCAGCTCGTCGTGCGAGCGCCTTCGATGCTGATTAGAAAAGACGGCCTCATGTCTCCGAATCAGCCTTACTCATCATTGTCAGCACATATACCAGGTGGTTCCGCGAGTAGTATTCTCGCCAAGCTGCAGGACGCCTTTAAGAAGGGAATGATTACTGAGCAGCAAATGACCGATATGGTTACAAAGGTGAAGGGTAAATTTGCCCAAACCTGACGGGTAGTTTGTAACAACATTACTGCACCTGGAGACGGGACCATATATTAAATGAATCAAGGTGAGGCGAAAATAGTAACATTGAGTCTTCCCTCAATGATGACACCAGCCAACAAGAGGGGAGGGGGGTAGGGTATCTCATTGGAGTTCCGGCGTAATGTTGCCTTCTTTCGACGGAGACTATCGTCAGCGTCGGGCATTGTTATATAGAGACGGGGACTAAGCGTGGGCCCGTTTTTGTGTTTCTATACTTGGTGTATGTGTAAGTAGTGTTCATTACGGCGATCATTGCCAGGACAAGACGTCAAGAAGAGCCAATGGGGATCTTGCTGTCATACGGATTCGGGGCAACGGAACAATAGCTAGCGATAGCTATGTATTATGTGGGTAATACAGCAGTTTGACGTTAATATTCCCTCGCCTTCACCGGCCATCTCTTATAAGTTGTTGGAGACCGGAAGCGACTATAGCAGGAATAGTTCCGCACAAAGTAGGAAATATGACCATTCGATACGATCCTAATAACATATATTCATTGTAACATCAAATATTCCCTTAACTCCTGCCCTGAAAAAGCATCCGAACTCTTTATTCCGCGCTATCCCGGGCCATGGTTTAAACCGGATCCTCTGATGGGTATACCTCTAATTGATCATCAAAAAGTACCTCGCACACTCATTTCATCGTCTTTGCTTTCTGATAAACGATACGGTTAGCCCAAAAAAAATTGATCACAGGCAAGAACGAGCTGTAGGAGGAGGTTTTCGGCGTACAATTCCTCGTCTTCTCGAGAAATGCCGAGATTCCAGGCCTTGACAACAAAGCTCTGGGTCGCGTCGACATATTTCTCGTTTGAAGTATCTTTAACTCCGACACGAAGGCCGTCCTTTGTGAAAACCACGTTATTGCGACCCATATTCTCAGAAGCGGTCTCTCTGATCTTGGTGAAACCGATGTAGATTTGATAGAGCACCCATCCACAACCGCCAACGAAGGCGAGAGCGACGAGGAGGGGGAAAATCGTACTGGAATAGGCGCAGTGTTAGATTGACGAACAAACTTCAGAGGAGATATCGTTAGAAATGGGGGGGGGGGTTCAATGGTACCTAAAGGTTGAAGCCATGGTTGTATGGAAATATGATGATGGAGGATGACGCGACAGAGATGCGATACCAAGATTTTGGCTCTTCGAGTTGATGAACTATTGGTGGGCGCAAACGGTGGTAGTGGTGGGGGGGGGAGGGACTTGTCGGTAATCAATCAACTCTGCCGATAGAGCAAGGAAGAAGAAAAAATGAAAGAAATAAAAGGCGGGAAAAAAGTGGGAGGCCTCAGTTTATAGGAATTGTCTGGAATGAAGTATCACGAGAGTGTCGTCTTGGCTAAGAAAGTACCTCTTGTCGACGGCGCATGGCCGCGGGCAGCCCATGTGCAATCCAATTCCGCCTCATGTGTGCGTGATTCTGCGGCAATGGACTGCGCCATCATCAAATCGGAGGGGTCATGCTTGGCTGGACTGGGAATAATGGCGCTTGGGGCTAACGGACACGCCATATTTGGTTGTACAAGCGGCACAAATGGTACAAGCGGTGCCGAAGTAGGGGCTGTGTGGACGGCTTCATATCCACTGTAATACTTGCAGTATCATCCATGGATGAGGTTGCATGGTACCTACAGGAGCCCCTCTCTGATTATGGCGGTGGGGTGGGAACGTTATGTGGCAGGGCTGAGCTCGGAGACCAGAACTATGGACGGACGTTTGCTCTCCAGAGCTATCAATAAACCACAAACTGTATCCAAGAGTCAAAGTCGCAGTAATTCCTACCTACCCAGGCCACTTACTTGTACTAGTAGTATGTATTGCTCAAAGATGACGCGAATTACGTATTATATACGACTGACTGGGAATATGACTGGAGTAATTCTCACCCTTCTCAACAGTTTGATAAAATATATCAATCACCAAGGTGCATTCCACATGTAATAATAAAACAATGACGACCTGGTAGAGTGGAGGACGCATGTACAAAGCCCCTTCCATTGTCTAACGGTATTTGGAAACCTCAAGTATATACCGCATTGGGACACACTGCACATCATCTCGAAATATGGGTATCCGCTGGTATTCCCATTGGATAGTAATCCTGAAGTGTGAGATGGAGATGTGAATTCCAAGTCCATGACAACTCGAATGCACTGGGCATCTGACCAATAGCATAGCTTTTAGGATCAATAATATTGCCGATCCGAAGTAACGACTAGATTGACCAACCAGCTTCTTTTGGCCCTTCTTTCCAGCCCCAAATAACAACGTGGAATTTAATGACGACTGTACGTACAAAGTTCAGATACAAAGAACAGATCTCAGGCTTGCAGTCCGTACACGTAGAGTCACAACTTTAATATCCAATCTGTCCTTTTCTTGTGAAGTCAAATGTTGTATTGATGATTTCTTATTTAATTCCATTCCATCATCTTACTCTTTCAACGTTTATGGCCATATTTTCTAGAATTATCAATTAATACTCAGGCGTCGTCGTCTCTTTACTGTGCTCTAGCCACCGTTTTACACCCCACCTTTTGTGGCTCAGAGGCGGTGTCCCAGTTGACCGGGAAAAGGACACTGTAGAACACTTCAGTTAGTGACAGCTTGCTCAACGAACTAACCTATCCACCAACATCCCGAGCTCCTCCCGCCTCTGCCTCCCAATCCAAACGCCGATTCCGACTTCGTTTTACCTTGTAATTCGATTGTCCAAATCGATCTCGGCATCTTCACCCTACTGCCCGATAGCGCCTGCAGTTATTGCAGAGCTGTTGTCCTTCCTGCCCTTGTGGCCCAAGCCCCCCTCCTCGATCTCCCGACATCGACTTCAATATCCTCGTCTGGTTGCGTCGCCATCTGTTTCTCTCCCGATTCGTTTACCATCATGTCGGCGCCACCTGGCGATGGCTACGGCCAACAATATGACCAACAAGTTCCACAAGAGGCCTTCGATGGCCAGGCTTCTCAATCAGCAGACCCAGCGGCTACTGGCAAGAAGAAGAAGAGAGGATATGCGGCCCAGGCTTTCGAAGTAGGCACCGGAGCCAATGCCGGTATTGGAGGCCAATTGCAAGGTGGAGGACAGCAATACGGTCTGCAACAGGCCCAGCCTCCCGCTCCTTATGGCGGCTATGGCCAGAGTGATCCTCAAACCGGCGCCGGCGCTGCGGCCACACCTGGTTATCAATATCCCCCTCAAACTGGTTACGGCGCACCACAACAGACGCCCCCCCAACAAACTCCTTATGGTGGATATCAAGCTCCTGATCAGGGATACCAGGCTCCCGGAGTTCAGAGCCAAGCTCAAGGTGTGGCGGGAATTACCCAAGGCATGGCCGGTATGCAAGTTGGTGGGCAGCCCCAGCAACCACCGCAGATGCCTCAAGGAGCTCGGCCCGCCCTCTTGAACCAGCTGTATCCTACCGATCTTCTGGCACAGCCCTTTAATGTCTCTGAGCTGGATTTGCCTCCCCCTCCCATCGTCCTCCCACCAAATGTGAGTAATGTTTTTGGCGTCTTTGATTATGAATGAGCGCATCCTAATGCCTTTACTCTTTAGACAAGTGTGACACCCTCACCAGAGGCCAATTGCTCCTCGCGATACATTCGCTCCACAATCAATGCTATTCCGACCACAAACTCTTTGCTGAAAAAGTCGAAGCTACCGTTTGCACTTGTGATCCAGCCCTATGGTGCTCTACACGATGATGAGGATCCGATACCTGTTGTCCAAGATCAGGTTATCTCACGTTGTCGAAGATGTCGAACATACATCAACCCCTTTGTGACCTTCCTTGATCACGGTCACCGCTGGAGGTGCAATATGTGTAATTTGAGTAACGATGTTCCTCAGGCATTTGACTGGGATGCTGCAGCGCAGCAGACTGTTGACAGGTGGCAGCGTCATGAGCTCAACCATTCGGTTGTCGAGTTTGTGGCTCCCCAAGAGTACATGGTTCGACCGCCTCAGCCCTTGGTTTATCTTTTCTGCTTCGATGTCAGCTATGCTGCTATTGCTAGTGGTCTCCTGGCTACGAGCGCCCGAACTATCCTCGACAGCCTGAACAGGATACCCAACGCGGATCGACGGACACGACTGGGCTTCTTGGCTGTGGATTCAAGCCTGCACTATTTTTCGATTCCTAAGGACTCCGACGAGAATGGTGAGACCAGCATGTTGGTCGTCAGCGATCTTGATGAGCCTTTCTTACCTGTTCCTCATGACCTTCTGGTACCCCTGAGTGAGAGCCGTCAAAGCATTGAAAAGTTCTTGCAAAGGCTGCCTGATATGTTCCAGAACAACCAGAGCAACGGATCGTGTATGGGCTCTGCGCTGCGCGCAGGACATAAACTCATCTCTGCACTTGGCGGAAAGATTGTTGTATTGACGGCCTCATTGCCCAATGTTGGAGTTGGAAAGCTGGACATGAGGGAAGACAAGAAACTACTGGGCACTTCCAAGGAGGGAAGTCTCCTACAGACCTCCAATAGCTTTTACAAGAGCTTCGCAGTGGAGTGCTCCAAGAACCAGGTCTCGATCGACATGTTCCTGTTCTCATCGCAGTACCAAGACGTGGCATCCCTCAGCAATTTGCCAAGATATACGGGTGGTCAAACATGGTTTTACCCCGGATGGCATGCCTCACGGCCTGAAGATGCCCTCAAGTTTGCATCTGAGTTTAGCGACTATTTGTCATCAGAGATTGGATTGGAAGCGGTGCTCCGAGTCCGTGCTACTACGGGCTTGCGCATGAACACATTTTACGGAAACTTCTTCAATCGCAGCTCAGATCTCTGCGCATTCCCCGCGTTTCCCCGCGACCAGTGCTATGTGGTTGAAGTTGCCATTGATGAGAATCTCACTAAGAACGTCGTTTGTCTCCAGGCCGCCGTCTTGCACACGACATGCAACGGAGAACGTCGTATCAGGGTATTGACATTGGCTCTGCCCACTACCACAAACCTCTCGGATGTCTACGCATCTGCCGACCAATGCGCCATCACCGCCTACTTTAGTCACAAAGCTGTAGAGAGAGCACTGAGCAGCGGATTAGATGCGGCCCGAGATGCTCTGTTGGCTAAGCTTACAGAACTTCTACAAACCTTCAAAAAGGAACTTGCAGGCGGAAGCATGGGAGGTGGCTTGCAATTCCCCGCCAACCTTCGGGGGCTTGCTCTCCTCTTCCTGGGCCTTACCAAGAATGTTGGTCTGCGAAAATCTGCTCAAATCCCCTCAGATATTCGGTCTGCGGCGCTCTGTCTTTTGTCCACGCTTCCAGTGCCGCTCTTGATGCGCTACATTTATCCTAGATTATACTCCCTGCACGATATGCCGGATAATGCCGGTGTCCCAGATGAGGCGACAGGCCAAATCTTGCTCCCCCCAGCGCATAACCTCTCATCAGAGAAGCTTGTTTCATATGGCTTATACTTGATCGATGATGGGCAAACACAGTTCCTATGGGTTGGTCGGGATACCGTACCGCAGCTGGTTGCGGATGTCTTCGGCGTGGAAGACCGAACCCAAGTTCACGTTGGCAAGGGACGAGTACCTGAGCTGGAGAATGACTTCAATGAGCGTGTAAGAGCTGTAATTCAAAAGAGCCGGGACCACAGAGCATTGGGCGTAGGAAGCATCACAGTTCCTCATCTCTACATTGTTCGAGAAGATGGTGAGCCCAGCCTCAAGCTGTGGGCGCAGACAATGTTGGTAGAAGACCGAGCGGATCAGGGAGTTAGTGCAGCACAGTGGCTGGGTTCCCTCCGGGAAAAGGTATGTGCTCCCTACGCTTGTCAATGATTACAGATTCACTAACATGGTGTGAAAATAGGTTGTGCAGTAAAAGCTTAGGTAAATGTAGATAAGGCATCGACATGACGGAGATTCAGGGTCTCCCGGGTTTAAAGGGGTGGTGGATAGGGGATAAATTATAGTCAATAGTTCGCGGGCAGCGCTTGATGTAGGGGGTGTGGAAATGATGTATTTGAGCAAGCCAAGTAGGCTTCACGTCGAAAAAAACATATAATTAAAAAGAAATTGCAAGTTAAGCAGAGTGTCTGGTGTTTATCGAAATGCAACAGCATAACTGAATGCGTATGGTATGGGATAAATAGAACCACGATGATCTCATTTTGTCACATATAGAAACGAAACTTACTTGTATCTACCCAGTACTGGTACTAAGTCTCGGATTTATAATATGCTTGATAATGTTGAGGTGATTCTTTCAGAACATGGATCACGACAATGCCGTCTCTCATATGTACTCACGTGAACGTTGCTTTTGACATCTGATTTAGAAACCAAGGATGGTTGCTGTTATCGTTGTTGCTGTTGTTGGTGGCAGAATAGACGAGGCACATATTCAGCCAATAAAGAATTAGGTTAGGCGCTTGGGAACAAGAAGATGATGGTAAGATAAATCACGAGCTACACATGAGTTTGTTGTTGGTTGGAACGAGTTGACAAGTTGAGACGAAGGCTGGCCAATGACGGGCCGAGAACAGGGGTATTCAACGTCGTGATGATAGTGGGGAGGGGAAAGGTGAAACCTGGAAGAGCTCGAGCGTTGCTCATGATGGGCTACCTGCAGGCAGAGCAATTTGCATGTATGCCTTTCAGTGCGTGAGTGTGTGTGTATGCATATGTAAAACTAGTACGGAGCAGAGAGGTGTGTAGATGGGAGATGGTGATGCTCCTATTAATAGAAGTACGTCTCAAATGCAACAAGACAAGACTGACCGGACTGTGTGAGCAGGCATCTTATTATACAAGGGACCGACCAACAACAGAAGCATGCTCCGCAGGATACAACCAGGTGGCCTTTCATTTAATACCACGTTCATAGGCAGATATCTTGAGCGCTTATGACGGCTCATTCAGTCATGTTAGATCTTTATGACATGAAAACATACATGTCAATACCACCGATTCCTGTTTCACTGGTTGTATTGAAGATGTTTGAGAAGGACTCTCTTGATACGAGGCACATCACGTCGTGCACTTGAGATTTGTAGAGGTACGACGGTGTACTAAGGTGGGTCCCGAATGAGAACCTCATTCATGCGTACTAGTACATATAATCGTATATAGTTTAATAAGCTACTCGAGTACTGGATACAACGTCTTAGACTGAGTTCGCTGAGACAAGCCCCCTCACGTACAAGTACCTGTAGCCGCCAGCACCATCACATCGCTCCACTTAGAACCAAAGGTACGACGTTATTCGCAAGACCCCGCAGCACGGCCCATGCGGCAACGGTACATAAGCTAAGGTACCTTTGGGACGGAAAGGCATTCAACACCCCGACCTTTTCCAAGGCCAGGTCTCTTTGATCTCCTTTGCATACCTTACTCAACTTTTTAACCAGGTCAGGACGAATAGCTGCTGTGCTTGCAGCGAAACTGAACAGCACTCTTCAACGCTGTGAACCCACTGCTTTGACTCTCGAGCGTATTTGCCTATACACATTACCTCGTATCGATCGTCCGCCAACCCACGGGATACTTACAATAGGTACCAAGTCCAAGTGGTGTGCATCCATCTTCCAGCTGCTTTTAGCTTGCTTATACTTTGTAGCTGGCGGGGCACCTGTTGGGCTTTCTCGTTTACCTACTCAACTCAGTACTACCAAGCCGTTTATATCGCAACGAATCCCTTGGCATTCATTTACCGCCTACATTCTTTCTCTTCGAACAGCATTACGACGCGACTTGGGCTCGAGTTGATCTTCAAACGCCAGTGCGACAGCTATAGCCAATAGTAGAGGCGACAAGATCCAGCTGAACATAACCTCATCACTGTCGAACTACCTAGAAGCTTTGGGCGATCCACGCCAACCATCTCACCATGGCTCGTGCGAATCCTCCTAACAATGCTTCGGCATCCCGAAAGATCTCGTTCAATGTCAGCGAACAGTATGATATTCAAGATGTTGTTGGTGAAGGAGCTTACGGTGTTGTCTGGTAGGTTTTGTCTATACAGCAACCCCTCACCTTACTCCTTGTCCATACTGACGACTCGTCTGCGCCCAGCTCCGCTATTCACAAGCCATCTGGTCAGAAGGTCGCTATCAAGAAGATCACCCCCTTCGACCACTCCATGTTCTGTCTGAGAACTTTGCGAGAAATGAAGCTGCTGCGCTACTTCAACCATGAGAACATTATCTCCATCCTCGATATTCAGAAGCCTCGAAGCTATGACACTTTTAATGAGGTGTATCTTATTCAGGTACTATCAACTATACCCCAACAATCCATAAAGCATGGAAGCCTTTTTGTTTCCTATATTAACTTGGAATCAACCACAGGAACTCATGGAGACAGATATGCATAGAGTTATTCGCACCCAAGATCTGTCCGACGATCATTGCCAGTATTTCATCTATCAAACCCTTCGTGCCCTCAAGGCCATGCACTCGGCCAATGTGCTACACAGAGATCTCAAGCCTTCCAACCTTCTCCTTAACGCCAATTGCGATTTGAAAGTCTGTGATTTTGGTCTCGCCCGATCGGCTGCATCACAAGAAGATAACTCGGGATTCATGACTGAATACGTTGCAACCCGTTGGTATCGTGCACCGGAGATTATGTTGACCTTTAAGGAATACACAAAGGCTATCGATGTATGGTCTGTGGGCTGCATTCTGGCCGAAATGCTGAGTGGAAAGCCCCTCTTCCCTGGCAAAGACTGTGAGTTCTATGATGGCGTGTTTTCTGACTGGAAGCCCCAATACTCCTTTTCGGCTTGAGCAAATATCATGTGAGGTTCAGTAAGATGAATGACGACTGACTAGGATTTACAGATCACCACCAATTGACTCTCATTCTTGACGTCCTTGGCACACCTACGATGGAAGACTACTACGGCATCAAGTCACGTCGCGCTCGAGAATACATCCGCTCACTGCCATTCAAGAAGAAGGTCCCATTCCGAACTCTATTCCCGAAGACGTCTGATCTCGCCCTCGACCTTTTGGAAAAGCTATTGGCTTTTAATCCCGTGAAGCGTATCACTGTAGAAGAAGCCCTGAAGCACCCATATCTCGAACCATACCACGACCCCGAGGATGAACCCACGGCACCGCCGATCCCCGAGGAGTTCTTTGACTTTGACAAGCACAAGGACAACTTGAGCAAGGAGCAACTGAAGCAGTTGATCTACCAGGAAATTATGCGGTAATTTGGAAGTTCAAGGGAACAGGGCACTTTACCGAGAAGGGCAAGGTTTGCCTGCAACAACTACGTTTTAACAGATGAATAGACGCTTATTTGAATGAATACCGACAGATGTGGTAGATTTGGGATCATCCGTTTGGTTACACGACTGGAAAGAAAGAAAAAAAAGGGAGGTGATGAGGGTGGATATATGATTCTGAGCCTATACACTGCATCTCAGTTTGTAGCTACGTCGCAACCCGCCATCGCGTTTACCTTGGTAGTCACGTAAATGTATTTAAAGCAAACCGATATATAAATCTTCAACTGAGCATCGTGAAGAAGGTAGTATCGTACGAACACGAGGTACTGCAGAGTATTACCTGATGCCCTCATGCCAAGTTGACTCTACAAACATGGGCATAATTTCATGACACATAACCATCCTTAAATGTGAGGCTAACTATCAACTTTAATGTGATTACGTTTCTTTCAATGAATATTCCTCGGCTTTCTATTTATTTAGGTAAATTTTATTCATCAGTGGCTCGATGCTCGTCCCATTGCCTTCAGCCCCCAACTACCAGTCAACACCCATGCCCAAAACAACTGGCGGGGTACCTACTATCTATCTAGCATCTACCGATATCCCCCACCCTGCGTCAGGATCCGCCTCGAGCCGCTAGAGGCTTCAACTAACGTGCTTGCATGTCAATGGTGAACAAGACTGAGACAACCTTTTCCACGACAACACACGTCGACCACTGCTACTGGGCGTTTCCCCTATAATTAAGCCTCAGATCTGCTCTGCGTTTTACTTTCTTATTCCACAGCCCCAGTCACCTTTCCGACGCACGGTCAACATCTGCCATATTTCACTCGACCGAATCCTGCAATCATATTCGAACAGTAGCCTGAATGTCGGCGACCGACTCAGCCGATACAAGGGCCAAGGAGATAGAATCGGAATATTTGATAGTATATCCAGGTTGAAAAAACATCGGGAATCATGTGGACAGGCATCATACGACGCTTCTCGTCCGAAGACGAGTCTCATATGGAATCCTATGAGCATAACCATCGCGGAACTCTCAACGACGGAATCAGCGACGTCTTCACACCAGTGAGGCGCTACTTGAGCCCCTTCCGCCCTCCGCCTTTGGACCCGGTCGTGCTTCACGGCTACAAGGATAACACGCCGAGCAGCTCCAAGCTGCTGACGGTCGCAGTGGCAGAGGAGATCCGCACAATGGTGCCGGAGCGCCTCCGCATCACGGAAGACTGGAATCTCGTATACAGCCTCGAGCAGCATGGCTCGAGTTTGGCTACACTCTATCAGAAGTGTAGGCACTATGCCGGCATGAGAGTGGGCTTTGTACTGGTGGTTAAAGACCAAGAGGGTGGTGTGAGTATCCATCTCTCTCTCTCGACCAATTTTCCGCGTTCCACCCATAACTAACCACCATAATAATAGACTTTCGGCGCCTACCTCTCCGAATACCCTCACCCGGCACCCTCATATTTTGGAAATGGCGAATGCTTTCTCTGGACCGCTTCGACGTTGGTATCTCTGCCACCACCTCCTTCCGCCGATACAACCCATATGACGCGCAGTACGACCCTTGCACCGCCCCAAACGTCTGGCACTTCGTCGCCAGGATCCTACGAAACAACCCCGGGTATTCGCTTCAAGGCGTTTCCCTACAGTGGCCTCAACGATTTCTATATCAACTGCGAATCTTCATTTCTAAGTGTTGGATCAGGCGGCGGGCATTACGGTCTATGGTTAGACGACGCTCTCGATGTGGGACACAGTTCCACTTGTGAAACCTTCGGCAATGAGCCTCTTAGCGACGCTGGACACAAGTTCAACGTAATAGGTGTGGAGTTGTGGGTGCTGGGTGCCTCGTAAGCAAAGGCTTGCGCATCAGCCTCCAGTGCTCTGCAATTAGATGGCCACGTTGGTAGCTGTCGGCCATTTTCGCTACTTTCATTTGTCCTGTGGGCTTTTTTCTCTTCTGGTTATTATGGCATGATTGGCGTTGTTGAGCCCTGATTTTTTTTCTCCCTTGTCTGAGATGAGAATGCCTACTATCTAATATGCACATATATCCTTGCATATATGTATATTCTACCAGGATATGATACAGAGGCTGCAGATTCCATCGGTAGAATAAATAAAGATACCGGAATGGAGGGGATGAGATCTTAGAGCTGGTGGAATGGCTTTAGATGAACCCAAGCTTCCTACAATACCCAAACATGAGCAGGCATCTTTTGTTTTTGCCAGCATAACCAGTTCCTTACCAATCTCCATTCCTACTTGCACTCGCAGTCATGGAAGTAGTCTATCCAGAATACTTAGGCATCACGTTTGCGTGTTTGGTTGTATTCTATTCTTCTTTTCTCATGTCTCACCTTTCGTTCTTCTCGACTCGAACCCGATAATACCTTGTATGACCCCAGCAGGAGTTGGTGTTTCTGCACAGACATCGGGCTCAAAATTAAAGCTATTGACGAGATGGTTTCTTGTGGTGGGACCAATGGTGGCAACAAAAGTCTTGCCATCCCGACTGCCAGGCGTGAACTTTCCGGTAACGTCATCAAGCACGCCAAGACCACGAAGCAATCCATCGCAGCCTGTTGGTGAGAAGACGACAACCCATCTCGAGGAATCGGATTGAGTTTCTTGCAGCACACGCTCCAAGTCGGCAGGAAATGACTCCATCACGCCGGTCCCATAGACGACTTCTTCTGTAACCTCAATCCTCTGGTTCTCAGCGAGCGCAGGGTCCATCAGCGTTTTTGGAATGATATCTCTGCGTTGCTCGCCAACAGGAAAGAGTAACGGTGGAAGCGTCGGGCGCTCATCCTTGCTATACCATTCGGCATAGTGCGAGAGAATGAATTGTGCGAGGGCATCGCCATTTCCTGTGTGGCCTCCAAATATCTGGATGGGAGGCTGCTGCGGCACGGCTCCAATGGCACGCGTAGTAGCAGGGCCTACGCTATAAATGGGTACATCTTGAAGATGGGGCCATTCTGGATCGCCTTGTCGAGTTCAGTCATACGTAAGTTAGCAATTGGAAAAATTATTTCTTGATGAGGGATTATGGCTTTTAAACGAACCATTCGCAAGATCTTCCTGGACGACATGTGCGAACGCTTCAACAGCTCGTTGTGAGGTGAATATTAAGCCGCCAAACTCGCAGTCCTGGTTTGCTCCAATCTGTCGCCTCCGGAGAAGAGACCAGAGTCTATCGATTCCCTTGTCTTCGAATCTGTGGAGGAGAACAGGGATAAAACGCGGGGCGAATTGAAAGCCGTCATGAGAGCTTGAGAGAAGCTCCTCGTACGAGTCTCCTGGAGTCGACTTTGTCTTGAGGAGCAGGACCGGTATCGGTCGCGCTGGAGAGTCCGCAGTAGACGGCATGGCGGATTGCCACAACCGATGACAGCATTCACACCATAAAACCAAGAATAGAAGTCGTTCAAAGTGGAAATCAGGCCATGTACGTTCCGTAGCATGTGGGAGCTAGGCCAATAGAGAGCGGGAGAGCCTATGGTAACATGATGCAGAAGGTGGGATGTTCGGCCTGGTGTGGAGGGGCATCGGAGTTGCTTATCGATAAGACGCTTACCCAAACAATTGTTGGAGATGGCTTCGTCCCATTCCAATCTAGAGCTGACAAATTCGCATTACCAGACTGCCAACTTTCCTATACCCCATCAACACCTCAAGCACTATTCTAATTAGCTCTCCAGAAGCTCAAGGACGCTACAAATTTTCTACTATCAGAATTTCTCAAGGTTAAAACTCCTGTCGCATACCCAATTACAATGGCGGACGATACTAGACACTTCGACGCCACAACATCCGCACCTCCAGTGGCAACAGAATCTATAGCTGGCACAGACCAGGGTCCAAAGAAATTCCCGAAGGGCGTTGTATTGGGAAAAGATGGCAAGCCGTAAGTCACCATTTCCATGTTCAGCTACGACAAAGCCACGCCCTCCTGGCCCCAAACCTCCATGATTGACCAACTTTGCCTAAACAGATGCCGAAGCTGTACGTCGTTCGCCTCCTGGGCTGCGCAAACTAAGGGGGCAGTTAAACAAGAAAGCGAAGCCAACAAGACAAGACCCACAATGGCAGTCAACGGGCCTCCCACAGACTGCCCTCCGGATGTCGAGCAACTTGGCCGCAGCACCTGGACACTTCTCCATTCCATCGCCGCTACATACCCCGAGCAGCCCTCACGCATACAACAATCGGATTTACTGAGCTTTGTTGGCCTCTTTTCCAAACTATACCCTTGCTGGGTGTGCGCTGAGGATTTCCAGGGCTATCTTGCCAAAGACAAGCCTCCAGTGGCCAGCCGGGCCGAGTTTTCGCAGTGGCTATGTCGCGCGCACAACGATGTTAATAAGAAACTAGGAAAGCCTGTGTTTGACTGCTCCCGCTGGGATGAGCGTTGGCGAACGGGTTGGAAGGATGGACGATGTGATTGAACATGATTTTTCAAGAGGCATCGTAATTTCTTGCCATTTTCATACTAACAGATGCCTGGTAAGGCTGTACGATAAAAGGCTTCGCACTATGTGTGTGTACTACTAAGAATGAAGCGAAGTAACTGGTGCATTATTGGCGTTTGGGAAAGATAGAATCTCCTGTCAATTCATTTCCATATGTATCACAAGATAGTAAGGGTAGTCAGTGGTAGTAGTGCGTGGGGCATGGTATGATGAAGCACAGGGCCATTACTGAACATACAGGAACACATTCCTACTCAATAAAGATCTGAATACACTCATCGTTTAGGCTAATTGAAGGCGTAAGTTGGTGGGAAAGCGCCTTCACAGGAACGAATAACTCAATCGGAATGAGAACAAAAATGGAACATCCATCAACAGCAAGGAAGGGCTGCATTTTGGTGGGAACCCGGGCGATCCGGATGTAACCCCATTAAGGTCCAGATAGCTACTCTATTACATCACTATCCATGCTGTGTCCAACTACCGGTCCATAGATAGCAGATGATGGAAAATGCGGTCATGATTGAATTTCCGCTTTCACGTCGAGTATTTCTATATACGGACTTTTGTAAATACTCCTTGTGCAACCGAGAACAACCGAATCGCGAAATCATCCGTCGTACGACTTTCAAGGTCCATTGTGTGATGCTATCTTAACAACACCACCACCTATATAAGACACTGGTGTTCCCGTAATCACAGCAACAAATCAAAACTGCAGGAAAGAACCAATTCATTCCATAATTTAATAAGGTTCATTAACTGTAAGTGGCGAACGCGGGGTCAAGATCACACCACAATCAAACCTCGTCGAACAAGGAGCTGAGGGGGACTCTCACTTACATTTATAGCCTCCTCATCAGGTAGCAGCAGAAGCGTGAGACGACAAGTTTTACACAAATCGTCCTCAGTCATGGCAGATATCAGAGTACAGAACCTTGAGCAACCAATCGACGTTGCTGAATACTTGTTCAGGCGGCTTCATGAAATCGGTGTCCGCTCCGTTCATGGCGTGCCAGGCGACTATAACCTTGTCGCTCTCGACTATCTACCAACATGTGATCTGAAATGGGTTGGGAGCGTGAACGAACTCAATGCTGGTAAGTCAATCCCTTGACCCACAGCCTAGATATAGGGAGTGTTCTACTTATCCGAAACGCTGACATCTTCTTACAGCGTATGCTGCCGATGGCTATGCTCGAGTAAAGAAAATAGGCGCACTCATCACCACATTTGGAGTTGGAGAACTCTCGGCCATTAATGGCGTGGCCGGTGCCTTCTCAGAGCACATCCCCGTGGTACACATTGTTGGCTGCCCATCTACCATCTCGCAGCGCGATTCAATGCTACTGCACCATACCCTTGGCAACGGAAACTACAATGTTTTCGCTGAGATGAGCGCCCAGATCTCCTGCGAGGTTGCCAAACTCAACAACCCAGCTGAAATCGCTGCCCAGATTGACCATGCACTTCGCCAGTGCTGGATCCTCTCCCGGCCCATCTATATCATGCTTCCCACCGACATGGTCCAGGCAAAAGTTGAAGGGGCCCGGCTTCAAACTCCAATTGACCTTTCTGAGCCCGAGAATGAGGCTGAGAGAGAAAACTATGTTGTTGACGTGGTCCTCAAGTATCTCCGTGCGGCAAAGCATCCCATACTTCTTGTCGATGGTTGCGCAATTCGCCATCGTGTCCTTGACGAAATTCACGAGCTGATTGAGAAAACCAAGCTTCCTGTTTTCGTTGCACCCATGGGAAAGGGTGCAGTAAATGAAGAACTTTCTTCATATGGTGGTGTATATGCTGGTGAAGGATCATATCCTCCCCAAGTCAAAGACATCGTTGAGTCCTCTGATCTTATCCTAACTATTGGTGCTCTCAAGGTATACATAGCACTTAACTATCCACCCTGTTTGTATGAGTATCACTGATGTGGCCCGTTCTAGAGCGATTTCAACACAGCCGGCTTCTCATACAGGACTTCACAGCTGAATACCATTGATCTTCATAGTGACCACTGTGTGGTCAGATACTCAACATATCCTGGCGTTCAGATGAAGGGTGTCCTGCGCCAACTTATCAACACGATTCAGGTGAATGAGATCAATGTGCAGCCTTCACCAACTGTTCAAAACGAAGTGACCAAACACCTTGATGAATCACCGACAATTACTCAGGCTTGGTTCTGGCCACGGGTCGGCGAATTCCTCAGAAAAAACGATATCGTCGTTACAGAAACCGGTACTGCCAATTTCGGCATCTGGGATACCAAGTTTCCCTCCGGTGTTACTGCACTCAACCAAGTGCTCTGGGGAAGTATTGGATGGTCAGTTGGCGCCTGTCAGGGTGCTGCACTCGCAGCCGCAGATATGGAGGTCGATCGAAGGACTATACTCTTTGTCGGTGACGGGTCTTTTCAGCTTACAGCCCAGGAGCTGAGCACTATGATTCGCCGTGGTCTGAAACCAATTATGTGAGTTGCCTTAATACCCCAGAAGGGGTTATAAAGCAATTTTAGTTATTAACAGCATGTCAGCTTTCTCATTTGCAACGAAGGATACACTATTGAACGATTCATTCATGGCATGGACGAAGAGTACAACGATATTGCCGCTTGGGACTTTAAGGCGCTTGTGGATGTCTTTGGAGGAACAAAGACGGCTAAGAAGTTTGTTGTCAAGACCAAAGATGAGGTCAACAAATTGCTGGACGATTCATCGTTCGCCTCTGCCAATTGTTTACAGTTTGTCGAACTATACATGCCCAAAAAAGACGCACCACGAGCTTTGGTTATGACAGCCGACGCAAGCGCAAGGAACAATGCGAAGAGAATATAATGATTGGTCGTTGAAGCATAGCAACGCTCAATCTCATGGAGCAATGGTAATGATAATACTTAGTTGCAAAGCAATCATTCCGAGGCAAGCAATGGGGGAAATAGCAACCATCAAAAGCCCACTATAGCATCTAAGTAGATGAACACTTTAATAACATGTTAATTGGTATAATTATAAACTTAGATACAATGATTTAAAAAGTTGATGTTGATTCTACTAATGCATGGCGGAAACCACCACATGATGGTACCACTATAGGGTAGGTAGTAGAGAATTGAGAACCTGCAAAATTCGACTAGCCCCACTACATCAGCAAAAGGTTATATCTTACACAGAGCTTCACTTTATTCTAACACATCATTCTCAATAATCTTACCCAAAACTGAAAGCTATGTCGGAAGCTAAGTCAAAAAGAAAGAATGGAGCTGGTGCCTCACAAGACGGCTCGGCGTTCAAAAAAAGAAAGGTTCGTAATTGAAGCAAGGCTGCATGAGGCTTCAAGCTGACTGAACTTATTCTCATCAAGGAGGGCACTGCGGGTAGATGGAAAACACCTGCCCAGATGGCCAGACAGGCTGAGAGAATAGAAATGGGCACGGCACTCGAAGTGGGGGATGAGGGCATTTGGGTCACCTATGCCAGAGGCATGAAGGGAAAGGCGGTTCGAGAATTCAAGCAATTGTGCGATGAGGTAAGTTGTAGTGTTGATACAGGGTGGGCAGAGTATTGGTGACTTGACGTTAACGGTTGACTATAAAGTATGGAGAGAAGTTATATGGTATCAAGCCAGCTACTGCGGAAGACGAGGGCCAAGGTGGGGGGGATCAGGAAGAGGATGAACAGGACATTGAGTCAGCCATTCAACAAGAGCTCAACGGCATGAAAGAACGCCAGAAGCCCAAATCGAGGCAGATATTTTCACCAGTCTCTGTTACGATCGAATGCGTCTTCTTCATGAAGACAATGAAACCGGTAGAGCCCGTACAACTGGTTCGCAAAATATGCGAGGACGCCAAAGAATGTACCAATCCAATGCAGCGTAAATGCCGTTACATCAACCGCATGACACCTGTGGTGGATGCGGAAAAGGCGACGGAAAAGGGCATCAAGAAGGTCGTCCGCAGAGTACTAGAGCCGTACTTTAGCCTAAAAGAAGACACGGAGGATGTGGAGGATGCTGGGAATGCCAGCAAGCCTGATGCTACGAAAGTTGAGGAGACACAAGCGAACCAAGGCACCTCAAATATCTCGGTGAGTTAACCTAAGCATATTAGCTGGATGTAGGGAATTTTGAGCTAATGATTGACGTCTCGACTAAGTATGCAATTCGACATAACGTCCGGAATCATACTGTCTTCAAGTCAAGTGAAGTCATTCAGATGATTGCTGCCATGATCCAGCCCTCACACAAGGTCAATCTCACCAGCCCGGATAAAGTGATTCTGGTTGAAATATTTCAGGTTAGTGAATACACCCTGTATATGATGTATCGGAGCCTGAAGGGCTAATTCTCAATCACGTGTAGATGTTCTGTGGCATTTCCGTTGTCGATGCCAAAGAGTGGGAGGATCTAAAACGCTATAACATCAACGCCCTTTACGGGATGACGGCAGAGCAGAAGAGTGGAGGGGGTGGTAAGAAGAACGATGAGATAATCAAGGCTGCCCCCTGAAGGATAGAAATGACAATGCCACCCCAGTACGTAGAAGGAGGATGATTAGAATTTGTGTGTTGACGTTCAAACCATGGAGATGTTGGGCTGATCCCTATAATTTTTCTGTGGTGGATTCAGGATACCCGGTATCTCGACAACTGCGCTAGAGTTAGGATCTACATGAGGCGGACTGTGATGCTTTTTTCCCTTTGCCTATCTTCTTCTTCTTCTTCTCTAAGTCAAGAAAGAAACAAAAGTTCCCGAGTGAGAGGGGAGAACACGTCAACTTGATATGTCATCTTGGTGTTGCGTGCATGCGGCCAGTTGCGATTGGCTCTGCTGCAAGGGTGAGCGAAGAAATATGAAGTAATAAGCCCAGTGGATACACACATGGTCAAGCCACTATTAAGTTCCATGTTCAAATAAGAATATAATGTGTAGATGCCTGGGAGATTTCCGGTGCGCGTACTGGGTACTCCGTATAATCCGTCCATGCATATGAACTATCTGTGTTGCCGTTGGGTGAGTTGTATGAATGTCTTAGCATGGCAGGGTGTTCGGCAAGCCTGTGTGTTACGCAAAGTACATCTGGGTACGACTGAGTAGTGAATTCTCCTCCGAGGTTACCTGTCTGGTTAGAAGTAGATAGTTGGATAGGTACCTACCCATAGTAGTAGTAATCAGTTGCGGCCGTAAGCTTACAGGATGAAACTGGGCGTTAATCCTTTCCAGAGGCAAATGGAGGAGGTTTGCCATTTTCGTAATTCCAGGATTGGGCCTCATACCATTACACCCTTCATAAAGAGGTAGGTATCTACGACAAAACGTTCCAAAATGTATCGAGTACCAGGTACGATACCATGTTCGTGCACCGACTCTGTCTGTCTGGCTGTATTATCCCTGTAAAAATTCGCTTATTTCGTCCAATCAGAAATTTCCCGTCTCGCCTATTTCGGTACCAGTCCGACACTAAAGCATCCATCCCTGCCATTGAATGCTTAACTGACAGATCCATGGATTCATTGATTCATTGATTGAATCATTGGGGGGATCCAATTCGGGGCCGTCCAATATCGACTTAGCCTCCCTCCTCCTCCCTTTCATGCCGCCCTCCTTTCCTTATTACTTAGGCACGTATGGATCCTGTTAACAAGCAAACGGAGGAGAGGCGAAGGGATCATCTGTAGAAAGGACAAGGTAGCATGCTGAGTACCCAGCAGCCGGCAGCCAGCCTGATGACCAGGTCCTGAGATTACTTTGTCCTACCAACCTCAAATAAGATGATCCCAGAGCATTCATACAAGTGCTTGTAGGTAGGTGTTGGATACTGCATCCATTTACACCATTGGGCACACATGTCTACTCGTTGGTAAGCTCGACGCCCTTTTGGCGACTTTGTTTCTTCCTCGTTTAGTATCCGAGTCCCTGATCCCAAGTCGGTAAAGTGTCAACAAGAGACCTGCAACTTCGCTTGACAGCGGCCAATGGCGTGTGCCGCAATCTCATCTCAGCCGCTTTTGGCAGCGTCCGTCCGTCATCTCGCCAGTTAATTAATCAATCACTCAATCAGTCTACCACTCAATCACATGGAAAGGCGGAGGAGGATGAGGAAGCTGTCGAAACACTGCCCCCCCCCTTCCCTTGGGCAACGAACAAAGCCCCTCTCTTTGCTTCCTATCGGTGTTAACAAACAAACAAACAAACAAACAAACAAACAGACAGACTCAAGCTTAGACCAAGTTTGGCGCCACCGGAAAAGTCCGACGACAAAGAAAGAGACACACATGCACAAACGAAAAGAAAAAAGAAGGAAAAGAAACGTTGGTCGTCCTACAAGTACGTAGATGATATTGACCCCGGTGGTGTTGTCTTGTTGGTCTCGATGCCGAGCATTTCAATCGAACCCCCCCCCCCTTGACACGCACACACACACACCGTTAGGTATTGGATGGAGGAATGACCCAGCCAGGCGGGAAAGTTTCAAGCTTTAGTGCAAAATTTCTTTTTTCTTTCTTTCTTACTACTATCGCTTTTTCCTTCGGAATGATTCGCTATCCGGCATTACTCTTTCCAGGGTTTTGCGCATGGCCCACTGTCGCATCACGAACCAAGTGTGTGACGGACTAACCTCACAACTGGGAGGCTGATGACTGTTACTGTTCATACTTGTAGATGGATACCTAGCCTACCTTGTTCATTCATTAACTTACTCATCCATTCATACATGCTATCTTGCATCGGTAGAGCTGAAACCGTCAGTCAACGACTATTTCGGCCTTTCCTCCACCCTTGGTTCTTGGGCATACCCGGCGGTATCGCTTCTCGTACCTCGGATTTTACCTTGTATGGGTTTCGTTTCATTTCACACCTCCTTCGTTGGCAGTGATCGATGAGAGCTTCCTAAACTGCGACTTGTTACAAAGATTTCCCCTACTGGCTCTGTCAAGTTTGGGAATGTTGCCGATGTCATGTTTGTTCAGTTTACATGGGCCTCTTTCCCCTGCCTTTCTTTAAGACAGTCTTCTCACCCATCACTCTCCCTTACCCTTACTCTTCCCTCTCAATCTTCGGCAGCTCGCTCGCTTCACTTAACTACCTAGCGCAAATCAACGTTACTAGTCTTTCGGCTGACATCCCAATTATAAAAACATCCATGCAAGCATGCACGAGGGGCGTGTCCAGTGTCGTCTAAGCCATAAGCAGCAAGGAAATTAAAGAAGCTCATACCGATGTTCAGTGCCAATAACAACGTCATTCTTAACGTCTGCCGTTATTTCAGCTGTTGGCTCTGGTTCCGACCCACTGTTATCGTGGAGCGATCTTCGGCTTCGTCTCTCATCTTCTGGCTGACCCCCCTCCGACCTCCACCTCCATCTTCTCACCCCCCGCCCTTGGGACACGGAATACTCCTTGGTGTCGAAGCGACCTCGACGGCAACGTGGTCTACGTTTTGTTGACCCATCTCTGACAGATGCCGGACTAGTCTCTTATACCGCTTTTCGGTTCATGCGTTTAGCATATCAACTCCACTCATATATCTGCCCGACATGCCTTTGCCCCCTGCCGTTCTTCTCTCTACACCTTACGTCGAAATTTACAGTTCTTAATTCGCAACAGTCCCGCTCCCGACGGCCTTCTAAATTTCCTAGAGTTCCATTACTCTCACCTGTTTCTACTACCATATCGCCCTCTTGAATGTGTTGGATGATTTCAGACCCCGTTTCTTCAATTATGACCAGGCCATCACCGCGAGAAATGGCTTACAATGGTGCTCATAACGACTTCTATGCCTCACAAACCATCAACACACAGGAACAAACTCTTATACCTGTCTACAACACCTCGCTCGCCGTACCAATAAGAGACCTTCCCATCGATATAATAATCCAGTCTTTGAGCGATGCAAATGTACATCAATACTCCCTCGAAAGCCTCGAAATCATACCATCCGGCCGCTTGCACATGCCCTTCTTCATCAAATGCCATGATGGTAGTCAATATGTTCTTACTCTGTCACCGCCGGCTGGGGTGAGACTCTTGCGTCATGAGCGTTTGTCGATCAAATCAGAAGCTGTCGTCTTGCAATGGCTGTCTAGTCTTTCGATAAAACGCCGGACAAACTTGAGTGCCATTATTTCCCATGAGCAAGGAACATCAATCAGCATCAATGGTGTTGAAAATGGTTTAGGTCCCCAGTCCCTGGCAGGAACCTTGCACGACTACCTGCCAAAGCTCATTAAACATGGCTCAATAGATGTCGGGGGCCATGCTCTGTACAACATCAGCACTCCAAGTCTAGGCATAGCTATTTCGAACCTGCCAACGCCTCTCTGTTTAGAGGAACGCGAGGCTGTTGACTTTCAGACTGGCCAATTACTTCGCCGCGTTTCGCTTTATGGTTCCCCCAACCACATGTTTGGAATGGCAGCCCACGTTTTACCTCAAATAATCACGAGAACAGACATCAGCCACCGACGCAACAAGAGCATAGAGAAATCCAACTCTGACTGGAGATCTGACTCTTGGTCAGCAGCCTTTCATGTTCTATTGGAATCTGCCCTGCGTGATGCAGAAGATCTTCTTCTTATGATATCATATGACCGAATTAGATACCAATTCAACCGCTTCCGGCGGTTTTTGGATGCGGTTACTAGACCATGCTTTGTACCCATCGATATCGGAGACGATACGAATACACTTGTTCAGAGAATTGAGACAAATCAAGGCATGTGTTTTGTTAGGAATGGCGCACAAATCTACAACAAACGATGCACTGCTCCAAGTGCACAAGCGCAAATAAACGTCACGGGGCTCCGGGATTGGAGTCATTGTATCTTCGGTGATCCACTAATAGCCTCTGCATTTAGCACAGATCCTACACCTGCTTTCATCCGCGGGTTTCATACACCTTTAATACAGGCAGAAGAAGGAATGGCCGATTATTCATCAAGTCCAGTTGCGGATCAAGGATGCGCTCATGTTCGTCTCCTTTTGTATGAATGCTTTCACTCTGTTGTGGCAATTGTCAAGGAGACATATCGCTGGAGTCATGGTAGTCACACAAGAGAGCTGGCTGGACGCAAAAAGCTCCTAGACGCTCTGGCAAGACTCGATAGCCTCGATAATGAAGGAAATCCAAAGCATGAACGGCCGAGCATAGATATGGCATTAGCAAAAAGGCTCAAACCGGGAGCATACTGATATATAAATCAGCCAGTATCATAATCATGATCCCTAAAAAAAGAGGAGGGGGGGTGTATATGCACACTGCGCGAATTTCATTTCTGCATTGTATATAATCATGTAGAAGACCTTTTACATAGAGGAGCGATCCAATATAGTTGCTAATATGATTGTATATTATCATAAGGATGGAGTTGCGTCTTGGTCCTTTCAGCCATCGCTTCCGTCATCCTCATCACGTGGAAGTTGAAAGCCCATAAGGCCCATCAGGTTTCCTGCTGGCCCCGCCATGCCCGCCTGACCTTTGAAGCTTTCCAGAAGATTCTTAGCCAGATTATAGTCGATATCAATTTCCTCATCACTGTTCTCTTCAACTTCTTCGTTATCTGAATCTGAGCCAGACCGTCCCTTTCGTTGCCGGGGTTCTGCGTTATTCTTAATCGTTGGCTGGGTTGGCTGAGCATCCAACTTGAGGGCGCCGAATTGCTTTAGCTCTGCCTCCATCTGAGACGAGAGTTCTCGAATCTCCTGCTCTTCATCATGACCACTGGTGGTCGAATTATCATCCTTGTGTTGCTGCTCCTCAAGATTGTCACCAAGGCCCGTGTTGGCCTGGTTTGGTTGTTTTTCGGACTGTCCCATCATCTCCCTCAAGAGCCTTGCAAAATTCTCTTCGTCAAAGTTGATGTCCTTGTCTTCGAACTCGCTGTCCTCCTCTTCGTCTTCGCCGTTGTCATCACTCTCTTCACTATGAAGTGCGGCACCATCCAAGCCAGCATCATCGTCTTTAAGAAAGGCTTCAAATCGCGAAACTATTTTCCTCAAATTTTCTTGAGTCTGCGCATCCCCGAAGCCTGAAGCTCCTTTTTTTTGGTCACCAGTTCGTGTGCCTTCCAACTCGCGCTCAAAATCTCCGTAATTAATGTCCAGCCAGGACTCATCATCGTTTCGATGGACGTTTTCCCATGATTCAATATCTTTATCAGATGGTAGTGCTTCCTCGCCATCCTCCTCGAGGTCCTCAAGTATGATAGCCATCTCGCGTACAACCCTACTCTTGCTCTTTTCAGCGGTGGTGGCGAGCATTTCGAAACCGGAAGTAAGCTTCATTCCGATATCTAACATAGCCCATTTTCTAGACTGATCATCAGATGCAGACTTCGCAGTGGGAACATTTTGAATTATCGATTGCCAAATTGGAGGAGCCTCAAACTGCTGGGATCTTAACTGGGCAAACAGGACTTTGCTGAACTGTACGCTAACTGTGACAAGATCCTTGGGGTGGAATACAAGTGGCCCCGATGTCGACAAAACTGGCTTTAGAGCAATTGGATCCCTGAGGTAGAAACACTCAACGGCAGGAGCAACAGACTTTGGACGTGAGTGTAGAATATAGGCCAATTTTCGAGGCACTGTAACTAGGGAGCAGTGCAAAGAATTGGCTATATATCCCGGATACTTATCCAGCCTGTAGAATGCTTCGGACTGAATGAGGTCGGACTGAACTAGAGCATCGGTATTCGACTTGAGATAATGAATTGCCTGTGATAGGGAGAGAAGGTTGGATTTGGAGTCTGGAGCTGCTGATTTACTAGTATTGTCAAGAGGAATTATCAACAGCTTCCCATCATGTATCCAGACACGACAATGATCAATATCTGGATTCAACCACTTGGGAAGCGCATTTGCTGCTTCAATTAAGAGGAATTCTCCATCAGAGTCTGCCGCTCTAACCCACAAGCTAGGATACGATTTGGTCAATTCGCGAAGCATGTAGACGACCAGCCACTCGTCCTCGACGGCATCACCATAGTCGGTTATGCCGTAAAGGTAGAGGAGTCCTGTGAGCTTCAATGTTAGCAGTGGTTGTGCTGAAGGATTTAACTTCGTCGTTTGCCCACCATTTTCATTTTTCAGTTCGACCTGAAACTCATCTCGTTGCCAGATGTAGTCTTTTGTAAGTTTCTGGGAGAGCTGCATAGCAGCTTTTCGAACCACCTCTAATTGTTGACGAGTTTTTCGAGCATCAAGCTGGTCGTCAAGAACAAAGAGCAAGTACTCAACACAGTTTTCGGGCAGTAGACCCTCAATGGCACTATTTGCAGTGCCACCAGAAGGCTCGACGACGATGTCCCCCTCCATGATGAATGTTGGCTTATTGCTGATCGGTGACGGTTCGCTAGCCTCACTTATTAGTCTTTTTTTTTTTTTTTTTTTTTTTTTTTATTCTTTTTTTGCAATCTACAATGAGAAGCTGATGGCATGAAGGCGCATTTCTGGAGCTGCTTCCCACGTCATGTAAGAAGTATTTGATTGGCTGGATAACGAAGAGCTCCAAAGTGTTTAACAAAATTAACTGCCATTCGAGTCGAGGCTTGAAGTTCTGATATGACGAAAGGAATAATGAGTCAGCAGCCACACAAAAATATTCCAACCTCTACTTACAAGTACTGAGTATAATGCCAACTGCAATGCCCGCTTCACTAAATCCAAGATAATGAAGAAGTACGAGGTGGGTAACTTCTCATCAAGTTATTTCTGTTTCCCATCGCAAGTGCTTTAGGACTGTTCAGTTATCATAATGGTCTTCTCTCTTATCAAGTACCTGGTAGTATATCTAATACTAAGTATTGCTATGAAGCTACTTACAAGTACCTATAAGCTATCGCACTAGTAGGTGGGCGGGTTCAATTAAAGCGCGTGTAAACCCCCCACCATTAAGTACCTACCTAATAGACACGTCCTGGCGCGACGAGCGCGGCTCATAGCAATTGCTTGCCTGAACGCTTGAAAGTGGTGTGCATCATCATCATCATCATCAAAGAAATAATACACAAAAAGTCCTCGCCGACAGGCTTGCGGCTTAGGTTTATATTGGAGCTCTGCGCACCTTCTTTTTCTTGTTTTTAATAATCTTCAATCGTGAATGTTTATTGCTGCTTAGTCAGGCGCAGTCTGGCTCAAGCTGTGCGATCATGGCCCCTCTAAAGAGGACCCGGCAGTCTGTAGACGACCATGATCAAGATGATGTCGAATTTCAGGATACGCACGCTTCTTCTATTCAAGACACACAGCCAGTAAGTTCAACAGTCTCGGCGCAATATAACACCGTCTTACTCATGTGCTTATTTTAGAAGAAGAAGAAAGTGAGGGTATCACTTGACGAAGCGCAAAATGTCCCCAGCCGAGCAGCAGAAGACGACGATGACGACGATAATACATCGAGTTCCGAAGGCGAGAATGAGGAGGACTCGGATGCACCAGCTTCGCCTCCGCAAACCCAATATGAGCGAATGCGAGATAATAACTTTGCACATCTTCAAAATACCGATCGCGATGACCAGCGGGCCACACAGAAATTGAGGGAGCGCAATACGACCAAGACTCTGGATAATATGGTTGCTGAGAGCGGTATCATTGAGAGTGTTACATGCATCAATTTCATGTGCCATGAAAAATTACATGTCGAACTTGGCCCCTTGATCAACTTTATTGTCGGTGAAAATGGTAGTGGAAAGAGTGCAGTTTTGACGGCTCTGACGCTCTGTCTTGGCGGCAAAGCCAGTGATACCAATCGAGGTGGCAGTCTGAAATCTTTCGTAAAAGAGGGACGAGACCATGGCACTCTCATTGTCAAAATCAAGAATGCCGGGTCTGATGCGTACCAGCCTGATGTTTATGGGCGCACAATCATCGTCGAGCGTCATTTTTCCAAGACTGGCAGCAGTGGATTTAGGATCAAGAGCGAACAGGGGAGGACTATATCCACCAAGAAGCAAGAAGTTGAGGAGATATCTGAATGGTATGCTCTTCAGATAGGGAACCCCCTCACCGTTCTCTCCCAAGATAATGCCAGGCAATTTCTCAATGCTGCAACTCCGGCGCAAAAGTACAAATACTTCGTCTCCGGCGTCCAGCTTGAGCAGCTGGACAACGACTACAAAATGTCACAGGATACACTTGACAAAACCCTCATTCTCCGCGACGATCTCGATGAGAAGATCTCCCAGGTGAAAAAGGAGATGGATGAGGCTCAGAGGTTGGCTGAAACTGCCCAAAAGAATCAAAGTCTCCGTGAAAAAGCCAGACACTACAGAAATCAACTAGTTTGGTCTCAGGTCGTCGAGCAAGAAAGGGAGCTCGAGCAACGCAACGCTGACCTTGTAAGACGAGATGAAGAGTTGCAAAACACAGAAAAGCAATGCGAAGAACTGACCATCGCCCTTACCGAAATGGAGGAGAAACTATCACGTATGATAGAGGCCCGTCAAGCTCTTGACAATGACCGCGAGACACTGGACGACAAAGTATCTGAGGCAGAAAATACCTGGAATGATGCGAAAAGAAAGCAAACTGAACTGCAACGTGAGGAGCGAGATGCTTACCAGCGACTCAAAAGTTTGCAGAAAGAAATAAAATCATGTGATGCCAAGATCCAGGAAGAAGAGAAGCGACTGGGCGAGTCCACTGGGTCCGCTCGTGCCCAGAAGGATGCAGAGTTATCAGAGGCGTCTGCACAGGAAAAGAAACTCGACATTCAGCTAACCGAGTCAAAAGCCGACGAGCCTGCGCTCGACGCTAATATCCGAAACGCTAACGAAGCTTTCAGAAAAGCACAGGATTTCAAAGAGAAAAAGCAGCAAGAAGTCTTGGCTGCAGAGAGAGGGGTCCGCGACCTTCAGAATAGCACAGGTTCTGTCTATGATGGATTTGACCGTGACCTGATCAATCTCTCCAAAGCTGCGGAAGCGGACGGGGGGTTCGAAAATAAGCCCTTGGGACCACTCGGTGCTCACATCAAACTCCGAAAGCCAGAGTGGTCGGGTCTTCTCGAGAAAACACTCGGCGACGCTTTGAATGCTTTTGTGGTGAAGAGCAAACGGGATCAGTCAAGATTATCAGGACTGATTCGGCGTTTAGGACTGAAAAAGCAGCCGCCAATTTATATTGCATATGGTGGGCGGATCGATACCTCAGCTCAGGAGCCGGATGGCGAGTTCGATACCATTTTGAGGATCCTAGAATTTGACGAGGAACTGATACGATCACAACTTATCATCAACAATCAAATCGAAAAAATCATTCTGGTCAAGGAACGAATAGAGGCCGAGCGGATCATGATTGACAATGACGGTCCGCCCCGTAACGTTGCTGCGTGTATCTGTTTCCACGATGGTAGAGGTAAACGAGGACATGGCTTACGAATCACAAATAGGTCGGGAACCATAGGTACCAGCCCAATCGTGCCTACAGGGCAACGACCAAGAATGCAATCAGACTCGGGAAGACAATTGGCAGTGCAACAGGAGAACCTGAAGCACCTGAAACTAGAAATGAAGGATTTGATGAACGAAGAACGCGAAGCAAAGACATTACTAGAGCAGCACCAAACAAAGTTTCGGAAGCATAAAGACAACGCCAAAGACTTGGAAAAGAAACTCCGTCGAACACAGGCCGATGTTGAGAGAATATCGACAGAGTTGGACGCCTTCGAAGGTGCTGACGGCCGCCTGGTTGCTCTTCGAGAAGAGCGAGAGGCCAAACGCGCTCTTGAGGGCAGCCTTGGACTCCAGTACGGAAATATGAAACTGGAAAAACGAGACTTGAGCACGAAGGCCGAGGAATGCAAAAAAAGACTTGATATTGAGAGAGATGACAGGAAGGATTACCAAAGCCGTATTACCAAGGCCGACGAAAAAGTCAAGTCTCATGAATCCCTAAGAAAGATTGCAGTAGCGGAAAAAAATGCAATTTTCGAGAACTTGGACATTCAGAAAGCAGAACGGCGACGTGCCGAAACCAAACGTGATCAGAAAGCAGAGGAAGTGGCCGACTTCATCCGTCAGGCTCAAGATGTAGCACCAGATCGTGTTCACATCCCCGATGACGAAACCTACGAAAGCATAGAAAAAAAATATCAAAAACTCGGTGAGCAGCTAGCACAGCGAGAAGCCAGACTAGGAGCAACAGATCAGCAGATCTATGATCGAGCAGCCGAAGCCACAGCGCGGTATGAGGACGTGATGAAGAAAACGCGAGATGTCGACGAAACGATCAATTCTCTAAAGCAAGCCATCGAACATCGACTTCACTTATGGAGACAGTTTCAGAGGCAAATTAGTGCTCGCATTCGTATACAGTTCAACTACCTTCTCAGTGAGCGTGGATTCAGGGGCAAGATTGACTTGGATCACCGGTCAAGGAAAGTGAATATCCAAATCGAGCCCGATCAAACCCGCAAGAGCGCAGCGGGTCGCAACACAAAGACATTGTCCGGAGGCGAAAAGTCCTTTTCGTCAATATGCATGCTTTTGTCGGTGTGGGAGGCTATTGGGTCTCCGATTCGGTGTTTGGATGAGTTTGACGTGTTCATGGATAATGTAAACAGAGCCATTAGCACCAATATGCTGGTAAGTGGCAGAGTCGCCGGCGCCATGGCTCGTTCCTCGATATCGAAGCTAAGATGTATTTGTAGGTGGACGCTGCACGTCGGTCAGTTTCGCGGCAGTATATCCTCATTACGCCAAACGCCATAGAGGGGCGTGCAAAGCTTGATAAGGACGTCAAGATTATCCGGTGAGTACCATCCTGTAGCCTTGATTGGCGTTTGATTCTTGTGTTACTCTACTTGCAGGTTCACTAACCCTATAACCTCCATAGACTCACTGATCCACGTCAACGAACTCTTGTTTAGTTATTGGTCCGGAGCTAGGGAAACAAAAAGATATTGCTTTCGGCGTTTGGGATGTCATTATGTGGGTACGGTGTCCTATATGAAATTTATAGGATAGGGTGGTGTCCATACAAGGGGCTAGGCTCAACATTGCAATTCATGGTAGTCTATGGTCTAATTAGGTGTCAGGGATTTCTGCGCATGATTCACACACATCTCCTCATAGCAGAATAGAACAGGATCTGCTTCGTCATGATATTAAATTGGTACTCCTTTGCTTCTTAGGGCATTAATGCTCGCATTGAATGTGAAGCCGGCGAATTGTCCAACAGAGGCAAGAGTACCGCCGACAGACTGGACTTCTTGCAGTCTCCTCTGCATAAACTTGTTTGTTTCGGCAAACTCGGGGGATTTATCATTGGTCATGAACAGCTCACTAGAGCTGTAGACCATGGAGAGGGCTGCACGCTTGGTATACCAGGAAGGGTCTACGGACTTGTCGCCGGCCAAGAACCAAATTTCGTCAGACAAGGCAGCCAACTCCTTTAAGGATTCGGGTAGGTAGCTCGGTTGTGCCATGATGGCCAAAGCCTGCAATAGAGTTTCGTCAGCATATGGTGCGGGCACAAACAACCCCTCCATCCCACCAGCATCAGGCTACAGACCTCCTGCCACCGGTGGATAACATCCTTATTGTCCATTAATCTCTGCCACGTCAATGCAGCTACTCTGGCGCTAACACTTGGTTGAGTGTCGCCGCTGAAAAGCTTCTGGCTCTGGGTTGCCAGGCTCCTGCGCCGTGTTACGAGATGATAGCGGATGAGGCTGAATGGACCATCAGCGAGGACGCTGGGGCTGATGTCCAGATAACCAGCATCGCGGGCTCCTAGGCCCAGGGCCCGACGAGAGAAACCTTGTTCAGGAACGTGCTTGTATGCTGCGGCCAAAATGGAATTTTCGACATCTCCAAATGGCCCTCGTGGTGGCGGATGATCGTAGGAGTGGTATGACCGTTGGCAGGTGTTGATACGCCTCGTTTGTTGCATTCGAAGTCTGGTGGAGCGAGCAGTGGCTTCAGTAAGGCTCCGGGCGGTGCCAGTCAGCAGTGCGGAGCGCATTGTATGGGCAGAATTGAATGATACGAATATAAAATCCTGAATTGAAGGGCGCGTATGTGATGGTGTTCAGGCCGCCGAGGGGCCACTAAGACATTGCTCAGGGATGAGGCTCCTGGTATTATGACGTTACGCTGCTGGATGCACATCTACAATATTTTTTTTCCCCTTCAAGGCGAGGCTGACAGCTTTGAGTTTTTTGCCCAAAAACAAGGCGTCAGCGGGTGGGGACGGACCACACATGCCGCACCGGGTGAACTACTGGTACTTGGTAGGAGAGGTACCGGTACAGTGCAGGTACCAGGGAGCGACGGAGGCGTGGATGAACAAGGGGGCAACAGCACTGTATGGAAACGATACCCCACCAAATGAACAAAATTTGACTGACATCCATGCGAATTGATGATGGAAGCGATTCTTGCTTGAAGCCGAGGCCGCTTAATATAGACAGTCATTTTTTTTTTACGAGGGACAGTGGAAAATGATCAAAATTACTCGTATACAGCCTTGTGGATAAAATTCCTCCTTGTACATCAGGAGCCCCTCCTTTGAAAGACATCCCAGTCGCCGAGGCTTCAGGTTAAGACCACCCCTCCCACCCAGTGTCAGCGCCTTGGTAGCACATGAATTGGAAAATGCTTCTTCAATGTCGAATTTGCACGGGCAAGGCTTAATACCCAGAGTTTGTTAAGAGGGTTGGAAGGGCTGCATCATGCAGAAGGATAAAATGCTTGTAAATTGTACTCCAAGACAGGTACTACCTAGGTAATGTATGATGCAGGATGGATGGGCGTCTAGCGGTTTTATAACTCATCTCACCGGTTTGCCAAACCGAGGCGGATTCAGTGTCCGCTTTGACATGAGATGAAGGCCATCATGATTGGACCAACTCACCCGGACATGCCCATGTACATGGACGCTTGTGTCGGTGCTAGTAGGTAATACAGCATGCACAATATGTGGAGGTGACAAGGAAAGGATGCCGCACTGTATGACCGTGGATGAGACGATGACTGAGAGGGGAGAAGGGAAAAGAAAGAGAAAGTGAACAAAAGCAAGGTAACAGAGAGCAAAGGTAAGTGACGTAGATATTGGCATTGTACTACCAAGATACTGGTAGTCGGTGGTATCCCGATACGAGGCTGTAACCAACGGGCGTCAGGACGTCCGCATCTAAGACAGCTTCTTGTCTCGTGAGCGAATTGTTCAAATGGCAATATGAATAAATGCCTATCTACTCCGTATGTGAGGAAGACTCTGGGAGGTTTTAGAAATCCGCGTGCCTAGGCAAGGATCACTTAGGTAGTAAGCAAGGAAGGGAGCATAAATTGAGAGCACACCAAAAACGAAATCCGTGGCATGATTTGTCCAAGGAACCTGGCAACCTGCTTTGCTATCATTCATTGGCCGCCAAATCCTCGCAACTTGCACATGCACTTCTGCAATCTGCACTGCCAAACCACCTAGAGGTCAAGCTACGCCTTGAGTCGACATTTAATTACTCCTCCAGTCGACTTATGTTGTAAAACCAGTACTAACATGTTCTTTTATGCGTACTAAGAGGCTACTAATGTAGTACCTACATATATAGTCGATTCCGGAACGCAGGGTGCGGGATGTGGATTCGCCGGCCGCAGATCTGGGGCCAACAGGTCCATGCAGTTCCCAAGCCATGCCTTGGTGGTTAGGGTGGCATCGTGTAGCCTCTAAGCTGGCACCCTTTTTTTTTTTTTGGTTGTTGTTGCTTTATTTTAGTTTTTATTCTAGTGGAAAATTCCTTTAGCATGACCCAAAGTTACTACTGACCAAGAGCATACATAGGCAGACTTATCAGGCAGGCCTACAATGTATTACGCCAAGGTATGTACACTTGGATATGGGGTAATCCAAAACCTCCCATTTTTAAAATAGTGTTTTTTTTTTTTACATTTAAGACCAACTATAAGCATCTTGCTCCCCTTCCAGGCTATGAGACATTTTCTTTGTTCTAATCTACCTACAGAGGTAATATCGATTCCCTGTCAGACATTAAGAATCGATTATTCTACCCTGATTCATGAAAGAACCTAAATCACGGGATTCCCCATTTCTCTACTAAATCGAAAGGCCCTAGTGGGCATCGTGGATCATGGAGCGTGGGGCAATGCATTACAACTCGTCGTCTAATTCTTCCGGAAGCTCCCAGATGATGCGCAAAACAGTCTCGACCACCTGAGAACAAACTACGATGTAGATTATGAACAAAGTTGGCATTTTATTAACGAAAATCGGGAGACTCTGCATTCTAGGCACATGCTGGTACGGGACGACAAGGAGCTGAGAAAGAAAGTTGCTGGGGAAAAGGGCAGACGCAGTAGTATTGCCCATGTGCCCGCGGTAGGAAGTGAGTAAGTGAGTGATAAAAGGCAGTTGGGACTTGTACGAACCAGGAAATAATATTTCGTACTAGGCTTCACTTGGCCAGTCAGTGCTACAAGGTAGGTCGCATGCTGGTGTTGCTGTCAATTTTCACAAACAACTCGAGAGTCTGCAACGCCGAGTACCTCGCACTGTAAAGCTGCCTCGAGATGGTAGTTGGATAACTCATGGGCTTGTTGGGCCCACCACCTGTTGGTGTGGAGCGAGCTGGATCCTACCAGGATTGGCAAGATTGCTACCATAAATGTATAAGGAAAATGAAGAAGGGGAAAAGACGCGAGAATCGTGGGTATGAGGGGAAAAACTGACAACACTGAACATGGGTTAGACAACGTTGCTGCATCCATCGCCAACGGATGCAGTTGGCAGCCTCCCAACCGCATACACCGAAAGTAAGCTAAGTTGCCAAAGAACTACGGCAGAGCACGTCAAGAAGAAATAAACATATTCCCCCCCCAGTGAATTTCAACTTTCCAAAAAAAAAAAAAAGTTTAAAAAAAGACCTGCAGTGTAATATTCACTCTTTTAGCCATCCAAGGGTAGTATTGGTTTATCTTCGTCTTTTTGTGTGTGTGTGCGTGTAATGGTGGTACCTGAACCTTTAGCATCTAAGCGAACGGGCCCCATACCTCCCTCCTCCAACCTGTATGTAACTTACTTGTATTTCGATTTGTCCGCGCCGAGAGTAACCCTTTCCCCATCCACACGCAGCCTTCCAAACCCACCCTGCGAACCAGCCGCAGTTCCAGTTGGACACGACAACCTTGCTCCATCCAGTATTACCTACCTACCTGGACATTTTCACCACTACCATGCCCTCTGTCGACTGACCCAATAATCACCAAGCACGCGTCAATTCGGTCGACTCCGGCGTGGCATACTCCTAGCCTCTAGCCGTTCCTGTGCCGCCGTACAGCATACTCCGTCCCTGCCTCTGAGCCCCAAAACCCGTGCCGGACCAGATCAGCCTAGCCCACACGTGCCGACCCTGTCGTACCTCCGAAAACTGACAGGCTGTTTTTTTTTTACGTTTTCTGCAGACACTCATCCGAAACTACCACCCATACTTGCTACTATACCTCTTACCTTCGTACCTGCTACCTTGTTGTACGAGGTACGTACGGAGCTGACCGTACTTACACTTTCTTGCTTCTGTTTCCGCGGACATCGAACACGACCAACGCAACGAGAAGAGACCGACCTTCATCACGCCGTCGAAACCCAGCTGGGATATTCCATTTGCTCAGCCCGCGCTGTCATTTTCTTTGGACGATTACGGACTCAACCTATCTGGTCAGGTCTCACTCAATTGCTTGCTACGTAGACCAACCTACCGCCTGCTTTCGGAGCCCGCAACCTATAACCATTCATCATCGATTTCTGTCGCGCGCGATTGGCACACCCAGCGCGTCCAGGCTATCCATAATACCAATCGCTGCCACTTACCACATACCTAGGTACGGCTGTTGTCTCGATACAGCGACGTGCATACACATAGTACATACTCCATACATGTGTACCGCTTAGGAGCCCCCATTTACCTTTTGCCCTTGTTGCTTGAGCCTTCCCTGCTCGACAAAAGTCAAAGCCCCTGTGCAACCCGTCAAACGGTTTTTTTTTTGGCCGGCTTCTGGATTCGACGTGCCTCAGGTAGGGTAGCTTGCAGCTTAGGCCCCCTCGTCTTTCATTGCCTTCTGCGTCCTCATTCGTCACACTGTCCCCTCCTCCCTCCGGTCCGCGCGTTCTTTTCCTTTTCACCATCTTGTCTCGACAAGATACCTTGCACCCCCATTGTCCTCCCCCCCTCCTTAATTGCGACTTGCTGCAGCCCGCTCGCGTCTATGCGAGATCCGTTCTTTGCGCTGACTGTGGCTTGTTTTTTCCAGAGTCACCCATATTCCCGCCCTCCTCGCGACCTGGCTTAAGCAGCCATCCATCTATTGAGACACCTTGCTGGCATTCACAGCGCGATAGGCACAACAAGGCTTCGTTTATTTCCTGTATCGCATAAACCATCATGGGTACGTCTTTTCCTTTCGGCTCTATCCCTTTCTCTGTTTTGTCCAGCATATGTTTCTCTATCTATATGCTGTCCAATATCTTGACTTTTTTTTCGCACCTCTGAGCCTTGGCTGGTCCTTGAACGCGTGCTCCTATCATCAGCGCCGTTGCGACCCCGGCCGGGTATCTCTTTCTGCCTTTCGCTCGCCTTTGACCGAGCCGCCACACGCAGTCTTCTTCATTCAACGTGATACCACTTTGGATGTAACTGGCTGCCCCATTCCCAGCCGATGCCTGCTACTCATCATTCTTCTCACGTCGCCTTTTCCCCATACACTCACTGCGTTATCATAACCCCCCCTTACCTGCATGTCTCCCGCCCAGGCTCTCCGCTCCCTCTTTCTTCTCTGCACCCCACCACTCCCCGAAAGCTTGCCATTTCAACCACTTCTTGCTTCCTCCATCTCTTTCGCAGATCTCTATTATTCTGGGGTTTCCCTTAGCTTCGTTTCTAACCTACGTCTATAGCTGACTCTGGCGATACCTACCGACCGGTAAGTCTTCTACATTGGCCACTCCTTTGTCTTTCTTCTCCATGTTGCCGTCATCATCACACATGCCCAGTGGTTCTGTATGTGACTCTTCAACTTGCCCACTGCGATCCCCGCAGTTCCTGAAGCCCAACAGAGGCTCTTCTGGAACTACATGCTAGCAGCGTTGCGCAAGTTATTTCGAACATCGCCATACGGCATATTCCCAAATGGTTTAAATGACGCCACACTCTCAATGTCAGATATTCCTGACCTTGGGATGGGCATCATATGCGCATCAGATGCGCAGGCCGCTTGCACACTGATTTGATCATTATTTGCTAAAGGCATTCTTGTATTTTTTTTTTGTTTGGATGTCGATGCTCTCCTTTCGAAAGGATACGCTAACTTGTCGCAGCGCGAGAGGTCTCGATCACCTCGGCGACGTTCTAGAAGTCCAGGCCGGCAAGCTCGTCGGCGGTCCTATTCTCCTCGCAGCAGATCCAATAGCCGAGAAGATTATCGCCGTGGTCGCGATCGCTCCCCCATGACTGGAACAGGAGCACCACCCGCTGGCGGTCCCGGCAGCAGTTACGGCGGACAAGCACCCCATCGATCTTATGAGGAGAGGGCTGCAGCCCGGGAACAAATGATGACAAACATCCGCGAAACTTCGCAGCAAGACAGACGAGTCTACGTTGGCAATCTTTCATATGATGTCAAGTGGCACCACCTCAAGGATTTCATGAGACAGGGTGAGGTTCTCGGGAGCTAGGAGGATCAAGTTAGGGACTGACGAGAGGATTTTGCAGCTGGAGAGGTTATCTTTGCCGACGTATTATTGCTTCCGAATGGAATGTCGAAGGTGGGCTTCATCGCGTAGTTTTTGGTTGGCTTTCTTTTGTGGCTTTCTTCCCTTTTCTGGCTTTGATGGACGGTTGGGTTGACGGGTTGGGACGTTGTCCTGGGATCAATGTAGGGATGCGGGTAAGTTACCTACAATATTCTACGCAAACGACATGGATAATTAACTTTGCATATCAGAATTGTGGAATATGCTACAAGGGAGCAAGCCCAGCAGGCTGTCGCTCAGCTCAGCAATCAGAATCTTATGGGTCGTCTTGTTTACGTTCGAGAGGTTCGCAAAGCTCATTGCTTGATTCCCACGGCGCATGGTTAACTTTCGATTAGGACCGTGAAGCAGAGCCTCGATTCATTGGCGCTACGGGCACCAATGCTCGTAACAACTTCGCCGGCCCCGGCGCAGGCGGCGGTATGCCTGGTGGCGGATTCAATCCTGGCGCTGGAGGTGGTTATGGCGGCGGCGGCGGCGCTCCGGGAGGTGGAGGCCGCCAAATATATGTTGCCAATGTCTGTTCATCTCCTATCCTTACCTACTCGTTTGGCTGAATGCCGAGATACTGACTATTATCAGCTGCCTTACAACGTGGGCTGGCAAGATCTGAAGGATCTTTTCCGACAAGCAGGTAGGCTAATGTCGCTGTGAAATGTTTGCTACGTATCTCCTTACTAAAACATATTGTTTGACTGCAGCTCGTGTCGGCGGTGTTGTGCGCGCTGATGTGCACATCGGACCTGATGGTAGACCCAAAGGTTCCGGTATTGTTGTCTTTGAAAGCCCCGACGACGCTCGAAATGCTATCCAGCAATTCAACGGCTATGACTGGCAGGGTCGTATGCTGGAGGTTCGAGAAGATCGCTACGCTGGTGCCGGCGGCATGGGCTTTGGTGGTCGTGGTGGCTACGGTGGTGGAATGAGAGGAGGATTCGGAGGTGGCGGCTTTGGTGGACGTGGAGGATTTGGTGGTGGACGTGGTGGGTATGGGTTTGGTGGTCGCGGCGGCGGTGGTGGTCCTGGTGGTCCTGGTGGCGGCTTCGGCGGCGGTGGCGGTGGCCCACCGGCCTCGGCAGGTTTTGACGCCCCTGCTGTCCAGGCAGTGCCTCCTAATCCCTTCACAGACAATGCCACGGCCGGCACTGACAGAAGTGAGACTATTTACGTCCGAAATGTAAGTGCTACGCCCCTCCTGGACCTTATTTGTGTTCGTGATCCCTGACTCTTGATTTCTATAGCTTCCTTGGTCAACAAGCAACGATGATCTGGTCGAGCTGTTTACCACTATTGGCAAGGTAGAGCAGGCCGAGATTCAGTACGAGCCTAGCGGCAGGTCTCGGGGTACCGGCGTTGTCCGTTTTGACTCTGCCGACACCGCCGAGACAGCAATCGCCAAGTTCCAAGGTTACCAGTATGGTGGACGTCCACTGAACCTGAGCTTCGTCAAGTACTTGAATCAGGCTGGGAACGACACGATGGATACCGATCCTCACGCCGGCTTAACCCAGGACCAGATTATGTAGTAAGCCATGTTCCGGTGAGGGTTGACGAGTCGCATTCTCTTCTTTTAAAAACGCGGCGTACCGTCAAAAGCCTGTTTTAAGGACCATTGTTTGTCTGCTTTCTTCCAACGTTTTCACTTGCGATTTCACCGGGCTAAGAACAAATGGATGGAAAATTATGCTAGGCTCCAAAGCTATATTTAAAGGAGGGCTATGCACCTGGGTGGAAGTGGAGTTCGCCGTGACGACAGCAGCAGGCAAGTTGTAAAATAGCAGCAGAAAGCTGAAAAAAGTTGACCATGCACCGCGTGGTCAGTGAGCACTTGATATTTGGTGTCTTTTTGAAGTTGAGAGCAATGATACGATTGGGAGGGGAAATGGCTTAATTGCCCAGCATTGAATCTACACGAGTACTGGAAGGGGTTGGTTTTACCATGGTGAGATCGAATTTGGACAGGTGGCCTTCTCTAGAATGTATTAGCCATGAGCGTATGATGATTCTTACTTCTGTTAATACTACGTCACGTCACAGAAGACGGTGCTGATATCTCATGTCTCCAAAAAGTGACAAACATCCTGACACGTATCTGTGTTTCATCCAGGGATTGTCTTAGTTATAACCATGGTGCAATTTTGAGAAAGGCAGCCTAAATAAGGGCGGGCTGAGCTGGAAGTAAAAGGCTTTGGCACAAGATCGTTATGTAGAGACCTGATTGTTGCTGGACTGAGAGCTTAATGGGAGGTTATAGGGGACGAAATAGAGGTTGACTGCAATAGGCGAGCAGGAATGAGTGATTGGGCGTGCTTTGGAGTGGCACTATCAACGCTTCACCCTCTTTCGTGACTCACAAGTCTCTTTTCAATTTCATACATCTCTAAAGCTACCAAGTGTATTCTAATCATGACGTGGCCTTCTTCTTCTTGGCCTTAGCCTTCTTCTTGCTCCGATCTCTTGGCTTCAATGCCGTCATGCCAGCTTTGCAGATATCAGCATAACGGAGATAGAAAGTCTCCAGCTCATGAGGCTCGACAATAGTAGACAGCTTAACCTTGCTGACTCTTTCCTTCTTAGACTTGCCATCCGTCGCATGGATAGCGACGGGGAGGGGTTTGCCTACGTGAAGGTCGGGAAATGGATCTGAAGTCGTAGATGGCGGTACGTTTTGGCCATGTGAGACTGGAATTGTATTAGAAAGCGTTATAAATATCCCAATATATTCACAATAGGCTTAGAGACCAGCAGAAAATGAGGGAAGCGGAATGCATGATCTACTTACGTCTCTTTTGTGTCAAATATATGGCGCCATGATGACTACCTTTCCGATGATTGAACAAATCACCGAGTCTGTGAAAGAACTAAACATAGCGGCTGTCAACGCGAGTTTCACTTGGATATGGGCTGCGTGTCAAGTGGAATAATTATGAATAACACTGACCTCGTCTTGACTAAGATGCTGGGCACTCATGACGATGGCCGATGAGTTTTTATGATGATGATGATCAGAGCCGGACAAGTATCTTGAGTGAGCGCCAGGGCAGCGCTGAGGTGGTGTGCCCCGCCACAGGTGGGCTCTTTTGCTGAAAGTCTCAATTTTTACTAGCCACAGTTATTGGCCTAGCCTGCACTGTATGTACTCAGCATGAATGAATTTTTCTTCACCACTTCCACAGCCACGCCGCAAATCATCAATCCAATGCGTCGACCAGAACTATACAAAAATCTTCATCAGACGTCTTAATTCTTGCCGCCCTCACACAGTCATGCGGTTATCTTTCTCTTTTTGACTACTATTAACACCCGGTTACTCTTGGTCATATATTTTTATCCAGTCTGGCTCATACAATAACAATGCCACCTTCTACGGCTGTTGCTGAACTGCAGCAGAAGTTGTTTAAGCGCATCGGTGTTGAGTTGCCAGAACGCCAACAACAGCAACAACAATGGCGGCAAAATAAAAATCCAAAGGGGGTGCCTAGCGGGCCACTCTCACGGAAGATTCAGAGAAAGGCTCAAAGGGCGCAAAAAAAGTCTGATCGATATTCCGGTCCAAGTGCCCCCCCTGACCGACATCCAAGTCAACAGGGCTTTAAAAAAGAGAAGAGTTTTCAGCAGCCACGGCTTGCATCTCGCAAAGGAGTTTCTCGCAAAGGCATTGATAGTGAAAAGAAATCTGAGATATCCTCTGATGAAGATGACGAAATTGGGGATTTGGAACAAGACAGCTTTGGCAGTGATGGTGAGAACGACGAGAGCGAAGGGGATGCGGATGCTGGCAATTCCGATGAGGATGAATCTATGGACGATGAAGAACATGAATCTTCCACCAAAGATATAATCGGCTCCAAGAAGGTTACCAGTACCATGCGTGAAAAGCTAGCTCAAGATGATGCTGCAATCCACGAGTTCGAAAGAAAGTTGGGGATTAAGAAGGGAAGGCAATCCTTGCCCCAGGCGTTCAAGGATGATGGCCTGGACCAGATATTAGGGGATTTCGGGGGGGACGTGTCGGAGGAAGATGATGAAACTCTGAAAAGAAAACGCGATTACGATGATTGGTTGTCTGCAAAGAGAAGGAAAATGAGTACGGGATCCCGTCAAACAGACCAAGATGTTGATGTCGTGGATATGTCGGATGATTCACAAGACGACGGCCTGGAGTTTTCAGAAGATGAAGATGATCAGGATGATGCTTCTACCGATGATCAATCTTTCAATGGGTTTGAGTCTGATGCAGAGGTAGAGCAACCCCAAAAGCGAGTAAAAGAAAATCCCTACAAAGCACCTACCACCGGAGCTGTTGTCGCAAAATACGTGCCCCCGTCATTACGGAAATTCCAGGGCTCCGAATCGGAAGCGAAAATTCGACTGCAGAAACAAATCCAAGGACAAATTAATCGTCTCACCGAGGCCAATATTCTGTCAATAGTTCAAGCAATTGAGGAGCTGTATCAGAAGAATGCCCGTGGTGATGTCACCGAACAGCTGACAGTCCTTGTACTGGCACAGATACAGAAACCCGACAGTCTTCCTGATCAGTTTTTTGTGCTTACTGGTGGATTCTCAGCAGCAATCTACAAGGTCATTGGTTCCAGCTTCGGTTCTCATCTTGTCCGTGAGGTTGTTAAGACATTTGGCGAAGTATACGAGACGTGTGATAAGCAGGAAGATGATCTGTCTGCCATTCGGAAAGAAGCATCCAACATGATTGGTTTCCTTACTCAACTCTACCTGTTTGAAGTTGTGAATTGCAGAATCATATTTGATTATATGGAACGACTCCTCGAGGACCTAAGCGAGCTGAATGTGGAATTGCTGTTACGGATTTGCCGTATGGCTGGACGTTCGCTTCGCAAAGACGACTCAAATGCTCTCAAACATGTCACGTCGATATTAGGCACTGCAGTAGCCAAAATCGGATACGCCAATGTCTCGGCACGCACCAAGTTTATGATTGAGACTCTCAACGACCTGAAGAACAGCAAGCCAAAAGCCAGAGGCATGGATTCGTCCATAGTTTCGGATCACGTTCTTCGTATGAGGAAGCGCCTGGGTGAGCTCAAGTCACAGTCGCGAAGACTTGATGGACTTGCGCCAATGGGCGTAGGACTTGACGATATCGAAAAAGCCGATACGGCAGGCAAGTGGTGGCTTGTTGGTGCGAGTGTTCCAGTCAAGGAAAGTAAAGAGGATCCGAATTCGACGTCCAAGGTATCGACCGATGATTCAGCAAACTTGTCGGACAATGAGGATATGGACTTTGTATTGCCGGACTATCCTAAAAAGGCTCGCGCACAGGGTCTCAATACAATGACACAGATAGCCATTTTCACTGCCATTATGTCAGCCATGAACTATGAACATGGCTATCGACAATATGTAGGGCTTGGGCTCAAACGGGACGACCAACTTGAGATTGCACGCGTGCTTGTTCAATGCGTGGGCAGCGAGTTTCAGTATAACGAATACTATGCGTTATTGGGCAAGAAAGCCTGCACAAATACCAAAATCAAGTTCGCTTTTCAGGACCGACTCTGGAGAGTATTCCGAAGTCTCGGGGAGTCCATGTTTGGAGAGGAGGCAGAAGTAGAGGAGACCGCAGACAGCGAAAGGATGAAGGATGAAAGAAGAATCAGCCATGTGGCGCGATTTTACGCTTCTTTTATAGCCGACGGGGCGATGGGCATTTCCATACTTAAACCATTGAATTTTCCCGAGATGAACCAATGGACCTCACTGTTTGTTGAATGGCTCATGATCAGCCTTCTACGAGCATGCCGTGGTAAAGGATCGAAGGAAGACATCAGAATTCAGACAGTGTTTGGCGCAGCGGTGGAACTCCCTTCCCTTGCTGCAGGCATTCTTTGGTTCTTGAAGAAGAGGATTCGCAAAACCAAGCTGATATCAGCGGAGGAGACCAAAAAGTTAGAAAGGATAAGGGAAAAGGCCCAAACAGCTGTACAGGGTGAATTGGCAACAGATAATGCTTGATAGATGTGAATGGAGGTTTTGACGGGATCATATATTAATGCTATATAGTAAGCAATAAGGCCAACTGGTTCAATAATGACCAAAACCTACTTGTATGTATGAGATACCCGCGTGGCACCTTTTTTCAGTATAAAATAGTACACTCTCTTCATTCTCTATGTAAGAAGCAGGGCATTCTTAAAATACTGTACACGCCTACCCTGCCTGCCTGGATAGATGGGTGGTGATGATACTACTTGACTGGTATCATGGGATAACGTTCTCAATTATTGGGTTAATAAAAAACCTTCATCACTGTATCCGAACCAACGCCACCCCAAGACCGATGCTAGTGCAGGCTATTCTGCCTAATCTACAGTCTATCTCACTTAGAAGTGAAGGGCCTTGGCATGTGTGGCCATGGCAGCCTCTTTGAACGCCTCTGCCAGTGTGGGGTGGGCGTGGCATGTCCGCGCGATGTCCTCGGTGGATGCTCCATATTCCAAGGCGAGAGTACCTTCCGCAATCATTTCGCCGGCATTGGCACCGATAATGTGAACACCGAGCAACCGGTCGGTCTCGGGATCAGCAATCATCTTCACCATGCCCTCGGTGTCAAGGTTGGTCTTGGCACGGGAGTTGGCGCTGAAAGGGAAGGTACCAACCCTGTATGGAATATTCTGAGCTTTCAAGTCCTGCTCAGACTGTCCAACCCATGCGACCTCAGGATATGTGTACATGACGGATGGGATGCATCCATAATTAACATGACCGTATCCCTTCTTGATGTACTCAACAACAGCAACGGCCTCCTCCTCGGCCTTGTGGGCCAGCATAGGCCCAAAGGTGGCATCGCCGATAGAGCGGATGTGTGGGATCTTGGTTCGGTATTCAGAGTCGATAATGACGCGACCTCGCTCATCTAGTTCAAGGCCGATGTTCTCGAGGCCAAGACCTTGTGTATACGGACGCCGTCCGATGGCAACCAAGACGACTTCAGCATCAAGCTGTGACAAACGTCAGCCAACAAAAGAACCATCTAACGGCAATTCAAAGGTACTTACGGTTTCAGGCTTGCCACCCTTGGCAGCATCGACTTCGAGCTTAACGGTCTCGCCAGATTTGTCCCCACCAATCACTTTAGTGTTGACCTTGAAATCAATGCCTTGTTTTTTCAGGAATTTCTGAGTTTGCTTGGCGATCTCCGTATCCATGCCCGGACCGCCAATTTGACCAAGGAATTCGACAACCGTGACCTTGGAGCCCAGTCGTGACCAAACAGAGGCCATTTCAAGACCAATGATACCACCACCAATGACAACCATAGATTCTGGAATCTTTTCCAAAGCAATGGCACCAGTACTGGTAATGACGCGCTTCTCATCGATTTCGAGGCCGGGGAAGGGCGTGGCCTCCGAGCCAGTGGCAATCAGGATGTTCTTTCCGCGAATAGTTGTCTCGCCACCATCATTAAGAGCGACCTTGATTTCATTTTCATTGATGAAAGAACCCGCTCCTTTGATGTACTCGGCGCCATTCTTCTTGAGCAGAAACTCAACGCCCTTGGTCAAACCAGTTACAGCTGTTTCCTTAGCCTTCATGAAGTTGGCGAGGTTAAGCTTCACATCGCCAACCTCGATGCCTCGGTTTTTAGTGTCGTGAAGAATCTGGTGGTAAAGATGCGAGTTGTTGAGAAGCGACTTTGAAGGAATACAACCGACATTCAAGCAGGTTCCACCGAGGGTGCCTCGTTTTTCGATGCAAGCAACCTGGCGATAACGTATTAGCGATTGGTAAGTAGAGTAGCTAAAGCCAATTGGCTATAGTTTGCATTACCTTCAAACCTTCTTGGCCTGCTTTAATGGCAGCAACATAGCCAGCAACACCACCTCCAATAATCACCAAGTCCTTCTCCTCTGGCCTCAGGTCAGCACGGCAATTTTATCTTTGCGCTTTTATTTGGAGTTGTGGACAAACCAGATGCGGAGGCAAACCCTCTGCTCCATCGCAGCGAGGACAGACTTATAGCAATGTGTTAGCTGGCGAGAGATTTTATGTTGCAGAAGCCGGCTTGGTCGGGCGAGAGAATAACTCACTTTGACTGTCTGAGGGCAGCAGTCCGCACGGAATTGCGCAATATTAAGCGATTGGCGATCATCCTGGGCAACCAAGAGTTGTTGTTGTTTGTGATGGGACAAAATGAGCCTGGCGAAGAAGATGATCTCAACGGCGGAGAGACGAAAACCTGCTAGGTTGAAAGGAGCTCCGCGGCTAATAGCTGTATTATGTAAGGTACCCTTTTGTGAAAGCGGTAGGCGGATGTTTAACGATCCTTTAAAAGCCGAAGGTAGCCATAACCGATGCTCCAGGAAGCTCTATATAGTGAAGAATAAGAAAATCCAAGAGCTTCCAATTAAGTCTACCATTTAAGTTCATTATGCATACATCATGACAAATTCACCGGATGTACTCTAAAATAGTTTTTCTTTGTTCGAGAAGGCAACAAGAGACTTGTTTATTGCCCCACCCCACGTTTACCGTTCTTGACCCGTCCTTGATAGGTTAAAGAGGTAAGGCTGTGGCAATTCTTTGCGTAAAGGCTGACTGATGCAATATGAGGTGCACCTAGTATTGATGACTTTTATTGAACCTTACATGGCTCAAAGCGTATATTTCTCTCGACGTGCCCTGGTAGCACACTTGATGCAGTAAACAAAACCGCATGTTTTTTTCAATGAGATTTATATGAGGCAGGGGTCCCTGAAGGAGGGGTCGAGTTCCTCATCAAGTACAAGTATGTACATACCTACTTCAATACGAAATCAAAGGGAAGCTATTACCTTATCTACCTGGGTATAAATTGCAGGATTTGAACGTCAATGCCTTAACACTGACTATACGCAGCCTTGGCTTCTTTATAGTGACAAATTAGTGAGAAAACGCATTGCTTTTAACAATGAAACTTGCCCTGGACGAGGGAGGATGAAATAGTACTCAGTACCTCCAGTGGGGCCAATGCATGAAGCGCATCTTTGCATACGCATTGAAGGAAGATTCCGATTAGATCAGACCTCCTTGATAAACATGCAGGGAGTAAGGTTGCGGTGAATTATTATCGTTTCAACTCCTTTTACCCGACATTGTTTCTTCCCAAACTTCGAGTGCTCACCATCTCCCCTCCGGCATTCGCTCGCTTTGTGCCAGCTATATGTAGGCATCTACCGTGGCCAACGCGCAACGCAGCATGTTGAAAGTTACTTCCGATGTCGCCCAGCAGCAACTTCCTGCGACCGCTGCTGCTGCTGCTGGGGCTAAAACCGTTGACGAATTCAACAATGTTCCACTCATGTCCCGAGATGAAGTCGAGGCTACGATAGCCAATGGACGAAAGCTCATTATCCTCCGCCAACAAGTACTCAAAGTCGATGCATGGCTTCGATATCACCCTGGCGGCCAAAAGGCCCTTCTGCACATGGTGGGTAGAGACGCTACTGATGAGATCGAGGCGTATGTCAGCTCCCAATCTTGATAAGCTCCTGTATTACTATTTATCTACTAACGCCTTCTCGCAGCCTGCATTCCCTGGAAGCTCAGAGACAAATGCTACGCTATCGCATCGGTAGAATTGAAGGTACTTGGTCGAATTTCAAAGCGCCAATACAAGGCGGAACATTTCGGACCTGGGCGGATATAAGAAAAGAGCAGAAGAATGATAGTTCTGGTGCACAAAGCTTGGGATCGAGCTCTCCTGACTCCTGGTCGTCTTCAACATGTTTTGACGAAATTGAGCATCATTTTCGGCACCGCCAAGACAAGACCGAGTCACTTTCGTCAGAATCAACCCCCGATGAAGAGCTGGATGGCATCTCATACCTAGACGCAATTACTCATCAACATATCAGTCTCGACCTTGAAAAATATCCATCTGTCGATGCAGCCACCCAGGCCCATATTGCTACCAAGTATCGTGAGCTTCGTCAAAAGGTCACGGATGCGGGGCTCTACAAGACTAACTATAGTGACTATCTGGCTGATTGCTGCCGCTACGTCTTCTGCTTCATGATGATGCTCATAAGTGTTCACTATGGCTATGTCGCTATTGGAGGTGCATTCCTGGGCTTCATGTGGCACCAGCTTGTCTTCACTGCCCATGATGCGGGGCATATGGGCATCACGCATGATTACACCATCGATACCCTGATTGGAATCGTCATTGCCGACTTTATAGGGGGGCTATCTATGTGTTGGTGGAAGGATAACCACAATGTCCACCATATAATGACGAATCAGCCTGAACATGATCCGGATATTGAGCATATGCCGATATTCGCCATCTCTCACCGTCTACTTGGTAATCTGAGGTCAACCTACTATGAGCGCGTCATGAAGTATGATGCTATGGCAAAGCTCCTCCTGCGCGTTCAGGCTTGGACATACTATCCCCTTCTAGCCCTAGGACGTTTCAACCTCTATGTTCTGTCGTGGGAATACGTCATTACAGGACGAGGACCGCGTAAAGGCGCTGCTGCGTGGTATCGATGGCTTGAGGTAGTTGGACAGACATTCTTCTGGATCTGGTTTGGATATGGTATTGTCTATAGGATGATTCCTGATGCCTGGCCGCGATTTGTATTCGTCATGGTCAGTCATCTTACGGCTTCTCCTTTACACTTACAGATTGTCTTGTCACACTTTGCCATGAGCACTGCCGATCTTGGGCCACAAGAATCCTTTGCCCAGAAAATGCTGAGAACAACAATGGACGTTGACTGCCCTACTTGGATGGACTTTCTACATGGGGGGCTGCAATTTCAGGTCATTCATCACTTGTTTCCTCGCATGCCGCGGCATAATCTTCGTAAAGCACAAGTATATGTGCAAGAGTTCTGTAACGACGTCGGCATTCCATATGCCTACTATGGATTTGCGCACGGTAACAAAAAGGTGATTAGTCGGCTTGCTGAGGTCTCAAGACAGGCTGCGATTTTGTCTAAATGTAAGCGGACTATCATCAAGAACGGTGACCCTTTTGGGCATCATCATTAGGCAAAGCTCCAGTTTCGTTGATGGATCATAGATGATAGATAGCCTGCTTTCCGAGTCCTGTGCAATATAGTCTCAGTTGATAGATATAAGATCCCGGGGACCTTAATAATAATGAACGCTAATTTAGAACGTCACCCCTATAAGCCTATCCTTTGCTCCTATCATGTGCATAATCTCTTCTCACCGCAAATCGCTTGTTTCATAGTGAAAGATGCTGCCCACATGTTTTTAACACATCTACCATGCGTTGCGTGCCTTATTAGGTCCCTTTGACAAACGGACATGCGAGTCGTCAATGGTAGTTAGCTTCTATGCTTTATGACGTACGGGGCATTAAACATAGAGACCATCGACGCAGGTGCTCAAGCAAGCAGGGTGGGCGCTTGATCTTCACCGCAGTTGGGCGCGTAATATGCGCTGAGGTTCCAGGCAATCTGGTAGATAACCCTTGTTTTTCTTGTCTAGGTACGCACGGAGCACTCCGCAGTTGTAGCTCCCAGTCGTTATTTATTATGTAAACGCCAACCTCTCAGTGACGCCACACCAGCTTCTGTGTCTCCTACAAGCTAACGCTAATGCGCTTGACCAAACATTAATTACAGTTCTGGTTCCCAATAACCACCTGCTTCTTCCAAACGTGACCCAGAAGGCCCATCTTAAGATATTACTGCTCCATATACGAGCGACAAATAAAGGGTTGGACGATCAGAAGTCTGGCCTTCTCAACCTCGCCTTCTCCCTATACCGCTTGAAGCAAGCATGCTTCAGCACCAGCCATGGATGCCAACATCCAGCGTGCGTTGAACGATAAGCTTTACGACAAACGCAAGGTCGGGGCGCTCGAGTACGACGAATGACCTCATTAACCATGGCAATATGTCCAAGGAGCTGATAAAATATTGTGCAGGCTAGAGAAGGTCATCCGAGATCTTGTTGCTGTGAGGGACTATCAGCGTGTCCATGAAATCCTTGAGCAGCTTTGCAACGATTATGCATATGCTGTCCATCAGCCTCATGCTAGAAATGGCGGTTTGATTGGCCTGGCTGCCGCCGCTATAGCTCTTGGAGTAGTATGTGCTTGCAATCTGATTTCGTCTCAACTGACTTATTTTAACCTCATAAAATTGTCTGACATCTGTCACAGGAACTTCCACATTATCTAGTCAAAATTGTGCCACCTGTTCTAGCCTGCTTTACTGACCAGGATGCAAGAGTACGATATTACGCATGCGAGGCTATGTACAATATCGCCAAGGTGGCCAAGGGCGAGATCCTAGTATATTTCAATAGCATATTCGACCAACTTTGCAAGGTGCGCTCCTACTGCTGACACTATGTAACTTATCTTGAAGCATGACACTGATATCCATATTAGCTCGGGGCAGATTCAGAGTTATCAGTTAAAAATGGAGCCGAGCTACTGGATCGGCTCGTCAAGGACATAGTCTCGGAGTCCGCCGCCTCCTACGTCTCTGTTCTGGAAACTCCTCTGGATTTTGAGGGCAAAGACAAGGTAGACTTAGACGACCAACATCCTCACCTGCCCACGGCATTTTCTCTACCTCGGTTTATCCCACTCCTCAAAGAGCGCATATGGGTTATAAACCCATTCACTCGCCAATTCCTAGTAGGCTGGATAACCCTCCTTGACTCTATTCCGGACTTAGAACTGGTGACATATCTACCGGATTTTCTCGGTGGAATTCTCAAATTTCTCAGCGACCAGAATGCCGACGTGCGCGTTGCTACCCAAACATGCCTGGATAAATTTCTCAGCGAGATTAAGCGCATATCTCAGGTTAAAAAAGGCATCATTGAAAGTCGAAGGTCCAAGGAAGGCGGCAAAAGAAAAAGGCAAGAATCCGTAGACAGCGGCAGTGTTCGACCTGAGCTGGAAGAGGGGGATGAAATCGGGTCTGATGCGCTTAACGACGATGACGACGAGAGCGTGGAGGAGGATTGGATTCCTGGGCAAGATGTGGAGATCAACTACAAAGAAATACTTGAGATATTGACTGCTACGCTTGATTCGCCTTTGGGTACGTTGTCCAATTCCAGATTTTTCACTGGTTTTCAGCCTTCAGCAACATATCAAAGCTCTGGCTTCTTTATGTTCATGTGCTAACTGTGAAACAGAAGAAGATTGTCTCCTGGAATCCCTTAGGTGGATCGTCGAGTTTCTCGATATATGCCCTGAGGAAGTATTACCGTTCACACCCAAGATTCTTGCTCACATGCTTCCCGCAATGGCCAGCACGAAGGAGACCATCCGCCTTGCAGCAACAAGGGTAAACACGTGCTTGATGGACTACGTTGTCTCGCTTTCGGATGAGTCAGAAATCGCTCCGCCGGCCCGACCTCAGCTGTCGCTGGAACGGACTGATGGCCCTGGGAGTAATCGCGCCTCCATATCAAGCTCGCGAGATCCGGAAATTCGCAGCCCAACGCCGGCCCAAGGCCAAATAACTTCCACTCTGGGCACAACAACGAATAGCACTCAGGTCCAGGATCTAGACTACGCTGCTGCTGTTAACTCACTTACCCTCTTATTCCTCAATGATCATGAGACCACACGGGTAGCTGCTTTGACATGGCTCATCATGTTGCATAGAAAAGCCCCTCGAAAGGTACTGGCCTTCAATGATGGAACATTTCCAGCTCTTCTTAAGACTCTCTCAGATCCATCGGATGCTGTTGTGACCAGGGATTTGCAACTTCTCTCGCAAATTTCTCGCAATAGCGAAGATGATTACTTTGCGAGTTTCATGGTCAATTTACTTCAACTCTTTTCCACGGATCGCAAACTATTAGAGACGCGGGGAAATCTTATAATCAGACAACTTTGCCTCAGTCTTAGCCCAGAGCGCATATATCGCACGCTTGCCGACTGCATTGAAAAAGAAGAAGATGTCGAATTTGCTAGCATTATGGTGCAAAACCTCAACAACAATTTGATCACGGCTCCCCAGTTAGCAGAAGTGCGTAAAAGACTCAGAAATCTCGAAACAAAGGTACAGACAACCCCGGAGATCAAAGACTGGTGCCCGAAATAGGCTCTAATAATGCACAAGAAGACCACTGACGCTTAGGCCTAGGATGGACAAACGTTATTCGTGGCTTTATTTAGGTCATGGTGTTATAATGCTGTTGCCACATTCTCCCTATGTTTGCTTGCCCAAGCCTACGAGCAAGCATACAATTTGTTACAGATTTTGTAAGTGCCCAATCCCGTAAGCCGACAGAGCTCTCACGGTATAACAGTGCAACTAACTGGTAGTAGCGGAGAGTTGGACATGACGGTCAACATGCTAATCCAGGTTGACAAACTTGTGCAGTTGATTGAGTCCCCTGTTTTCACCTGTGAGTCCATCTAGATCCTGCACGATCAAAAAGATATGGATAGCCACACTAACGAACTATGACATTTGAGACTTACGCCTACAATTGTTGGAGCCGGAGAAGTTTCCGTACTTGTACAAGTGCATGTACGGTATCTTGATGCTTCTACCACAGTCATCCGCTTTCGCGGCACTAAAGAACAGGCTCAATAGTGTCAGTTCTATAGGCTATCTACATGCAGCACCTCGAAGGCAAGTACAACCCAACCCCGTAATTCCTTGTCAACTCAGAAGTCCTACATCTAGAGCTATGCAAACGTAGTTGTGTTTCACAAAAATTAACTGTCGGAATTGTAGTGCCCCACCGCCACCAACATCAACTACACCAAATTATGATCGATCAAACCGACTGAAAGGTCGTGAGGATGGTACAATACGATGGGTAGAGCTTTTGGAGAAGTTCCGAAGTGTCCAAGAAAAAGCGAGAAGAGCTCAAAGACATAATATTGATGGTGATGATATCCCCTCGTCAGGTGTTGGCGAACTCAGAATAGGTGAAGTATCCTTGGAGCCTAAAGGTAGAGAAGGCGCTCGGGTTTCTATTGGAGGCCCACCGCCCACCAAAGAGGCAGCACCGGCAGTACCGCCCAAAAAATCAGGGCTGGGAAGGCAGTTTGGAAGACTTGGGGGGGCCGTTTCGGGCAAGAACAGGCGTAATCAGTAGGCATGGAAGCAACCTAAAAGACAGAGAGGAAGAGTATGTTTATATATATCTTAGTGTTCGTTCTAGAGTCAGAATCATGTTGGGATGCCGAGCTGGAGTCATATTTGGTTGTATATGGTTGAATATGAGTTCATCAGCGTCGCTTGATGGGACCCTCGCGTTCCACAAGACCTTCAAATTGAGCATCCCTCCTTGTGGTGACACCTCGTAGCTGACGGCGCATAGCATCCAGCTCTGATCTGGCTGCATCAGGATCACTGGGGAGACCCGCAAAAGAGGATATCTGTGCGTCAAGCTCCTTCTTACGGGCCATTAAAGCAAGATAGGCTTGCTCTTCACGAGCAACATCCTCTACTCCTGGGTGGGATGAGCTGATAGAGGCCTCAAGATTTGCAACTCGGTCGTGGAGGTCTGGCAACTGGGCAGACATTGCCTTAATCTTGCGCTGGATATCCAAATTCTGCTTGGCCAGGTCAGACGGTGGCTTATATTCATCACCTTGTAGGGCATGGAGGAGCTGTTCGGCAACTTCATTTTCCTTCTCAAGTTGGCGCGCAAATGCTTCAACACGAGCCTTCATCTGTTCATTTTCATAGATGCCTCCCTGGAGGCAAAGCATCGTGCGACCAAGATCTTGTGGATCCGCATAAGCGGTGCCGGCCTCGGTACACAAACGTGCCAGAGCATCCAGGGCATTAATTCCTTCCTTGCGCAAGCTTTGCTCAATAGCAGTGAGCAGGTTATCTTTCATCCCCGGAAGTCCACGATTGCTATCGGGGCTAGCGTCACCATTAGTGGTGTTCAGCTCTTGGAGTGCCGCATTGTCAGCACGAGCAAGCAAGCGCCGTTGGTCATCCGCAGCCTCGTTCAGGGAAACGAGGGACAAAAGTACTTTGAGTGTATCTGGGTTGCGTTCAAACTGCGGAAGCGTGCCACTACGGGCGGGGAATTTCGAGGCCAGCCAGTTGTCAATATAGGACCAGTCGCGGGCTGTTGAGGCAGCAATACGAGCAATAGAGGGTGAAAAAATGGCGGCCGTATTATCATGAATCAACCGATGGTGGGCCATTGGGGGCAATAAAAGAAGTAGTAATCGCAAGTTTACTTTCCAGAATCCGGAGATACTGTTGATACTGTCGAGGTAAGATGAATGACTGATAACATCCATTGGGCACCACTAATGAGATCTAGAAGGAGGCTCCGGGGGGTGTGGGGCGATACTCTTTTGAGGTATGGTGTCGATTCTCTTGCCCGTTCCGGGGCACTAAAATGGCACTGTACCTTGCATACCTGAGCAGGTAGGGACCTACAGATGCTACAGTAAGACGCCGTAGTACTGATGGCTAATAGGACCCTGGCCGCTGCAATCGTCAAAGGACAGCACATCAACTTTGAACCTCTTGATTTAAAAGGTAACACCGACATCCATATTGTTGAGACTACCTTTATAACTCTTTCTACTAGTACTTTTTATTGGTTTATCCACAACCCGACTCTCTCTTATTTTTACTTGGTAAAATTAATCTACAGACTTTAAAACTCTTTTCCTCTCTGTATCAAATAATTCGACAACTCCCTCCGCCCTGGCTCCAGTGCCGCTATCGCTCGTTTCGCACTTCGTCCTAGCTTTCTCCAATCACGAGTATGCGGTTCGACCTCTCGAGGCTGGCTGTCACAGCCAGCGTGTTGGCCACGGCCGCTGCCTTATCGCCCCAAGATATACCTACAGACGTGCCTGTATCGACTCTTCTGACGTCGGCGCAGACGCACCTTGCGAAGGGTGAGACTAGTGAGGCTTTGATCTACTACGACGCTGCAATTGCGCGAGACCCCACAAACTACTTGTCCTTCTTCAAGAGAGCCACTACGTACCTGTCCCTCGGCCGCGCGAATCAGGCGACACAGGATTTCAATAAAGTACTCGCATTGAAGCCCGGCTTTCAAGGTGCGCATATGCAACTCGCCAAGATCAAATCCAAGGCCGCCGATTGGGATGACGCACGAAAGGAATATACTGCCGCCGGCAAAGGAATAGAGTCGCTTGAGATTGAAGAGCTTAACGCTGCCGAACAGGCCGCTCTACTTGCCCTGACTGCCAAGCAGAGTGGACAATGGGAAGACTGTGTCAACTATGCGGGGTCCGCTATACTCGTCGCTTCTAGGACCCCAGCCTTGCGAGAGATCAGATCACACTGCCGTTTCGAGCGTGGCGAAGTTGAGGAGGGAATGGGAGATCTACGCCATCTCCTACAGATGCGGCCCGGCGATACCCACCCTCATGTCGTCATTTCTGCAACTACTTTCTACGGTCTCGGAGATTTAGATAGCGGTCTCTCTCAGATCAGAAAATGTTTGCACTCAGACCCGGATTCTAAAATTTGCAAGAAGCTTCACAAGCAACAAAAGGGTATCCAAAAATCTCTTGCAAAGGCCAGTGGCCAGTTGAATAAAGGGCAATCTACAACAGCCGGCAAAACCCTGGTTGGTTCTGCGGAAGAGCCTGGTCTCGTGAAGAAGATTCAGGAACAAATCGATGAGCTGCGCCAGGATGGGAGCATTCCGTCAAAATCGAAAGTTCTATTATACGAGCAAGTTGTAGATATGGTTTGTCAGGCTTACTCAGAGGTATGTGATGAACGAGCCCACTCCCTATTGCCTATCTTTTATTTTCAGCATATCCAACAATCTTCAACCGTGCCTATTTATCTCTACAATACAAAGAAATCCGCTAATAAAGGAGAAACCTAGTCGAGCAACAAAGAAGCTGCCACGTACTGTGATGAGACTTTGCAGTTGAATCCTGATTCTTTCTGGGGGCTTCTGCACCGCGGCAAGACCCTTCTCAAACAGGAAGAGTTTGAGGCATCCATTCAGGCACTTGAAAAGGCGGCAGAAGCCCATCCGGACAAGCGAGAAAGGATCAACTCAATCTTGAACAAGGCCCATATTGCGCTCAAACGTAGCAAGACAAAGGATTACTACAAGGTTCTTGGGGTCGCAAATGATGCGGATGAGAGGCAGATCAAATCAGCTTACCGCAAGGCTTCCAAACAATTTCACCCTGATAAAGCAATTCGGCAAGGCGTCAGCAAAGAGGATGCGGAGAAGAAGATGGCATCTATTAACGAAGCGTACGAGGTACTAAGTAACCCAGAACTCCGTGCGCGCTTTGATAGAGGTGATGACCCAAATTCTCAAGAGAGAGGAAACCCATTCCAGGGCAGTCCTTTCGGTGGTGGCCATCCCTTCATGTTTCAACAAGGTGGCGGCGGTGGCCAGCAATTCAAGTTCAACTTTGGCCAAGGTGGGCCCTTCGGTTTTTAGAACGGGATAAAAACGAGGGTTTTGAAGTTATGTATTAGCGATATTTTGTTGAGTTTCTTTCTACTTTGATTCCATCCATTTTTTTCTTTCTTATTTTGTAGGCGTTCATAAAACAGGGAGTGTATTCAATCACTGGTCCTTGGAATAGTCAAATACGACCTGGCTTCCCATGTTTTAGTACGAGTTGGTCGTTTGAACATACAGCTTATAAAATAACATAACGAAGTGCAATTTGACTTTTGTGCATATTGGATGTTGTATCTGGATAAGGTATAACGAACACGCCTCTCTGCGCGAGGCTCTTTTTCCTCAGCGGGACTTTGCCGGTAGTCGAGGCATTACATACGTTACTTCTTTGCTTCCACAGAGGCTTGGCCTCTCTCCGATGTTGAAACCAAAGATGGTCTTTCTCTTGCGATATGAACGTAGTAGATGGAGGGGAAACATTGTCGCGGCCGACGTCATCAACTCCTTGGGCTGCAGCTATGACCCTTCCATTTTACTACACACGTTGCTAAGCCATTACATTTAACGTGAGAGCTGAATAAAGTAAATCATTACTCACAGCGCATCGTTGCGCTTAATAAAATAGGCCCTGGCAATCAGAGCGGTTAGCATCGACACTATGTGAGAGCGGACATCAACATACTTGGAAAACTCATATGCCGACCAGCAAATAGCAGTGCTGGGCATAGTTGTGACAATTCTAGGCCGGACGCCCTTGAAAAATCCCCGTAAGCCTTCTCTCCGGTACAGAAGCCGGCACCCTCCCAAGAATCCATTAACGTTTCTAACTTCGGGGTCAGAGGATGTTCCCCTAGTCTGTAGAATAGTTTTGATGACATCCATAGGCGTTGTGAGACCAGCAGCAAACCCACCCGCTACTGCTCCCGCCAAGCAGTGTGTCAAGGGGTCATAAGCCTTCTGAGGGTTCATAGCCGTTGAAATCGACTCATAGGCAAGAAACTGTAGCGCTGTAAACGGAACGGTCATTGAGAGTGTTGTTGGGTAAGAAATGTAGAAGGCGGCAATTCCTTCATTTCGATACACATATTTTGCACAATCCACCATGGAGCGATACATTTTTCTCGACTCCTGCATCTGCATACGCTGTTTAATAACTTGATGGTGGGCATTAGTTAGGAAGGCTCACAACGAAAGGCAACGGTATTTGGAAAATAACAGCTCCACTTACCATCGAAGGGGTTCATGAATGCATCACTGGCAATAGTAGCTGCGGCGCCGCTTGTTGCTATCCAAGGTGTAGTTAGTTAACCAGTCGTAAGGCTCAAGTTAAGGGATCTGCTCACCAGCTGCGAGTGGATGGTGAACTCCAGCCCGGTTACCGCCCATAGCATGCTTAACAGCTTCGTAGGTCGCAAAGTAAACAGCATGAGCAGGCCCTATCTCCATACCATTAGTAGGTGTCCAGAATGAATGCGGAAGGCTGTGTAGACCAACCAGCACCAACGATGACGCTTGACATGCCGCGCCATAAACTGAAAACACCCTCGCCAGCCGCCATTTGATAGGTACTTCGTAGAACACCAGTGGAGGCGGCTGTTGCATTCGGCTGAAGAACTTGCATTCGGGTCTATTGTAAAAAGTCATGCCGTCAATAACGTTGTCATAGAACTGGACCATATGCGGCTCTAAGTTCTCACCTTGATAGCATCAACGGGGTACATGACGGTATGCTCCTAAATTGTATATTAGTTGTTCGTGTTCTCTGGACAGGCGCTGGATTCGGCCGTGAGGTGAATTCCAGCGAAACATTTAAGTATGACGTACAGCGATCCCTGCGAATGCACCAGCCGCCATGTTTTGTAGTAAGGAAAAGTTTGGCGGAAGCGATTCATAGCTGTAATTCTCCTGAGTTAGCAGCTGCTCTTACGCTCCCTCTCACTGAGGCAATGAGAATCGCTTGCTCACTCGTAGTCCTCTATGGCCTCGGCATTTGGCTGTTGCTGGGCCATTTCGGCCACAGCTTCGGAAGCTCTGCCGAACGTGTTTGGGGTGAGGGTAGCCAGATTGGCAACGTTAACGAGGTGATAATATAGGACCGGCTTGAATCACTGTCTCGGTTTCGGCGTCGAAGGTAGAAAACGTAGACGATAGAAAGGAATGCGATATCAAATGTTGACTTGACGGCGCGGAGCAATTGCTGCGGGCAAGCACAGAAGACACTAAGCGGCCAAGTTGTTTCAGCTGGTAAACTTTGGCGGTAGGGTATGTGGACATAAAAGTTGAATAAGGTGGTGTTGGATTCAGCAATGAGTTTGCCGTCGAGGCGAAAATGTCACTGGCGCAAAGACGTTAATCGTTTATCTCGGAGCTGTATCAATAGAAAAAAAATCCCTTCCTTCTCCGTTTACGGTCTCGGAGTCCGGGCCCAGCAAAGTGCTAACCCGGCGAAATGTATCTGTATTCCTCGGTACAAAGTACCTGAGACAGGGTGAGGATGCTGAGACCATCAAGTACCTACTAATGCGCTTAGGCAGTTACAAAGCATAGAAGCTGATGTAGAGCTACCTCTCATCCAATGCGGATTCCTAAGAACCCAAGTACCACCAGCCCCCAAATACCTCTAGTAGGGCAATGAGACGAAGTCCAGTCAAAGTGCCGCCAAAGCGTGTCTTTTTCCACAAGTAATCATGACATATAAACCTGAACCAGACATTCATAAATTGCATGCAATTATTTGCCAGGTCGGGTCAATGGATTTTCAACGGAGTAGCGAGGTGTTATTTTTATTATAACAAATAGTTAGACTTGACCTTTCCTTTACTTTTCTTCACTACTATCTTCAAGGTAACAAAGAAAATTTTGTATAAATCGCAATCGAGATCAACAAGAACTAACCAACACAGAATATCCATGTGAATTTTTACTTTACTTCCCAAAAAGCTATCCGCATATACCATCTCTTTCTTTCTTCTCAATGCATAGCATTCATGAATTATATTAATGTGCTGTATGACTTCTGATCAAGAAAATAACATGTATCATACGATAACGCCTCAGCGTTAATCTTTGCTCATAAAGCCCCTCTTCCGTTCATCACAAGTCATTGTCTAGCCATGGCCAATATCATATCACACCTCCACGACGATGATGTTGCGTTTGGCGAAGCTGGTAGATTAATCCAAGCACACCAGCTTCAGGTTCTTCTGTGTTTGCTGCACTGTTCTCTCTGCTGAGACCTTTGCCTGGCGAGGTTTCCCAGGTTGACTCTCCGAGAATCCCTCCACTCTCAGCTACATCTTCCTCTAATCCTTTGTTTTCTGTACTCTCATATGTTTCTTCGGGAATTAGTCCCTCTGACCGGTGGGGCCCCCGACGATGCCGAGATTTGTGTATGCTCTTCGTCCCGAAACTGGTTGTCGTTGGTTGGTGATGTGGGTCCAGGAGCATCGATGCCATGGGAGATGGTAGTGTTATAGGGTGTCCTCCGCGAGGCACTACGCTCGAGCCTATTGTTCGGCTCCGTGCTCGACCCATCTCAGCCCCTCCGACCTGAGAACTTTGGACATCTGCTGCCAGAGTCGGCGAGTTTAGGCTTGGGAAAGCTGGCGGTGGGTGAAATTGCTGTTGCATGCCTGGAGGCATGTGCCCGGGTATACCTGTCTTTGGGTTAATGACATAGTTGTCTATGAATCCATAATATGACGCGGCCATCTTGCCGTGTTTAGTGGCGTAATAGTCCTCTCTGACATCTTGATTTAGACCCTGCCTTCCCACATGCTCCGGGCCTTTCTTGAAATCAAATACTGCAAAGGAGCAGACATAGCCAAGTCCATCCACATGGACTGTAAACTCGCGAAAGAAATCCACAATCTGGTCGCTGCACTTGGGTAAAGACAGCAACAACAGCATCGGCGTGGTTAAAATGCCCATCACCTCCTCCAAAAAAATGACAACCTTCATCTTGTAAAGTTCTGCAAATTCCTGCTTGACTTCAAAACTGTGCAGCTTACCTTGCCAGTGATCTGGCATGTGGTGGGTATACTCAACGACATTCCGCAGTGCATATTCAGGATTGAATACAGCCGACTCCTCGGATACCATCCCTCGTGAAATAGCCCATATTCCTCCAAAGACTCCGAGGTAAAAAAGAACAGTCCTATCCTCAGTAATTTCAAACCCAAGAAACAGCTCCGAATCCAACAGGGTTCCGACGGCAAGGATTGCGGTGATAGCTCCAGAGACGAATGCGACGCTTCGCGCGATTTCCTCGGTCATACGTTTCGGGAACTGGTCGATATACCGCGTAGCAAAAGGGAAGGACATGTGGATTCTTTCATAAAATATATGCGGCAACTCATTGAACTCCCGAAATTTCCACTCTGCTAATGATGTGTATTTCCGCGCAGCTGCTAGCTTCGGATCTTTCTGGTATTCCTTTTTCATCCATTAGCGGTGACCACATTATAGGAAAAGAGCAGGACCTACATTGTAGTAAGTGAAGAAATATACTATCACGACATATGCAAGGACTATGGGGGCAAATATAAGGTTGAGGATACCGGCAAAATAAAATCTTTGCTTCAGCTTCTGACTTAGTAAACCCCGTCGATCAGCGCGAAGAAAATCCTGTTGTACTTGGCCAAGCTCATTGAAAGCCATATCGAGAATGCAATAATGGAGATACCATTCCATTGTTTTTGAGAATAATTGCCTATCGCGTAGGAAGGGTAACGGCAACGATAGGTTAAGCAAATCCTTGTTAATCATGGCGATTAAATAGTTCTCCTTGCGCATAAGACGATTGGCAATATCATGAGCATCAAGTCTTTCTTTGGATTGGCTACCCATGTAGCGGCGTAAGTTTGGCGAGATATTGCTCGCTGTCTTGGGATTTTGGTCACGCAACGCCATGATGCGGGCAACGACATCCTGCCAGGATACCGTCTGCATATCTTGCTCAGGAATTTCGAGGAGGTACACAAAGAACTCGCGAATATGAACTAGGCGGCGGATTTCAAAGAAGTACTGCACCGATTTCCATATGAAAAAGAAAGTGTAGAGCCAAATGCCAAAATTCCAGAGTCCCGACATCTTTTTCGTGCATTGGGATATGACAACCTCACCCAACGACCGGCTGTGTGGGATTCTTCTATAGTCAACACATTGGCTAAGAAATGTGAGAAGGACAGCCACAAACAACGTTTCACTGTTACCCATTAGTTCACTGATTTCATTGATATGTGCCGATCATCAATCTTACAGTAGCCATAATGCATTTGAACACAAGATGCACCAAATTCCACCCCCTTCATAATAGTCATAGACATCCCTCATGAAGCTGTCTAGGTTCGTCGTGTTGACCCATCGCCAGAGGGCTTTCTCTCGTCTTCCGCCGGTGATTGTGCCACCCATAATAGACCTGGGTTGTGTTGTAGATGTTTGTCTGCGTGATGCTGCTGGTGGGGTTTGCTGATGCGCAGCTGCGTTATCCCATTGTCCTCGAGGCTGTGCCGATGGCGCGCTGCGAGCTGATCCTGTTTGTAGTCTGCCCTTTCGCGCTGTTCTGCCTGTTGTGGCATTCAATAGCGGCACCGCCCCATTATCCTCCACTAGAAGGGACTCTGGTACATCATTATCAGCCTCGTCATCAAAGTGCGGCCATCTCGGTGCTGCCTCGCGTCGAACATCGGAATGTCTAGGTGCATATTCTGCTTGACTTCTTCCGCCATATATGGCACTATCGACAGTGATTCGGCTGTCGCCAGTAACAAGTGACTCGGGGTCTAGCTCGTGAAAGTGTTGCCGAAGGTTATCCTCGTCCAAGTTCAACCCTGCTTCTTCGTCTATATTGTCCTCATCGCGGGTGCGTAGTTCTTCGTAGAATGATCTAGTACCCCTTGCGGAAGTAGTAAGTCGGCCAAAAACCTTGGACGTCATGTTGACGTTCGGTGATAAACCGTACCTTTAAAATCGGATTAGCAATGTCCTCACCATGGACTAAGAAGCCTATATTAGCCAAGCTCCCAGGTGCTTGCCTACCAAGTTGGTCTTCCTGACAATCCACAACTTTGGATGAAGGGGGAAAATAAAGGTTGATCAGTAGCTTTAAATTCATGTGAAGCATGCTTCTGATATGGCTGGTTTTTGCATGGCAGTGTCCGGGGTTAAAATACCATGACCCAAACCATCTGTCACCAGTCATAGGGATGGATGAATGTATGATCAGGTGCCTGCCGGTACATGACGCTCTTACCATGTGCGTTACAAGGTCGAACTACGACGTCACGGGGTTTGTACAGATTAATAAAGTACTTAGGTACTTGCCTTGCTTAAAGCTCCGCCAGCACAGGTACTACCTGGTCGGTATATTATGTGGATGATTGACGATGCCTCGGTGATTAATTTGTTTATCAAAACACGCATAAGATATGGCTTGCTTAGTCGGTCAACGACAAACTCAGGCACACCAAGGTAATTTCTTGGGTATATCATATCAAACATCCGTTTGGCCATCAAATACAGGGTTACTCTGGTTTGACTGTTACAGAGCACTCCATATTAGATGCTAGACTACCAGGTAAGTGGAGGCGGTGAATTGTGGGGGCTTTGTGCCAGACAATTGGTTAGCATGGAGTGAGCTTTGCTCCATAGCAACACCGCTTTAGTGCTGAGGCGAGCCTACCGCATTAAGTTTGTATTTTGTATTTGCGGCCAGTATTCCTCAATGGGTCATAACCCAATATCAACAACAGAGCTTGCAGTATTGGCTATGAAATCTTCGCGAGAGTCACCAATTTCAATCTTTATCATCATCACTGTCACCCAGAGGGGTTGCGTCATGAGCTGAAAGCAAGACTCGTTGAGCTATCCAGATTTACGACCCTTGATCTCTCTAGTCAACATGTCTATTGAGCCATCGCTCCCCCAATCTCAGCCAGAAGGACTCGCATCAGTCCATAACTCATTTCCTTCACTGGCTTCGAAAGGAATAGATCCCCTCGCTTCCAAAGTCACCACAGTCCTTTCTACATCCTATTCGGATGGTGGATTCCGCGATGCACTCATACTACTTGACGATCGTGGCACTGTCAATGATGCAAAGACTAGGCGTCAAATTCGTCTAAATCTCCAAAAGGAAGTCATTGATTGCAATGGAGATATAATTAAAGAATTCGGTAGCGTTGCTCAGGTTGGTTGGACCAAGTAGTATCATAGGGAGCATACAAAGTAACAAAGGTCACAGCAACTAACCCAAATAAAAGCTACAATTGAGAAAATCAATATCGGCTATAAAGTCATGAAAGAACAAGTTATTGCTGCCCATTTCCAAAGTCTCCCAGTTCTGGTGGAAGCATCGTCTCTTATTGAGCAAAGGAAGCAAGTAGAGGCAAGACAGGATATTTTGAATGCCTTCAAACAGAATTTTATAATGTCGGAGGATGAGATTGCTCTATTGACCTCTACAATAGAATCCGTTGACGACCACTTCTTCAACTCTCTCCAAAAGGCAAAGAAGATCAGGAAAGATTGCGAGCTTCTTCTGGGTCTTGAAGAACAGACTTTGGGATTAGAACTGATGGATCAAACATCCAAAAACATTAATTTTGGATTTCAGAAGCTTTACAAGTGGGTCCAGCGTGAATTCAGAACATTAAATCTGGAAAATCCACAGATGAATTCATCAATCCGACGAGCGCTTCGTGTACTAGCGGAGAGGCCGTCTCTTTTTAGAAACTGCCTCGACTTTTTTGCGGACGCCAGAGAGCGGATTCTCTCAGAGTCTTTTCACTCCGCTTTGACTGGCATAGCACCAAATGGAGCGGAAGACCCTGGCATCAAACCCATTGACCTCGCGGCACATGACCCCCTCCGCTATGTGGGAGATATGCTGGCTTGGATTCACTCTGCAGCTGTCAGTGAACGCGAGGCATTGGAAATCCTCTTTGTTGCTGAAGGAGAAGAGTTGGCAAAAGGCTTAAAGTCCGGCCGAGATGCTGAAGTTTGGCGACTTGTAGCTGATGAAGAAGATGAGACGGCCAATTTCAATGCCATGAAAGCGCTCAGTGAGCTTGTTGACCGTGACCTATCAGGCGCTGCTCGGGTTCTGCGTCAACGAATGGAGCAGGCTGTTCAGTCAAATGAGGACACTATCATGGCATATAAGGTGGCCACTCTCATAAATTTCTACCGCGTCACATTTGAGAAGTTGCTTGGTCCGCATTCCGGTCTACTGGAGTGTGTGAACAATCTTGAGTCAGAGGCTATGCGCCAATTCAGAGCACTCATGAGAGACCAGATAACAGCTTTACAAGGGGAATTTCAACAACCTCCGACTGATCTGGAGCCCCCGGTGTTCCTTCAAACTTCATTTAAGCAGCTCAATGCGATTATTCGGACTTACGAGGCATCAATGTCAAATTCTAACACTCACGAAAACGATATACAAGTTGTGCTATCAGAAGCATTCGAGCCTTTCATATCTGGGTGTGATAAAATAGTAAAGTCAATAAGTTCGCCGGAGGACGCCATATTTCGAATCAATTACAGACTGGCTGCAGTCGCATGTCTAGAAGAATTTGAAATTACAAGACAGAGAGCAATGGAAATCCGAGACGATATCGGTAGTGACACCGCGACACTGGTTGAAAATCAGTATCAGTCCCTTCGCACAAAATCCGGTCTGTATAGTCTCATGGAAAGCTTGCATAATGATGGGATAGGCAAGATTGGCAAAGAAGCACTTGGTCGAGCAGGCCAGGAGTTAGATGATTTCCTCCCATCAGCATTGATGGATGCCATGGACAGGTTGAAACGTCTACAAAAGCCAGAACTCACGCGTACAATAACTGAGGAAGCAGTGGGGAAATTTTGCAGTGACTTCGAGCGCCTTGAGTTAGCGATCGCGGAAATGGATCAAGGTTTCGAGACGGACGATGACTCAGACAGCTGGCGGTCAGTTTTCCCCAGGACAACAACAGAGCTCCGGGTCCTCCTATCTTGAGACTACCCGGGTCTGGTGCTTTCGGAGACCCAGTCGAGCAAGAACGGGATTAGGCACTCCCAAAGAGCAATAGGCCGACGAACATAGGGATAAAATAGGCTGCCTCTCCGCCTGAAGCCCGCATGAACTCCGAACGTTTCATTGCCAACCTGTCCTTTGCAATGTGTAAAGGGCGATTTCTTGTAACGTTCAAGGACCGACCTGGCCGAAAGTAACATCTAGATATATAGCTGGAGATGCGCATGCATATGTGGAGAAACGGCAACTGATGTTGATTACGGAGCACTTTGTTATGCCTCACACAATCCTGAAGAAGAAGAAAGGCGGTGGGATTTCCAATGGGCAATTCCACGCATATTTTAGCCGTCAGCGACATCTTCAATAAATAGAGTAACTGGAGTTAGGTTCAATTAGGTCCTGTGATGTCTTGCATGCCTAGGCACATACAGACACGGATTAATGCAGGAGCTTTTTCGCGGTGCCTGAATGTGGGCTAGTAGGGTGGCAGGGGATCGCTTTAGTGGCAGGGCCGGCGGCTGTTACGTCATTCCTGGTATTCTTTCACGGGATACCAAGGCTCTCAGGGAGGCATTGGCATGAAAACCGTTTCTTAGAACTACCAAGCTCAATGCTTCCAGCAACCTGTACCCGCAAACAGATGCAATAATAATCCTGCAGCTACTATTTAGCAGAGGCCGCTTTTCTTTCAATCAAACAAATATACACTCATTGAGATTAAAATCAACTCGCAGGTCAAACATTGAGTGACGCGCGGGTTACGACTTGCCGCGCGCAACAGCCCACAAGCCAGACTCGGCCCTCGCCTTATCATCATCTGGCATCGCGAACAATAATTCATAATCAGCACTTACGGGTAAGCTGTTATGAGCCAAACCTCTGCACTATGCCACGCGGTCAGATTGTCACAGCTCTTCAGAAGGCATATGATGGCTGCTATCTGAGCTGCTCAACAGCAGTCTTCTATGAAAGTCAGGTGCATCTCTGCTTCCTTTCTCCATCCCTTTCTCTGTTCTTGTTCTTGTTCTTGTTCTCGTCTTGTACTTCCCACCTGTTGCGTCAGCTTTTCTACGCCTACATAGGAGCATACATGAAAAGTAGTGCTGATGAGAAAGTTCAACTAGGGAAATGAAGCAGAGGCGATGAGACACTGGAAAAGCGCACTTGACCACATACGCGAGCATCGCACAACGAAGTCTACATTAACGATGCAAGGCACGCCGACCGATACAGAACAAGCGCTGATGGAAGCTCTCAAGGAACTGGAGTTGCAATGCACGGAGCGAATTGATCTGCTGAAAGCGTTGGAAGTGTCCCGCAAGCCCGAGTTTAGTACACCGCCTAGGAGCAGGTCGTTCAATAGTACAGAGCGTGGTGTCGATAGCCCTCTAGGAAATAAGTTCATTGGACAGGGTACTATCCCTGCTGTTACGTATTCTGAACTCTCACGCCCTGCTCTCCCCAAACGGCCATCGTTCCCGACACAACGATCGTCTGAAAACACTACAGCTGGTATTAATAGGCCAAATACTGAAGCTGTGTCTGCTTCTGGTTCAAAAATTGAGACTCACTCCCCTGGCATAAATTCAGAACAGGAGAAAGCAATTCGTTCTTCAAGCCCAGAAAAACACACCATGAGAACAACTTTGCGGTCAGGGAAGCCAGGCGAGAAGCTCAACAAAGCCACTCGTAAGTCACCTAAACCTAACGGAGAAGGGTCAAGCAAGGCTGCTACCCTTGCATGGAGTACGTTTGGATCCCGAGACTCCTTACATCGGGCGTCTTCCCATGACGCATCATTGTCGAGCGGTTTACCCCTTCGCCAATCTACAGAACGATTGCTAAAATCCAGATCATCCCCTATTCAATGGGACAGAAATTCACGAAGACTAGTTACGACTAGTGAGGCAGAGTCGGTTTCTACTTCAGCCAAACCTCCATCTACGGTTCGACTTTCAAGCGAGTATTCTCCATCACGGCCATCACTCTTGTCTGTGAGCGCAGCCTCAAACGCCCTGGGTACCTCTATCTCAGAATCTTCAACTATAAATAAATCACACAACTCATTTGAGCAATTCTCAACTAAAACATCTTTTCCTTCTTTGTACCCGAGATCCCGCAGGGATGATTCAGTTGCCGACTCCTGGAATAGCAAGCTAAATGAATCCCCAGGCAAACGAGGTGCTGGCAGTATACCAGCGAGGAAAAAAGCGAATGCCAAAGATTTTTCTCATCACTCTTCCTCTCCCAGAATTGATGAAGGCCAACAAAGTCGACATCGCTACAATGAGCGTCAAAAACATAGAGCCTCACCATTATCACCCACCAGCAAAGATGTTATGAATCATGACCAAGCTATCATGTCCTCCCGGGGCGAGAAAATTCCAGTGAATATGTGTCCCAGCGAGAGCTCAGAGGGTACGGTAAGAAAAGAAGATCAAAGCAATGTTTGCTGGGCGAAGAGAAAATTATATATTCTCAAGAATTTACCTCCCGGGATTGACGAAACTGCTGCCAGCCAGATTCTCAATGACATAGTAATTCAGGGAGACGAGGTGCGCTGGGGAGATATTGCTGGATTAGAGATTGCAAAGAACGCGCTGCGCGAGACGGTTGTATACCCTTTTCTACGGCCTGACCTATTCATGGGTTTACGAGAACCAGCCAGGGGAATGTTACTATTTGGACCACCTGGAACAGGAAAGACAATGCTGGCACGGGCCGTTGCCACTGAATCTCGGTCTACTTTCTTTTCTATCTCAGCTAGTAGCTTGACAAGCAAATACTTGGGAGAATCAGAGAAGCTGGTCAAGGCCCTGTTCGGTCTTGCCCGTGCTTTAGCACCAAGCATTATATTTGTCGACGAAATTGACTCTCTTCTATCCCAGAGATCTGGGTCAGGGGAACATGAGGCAACCAGGCGAATCAAAACTGAATTCCTTATTCAGTGGAGCGACCTCCAGCGTGCTGCTGCCGGCAGAGAAACAACAGAGAAGGACAAAGAGCGAGGTGATGCCAACCGGGTCCTGGTTTTGGCAGCAACAAATCTACCATGGGCCATTGACGAGGCTGCACGCCGACGATTCGTAAGGCGGCAATATATTCCGCTCCCAGAACCAACAACACGCGAAATACAACTCGGAACTCTGCTAGGGCAGCAGAAGCATAGTCTCTCAACGGACGACATAAACAGGCTAGTACAGCTTACAGATGGTAAGTGGACTTTGGAACGGACTATTATAGCTATTACTTACTAATTGACATTGTTTCTCAAAGGCTTTTCGGGATCCGATATCACAGCCCTTGCCAAAGATGCGGCTATGGGGCCGTTACGTTCTTTGGGAGAAGCATTACTACACATGACAATGGATGACATTAGGCCCATACAATTTGTAGACTTTGAAGCAAGCTTGGGGACAATCCGGCCTAGTGTCAGCAAAAGCGGTTTGAAAGAGTATGAAGATTGGGCAAAAGAGTTTGGAGAGCGAGGAGGCTAGTCGTCACATCTTGTATGGCTTGCTCATGCGGAACAGACAGTCCATTAAGCTGGCAGTCACTAAAATAAAAGTAACAGCTATATCAAACACAGGTACAACGTGTTTAAAGGCCACACACGATGGAATAGAAAGAATTCTCGACGCTGGAATTTAAGGAATACTGTCGCACATATTTGGTATCGTTAGAGAGACCATATAGCTACGATATCGAATATCGGACTCGCGATATCAAGAAGGACTTGAATATATGCGAAGAAATGACGGGCAGGAAGTGTGACATCGTAGGTATACCACATATCGTAAAAATCGGATCAGCTTATGTGTTCAATGAGCGGACGGTGTAGATAAACTTTTCAATTTTTATCGTCCTGGGATGATGGTGATTCGTTATTGGCATGTGCTGTCTCCCACGCTCGATGTTTAGCTTCTCTTTTCTCTGTAATTTTCTTTCCCGCTTCCGTTTTCGTTTCTAACTCTGCCTGTTTTCGAGACAACCTGCGTTGATCCTTGGTCGCTTTCTTAGCTTCACGCTCTGCTATCCGTTCCTCCAGTGTTGGCACTGGCGGCCGATCTTCAATGGGGACGCCATATGGTGCGATGATATGTTTGACGACATGGCGTTTGTGCTGCGAAGTTGGCCAGCCGGGTACTATAGAAACAACATCGCCGGTTCGAAGGGAAGAGTTGGGATCATGAACCAAATGGTGTTTGGGATCCGCAAACCACTGTAAAATAGAACAGAGCCATTTATATCAGTCTATATGCTTCCCGAAGACTTGGGGACGATCGCATTCTCGTCACAGGGCCAGGCATACCTTGTTCACAATTTTATTCCATCTTTGGCCACCTACCCGAACTTTGACAGTCTTCTGCATGAGGCCAGCTGACACAACTACTCCATGAAGTTCATGGGTAACACGGCGTGCGGCCTTGGCTACTTGTGACGACATGACCAAAGCTTTTTAAACAGCACTTCAGTAGTGGTTCAAGATGAAAGTTGACCACTTTGCGCACCACCACCACCTTGAAGACGACTGGTAGATCAAGATCCGCACTAAGAAGAGCCTGCTAATTCTGATTGTATTTTTGGGCCACTGAATCCGCGCCAGCCAATCAGATCACCCAATTTCGTTGCCTATACTCGCCGATGTACAAGTTACAACGGAAGAATTATTAAGAGCTTTTTCTTGAAAGGAAAAAAAAACGCCGCAGATCTGACTCGCCTCACATATTATCCTCTCCCAAGTTCTCGACATCACCCTTCGGACAATTCTTTCCTGTCATCATCTAAGCTGCTTCGCTGTTCACAAAACCCGATTCAGTTTTCTTTCACCTATATCGTTTTGTACTCTTCTTCTCACTAATAAATCAGGACGACACTTGTTTCGCATTTAGTTTCCGACATTCACCACTCTTCACTGCTTCATTTCTCAATTATGTCATCTCCTGACCGTCGCGCTGGCACAAAACGGCCTAGTAAGACATTCAGATTTCATCTGAAATATATTCCCCCTTCATTCTAATCTGCGTCTAGCTAACGAAAGTCCTTTTGCGGCCTCCACAGGGACACAGTCGTTGCCACCCCCGGCTCTCCCTCAATTGGTTGCAGAGCAGAATACCACCATTCCGCCTGCTGATAAAGACTCGCAGCGACTGATTGTTGTTCTGTCCAATGCCAGTCTTGAAACTTACAAAGCTTCACATGGCGGCGTGAGTCGCACAGGGGTTCACCGCGAGGAAAAGTATTCGCTTCTAAACAGTGACGAGCATATTGGTGTCATGCGTAAAATGAACCGTGACATCAGTGATGCTCGTCCTGACATAACGCATCAGGTTGCGTTTCCGATTCCTGATGTTTCCAGTTATTCATGCTGACCATCCCAGTGCTTGCTGACCCTCTTGGATTCTCCGATCAACAAAGCTGGCAAGCTTCAAATTTACATCCATACTGCCAAGGGTGTCCTTATTGAAGTGTCTCCATCGGTCCGCATCCCCCGAACTTTCAAGCGATTCGCCGGTCTCATGGTACAGCTTCTTCACCGTCTGTCTATTCGCTCCACAAACTCGAACGAAAAGCTATTGCGTGTAATCCAGAACCCAATCACTGATCACCTCCCTCCGAACTGCCGGAAAGTGACTCTTAGTTTCGATGCGCCGCTCGTTCGCGTTCGTGAGTTTGTCGAAACATTGGAACCGAAAGAGAGCATTTGTGTCTTTGTTGGAGCAATGGCCAAGGGAGCGGATACCTTTGCCGACTCAATGGTGGACGAAAAAATCTCAATTAGTAACTATTCGCTCTCTGCAAGCGTAGCATGCAGCAAATTCTGCCATGCAGCGGAGGACGTGTGGGACATACTATGAGTCTTTTCATCTCGAAAAGATGAATCCCTGGGGCAGTAAATGTCTTTGGGGTATCTAGTTGGCATAGGGATAACAAGAGAACCAAACTATTTACTGGCTGCCATGTTTTAACGGAGATACAACATCACCGTGCAGCATTGCAGTTCAGGTGAAACTTGGATACCTGAGATTAGCGTTGGGTTTGTTTTTACAACAAAACATATATCAGCGTTTAAAAACAGGCCCAAGGCGTTTAGGCGATCTTGAATTGGCAGTTTCAAGCGTACTTGGTTGGCTGCTTATTTGACTAATTGTGAATTGCTTGCAATGCGATATTCTTTTATGGAGTAGCGACTAAAGCAATAATATCATTTTTGGGAACAAAAACTTGTTATTCATCCTTTAGCATGTCACACCCGTTGGGACGCAATGTGAAGACGCAAGCATCCAAATGAATCCCATTCGCAATACAATAAGAGCATCTACGTAGATAATATAAACCAAACAATAATGATATCAAGGCTCATCGCAGGGGAGTGGTTAATCGCATGATGCTTCCATCTACTTTGTTCTAGCACAGTCATTCTCTTTAAAAGAGCGGCTATGCTTGAGATAGCATCCAACTGGCACCCGTATCCGTACTGAACAAGACATGCATTTGAGAAAAGAAAGGAAAGGAAAAGGAGCAAGACCCAGATTTTGATTCCGATGTCTTCTCGATTGTGGGACGTCGATGCAGGGGCTTCACCGTCACTTTTGCTGTGTCTGAACAGGCATTGGTCCCAACTTGGCGCCTTGGGTACCAATGCGTCCGTTACAACTCAGAGCATGTAAGCCCACCTTACCCGCCTCACGCTCGTTCATAGGTTGTTAAGCTAACCCAAATTTCCTCTGGGTGGCAAGCTTGACGTGTCTCCCTAACTAGTACGATGGCCATGCAAGGCGGTGCATTTGACCGTTTTTTAACGCTCTTGTTGGGGCAGTGGACCGACCACCTCTGGTCATGAACTGTTCTCATCAGGCGGACCGTTCTCAGTGGGGCGAGAGTCCCTTTGCGTCGCTGGACCACCTACCATATAGGATACATGCATAGCCTTGGACAGCAAGCTGCCACGCAGCCCATGATGATAGGTAGATGCGAGGGTCATTGGTAAAAGTCCATGATGATGGATTACCGGGTCGGCGAGGTTGGAACACCAAGAACTCCTTTCTGTCGACCCCGCAACTGAACCCCCCATTCTCCATTTTTAAGAGCCATTTGAACTTTTGGATGTTCAAATATATATTCATTGTTTTCTCTGAGACGGCAAACAAGTAAAGGAAGCATTCAGGAACCGGTGTTCACTCAGTAGACACAGACCGTTTATCGTCAACGGTTCGGTTACCATACAACTTCACACCACCTCGTTATCTCTACTGTCTCTAAAATTATCGCCGCCCTCATACATATATCCTACCTTTCCTTACCTTACTTACCCTTCCTCTCTAGGGAGGGATTAAATCTTCTGCCATGTCGTTACCGTTCGTAGAGGTGTCGCACATAGCGTCCTCAACGTCATTTTACGCTTCGGTGCTACAACCGCTGGGGCTTCGATTCCTTGACAGCACAGCAGATCGCTCATCGGTAACATTTGGGGTGAATGGAAGTCCCATGTTGCAAGTCCGTCAAAGAACCTCGCCTCGGCCTTCGTTTCTTTTGCTCGCTGCCCCATCCTTTTCAGCTGTGACCGACTTTCGAGCCGCCGGGCATAGAGCCAATCCAGCACAGAGCCAGACCCGAAGCTCCAACGAGGATGGCAAAAAAATGAGGGCTGTGGTTCACGATTTAGACGGAAATACTTTGGAAGTCATTTATCCCGATCCTCGGTATGATGATGACCTCATCGAGTATAGTAGGTCAACCATCACTATTACTCGAACGACTCGCATTCTCGAATGGAACTACAATGTCGCCTCACCTCAGAAGGCCCCTCTTAAACGTAGTATCAGCCATGATCCTCGCTCCCATGCCTCACCGCCATCAGAACCACCCGGATCGACATCACCGCAAGAGAGCAGCAGCTCTACTCTTCTTAATGCGACCGCCGTCGTTGGAGCATTGCTCGGCGTCGCTGCAGGGGCTGCTTTGACATATAAAATGGTAACGAAGGAGAAAGATCGTGCGCCCCGTCAAGAAGCTCGTCCTGTCCCAGCACGTCGTAACACCGTTCCCGAACGACCTCCAAGAAAACATGGCGACACAAGGACCGTTGTTGACGATTCAACTCCCCCGAAAAGCTCACGAACATCGCATAACACCAATGACAGAGAGAAGCCTTCTCGGGCCTTGCCCTCAAGGTCCGTGGTAGAGGACTCGAGTCCTCCGAGAAAACCCCGCGAACGCCATGACCGTGATGACACCGAGAAACATTCGCAGATTCCACCGCCGGCAAAGACAGCCGTGGATAACTCGGTTCCTTTAAAAACTGTTCATGAGGGCTACGAGGATCTTGATGCAGAAAAGCCTCCGCAAAGATCAGCTTCCAAAACTGCAGCGGATGACACAAGTCCTCCAAGGGCTAGACATGAACGTCAGCATAACGTCGAAATTCCAGAAGCTGCTCGACGATCATCTGCTCAACATAACCGTGATCACGATGACGACGCTGCCAGCAACGACGACTCATTTGAAGCTCGTAAAAGGGCCATCAACAATGCCGAAATACCTTTAACCTCACATCCAAGATTCCCTCAGCCGCCAATAGATTCGCGTTCTTCACGCAATGTGCATATTCCTGAGAGAATAAAGGGAGGAACTACAATGCCGGCCGAGCGTTATGGGTACTCCACCCAAGTTGAAGCCGGCGGTTATCACCCTGTTATTCCTTCAAACCGAACGCCAATCCAGGCGGAAGACGTTACTGACAGTAATGTTCACGGCTACCAATCCAAACCTAACGGAGGCCGTATTGCAAGAACACAAAGTCCCAGCGAGGAGGCCTTGGAACGGACCACATCACCCAATGTGAATCTTAATCGGTCGATTGAAACACCATCGCGAGGCGGCACCGTTCCAGCATCAAACCATCCCAACGGCATCTCCAATAGTCACACAGCCTATGGCATAGATCGTGATGGGTTTGCCACAACAAAAACCCAACGAACCCCCCCAGCCTTCCCATTATCACCTGACAATTCTCAACGTACGTCACCCCAGCGAGGTCAAGACCCAGAACTCCAAAACAGTACCAACAATAGCGGTAACACCGCAAGACCTCCGCCGCCTCCACCACCCCCGCCGCCACCTCCGCCCCCTTCATATAATATTCATGTTGGTCTACCAAAGAAGACTTCAGCCGAAATATCAGCCAGAAAACCAGCACCGCCAGTCATTACTAAACCGAAACCTCGACATCTTACAAAGCCCGTTAATAATGGATGGGATGACGACCAAGTAAGTCTTGCACCAAGCGACAGCATCAGTCGCGTGGGAAGTAAGACAAATAACCGACGATATTGATAACCTGTTTGTGATAGGCATGGGTCTCTAAGGCATAAGGTATAGTAATTGGCTCCATTGAACTGGACGACAGCACAGATAGAGTGTCAGATTCTCGGATAGGCGATTTTTTTTCAATACTGTTTGAATAGACATGATCAAGAGATACAGATGTGCATTACGGATTGTTTACCGACACAATGGTTTTTGGATAATTGGAAGGGAGTTGGATTAGGTTCTTATTCGACGGCCAAAATGTGATACTGCTCTACCGTCAAATGACAATTTATAAGTTGGATTTATGGAATATCATTGCATAGTGACATGATTTGCCATTTATAAATTTACCAAGATATCGGTCAGGCATGGTAGGCATGGGGGGGACAGGGGAGAAACGCCAGGCGATAACCCATTGTAAGGTTTCATATAACACTAATGCATGTGGTAAAGGGAAATGTTAGAAAATGAAATTAAACAGAAATGAGATTAAGAAATAATTAGCAAGATGGATCCAAAAGAATATACACATATACAAAGTAGTATTCTCCAGTCTTGCCTTCATCCAGAGGGAATGTACTTGGCTTGACCCCTCGTGTTGAGACATTGACTCTTGTGGGTCCCACTGTGGATCTCGCCCGTCCGATTCTCGGCCCTCTAGAGTTAGATGAAGGGACTTGTCGCTTGGTAAATGGGCCAAACAATGACTCCATTCCAATGTAAAGTGTGACTGTGTGCCTCCAAGATGCGCCATATACTAACGCACTGTCAACTTATTTCATGATCCTTACGGTTCTCAAGACAAGCCGTGCTTTAACACAGGTGATTGGCTAAGCGCCCGCCATTTCCTTGCATGTAAAGACTTCAACCTACCATACAGAGAGAGCACGAGACTACATATAGCCGTAGTGCGCTCGTAGCCAACCAACTTCCAACTACAACCCTCCTTTTTAAAGGAAGAACGTAATACCAAAGATGGCCTCGTTTACACTGGGCGAGTCCATACCTCCAGACACTGCCCATGTGAGTCAACTTCAATGGAGTCCTGGTTTTAATAGTTGAAGTTGGGCTGAAACACAAGAACTAACGACTACTCTCATATTATGGGGTAGGCTGTCAGTGTCTCGCTCCCTACATGGCAGTCAAATATTGGCTATGAGGAAGGTCAAGAATGGGTTATAGGACGCATGACCACAGGCTACCCTCGGTAAGTGGTTAATCAATAATCGTTCATTTTCATGCAGAATACAGCTCATACCTCCTAACAGATTCTTCATTCATAAGAGTGTGAAGGCCCTTGCGCAGGATATTGTGGCTGCATTTGACCGAGGCCAGCACGCCCTTCTGTTTCCCACCACTGCCGCCGCCAGGCGTTGTCTTGACTTTTTGCACCAGCATGAACCACAGGAAATCTCCAACCGGTGCAGCATAGTCAACCTCGCTTTAGACACATCCAAGGACCTTTCTCCACTGCTGAAACGACTATCGCCAACTGTATCTGGAGTTATCTTCCCCTTGGAAGCTTTCTTGACAGCGAAGCAATATTGGCAACACACCGGAGACGGAGTTTCAAGTCGGCGCGCTGAGTTCTGCCATGAACTTTTCAACCAGGGCTTGCTCATCCCAGTCATTGGACAACAGCCCACCATCACTTCATCTCCTAAACTCTTCCGTGGGCCCAAGCGATATCAGCGACCAGACTCTATCAGTAGCAACGGCGCAGATTTGCCGGGCTATAAGGTACTTTCATCAACAGTGACATCAGAAGAGTCAAGAGAGAGCCTCAACTTTCTAGAGGAACGATATGGCCGGAACCTGGACCTTTCCCTGGTGGAACGGGCCAAGTCAGCCATTTGCAGGCGAATTGCTGGATCGTTGGTCCAGGACGCCGACTTGGACACCAGATCATCATCAACAACACATCAAGTTACTAGCCCTAACAGCCGCGAAGTAGAAAGTCTCACCGAGGGAGACGTATATCTATTTCCCGCTGGTATGAATGCCATATTTCATACTCATCGCGCTCTACTGGCTGCTCTAGGCTCACGAAGAAGTATCAATTTCGGGTTTCCCTATGTGGACACACTCAAGATCCTCCAAAAGTTTGGACCCGGCTGCGTTTTTTACGGCCATGGTTCAACAGCAGACTTGGATGACCTTGAAAATCTATTAAATGGCGGTCAGAAATTTCTCGCGCTGTTCTGCGAATTTCCCGGGAACCCACTTCTTGCGTGCCCTGACCTCGGACGAATACGCAAATTGGCAGACCAGTATGACTTCGCTATAGTTGTGGATGAAACTATCGGTACTTTTGCGAACGTCAATGTTCTCCAGTATGCCGATGTTGTCGTCAGCAGCCTTACCAAAATTTTCTCCGGAGATTCCAACGTCATGGGCGGTTGTGCAGTTCTAAACCCAGAAGGCAAATACTACGACTCACTTAAACGAGTCATGGAAGATGAAATATACGAAAACGCATACTGGCCCGAGGACATTGTCTTCATGGAAAGAAACAGTCGGGATTTTTCTTTGAGAGTGAAGCGCATAAACGCCAATGCAGAAGCAATATGTGATATCTTGCGAGCGCATCCCCTCGTCAAGAACCTGTATTACCCAAAGTATAATTCTTCAAAGCCTCACTATGATGCCTGTCGTCTTCCAAATGGAGGCTATGGTGGCTTGGTGTCTATTGTATTTCACCATGGTCAGCATGCTCAACTTTTCTACGATGCTCTGCAGACGGCCAAGGGACCAAGTCTAGGAACCAATTTTACGCTTTGTTCACCCTATGTCTTGTTGGCGCACTATCAGGAGCTACCATGGGCGGCTCAATTTGGTGTGGAGGCAGATCTTATTCGCATTAGTGTGGGCCTTGAGGAAACCAGCCAGCTTGAGCAGACATTTCTTGAGGCCCTAGAGGTAGCGCAAGCGGCTACAGTTGAATAAGAAATCACAGAGGTTGAATGGAATCAGTACATTAACATATCAGAAACAAATATGTACCATTCAAACAGCGTGTATTCCAACTCTTGCTGCAATAAGATCCAAAATTATATGTTTATTCCAAGCATTCTATGGATGTGGAGATATATCTGCGCCGTGCATATTCTACAAACTTATTTACTCATCTGGCCTTTCATATCCTCTCTCCTCAGACCCAAAAAGCATTGTCTCGTAGATCCTGCAGCCTACAATTAAACCTGAATATCCTAATCATAGGAAGTAACTAATTAAGTATGATACAACGATTAGCATGGCGAGCTTTTTGGAAAACTTACCATGTCATCTGTGTCGGTAATATTATATGTCGCATATACTTCACATAATAATGCATCTTGGCTGAGTGTAGCCAGGACCAAATTCTTCAATACCGCTCTCAATTTCATTTGCGCGTTGTTTCTCCTTGACCTCCCTCGGGAAATACTTTTTCATAAACTTCTCCAGGTCGTGGTCAAGATGGTCTATATCCAATTAGTATTCATGACAATTTCAAGGTCAGCAGTGGCTTTCTCACCTTCCGAAGCATTCATAACTACCTCGGCCCTACACATAGGACAGTGCTTTTCCTTTCGGCGCTGGATCTTGATAACACAACGTATGCAAAAAATATGCTGGCAGTCCAATCGAACCGGTCGATATGCCACTGAATAGCATATAGGGCAGAGGTAGTCATTCAGCTGCGGTATAACCGAAACCAGTTCTTGCGACATATGAGCACATATGTCTTTGGCAACCTGGTTAGTCAGGAGTCTTTCGGAGCTGACTGCGGCTGAGAATGCATTTGAAATGCCTAGGGATGTCCGTTTGTCAAACTCTATTTTTGCATTAGTTAGTAACCATATAGGAATACAATGTGGAAGGTCTTACTCTTCAATATCTTTGTTATAGCTAGCTTGTTAAGCTCCTGAAACTGGAGACATTTAAGCAAGGTAAGGTTAAGTTGGAGGAACCTTGAGAAAGCAAGCTGACTCTCTTGAAGTTTAAACCCAGCAGCCAGTTGCTGCTTCTCGATAGTTGTTTGAAACCACTGCAGCTGTTTCAGGGCCTTTTGGCTGTTCCGTGCTCCATGGTCATGTTCATGTGTTGCGAAGAAGATCTCAGCATCCAGATACACCTCAAATATCCGTCGCCAGCGGGTCAAATCGCTCTTGGAAAACCGACTTGGGCGAGATACTCGTGAGACTTCCTTCCCAAGCTCCAAGATTTCTGCTGTCATGTTTTTCTGTTCCTCAGCCTGTAGGGCATCCAGATTATTAACATCACTCTGCAAAATGTCGAAAAATTCTCCATCAAACACCAAAGGCACCTCAATAATCTCGTATGCATCTGGACCAATAGAAGTTTTACCAGTGTCGAATTTTTTGCTGGCAAATTCAGTGTTGCAGGTTTCAGATTGTTGAGCATCAGTGAGGTCAGTTTGCGATTTAGAATGAAGCACAGCCCGCTCTCGGGGTAAATCGGCAGCGATTTTCTCCAGGAAGCGACGAGATGCTGGTGCAAGGGATGCATCTATTGCAACCCCATTTTGTAAGTGAATATTTACAGTGAGTTTAGGTCGAATAAGATTCGAATCGGACGAAGCTATATGAGTCAGTAGTGAAACTACTCATTCATGCAATAACCGCCGTTGCAACGGCTGGGGAAAAGAATTCACAGAGAATCAAAGCATCGCCACATACCATTGAGGTTATACTGGAGAGCAACAGGCGAGTTAGTATGGGGATCAAGGAGCGAGCGCAGAGTTTCCGAGTCCAAGCCAAGGTCTCGAAGCTCGCGTTGAACCTTCTTGAGGCATTTCTTAAGCTGGCTGTAAGGAATAGCGAGAGCAACCCAGTGAGGAGGGAAACCTGAAAGCGAGATATGGTAAGTTATGTGCCATTACAGCCTTTTGGTAGTACGTAGATATGTATGTAGGTAGGTAGTATTTGAGACGGTTCGTTTGAGAGAAGCACCAAAAAATGATTGGTGTGGGTTGCGATGCGAGCGTAGTAGTGCATATCTTCTGTGTACCTACCTTGGCTAGCCAGAGACTCTTTGAAACCGTGTGCAAATTTCATGACGTCCTTTCTTCATTGCAGGATAACCAGAAAAAAAGAAGAGAATTTGGTTTGTGTTCTAGGACTGGTTGTGTGTGAACATCCTGTAGGTGTTACTACAAAAAAAAGACGTCAAGAATATTTGAGGGTGCCATTTAGCCTGTACTTGTACTTCTATGTAGTGCCTCCCTTGCTTTAGGAGCTATTGTAGTACCTAGCAGCATGACTCGCACTAGAGCACCCGTTAGTAGGTATAGTTTTAGGCACCTGCTAAGCCAAAGCACTTCCCACGAGGTTTGAAAGTAAAAATACACCTGTCACGAGCTACAATGCAGGGACTTACAAGTAGGTAGTGTAGTGGGGTGTTCCCATCATTATTCCCCGTCGCAAGCACTTGGCTGATTCTAGAAGGGGGGAAAAGCTTTCAATATTAGCAATATGCAGAATCGGCCAGCCAAATGTGGAATTCAGTAAAAGCTTCCTTTCTCTATTCCCAAACGCACACACGCTTGCATTCCAGATATATCTTCCCCCAAATGTGTTGCCAATGAGAAACTGTTACTTTTCAATGATCACGTTATCAACTCACAACACCGAAATCACATTGCGTTATTGAGTTACTCCAAAGTCATCAGCCATGGGAGCTCAACAGTCCTCAACAGATGCCCAGAGCGAAGGCAACCTGGTCGGAAAACCCAAGACATGCTATTATGAGCTTCTTGATGTAGATCGCCAGGCCACTGACCAAGAGTAAGATATCTTGGTTAACCACACCAACCATCCATTTGGCATGCTAACATATCTAGAATTAAAAAGGCATACCGCCGCAAAGCGCTCGAATTACACCCTGATCGCAACTTTAATAATGTGGAAATAGCAACACGAAGATTCGCAGAGGTTCAAACTGCCTATGAGGTCCTTTCCGATCCTCAGGAGAGAGCCTGGTATGACTCTCACCGTGATGCAATTCTTAGCGGTCAAGATGGTACCAATGGGGACACCGAACCTACGACCTTCCGCAATGTTCGCCTCACCACCACGGAAGAAATATTGAGCCTAATGCGCAAGTTTAACGCCGCTATTCCGTTTGATGATGAACCCACGGGTTTTTTTAGTATCGCGAGGGAGACATTTGAGCATCTAGTTTTAGAAGAAGAGGCAGCCGCTGATTTTGAGGGAGTTGATTGTCCCGATTATACCACTTTCGGCTCATCAGACGATGACTATGAAAGGGTAGTGAGGTCATTCTATAATACATGGGCCGGCTTCTCCACTAAGAAGTCCTTCTCCTGGAAAGATAAATACCGACTCTCAGATGCCCCTGATCGCCGTGTTCGACGACTGATGGAGAAAGAAAATAAGAAGCTCCGAGACGAGGCTATCCGAGAGTTTAACGATGCCGTTCGTTTTCTCGTTTCGTTCGTACGCAAACGTGATCCTCGCTATCTCCCTAACTCACAGACCGATGCCGACCGTCAAAAATCATTACGTTCAGCTGCAGCTGCTCAGGCCGCTCGATCTCGAGCTGCAAATCAGGAGAAACTATCCATGTATGAGATTCCTGAGTGGGCTCGGGCTAGGGACAATGAGTCGGAACAAATTATGTCCTCCGAAGATGAAGAGTCTGAGATTGAGATTCTAGAATGCGTAGTTTGCAACAAAACGTTCAAGAGCGACAAACAACTCGAGGCTCATGAGCGCAGCAAGAAACATATTAAAGCACTACAGCAGTTACGACGTCAAATGCAAAAGGAAGGCGCAGATCTCAATCTGGAAGCTGAAAAAACGGTTGCACATGAGACACCAGGAGAACTAAACCATGACGACATGCCGAAATTGGATTCCGTCCAAGAGCAAGTCGAGATGATTAACACGCCCGTATCTAGGAAGGCCAACAATGATGGTAAAATCAAGGAAAACCATGATGATGCTAGCGATAATTCTTTAGGACCCGATGAGTTACATAGCCCAGGAGATTCGGGTGATGAAGAATATGCGCCAAGAGATCAGGTGGAAACTCGATTGGCTTCTGACCTCACAAATTCCATGGCCACACAAACAACTGCATCATCTCACACAGACGATGTAGAAGGAATATCCGATTCGACTAAGAAAGTCTCTCTTGGGGAAATAGAGGCACAGGTGAAAAAGATTGGCAAGGCCAAGGCCAAAAGACAGAAAAAGGCTGCTCTTCAAGCTTCAGAAAGCGAGGTATGCTCAATTTTCCGTGTCTCCTCAACTCCATTTCATTTTTAAGACATACTAATAGTAACGGTCTGAAGCATCGCTGTTCAGCTTGTGGGGTTACTTTCACCTCTAGAACAAAGCTGTTCAATCATATCCGCGAGGAAGATCACGCGGCCCCTGTTTCCAAACCCAACGGAACAAGTAAAAACAGGAAAGGATGAAGCCTTACTCAATATCAGACTCATGTGCCCTCAATCCAGGCATCTGATACATACAAATTCCCACACAGAGTAGTATGATGGAGCGGATATTTTACCATCAACCTGGACTTCCCGCCATCAAGAGCACTTTGCAGTTTACCATCTCTGTGTTGATGATATACAGCCTGGCTATGTTGTCAGACTTGTGTCGCTATCTTCATCACTCAGTGGCTCCACTCGATCAATGGCGCTTCCTGTATCCTCGCCAATACCATGCAGCATGGGATCGTGGTCCGCTACATGAATCACAGATTTTCCTTGGACATGCCTGACACATCGTCGCCACTCAGCCCAGTCATCCTCACTGCGAATCAAGAACCCAATGAGCATGCTGGGATCCATTTCTCGAATATGAAGTCGGCGTAGTCTTGAAGTATGGCATGAGTCGATTTCTGTATCTGTATACTCCGCTGGGTCAGGGCGATACTGAATACCCTTTCTAGTGTGGTGGGGATCGAGGTAGAACAGGAACTTGCCCTGAGCTCCAATGAAATAATGTGATGAGGAAGGTCGACCACTACATACGTAAAAGTCAGTCACGGTCCCAATGATTATGCACTGGTTCTGTAACATACCCAGCAATGCCAACTGATTGCGGCATTTGAAGCGACGCAATAAGCGCCTCCCAGTAGACCGGTGTGATCTTGTCGATGCCAAGCCGAGTCCCAACTAATATTAACGTTGGATGAAATTCTGTCCCATCTGGTTTTGCAATCTTCATAAAACTATCCTCATAGACATCCTGACCATCGCCCGTAGAATAGACACGAAGAGGCATCTCCTGTGAGTTTGTGAGATCCCTGTAGTTTTATTTAGCATCTCAATATCTGTACTCTTGGTCTTGGTCATGCCTACTGAATACACCGAGCTGTGGCAGACGGACCGAACCACTCGCCGGGATATTTGCCACAGGCTACGGACCCATGCCGGACAAAATTGTGTATCGAATAAGGGGCTCGTGGATCATCAGCAAACATCCCAATGATTTGGCGTTCTTCCTGCCGCAGCCGACCTCGCCTCCAATCTGATATTAACTGTCAGCCCTGATTGTTTCCTTACAATACCATATAAGCAGACAAACCTCTACCGAGACGTAGTATGCCTATGGTGTTAGCTAAAAGACTTTGGCCTGATCTGATCATGCAACCCCAACCGCTGTCTGAAGAGAAACCGGATGTATCTGCCAGCTGGCTTTTAATTCTCATCGATAGGGAGAGAGCTGATGTGGCTCTGGGGTCGCTGGACTTTGCTATTGGTTCGAAATCGGACCGGTATGTCATCCAGAACTTGGAAGTAAAATCGTCCAGAAAACCTGGTGGCCATCCTCCTTGTGGTAGGTCATCACATGTGAGAGATGATGAAAAGCTGTTTGGCATCGACTCTGGGGGGGTTTCCGGGGCATTTGAAGGAGGTTCTTGTGTTTTTTTCATATGCTCTTGCTCTAAAGAGGTGTTGCCAACATTCGAGGTGGTTTGTGGTACAATTTCGATAACATCGTGACAGACGGCATCGGTGGTAGATCCTTTGCCATCACTGAGCTTGTACGAGCAACCAAGACACCAAACAGGTTGGTCAGTGTTTGCGTCGTTGGACGGCTCTGGGTCCCAGAACATTTGCACAATACGTCGATATCTTCCGAGGTCAACATTGGCTATTGCGGATTCCATCACGATCGATGTGGCCGGTGTAAGTAGCCTTGCCTATGGTTGGGCGTTGGAGAGGAACTGTGGCGACGCGTAGCAGTTGATTTGTTGAACCCGGAAGCGGAGGAATTTAAGAACAAAATGGAGTTGATGTCGAGTAGTAAAGAAGACACGGATGGGTGTTATAAATGAATCCTCTACCAAAATAGTGTTGTTCCTGACAGAAGGGCCTTGGATGAGTAGACGTACTCTACTTCCTGAAGGTACCTCGTGACTTCAGATCACTCAGTCATCTGAGACGGCGGGTCAGCCTGTACCGACTTAGCCAGCAATGCCTGTAGAAAGCTGTGGTTGTCGCTTGAATTTACCGGGGTGTAGAAACCGCATATGCCATGTAGGAAAATACGAGGGACAGTCCCAGCATTCGCTTTCGATGAGTTCGTGACAGCTTAAGTATGACGACAAGAACAACATGCCTATACATATTGCGAGTGCGATATGACCTGATAAGAGGTGCCCCATTTCGACTGGTGACGTCAAGCCTGTGTAGAATATACTCGAAAGGCTTAACATGACGTCGGCAAAGGTATGTATTATGTACTTTGCCTCCAAGAGTACCCACCTTTACAGGCAGCGAGATGCATCTTGGCCAATAAAACACCCAGCGCGACCTTGGAGGTAGTAGGCAGTACCTATCTAGGTAGTAGTAGAACTGTGTTTGCAAGCACTTGATGCAGTCATGAAAGATTATCGATTTATGAAACTAGAAATAGCAAACAGATATCAAGCTTTGGGAATCAGAAAATATAAAAAGCTATTAATTAAGAAAAAAAACCTTCTACCAATAAGAAAAGTCAGTAAAAACGGTTAAGTGTCATGCCGAGGAGCTATGCATCTTTGAGAATCTGGCATACAGGGTAGCTGCTACCAAATAAACATTGCTGGCAAACCCCTCTAAAACTCAAAGAACTCGCAAGCGCCGAATCACGCCTCGATCCACAAACAATAGTTTTCATATCATGCCTATTACAATCATTTACTAAATGTGCAGGTTTTGAGGGGAGCATTTGCTTCCTTCAAAAATATAAGTTTACAGATATAGGCATAAAGCTATATCACACCAAGGCTACCTACACTGCGATGCTACTCAGCACATTCGGATGTTGAAGTTTTCATGATGCCGCGGAACAGAAGAGGCTCATCAACCACACGGGGTGGTGGGCGATGGCAAAGGCGCGGCCGTGGCTCTAGTCACTCCCATGATATTTTGCAGCAGCTCAATGAGAATATCACTGTATTGGGGAAAAAGACACAATGTGAGCTATACTGGCATAAAAATCCGCATTAATACTACAACTGACTAATGACTGATGCCTTATTAATTAGCAACCGATTTTACTCTAGCAGACGAAGCCAGGCAAACGTCACGATATGATCACTCTCAGTGGGAGCATACCAAACTTCGAAGTGCTCCTATTCAGTTTGTCAGCGCTGGCTCCATGAACCCCCTTCAGCCGCAGGATTCGCCTGAAGAAAATCCGCCAATTTCTACACCCTCATTACTGCAGCAAGCGACATCCGCAGAAGATGAAAGCGTCCAGCCAGGAGACCGAGGGAGCGTTAGCAAATCACTTTCGACGATTGATGGCACAAACAAAGTAGACATCGCCCACTCAACGGATATGGATGCCAATAAACACTTCTTCATCGATGTTCGCCGACGTAGGACACAGAAATCTGCCATACAAGATATTGCTACAGTCCCAGAACGAAGATTATCGTGCGATAGCAGTTCAAGCAGCGAAGTAATCCTATTTCGAGGTCGCAATACTGCTAAGGCGCAAATCGCACATCGCACATTATCACTTACAACGATGCATACAGAAATACGAGCAATGGAGAAACAATTGTTAGGCACCACAAACGCACGACATCAGCATCCCTTAAACACCACCGATGACTGCTTACGAGTCGGGGTGAGGGGTCATCGCCGACGCAAGCGCCAAAGCCGCGCTGTCGATAGTGAAGATGAAGCGATGATCGCTGACTACATTGCAAATCTTAGAGAGAGTGGTGAGATGTTCACATCTTCGCACCAGGATATTTGCAATCAACGAGATCTAGGTGGAATAGATCATGACGTTGGGGGTCTTCCAGAGCTTGAACCGCAATGTCATCCGGATCAGATCCAACACTCCACTGACGCCAGCGAGGCCGAAATAACAGACCATGTGATAGAAGATGAAAATCTGGAGCAGAGAAGATTGAGTTTTGTTAATGGTTTAACAAGCACCGGCACATCAAAGAATGATATTGATACCGATGTGCCATCCAAGGTAGTCCCCGAGGGTAAGATCCTCAACGACAAGGAAGTGGAGCACAGTGATCAAGTTTCGAGTGAATCTGATGCAGAACTTGAGATCGAATTAGATCAAGACAAAATGGGGAATGAATTTGATTTCATGGATTGGGAGCGTCCAAGCATCCGAAAAAAGAAAGGCAGATGGGGCCAGGTGAAGTTGCAGCCCAACAACAGTGACTCTGAGTTAGAACAAAAACTTCAGGCTGCATGGAACAATGACCGCATGAAAAAGTCAGAGCGGAAGAAGCAACGAGAGGAGCTCCGAGCGCTCGGGATGCTTGGCAAGAAACCTACACCCGGGGATTTGAGAACCAAATACCCGACAGGAATGAGCCTCGAGCAAGTAGCGGAGGAGCTGAAAATATTTCTACTTGGCACCAACGAAACGTAAGTCTCTATTTTCTAATGCCTGGACATTAACGTGCAAAAAAGTATGAAAGTAGTTTTGCTAACTAAACGTCAGTCTACTCATGCCTTCAATGGACAAGCATGCAAGAAAAATGGTGCATGAACTTGCAAACAAATTCAATATCAAGTCTAAATCCATTGGAAAAGCTGACCAACGCCGGCCAACATTGTACAGAACAAGCAGGACACTTTTATATGAGGAGCTTAGTTTCGACAATGCCGTTAGGAAGATTAATCGCAGATTCTTCCCGCGTCTGGATATGCATGGCAAACGATCACGAACAGCTCCAAGTCGGGTAAATCACTCAGCAGCAACAGTTCAAGATGGCGAGGTTGTGGGGGGCGCAGCTCCAGAGCTAGGTGTAGAGAATCGCGGTAGGACGATGCTTGAGAAGATGGGGTGGAGTAGTGGAACAGCACTCGGCGCTATGGATAACAAGGGCATTCTGCAACCTGTAACTCACATGATGAAGCGGAGTAAGGCAGGTCTGGGGTAACTGGGACATGATTGTACAAATTGAGTAGCACATAGAAGTGGATGAGAATGGGATGTGTTTTGATGCAAAAAGTTGGTATAATGTGCAGGAATCCATTGCATCGAGACCCTATTCTCGATATTTATTGTACAACCGCAAACCCCATTGACCGTGAAGACATTGCCCCCATAAAGCAAAACCATCCGTAACGCATTAAGAGATCCCAATGGCAAGGCATCAGCAACCTGTAGATGCCTCAAATCATGAGGCCATGATGCCACGCAAACAAAAGCACAAAAAGATTTTCAAATGGCCCAATAACCGATAAGCATGGACAGCTAGATTATTTCGTCGATGAGGAGTACTTGGTGACGGCCTTGGTGCCCTCGGACACTGCGTGCTTGGCCAATTCACCGGGCAGGATCAATCGAACCGAAGTCTGAATTTCTCGGGAAGAAATGGTAGACTTCTTGTTGTACGCGGCAAGCTTGGAGGCTTCGGTGGCCACGCGCTCGAAGATATCTGTTATGGTTAGTATGTGCATCTGTTCCACGCGACGCGTCATCTTCAACATACCATTGACAAAGGAGTTCAGGATAGACATGGCGCGGTTGGAGATACCAGTGTCAGGGTGAACCTGCTTGAGAACTACAAATGCTAATTAGCCATGTGCAAGCTTGGGGGAGATGCCCAGATAGTGGATCTTACCTTTGTAGATGTAGGAGCTGTACGTCTCCTTACGGGTCTTGGAGCGCTTCTTCTTGTCACCAGTAGAGGTACTCTTCTTGGCGGCACCGCCCTCCTTCTTCTCAGGAGCCTTGCTGGCAGTAGCAGGGGCCTTAGAGGCGGGCTTCTTATCGGCAGCTTTGGGAGGCATTTTTGGTGATGAAAATGTAATGTAGATGAAAAAGGCTGTTGAAGTTGTTGCGCTTCGGCAATGTCAATAATACGGTCAAGGCAGGAGGTGGTGATGAGACTTGATGGCGAAGGAAAAAGGGTCTGGGGATGAACGGGCTTTTGTAGCTGGACGCGAAGCGGTGCTAGTGGATTACTGATTGCTTGGAGTCGATGAGGGGCGCGCGGGTACTACAGGCGCGTGCACGCTTCCACCCCCCAGCCACAGATGCTGATCTAACAAAGACCGCCATTTATGACTGTGTCGTAAATATTATTACTTTTCTTAGCCTGTCTGGCATTTTCCTTGCGTCAATACACGCAATATTTTTTTTCCTAGTAGCTCCCGCCAAGTGCGAAAAGCACGTACCAAAAATAATACATAGCGCTACTATTTATTTTTATTTTTCTTTGCTCCAACTATTCTCTCAACGCAGTGGCACGTGCAGTGCTTTTATCATTCGTTTTTACTTTGTGCTTGGTACATGCAATCCCACAATAATTCTAAGCGTCCGATACATTTGCCTACCCTAGCATGAGGATAATGGCATCAGCCAACCATCGAAAACCAAGAGCTCCGTTCCATCAACTACTTAAACTATTCTGAGATAAACGTGATATCACAGCCGATGATCGAGAAATACTGCTACTTATTTGAATAGAAAATGGTTATTTTGTTCCCATTTTTTTCTGTAGAAGTCAATTGCTACTTTAATATTCCTTGCTTATGATTGTATACATAGGTTTGTGCACATATGGGTATTTTTACACAACTATGAATACACTATATCAATGTCACAAGAGCATGAATTAACTAGGCATAAGATACAGATCTTGGTATGGAATTGTAGATAAGCGCTTGTATATATATTTATTTTTATTGTAGGTGCTGTTTTTTTATTATTATTTTTTATTATTTTTTAAATAAATATTCTGTTTTTATACCTTGAATCATACGGGGAGATAATGGATAAGTAGTAGCCAATAATTATCTTCTGGTGAGAGTGGCTGGGTATAGAAAGGAATGGAAATGTCGGGGCATGGAATATCTCAACTGAGGCGGTGACAGAGAGAGGACCTGTGTCGTGTTCCGGTTGAGCTTTGCAGACGTGGGTAAAACAAAAAACCATACCGCAATAGTAGACAGCTGGGGTACTTTCTCCATTTGGTAAGTGCCTGGCGCTGATGCGGACGGTTTGCTTGCATGCATTTTGTTTTCGTTAAAACACGCCTATTTTCCAAATTAGGATTAGCGCTCAATTCTGCGTCGCGGGCGGGTGATTCGTGATCTTGGCCACTACGCGCCAAAAAGTACTTAATCTCAACTCCCCCCGCCGTGCTCTTGATCTCCCCTTTGCTCTCGCAATTGTCATCACTGCAAACGCTTCCACATACCAAATCGCTGCCCCAGCATTTTCGCAACCTCAAATTCCACATACCAAACTCACTTTTTTCTCTCTCTTTCCAAACCAATTTCATTCAAAATGACTGGCGGTGGCAAATCTGGTGGCAAGGCCTCTGGGTCCAAGAACGCCCAATCGTAAGTAACCCATCACTCCGCGCGTTACGCGCCATGGAAATGGAATTGTATTTTGCTTCGATACTGACTCTTCATGGTAGCCGCTCATCCAAGGCTGGTCTCGCGTTCCCCGTCGGTCGTGTTCACCGTCTCCTCCGAAAAGGAAACTATGCTCAGCGAGTTGGTGCCGGTGCGCCCGTTTATCTTGCAGCCGTCCTCGAGTATCTCGCCGCTGAAATTCTTGAGTTGGCTGGTAACGCTGCTCGTGACAACAAGAAGACCCGTATCATTCCTCGTCACCTTCAGCTCGCCATCCGAAACGATGAAGAATTGAACAAGCTCCTTGGCCATGTTACTATTGCCCAGGGTGGTGTGCTTCCCAACATTCACCAGAGTAAGTGGATCGTGTTATCGTTTCGCCAAAACCATACTAATTGTATTTTTAGACCTTCTGCCAAAGAAGACGACTGGCAAGGCTGGCAAGACTGCGAGCCAGGAATTGTAAACGCATTGACTGGTTTCTTCTTTCTCTTGCACTGGTTGTTTGGGTTGCTATGACATCGGGGTCACGGGTCAGGGTTCACGGTTGCTTTTGTTGTCTTTCGCGCGTTAAGGCTGTACATTAATCCCACGGCTATGGTCATGAATAAGAATACCATTTGGAAGTTTATTAGACAGCAACATATTCCCGATTGCCGGAATCGTGATTCGCTTTCGGCTAAGAAGTTTGAACTCGCATGTATTGTTAGTTGAGCTCGATGTAGACTATAGTATACATTGATTGTATTTGTGGACAGCATTCTGAGGTGCATTGATTGAGTGTTGGGAACTAGACTGTAGGAAATCGCAGATGCGTTGCGATGTAAAATGAAGAGTAACTGGGATAAAAACTGGTATTTTATGTACAAAGTCTTGTCCAACTCCTGATATTCAATGCTTGCTTAAGTGATGTGGGGGAGCTGTAAATGGGTGAGCGGTCTGTAGCTGATGTACATGTATGCACTGGGCAACTTACGGTCCAGAATTGGCGAAGGCAAGTTACGTTCATACTTGGATCCTGATATTACACTTCAGTATCAGTGGAGAGATATGTCTGGGCGGTTCACTTACCCCCAGGGGCACATGGAGGGATGTAAGGGTCGGGATGTTTCCAGCTCTCAAGCAGCTTTTCAGTCTCGGCAAGTAATGCCTTAAACAATTGCAAATTAGCGGGAGCTCGATTATGAGGTTGAAAAGGGTGACAAACCCGTGTTTGGCGGGGATCAGATACTTTTCGGTTGGCCTCGAAAAGGGATCGGATGTAGAGTGCTTGACCTCGCCATAGATGACGATGGACAGCCCAATCCAGCGCAAGCTTCAAGGACCGACGATAGAGAGATCTGGAACATGCACGTTTAGCAAGTCTAATGGCACAGGCGACAATAAAAAGATCCAGAGAACAAGTGAGACTGACAGTGCAGCGCGTCGTGTTGACATCTTGGGAATGTTGATGAATGGTGGGGAGGAGGATGAGCTTTGTAGTAGAGTAAAAGGTTGTTACGCCGGAGGCTCTACCTGTGGTGGCTGACTAAAAATTGAGTATGGTAAGCCCGTTTCCTAAAAGAGTACTAGCTTGGCGGCAAACCAGAGTTTAAGCTGCTGAAATTAGAGAGTATGTGGCAGACAGGGCCAATTTTCGCACGGACATGAGTCGTTAAATGCACAAGGTTTTGCTTTCCTAAGGTTTAGCAATGTGTGGTTAATGGCTTAGGCCTTTCTGATAATCAACAACCTAGTCCATAAAAATAGCTCAGTGGGTAGTCTTGTTCAAGGCAGCTCTATCCGAGATACTGCGCTTCTGTCTTTTAATCATTTACTATTAAAGCATCCCGCATATCCTTCATTATTTTGCCAGCTTTCAAACCGGCCGCTGACTGGATTGACATCATCATGCTGTCAAGAAGACTGGCTCATGCCACTCGCATGGCATATTTGCGCCCCCTGCGCCCACGCATACTGCCCTCGGTTATGCTTCCGGGTATGATGCATATAGCGCGAACTTATGCCGACAGGGTCGTAAAGGTGCCTCAGATGGCCGAGTCCATATCCGAGGGTACTCTCAAGCAATTTTCCAAGGGAATTGGTGATTTTGTTGAGCAAGATGAGGAGATCGCAACCATCGAGACGGACAAGGTATACTCTCAACTATAAAATAGCTCCCAATATGGGCTATGCTGACATCCTTCTGCTCCAGATCGATGTTGCAGTGAACGCCCCTGAGGCCGGTGTTATCAAAGAGTTCCTTGCCGCCGAGGAGGACACCGTGATAGTTGGTCAGGACCTGGTGCGCATCGAGCTTGGTGGCGCCAAACCGGAGACTTCGGAGGCCAAACAGGAAAAAAGTGAGGTTCCTGAAAAGGCTGTGCCTGAATCAAAATCAGAGATCAAGCAAGAAAAAGAGGTTGAGGCCAAGAAGGAGGAGATACCAACCCCCAGCAAACCTCAGCAATCGGCCCCGACGCATCCAGAAAAGAAGCAAAGCCATAGCGAGCCCTCGGTCTCTGGTCCTGTTCTGGGAAACCGCGAAGAACGACGTGTACGTTTTATAAATCTCACTCATTACTTCTATTAACAGCTACACAGGTGAAGATGAATCGCATGCGATTGCGTATTGCCGAGCGGCTCAAGCAATCTCAGAACACTGCAGCATCTCTCACCACTTTTAATGAGGTTGATATGTCCAGTATAATGGAATTCCGAAAGCTATACAAGGATGAGACACTGAAGAAGACTGGCGTTAAGTTGGGCTTCATGAGTGCCTTCTCTCGTGCCGCCGTCCTGGCTATGCGAGACATCCCTGCCGTAAATGCATCCATTGAAGGACCCAACGGTGGCGATACAATTGTTTACCGGGATTATGTCGACATCAGCGTGGCGGTGGCCACTGAGAAGGGTCTTGTTACACCTGTCGTGCGCAATGTCGAGACGATGGATATTATCGGTGTTGAAAAGGCCATTGCGGATATGGGGAAAAAGGTCAGTTTACTATTGAGAATTGAATGGAATTGGATTTCGTCTATTAAGGGTACATTGGCTAATTAGTTTCATTCGGGGTGGGTAGGCTCGCGATGGAAAACTGACTATTGAAGATATGGCGGGTGGCACGTTTACTATCAGCAATGGAGGTGTTTTCGGCTCTCTCATGGGTACACCCATTATCAACCTACCTCAAAGCGCTGTATTGGGGCTTCACGCCATCAAGGATCGTCCAGTCGCCGTTAATGGTAAGATTGAAATACGGCCAATGATGTATTTGGCACTTACGTATGATCACCGGCTTCTGGACGGAAGAGAGGCAGTCCAATTTCTGGTCAAGATTAAGGAATACATCGAGGACCCAAGACGTATGTTGCTGTAGGCAAACGAAACGGTATAGATCGTGTGTAGTATATAATTGTATTAATTTAAATACTTTGTATGAGTATAGAAAAAAACGTTCTAAAAAGAGTAAGTGAATGTATCTGGAGCAGTAAATATAACACTTGAACCCAGAACTATAGTAAAGACTCAGTTCACTTAGATACTGAAATAAGAGGTCCGATAGAGCCGACGCCGCTCAATGATTTGACCAAGTCTATAGTGGTTTATTGCAGTAGGAAGGAAATAGTACAGGGATATAAAAGTTTTCATTGAATTGACTTGATTAAACTAGTAAGAAGAAAGAATAATAATAGTAATAGTAATAATACAAATTATTTTGTTTTACTCTAGTTTAATATAATTTATTTCTTTGAAAATTATATTTTAGAATTTAATATTTTATATAGTACTGTTAAGTTTTGTTATTATAATACAATAATAAAATATTAAACCAATAAATTAAGTTAAAGGAACTTGATAATACAGTAATTATATTTTACATGATTTAAGAATGTAGTTAAGAAATATTTGATTTAGTTTTCTTTGTATAATATATGATATGTATTGAATAAACGTTAGGCTTAGAAAAGAAATATATAAGTTATACACTGTAATTGAAAATAATATAAGCTAATACTTAGTGATTGATAAACTTTTATAATTATATTATACTATTAGATTATAATATAATTATGTAAGGCTTTAATGTTATGATTATAATATAAGAATAAAAAGTTATATTTTATTTATAAAAAGAATTAGGTTAAATAAAATAATACAGTGTAATGTAATTATAAGGAATTATATATAAGTAACCTGAAACTATTAATACAATTAATAATAACAATAATACTACTTTTTATATTCAACTTTACATTAACAAGTTTTATTTACAATAATTAATATAGTGTCTTTAGTTTATATATACTAAAAGTTTTATATAAAAGTAATTTATATAACAGTTTATTATATATTCAAATAGTAATAATAATAGTAATAATAAATTCATTGTTTATAAAGAATTCAATTATATGTATTAAAATAATATATTATATATTTTATGTAAAAAAAAGAATTATATAAGAAGTTAATTAAAATTATATATATATTCATGATTTAATTTTATGATACAACATTTGCCATAGGAGCTTATGCCCGCGGATTTAAATATAAATTAATTTTATTAAATTATTTAATAATATAAAATACAGTAATAAAAGCAAATCTTTTTTTTTTAAATATAATAGCTATAAAATAAAATTAATATTATAAATTACCATAATAAATTATTAAATTATAATACTAAAACTTTAATTATATTATTAAGGCTAGGGTTTTTTAAGTAATTAATTGGGTTAAATTTAAACTTATATATACTTTTTATATAATATATTTACTATAATAATAAATAATAAATTAAAAAATAAGGTTTTTTAATTTAAAATTAAATATTTTATAAATACTTAAAAATATAAAAATAAAAGAATTTATTTAGTTAGAACTTGACTAGAATCATAGTCTTATACAAATAACTTAAGATAATAAATATACTATTAATAGCTAAATGAATAATTAAAGTCCTTGATTAAATTAATAATAGTAGTTAATTAAAATAATAGAATAGTTTATAAAAAAGAATTAATTGTTAATATTATAATAATTAAATTAAAGGTTAAAAGAGATATTATTAAAGACTAAAATAATAATAAAAAGATTATTAAAATAAAATATTTAATAAATAAAAATTTTAAGTCTTAGAAAAAAAATATTAAAAGATATAAAAAAATAAAATAAAAATTAATGAAAAATTAAATCTTAAATAATTAATAATAGTAATATATATAATTATTTAATTAATACTATAATATTATATTATATAATTAAACGGAATGTATAGGATTTAGATCTTTGATACAATTGATAAGATAATAAAAGTCAAATAATACAATTAAACGAGCCAGGCAGACTTATCCCTTAAAAGGGAATTAAATATGTATAATTTAAATAATAATACCCTTTGGACTAAAGCCTTACACTGCTATGTTCCCTTTGTAACTGTGGAAATTTTTTATTCCAAAAGCTAATAAAATTATTAAATTTAAGTTGAGAAAATCCAGGGTTTGAAATTTATATAAAACAACAATTAAATTAATATATATTTCTATTATATAATTATTATATAATTCCATTAAAATTCTTTACATATATATAAGAAAATAATATTAAATTATTTTTTTCAATTTTAAAACTATATGTCTTTAAAATTTATTTTTTATAATTTACACATAATTTAAATATACAATTTTACTAATAGTTAATAAAGTTTTTTTATTAACAAATATATATTACACTCTTGAAAATAATGAAAAAAAATCTCAAATGGTATACTTTAAAAACTACTGTCATATATATTTATTTATTTAAACCTAGTATGTATATCATAAAACAATTAAAGATTTAAAACCAATGTATGTTAATAAAATTCTATAGAATTATATTTTTATTATAAATTTATTGTTTGCATTTTGAATCATATGAATCATAAAACTTGGATATTTCTAAATTAAAGTTAATAATTCTATTAGCCATGGAAATTCATGTATTGCAATAGCAAAGAAAATAAAATAACATTAAAGGGACATAGAAAATGAAAATCTTTTGCTAGTCCTGGGTAACTTAAATTAAATTAATAAATTTGAAAGATAATTAAATGTAGAAATCTAGTTATTAACTGGTTTATATTAATATAATTTAAATATATTTACTTCATATATAATCATAATAATTAATTTATAGTTAAGTAGACACTTAAGATAAAGATATCAATAGTATTAATGTTATAAATAAAATATAGATATTATAATAACACAATTGCTAATTGAACTCCAAGAACAGGAGTGCCTATGCACCGACCATAACAGGAGGGCGGATTAAACAAGATATAAAGGGTAAAGAAAAAGATGTATATATATGTATATGAATATATATATATAAATATAATATATCATACTAAAGAATAGTAGTATAATTAATATAAGTAACATATAAAATATAAAAGATTTAAAAATAAAGCTATAGTAATTAATTATAGTTAAAAAAACGTATAAATTTTATAGTCTTATGAAAATTAAATGATTGTAAAGGCGAGGAAACTTAATTTTTTTTAAAATAAAACTACAATATATAAGAAAGCTAATTTAAAAAAAAGTCTATTAGTATTATAAAAGTATAGAATATAATTAAAAAAAAATAATAGGTTTGTCGCCTGGACCGCAGGTTTCTTAGTTGAATATAAAAAAAAAACTAAAGCATTATATATTGAAAAAAGCGAGTTAAAGTAATAAAAATAATAATAATATAATAATAAAGTTTTACTGTGTATATAAATTATATAGTTTTTAACTATACTAAAATATTTAAGTTTTATAATTATTATTATTATTATAATAAAATAAAATATATTATGCTAGTTTCTATTAATAGAGTAAAATATAATTTATGTTCAGAATTAACTAAAAGGTTTTTACTACTATATAACTATTTAAAATATATTATAAGTAAATAATAGTTTTTATAAAATGTCTTTTAAAATTTAATGCATTTAATTTTTATTCTTTTAAATATAAGTTAATAACTTTTATAAAACCTTCTCATAATGTTATATACTATTACCCTTAAGTTTATTTTTTTTATTGCTTACCTCATTTAGTCATAAAAATTATACTGTTTATTACTTTTATGTACTTTTATTCAATACTAATTAACTAGGCATTATTGTTATTATTATTTTTAACTATTGTTTTAAATGTCATTACTTGTATTTGTAAGCATTGGTATTCAAGCTGCAGTTTAATACTATATAGGCTATGATTAATGGTTTTAACTAGCCTATAATATAAAAACTTTCCTTAAATAAAATAAACAATGTTTACTTTAATGTACAAAACTAATATAAATATAGTATAAATATAATGAAATTGAATTTAATACATAAAAACTAACATTAATTAATTTCAAGTATATAATTTTAATAATGCAATAGTCTTATTAAAGTATTTCGTATTTTTAACATAAAAGAAAAAAAGCTCAATATGTATTGTTAATATTATTTTATTTTTTAAATATAATAATTACTCATATTATGTACTATTAATACTCATATCGCACACTAAGTAATTGCCTAGCAAATCCTTAATGAATCCCTAACTATAGGTTTAAATCTTACTGTAAGAAATAATTCTTTTAACAAAAAGTACTTTACACTAGGATAAAATCATACGATTAAATTATATGTATTATAACATAAACATAGGGTTTGTTAATTAATGATAAGAGTGTGTATATTAAATATAGATTTATACTACTTAATTTAGTAATATAAGCTTAAGTCAAATAAATTATAAAAATATAATAGAGTTTAAGATTAATATTGAAATTTTATAAACTAATGTATAAGTTATACTGAAATATTATATTGATATTAACTTTTATTTGATTTTTTATTAATTAAAGTTTAGTTTAGTATTATTAAAAAAAAAGCTTAATAGTTAGTATTTTTTAAATTATTTATGTGATGTTTGAATATAACAATGATATATAATATATTATTAGTTAAAAATTTAAACTTATTAAAAATTAAAGTAATTTTATTTATAATTAATAATATTATTTTAAAAGTATTGTAAATATATTATTTTAATATAAAAAGGCAATTAAAAAAAGTTATTAAGAATATAATGAAATTCTAGATTATGTAGTTATATAATAATATATTATATAATTATGAGATTCTTAACTGAGACCAAGGATATTAATTTTTTTTATTATTAATTTATTAATAGGCTTTTTATTACTGCTTTAAAATACATTTACACTTTATCTTTTACTAGTACTTTTTAATTAAGCCAATCAAATGAACAACCTTAATACTAATAGTATAAGAAAACATATAATAAATATTTAATAATTTTTTTACAAAAACTAATATTAAAATTTAATTTCTAGTTTAAATAAATATAATATAATCCTGTAATTATTTGAAAAAAATTGAATATAAATAAAAATTAAAAATATTATGGTTGTAAACTAATAAAATTTGAATTATATGAAATTTAAAATGTGTAAATGTATAGTTATTTTATAAGATAAACTTGAACGATAGTGTTTTTAATCTTAAAGAATTCAATCCTAAAGAAATTTAAATTAAACAAAAGCGTAATACTCGAATCTCGAAGTGAGTTTCAAACACGTATATAAGTAAACAAAAATCGTCAGGTTTTATATACTAAAGCTTAAATATTTGTCTTAAATCAAACCTAAAATAAAACATTAATACAGCTTTTTTTTATAATTATATGAAATTAAAAATTATATATTAAGATCTAAAAAAAATATTTACTTAATGAAAGTATTACAACTAATTCAAATATAATATAATAGTATTATAAAAAATGTAATTAGTAAATAAACTAATACATGTGTTTTAGAAAAAAAGGGGGTTAATATTTAAAGCAAAATATAATACTATGTATATTACAATAATAAAAGCATATATTGAGGGAGTGAATAGCTTATTAAAATAAAATAAAAATAACACTATTGATATAAAAGAATGTTATATATAATAAACAATAAGATGATAAAATTATGATATAAAAAATATAACGTGAAGAAGTGAGGTTAAAATATTTAAGACTTTATGTAAGAGTAATATCTGGGTCAAATAAGCATTTTAAAGAACAAAATATAAAAAGCATAATAAAAAACATGAACAAATTATATTTATAATATATTAAAACCCCTTTAGATGAAGAGTCTACCTGGCTTGTTTAATTATATTATTTAACTTTTATTATTTTATTAAGTTATTTAATAAAATTAATCATATTAAACATTTAAGTCTTATACATTTTATTTAATTATATAATAAGACATTAATTATATAAGAATATAATTAAAATATTAATAAAAAAACTATATATATTATTATTTTTAACTATTTAAGATTTAGTTTTTTATTAATTTTTATATCCTTAAGTAACTTTTTTTTATATTTTTTAGTATTTTTTCCCCAAGGCCTAAACCTAGTCTTTTTATTCTAGTTTTAAAAGAACTTAACTCTTAAATATTTTATTTTAATAATTTGTTTTTTATTACTTTAGTCTTTACTAATATTTTTATTAATTTTTAATTTAATTATTATAATATTAATATTTAATTCTTTCTTACAGGCTATTTTATTATTTTAATTAATTATTATTATTAATTTAATCAAGGGTTTTAATTACCTACTTGATTATTGATAAAATAGTTGTTTTTTATTATTATATTTATAATCTTAAGTTATTTATGTAAGACTATAAGTAATTCTAGTTAAGTATATTATTTTATATGGTTTAGATAAATAAATTCTTTTATTTTTAAATTTATTATCTACTATTATAGTAAATATATTATATTAAGAGTATATATAGGTTTAAGTTTAGTTTATTTAATTGCTTAAAAAACCTTAACCTTAATAATATAATTAAAGCTTTGGTATTATATTTATAATATTAATTTTATTTTATAGTTATTGTATTGAAAAAAGAGAATTATTTTTATTATTGTATTCTATATTATTAAATGATTTAATAAATTTAATTTATATTTCAATTCACAGACACAAGCTCCTATAGCAAACATCACACCACAAAATTAAATCATCAATAATACATTAAAATCAATAGAAATAATAAGCTCATAAAAGATTATAAAAGTACTAGTAATAATAAACTACTAAACTAAAATAAGAGTATAAATTAATTTTCTTTATGATTCTTTAATAAATATATTAAAGATACTAGAATTACAAGGATTAAATGATGTAAAAAAAAGTTTGTTCAACAAAAAAGGAAATTAAAGTAAAATTAATTTATTTCAACAAGTATATTTAAAATGTAAAACTTATAAGACTATGAAAACTAAAATAATTTATAACATTTAAGAATTATGTAAAATTGAAATAACATTACAAAAAATATACTATGAATTTTTTAATATATATTATAATTAAAGTTAAATCTGATTAAAATGTTAATGATTTAACTTTATAATTTAACATTTGTGATAAGAGCTTATACAATATATTCAAATATAAATTACTTGTATTAACTTATTATATAATATAAAATATAATAATAATAGTAATTATTGAATTACTATTTGATATTAATCATAATCCTATATAAATAATTTAAGATTATGAATATAAATTAAGAGTATTACTATTTGGGCTATGATATATATTAGTATTCGGGCGATAATTAACTTTTTTAAGCTAGTTTTTTATATGAATTCTTTTCTTATACATAATATATAAGGTATTATTTTAATATACGTAGGTCGATCACAAAAGTCGTTGCCTGCCAAGCCACCAGTAAAATTTAGTCTATTATTTATGAGCGTAAGTATTATATTAATATTCATGATTTAATTTTATGATATAACGTTTACTATAAGAGCTTGTGCCTACGGATTCGAATATAGATTAAGCTTGTTAGATTATTTAATAATATAAAATATAATAATAAAAGTAATTCTCTTTTTTAAATATAATAGCTATAAAATAAAACTAATATTATATACTACTATAATAAGTTATTAAATCTTATAACTTATATATTAAATTATGATACTAAAGCTTTAATTATATGATTAAAACTAAGGTTTTTTAAATAATCAATTAAATTAAACGTAAACTTATATATAATTCTTATATAATATATTTATTATGATAATATATAATAAATTATATTAAAAGATAAAAAATTTTTAGTTAAAATTAAATATTTTATAAACAATTAAAAGTATAAAAATAAAAGAGTTTACTGACCTAGAATTTGACTAGAATTATAATTTTTTACATCAATAACTTAAGACTATAAATATAATATAATAAACAATAACTGTTCCTCTAGTAAGCTATTAATAGGCAAGTAAGTAACCAAAGCCCTTAAAATTAATAATAGTAGCCAACCAAAGCCATATATAATAAAATAGCCTGTAAGAAAGAATTCAGTATTAATATTATAATAGTTAAATTAAAGGCTAAAAAAATATTATTAAAGATTAAAATAATAATAAAAAGGCTATTAGAATAAAATAGTTAATAAATAAACTTTTTTAAAACTAAAATAAAGAAACTAAGTTTAAACTCTAAGAAAAAAATATTAAAAAATATAAAAAAAACTAAAAAAATAAAAAGTAATAAAAAACTAAAGTTTAAATAATTAATAATAATAATAATATGTATATATATATATATATATATATAATGGTTTAATTAATATTATAATGTTTTATTATATAATTAAATGAAATAAATATATAAGACTTAAATCCTTAATACAATTAATAAAATAATAAAAGTCAAATAAGATGATTAAATGAGCCAAGTAAACTTGTCTTTTAAAAGAGATTATATTAGTATAAAAGTTTTAGTTAATCAGTGCCGTGGATTGTATTCAAATAAAAATAAGCTTAATCTTTTAATTTATAAATTAAAAAAAATATTTGTAGATTTTTAATCTTTTAATTTAAAGCTTATTTAATTGAATAATATAATATTAATAGATTTTGTAATTCAAGTTATTATTATTGCTTTAAAATTTAAGAGCTAAAATATTATTAAAGTTGTTTTTTATATAGGATTGTTAGTATGGATTATTAATAATATTTATATTTAAGCTATTAAACAAGGCTTTAATTTAAATATTAAATCAATTAAAATTTAAGATGTTTTTGTTATTAATGTCTTTAGATTAAAAAGGCTTAAAAACAAATTGAAAATATTATAACTTTTATTTTAATTAAAATATAATAAAATTATTTTAGTCAAGAAAAAAACTATTTTATTATTATTAAGTAATTAAGCCTAAAAAATTATTAATTATTAAATTAATAGTTTAGCGGGTCTTAAAAAAATAATTTATAAAAAATTAAGTTAATAAAAAGACTTAAATTAATAAAAGAAATAAAATAAAAAATTATATTAATATTTTAATTATTAGCAAAAAAAAGAAAAGCTAATAAAAAAATATTAAACAAATCTATAATATTAAATATTTAATAAAAACTTTTAATAATAATAAAATATAAAAAATAATAAGTTAATTAAAATTAAGATAACAAGATTAATTAATATTTATATAAAATTATTATTTTAATTTTGAATATATTATTATTTATTAAAAAATATAAAATTAAACATTTTAATATAATTATATAAAAAAATAAAATTTTAATATATAGTTATTGAATTTAATAATTATTTTTTTAATTTTTATAATATTTAATATTTTTTTTAGTATAGTAATTTACTAGATTTTACTATTATTAAACTATAGAGGTTCCCTTTAAAAATAATGTCTAACACTAAAACTTAAACTAAGCCTACTAGGGAATAGCCCCATACATTTTCTAAGGCCTTTATCCCCGGCCTTTCATATACTTTTTTCCACTTTTAAGCTTAATAATCTTTTTAATATGCCTTAGAATTTATTTAATTTAGGCCTGGATAGTTAATTAAAGTATTTCTTTTTAAGTTATTTTTAAGCTTAAATAATTTCCTAATGGTTTTTTAAAACCTTTTTTTAAATTATTTATTTTTTCATTTAAGGCCAAGCTAGCTAATAGTATTAAGGTTATTTTCTTAAATAAAATAATATTATAAAAAATTAAGATATATTATTACTATTAATTTATTAATATTATATTTAAATTTATTTTATTTAAAATCTTTTATTAGACTTTTATAATTGATTTTAATTTATTTTTAATTTTAATTAAATAGTTTTTTTAATAATTTCTAAACTTTTATAATAATAAAAAATTATATAAAAAATAATCTTAAAATATAAAAAATTTTTTTATATCTTTTAAATATAATTTTATATAAATATTTTTTTAATTTATTAAATTTAATAATTTTTATACTGATATAATAAAATAATAAAAATCTTATTAAATTAAACAATATTTTTTAATTTTCTAGAATCTAATTCTAATAATTAAAATACTAATTTAATTAATCTTATTTTTTTTTAATTAATTTAAGTTTTTTTATTAATTTAATTTTTTAAAAATTAGCTTTTTTAAAAGCCTATTAAACTATAATTTCTAAGATTTAATAGTCTTTAAGGCTTAATTATTTAATAATACTAGTATAGGTTTTTTTTGGCTATAATAATCTTATTATATTTTAATTAAAATAAAGTTTATAATAATTTAAGTTTATTTTAAGTCTTTCTAAACTAGGGGTATTAATAATAAAAGTATTTATAATTTTTATAAACTTTAGCCCTGGATTAAAGCCTTGGGCAATTACCCGGGCATAAATTTAATCAACTTAATAAATTAAAAGTCCTATAATTACTAAGACTTTTATAAAGCTTTTCCTAGCTAATGCTTTTAATCTGATAATAATAATCCTAGTAATTATATTTGTATGATTGTATATTTTATCTTATAGTTTAATAAATTATTATGAAATTAAATAAAAAAGAGGATTTAATATATATAAGTTATATACGGGGTTTCTCAAAGATGACTTATGTTAATAGCTCTAGCGGCTTGGCATAGACATTACTTTTGAAGGGGACCTCCGTAGTTTAGTCTTGGATAAAAAAATAAATTATTAACAAAAAGGCTTTAAAAAACTATTAAGAAGCTATTTAAGTTTAAAAGTTAGTTTAAGAAGAAATGTTTTAGTTAGTTATTTAAGCCTAGATTAAACAAATTTTAAGGCATATTGAAGAGATTATTAAGCTAGAAGGTAGAAACGAGTATAAGGAAGGCCGGGGAATCAAGCTATAGAAAATGTATAGTATTATTGTTTAAAGAGACTAGCTTTAGTTTTAGCGCAGGCAACGACTTTTATAATCAACCTCCGTATAAGATTAATATAAATGTATTATATATTTAATTAAATAAGATTTAAGATAGAATAATTAATGTTGATTTATTTAAAAAAAATTTAATCCCCTTTGGGAAACAAGTTTGCCTGGCTTGTTTATTTTATTATTTTATTAAATTATTAAATAAAATTAATTATATTAAAAATTTAAGTCTTATATATTTCGTTTAATTATATAATAAAATATTAATTATATAATATAATTAAGATATTAATAAAAAGATTATATATATTATTATTTTTATTTATTTAAAATCTAGTTTTTTATTAACTTTTATTTCCTTAAGTAGTGTTTTTTATATTTTTTAATATTTTTTTCTTAGAGTTTAAACTTAGTTTCTTTATTTTAGTTTTAAAAAAGTTTATTTATTAACTATTTTATTCTAATAGCCTTTTTATTATTATTTTAATCTTTAATAATATTTTTTTAGCCTTTAATATAATTATTATAATATTAGTACTTAATTCTTTCTTATAGATTATTTTATTGCTTTAATTAGCTATTATTATTAGTTTAGTCAAGGGCTTTGATTACTTACTTGGCTATTAATAGTTATTTTTTATTATTATTTATAATCTTAAGTTATTTATATAAGACTATAAACAATTCTAATTCAGTTTTAAATAAATAAATTCTTTTATTTTTATATTTTTAAATACTTATAAAATATTTAATTTTATACTAAAAAACTGTATTTTTTAGTTTAATGTATTATTTATTATTACAATAAATATATTATATAAAAACTATATATAAGTTTACATTTAGTTTAGCTAATTATTTAAAAAACCTTAGTCTTAAAAATATAATTAAAGCTTTAGTATTATAATTTAATATTTTAATTATAACGTTTAATAGCTTATTATAACAGTTCATAAGATAATATAAATTTTATTTTATAGCTATTATATCTAAGAGAGGGGATGGCTTTTATTATTTTATTTTATATTATTAAATAATCTAATAAGATTAATCTTTATTTAAATCCGCGGGCATAAGCTCTCACGGTAAACATCATATCATAAAATTAAATCATAAATAAGCTATTTTATTGTTTTAATTAGCTGCTATTATTAGTTAAGTAGTTAAGGGCTATGGTCACTTACTTGGCTATTAAAAGCTTGCTAAAGGTTATTTTTTATTATGATATTCATAATGTTAAGTTGTTTATATAAGACTATAATTCTAGTTAAATTCTAAATAACTAAATTCTATTATGTTTATACTTTTAAATACTTAGAGAATATTTAACTTTGAATTAGTGAATATTATTGTTATTGAAGTTAATATTCTTAGTAATATATATGACGTTCCAGTCGTTCTTTTAACAAGAACTATAGAATAGGTCTGGTTTATTAGTAAAGGATTAATATAAAATTAAACAATTAATAAATATAATTATAGTTTAGTTATCAAATAACTAATAATAATTTTATTTATTAATAATTAATTAAAACTAATTTTATTTATTCATAATTAATTAAAACTAATTTTATTTAAATAATATAAAAGATTATATAATAAATAAGTTTATTTTAATTATAATAAAAGTAACTTTAATTTTTATTAGAATCAATTCATATTTTTTTAATTTATAATAAGTTAATTATATTATAATAGATTTTTAATATTAAATCCCTTTAAACCTGATTAAGTTTTAGTAGATTAATTAATATAAATAATTAAGTAGCCTAAGATTCTCTTGATGAGTAAATAATATAAGTATTATTAAAAATAAGTCCGTTCTAGTATATAACTTAAACAGGGTTAAGTTATTATATATTATTCTTTTGTTTTTAGTCTTGTTCTTAAGGTTTTATTAGTTTATTAATAAATACTATTGTTATGATTTTTTTTATAAATCATATATACTTTTTATTATATCCTATAAAGTAAGTAAAATTGTTAAAATCCCTTAGGTTCTTAAACCTTAAGGTAAGAAAGTAAAAATATTATGATTTAAAGTGTTTTATTTTGAGTATTGCTATTCGGGCTGTAATGTATTGCTATTCGGGCTATAACTAGCTAACTTTGATTAACTTCTTGCATAAAATTTTTCTTTATATAAAATATATAAGGTATTATTCTAATATATAAGATTAGATTATATATAAGTTTTAATTTTATATTATATTACTTATATTTTATAATTATATTACTATCTTTACCGTAATAAATTATAATTATAATAATAATATTATTATAAGCTTTATTAACCTTTCTAGTAAACTTAAAATCTTTTTATCATTAATATTACTATTATTTAAAAGCTTTAATTATTTTTTAAATTTTTTTTAGACCTTTTATTATAAATATAATATTACTTTTATAAAAAAATCCTTATTTAATTATTATAATATTAATAAAAGTTATATTTTTATATATTATACTTTTATTTATAATTACAGATTAAGTTAATTATTATTAAATAATAGTCTTAAAAAATTAATTATTAGTAAAATTAATTGAAAAAAAAAGAAAAAAGAAGAAAAATTATTTTAATAAATAATAAAATAAAAACTCTTTTTAATATAAAATCTTTAAATTTATAAAATAAAATAAAATATAAGTCTTTATAACTTTAAGCTTTTCTTTTACTAAAAAATATTTATAATAATTAATAAAAAAATAAAATAAGCTTTTTTATATAAGTTAATTTTATATAATAATAAATTAAACTTTTTTAAAATAAAAACTTTTTAATATAAGATTGAAATATAAAAAATAAAATAAAATTTGTTTTTTACATATATTTTTAATATATAACTATATAAAAATACTTTTTAAAATCTTTAACTTAAATAATATATATAAAATTAATTAATTTAAGATATATTTTTTTTAAATTATTAGTATTATTAATTAAAAATCTATAATTAATTTTATTTTTTAAGTTTTTATAATTATAAAAAAATCAAAAAGATTATAAGTAATTTTATAAATAGTTTAATAAAAAATTTTTATTATAATTAAATATACTATTATTTAATAAATAAAAAAAATCTTATAAAAATAATTTATAAAAAAAAAATATAAATAATAAATACTAAAAAAATCTTTTATATTTTAATAAATATAATATAAGAAAAAAAAAATATTAATAGCTATTAATAAAACTATTAATTAAAAAAAATTAACTTAATTTACTTATTTTTTATAGTTTTTTATCTTTTAATATTATTTTATTAAGATTATAATATAAAAAATAATATAATTATTATTATACTTATTAATATATTATTTTATATAATAATATACCTTTTCTTATATTTATTATATTAAAGTATAACTTAAGGCTTACTTTTAATTATTTAAGAAAACTATTTATTTATAATAATAGCTTAAAAAACTTTTAATAAGACTTTTATTCTTAATTATATAAAAATCACTAATCTTTATCTATAAGATCTTATAAAGCTATTATTATAAATCTAAAATTTTAATATTATCAAGAACTTACAAGGATAATTATATTTATTATAAAATAAAAAATTTCTTATTAATTTTAAGCTATAATTATAAACCTAATTATAATTATAGTTTAAGTTATTTTAATTATTTTATTTAAGTTAATAAAATATTTAATATTTTAATATAAGTATATAATATATTTTTATAATAGCTAAGATAAAGATTATATTATTATAAGCTAATTAAAGAAACTTAAAGCTACTAGTAAAGTATTCTTAGATAAGTATAAAAAATAAGGGTAAAAAAAATAATATAAAAGAAAGAATAAGAGGGGTATATATTAATAAAATCATTAGTTTTATTATTAAAGGTAATAGTAATAACTTTAATAGTTAAAAAAATTATTTTAGTTATATAAAAGGTCTTATAAGGCATAGATTAATTAACGGGCTATAATATATATACTTTTATTAACTTTATTAAAAATGTGTTTTTTAAATAAATTAGCTTTAATTATTATATATTAAATTTTATTTAATTAAGTATATAATATATTTATATTAGTTTTATATATTAGAATAATACCTTATATATTTTATATAGGGAAAAATTTTATACAAGGAGCTAGCTTAAAAAAGTTAGTTATAGCCTGAATAGTAATACTCTTTATTTTTATTGTTAAATAGGGTTTTAAAACTATTTTTTATTTTTATTATTTTAATTAAAACTAAAGGTATTTTATTATTAAATCTTTTAATACATATGAAATATATTATTTTAAGAAAAAGCAATGTGATAAAAGTTATATTATACTATTATTATATAAGTTTTCTTTATATAACCATTATTTTATAGTTTGTTTTGATTTAAGTTAGTTTCTAAGATTATAAATTTTTTTTTTAATTTTTTAAACAGTAAAATAAATTAGTTAAGTAATTACTATCAGACTATTAATAATAAATAAAAAAGTAAAAAAAAATAAGTAGATAAAATTATCTTGAGTTTGTTTAAGTTTTATAGAATACGTTGGTTATTTTATAAATAAGAAATTCAAATAGTTTATTAAAGTCTTAAAAGCTTTAAGCCTTTTAAGGAATAGGCTTAGGCTAATAAAAAGGCTTATTAGGCTAAATTAGTATAGCTTTGTTAAGAAAAGAAAGTGATTATTTAAAGTATTTTTTTAAGCGGCCCTAGGATTAACTTATTAATTAAACTTAATTAATAGTTGTTTTTTACTGATTTTTTAAGCCTAAATTCTAGTAGAATTACTGTAAAATCGTCTAAGAGTAGGTTAAATATTTAATTGGCTTTTATATATTTTTAATATTAAAATAATTCTTTTATTTAATTAGATATTAATATTTATTGTTTTTATAGTATATAGCTAAAATTAATGTATATAAGACTTAAGCCTATAAATTCTAAAACATTTATATTATAAGTAATTTATACCCGACCCGTATTAGCAGTGAAGATGACACGAGGGCGACCCATTTACTGGGAGCATTAAGGCAGAGATAGCCGGGGATTTTTATACGAGTTATACAAGGGGCGCAGGGGACGGGACAAGTATAAGCCTAGGACAAGGGTTATTAGAGGTATGAAAATGAAGCGAAGAAGGCCTGGACTTACGATCTTATTAGATCTATAAGGACTAGAGGAGGCGATAATAGTAATAAAGAAGCTAGAGGTAGATATCTTTTGAAAATGAAAAGTTAGAGGAATAAACTATTTATGTAAATAAACCAGGAATAGAATATATTAATAATACAGGGAATTCTTTTTTGATTTTAAATTTCTTAAAGAGAAAAAGAACTGTTATTAAGGTGTATTTGTATATAAATAGTATAAGAAAAGGATACTTATAAAAGACTGTAATAATAAGGCTATTAATAATAATAATAATAAGAAAAAGAAAAAAAGAAAAAAAAAGAAAAAAAGGAAAGCTTTAATAAAGGTATTTATTGATTAAAAGGATTTATAGTATAGTAAATTATAAATTAAAAAGTAAATTAAAGACTTTAAGGGTAAGATTATAAAAAATATTAATTAAACTTTAGTAATAAGAATACTTATATATTGACTATAATAAAAAAACAAATTAAATATAATATAAAAAATAAAAAAAGAAAAGTAAAATAAATATATAATAAAAAAAAAAAGAATAAAATAAAAAAAAATATAATAAATAATATTAAAGAATACTAATATAATTAATAAAAGTAATATATAAAGTATAAAAAGAGCGAGAATAAGGCTATAATAATTAATTATAGTTATAAAAGACCTATTAATCTTATAGTCTAATATAAACTAAATAACTAGAAAAGCTAAAAGACTTAAAAAATTTTTTCCCTAGAACAAGACTATAAGATATAGGAAAGCTGATTTAAGAAAGTAATTTACCGGTACGAGAAAGGCACGAGAATACAATAACAGAGAAAGTAATAGGTTTTCTCCCGGACCGCGGGTTTCCTTGTTATATATAATAGAAGAGGGACTAAGGCATTATATATTTAAAAAGCTAGTTAGAGTAATAGAAATAATAATAAGTAATTTATAATAGAAATAAAAGTTTTATTTAATTATCTTACTTAAGATTAATATAATAATATAAATATCATTTAATAATTTAATTAATTTATTTGGTTTAGTTATTTATTTCTAAGTAATAAGTTATATTAAGCTTATAGTTAGTGGTTAAATATTTTATTAATTTTTACTAAACTTGAAAATAAAAATTAATGTTTAATCTAAGATAATTTTTTTAATAATATATAAACACTTATAATTATAGAGACAAATATATAAATATAAATTTTTATATAATTAATTTTAATATAATAAAAAATAAACCCATGTTAATAATTACTAATTATTATATTTACTTTTTATAGTTAATTTAATTAAAGTAAATAATTTTATAATAAAGTCTAGTATTATTATTTTTTATAGTTTTTTAAATACTAGTAAGAATTAAATTTATTTATATAATTTATATTTTAAAACTTGAATTTAATTATATATTATATATTTTAAAATAATATTTTAAATATATTATTTAACTTTAAAAAAATTAAAATATTATTTAATTTACTTAAATATTTTTTATATTTATTTATATTTATATATAAAATATTAATAAACTTTTTAATAAGCTTTTTTTTATAAGTTTAAAAAGATTTAAGCTTTAGTCTTATATTATTATAAATCCTTATTATTTATAATTAATTCTTTAAAAAAGTTTTTTTTTTAAAATTCATAATATTTTAATATAATGTGAAGGGGCTGGCCTCGTGTAGCAACAAAAAGGGGCTCTAGAATTGTCTATCTAAGACTAAGGAAGAAGGAAGAAAAGAGAGATATCTACAGTTGTGGCACGGGTCCTTCGCTTAGGTCTGTGTTCCGGATAAGGACCCACTCTTAGGAACACTTGTGCTGCTTATCAGCCAGGCCACTTCCTTTGGGGTTGATGCCTCATAGATAAGGCGCCAAGCCTGTATCTCCTTAGAAGGGTTTAACCCGTAACATATAATAAATTTAAATATTATTATTTTTAATTTAAAATATAGTATTTAATATATATTATATATAATACTCTTTTAAAATTATATCTAAAATGTATTTTATTATTTTAATATCATTTTAATTATACTTTATTTATTAGTTTAAAGTATTAATTTTATTATTTTCTAATACCCGCATAGTAAAGTGGTTAACTACCTGGCAAACCCTTGATTAGTCCCTAAAATTATAGATTTAAATTCTACTATAAATAAATTTTTCTAGAATTAGTCTTTTTAAAAAAAAGACTAGATAATTTACCTTATCCAAGAGTAAAATAATAGTATTAGGCTATATTTATTATATTATAAGAATAGGTCTTTTAATCAATAATAAAAGTATTAAATATAAAATATAAATCTACAATACCTAGTCTTATAATATAAACCTAGGTTATACTAGTTACAAAAACATAACAGTCTTTAAAACTAATCCCTAGAATATATAAATCAATAACTAAATTATACTAATATATTATATTACTGCTATTAAGTAATATATTAAAAAAATCTAGAATAAAAAAAAGTTAAATAAGAAAAAATGACTTAAGGATTTTAATAGATATTAACTCTTATATATAGGTTTTTAATCTAGCTATTATAAGTATAGTTTTCTTATATAATTAAATAATATTATATTATTATTTTAAATATATAATAAAAGTATTAAAGTATTTATATATTTAAGAAAGCTAGTTATAGTAATAGAAATAATAATAATTATTTTCTAATTATTTTTAAAATTAAAATTTAAAAAAAAAATACTTAATATATTTACTTTATTATTTATTATTTATTATATTATAATAAAATAAAAAATATTATTATAGTCCATATAAATTTTAATTTAATATTTATTATTAAAAAAATAATGATTTTATTTTTAAAAGTTAAAATAATTATTCAAAATCTTTTATTATAAGTAAAATAATTTAATTTAATATTATATAAGGCTTATAAATAAAATATCATTAGCTTTAGTATATTATTCTTATTTTAGTATTTTAATTAAGTTTTTAATTTAAAATTAAAAAAAAAGTCTATTTCAAGTTTTATTTTTTTATTTAAATTAAATATAATCAGTATAAGTTTTTTAATAATTAATATTTTAATTTTTTTAAACGTATTTTATATATTATATTTTTATATGAAAAATATAATTTTTTTAATTACTTAATAAAATATATATATAATTTTATTATAGTTTTCAATAAACTATTAATAGTAAATAATAATCTTAAAAAAGCTTTACATTTTTTTAATTGTTATAGGTTTTAGTTAGTTTGTACTGTTTTAATTTTAATAAAGTTTATATAAATTTTATTTAATATCATAATATAATTTAAAAAAGCAATTTCTTATATATAAAATTTATATTTTTCTAGTTTAATTTAAAGTATTGCTATTCGAGCTGTAACTTACTTATTCCGGCTAGCGTTAGCGCTAAGCCAGTAAGTTCTAGTTATAATAGGGACTAGTATAAAGATCTTCTATATATATAAAAATATAGTATAATACCTATTATAACTATAGTACAGTTGTTTACTATAATAGTTAGTTAAAGACGCTGATTAAAAGGGACTGATTAAAATAACTAATTAAAATAGCTGATTAAAATAGCTAATTAAAATAACTGATTGAAATAGTTAATTGAAATAGCTGATTAAAATAGCTGATTAAAATAACTATTGGAATAGCTAATAGTAGAGTTAGTAGCTAATTACCAGACATATTGTTATTATTATAGTAGTTTAAATTGATTTATAGCTGGTATAGTGTACTACAGCCAGTAGTGGCCCCGCTGTAACTGGGTCCTGTTAACCTAGCGCCAATGCTAGTTGGAATAGGTAAGTTATAGCCCGAATAGTAATACTTTTAATTTAAAGCTTAGCTTTTTTAAGTTTAATAAATATTATTAATAATATATTTATTACTTATATTTTTTTAAAGTATTTAAAAAATTCAAATATTATTAAAGTATATAACTATAAAAAAATCTAAATATTTTTTAAGTATATTATTAATTATTTATTAAAATATTATACACGTATTTGTTTATTTAAAAGATATAATAAAATATTTAAAAAGTTTAAATTTTATATAAATGACTATTATTTGTTTTTAATATAAATAAAATTATACACTCTTTGTAAATTAAATATAATAAATTATTTTTAATTATAAAGTTAGTGTTATAATTTTATAATTAAAAATAAAAAGGTGTAGTTTTTAAATATAATTTTATAAAATTATTAATAGTTTGTAATTAACTATAGTTTTTTATTTTTTTCAAAATAAATATTATAAACTATTTTATTTTTAAAATTAAAAGTTTAATAAAATCTTTAACTAGTATATTATTAAACTATTCTTAAAATACTATAAGTTTTTTTTATTTAAATTGTAAATTTTATAAAACATAAGATTATTTTTATCTCTTAAAATAATTTTATAATTTTATTAATTATAATTAAGGAGGTTAGTTTTAAATGTATTATTATATAATTTCTCTTTTAAGGGACGAGTCTGCCTGGCTTGTTTAATTATATTATTTGATTTTTATTATTTTATTAATTGTATTAAAGATTTAAATCTTATATATTCTGTTTAATTATATAACAAAATATTATAGTATTAATTAAACGATTATATATATTATTATTATTAATTATTTAAAATCTAGCTTTCTATTAACTTTTATTTTCTAGTTTTTTTTATATCTTTTAATATTTTTTTTTCCAGGATTTAAACTTAATCTTCTTACTTTAGTTTTAAAAAAGCCTGTTTATTAAATATTTTATTTTAATAATTTTTTTTTATTATCTTGGTTTTTAATAATATTTCTTTTAGTCTTTAATTTAATTATTATAATATTAACATTTAGTTTTTTCTTATAGACCATTTTATTACTTTAATTAACTACTATTATTGATTTAATCAAGGGCTTCGGTCATTTACTTGGCTATTAATAATCGTTGTTTATTGTATTATATTTATAGTCTTAAGTTATTTATATAAGGCTATGAGCGATTCTGGTCAAGTTCTAGATAAATAAATTCTTTTATTTTTATACTTTTAAATACTTGTAAAATATTTAACTTTAAACTAAAAAACTTTATCTTTTAGTTTATTGTTTACTATTATAGTAAATGTATTATATAAAAAATATATATAAGTTTAGGTTTAATTTAATTGATTATTTGGAAAACCTTGGTCTTAACGATGTAATTAAAGCTTTAGTATTATGATTTGATATATAAGTTATACAAAGGTCTGATGACTTATTACGGCAGTTTATAAGGTTCTATCTGTAATTTTCATCGTAGAAAATTCAAGAGTAACTAATATAGTTTCCAGATAATATTAATCTTATTTTATGGTTATCGTATCCAAAAGGGGGGATCGCCCTTATCATCGTATTTTATATTATTAAATAATCTAATAAGATTGATTTATATATGAATTAACGGGTACAAGCTCCCATGGTAAACGTTATATTAGAAAAAATTTAATCATGAATTATTATATAATTTAATATACTTTTAATACTTGCTTAAAATATTTTTTAATTATTTAATAAGATTTTTTTATTTAAAAATAATTATTTTTTAATGGTTAATTATGTTTTTTTTGAATATTTTTTAAAGAAGAATAATAATTTAATAGGTTTTTTATTTATAATTTTTATATAATTTATTTTATTTTTTTAAACAATTAATTAAATAAAATATTTTATATTTTTTTTAAGTATTTTATTTAATAGATTTACTTTTAAGTTGTTTTTTCTAGTCTTAAATTACTATAAAATTTTATTTTTATACTTATTTTAAATTAAAGCTTTTACTTATAGTTTAATAAAGTTAATTAGTTTTATATTAATTTGTTTTTTATTATAAAAATAATTTTCTTTTAATATAAGAAACTAAATATAATTTATATTTTTTTTATTAAAGTTATAGATTATTTAGAGTTTTTAAAGTTATAAAATTATTTATTATTTTATTATTTATTAATATAATAAAATGCTATTCTTTAATTTGTATTTTTAGTATTTATTATGAGTATTGCTATTCGGGCTGTAGTATATTGCTATTCGGGCTGTAACTTATCTATTCTGGCTAGGGTTAGCGCTAGGTTAACATGACCCAGTTACAGCGGGGCTACTGCTAGCTATAGTGTACCATACCCGCTATAAGTCAATTTAAACCACTATAACAGTAATAATGCCTCTAGCAATTAGCTATTAACTCTATTATTAGCTATTCTAATAGCTATTCCAATCAGCTATTTCAATTAGCTATTTCAATCAGTGTCTTTTAATCAGTGCCTTTAACTAGCTATTATAGTGAATAATTGCGCTATAGTTATAGTAGATATTACACTGTATTTTTATATATACAGAAAGTCTTTGCGCTAGCCCCTGTGATAACTAGAGCTTGGTGGCTTAGCGCTAATATTAGCCAGAATAAATAAATTATAGCCCGAATAGGAGTATACTATAGCCCGAATAACAATACTCTTTTTTTAAAGCTTAAATTTAATTTTTTTACTATAGCTTTAAAAAAAGCCTAATTATTAAATATCCTATTTTAATAGTTTTTGATTATTATTTTAGTCTTTAATAATATCTTTCTTAACTCTCAAATTATCTATTATAATATTAATATTTAGTTTTTTCTTATAAACTATTTTATCACTTTAATGAATTATTATTATTAGTTTTAAAGGCTTTGATCATTTACTTAACTATTAATAGTTTATTGAAAAAAACAATTATTGTTTATTTATATTTATAATCTTAAGTTATTTATATAAGACTATAGATCATTCTAGTCAAATATATTATTTTATCTAATTCAAATAAGTGGATTTTTTTATTTATATACTTTTAAATATTTATAAAATATTTAACTTTAAACTAAAAAAATTATTTTTAAATTTAAATTATTATTTATTATTATAATAAATATATTATATAAAAAATATATATAAGTTTAAGTTTAGTTTAGTTAATTATTTAAAAAGTCTTTACTTTAATAATATAATTAAAACTTTAATATTATAATTTAATAACTTAATATAATAATTTATAATATTAATTTTATTTTATAACTATTATATTCAAAAAAAAGAATTACTTTTATTGTTATATTTTATATTATTAAATAGTTTAATAAAATGATTTTTATTTAAATTTACTTATGATTTAATTTTATGATGTGATGTTTGCTATAAGAGGTTCTGCTTTTAGATTCGAATATAAATGAATTTTATTAAATTATTTAATAATATAAAATATAATAATAAAAGTAATCTTTTTTCTCGGATATAATAACTATAAGATGAAATTAATACTATTATCATAAGAAATTATTAGACCTTTTGTTAATAAAAATAATCTTTAGTAGGCTATACTAGAAAAATAATACGCTTATTATAATACTTAAGCTTTAATTGTATGCTTAAGGTTAATGTTTTGTAAGTAATTAATTAAATAAAACTTAAACTTATATATATACTTTTTATATTATATATTTACTATAATAGTAAATAATAAACCAAGAGATTAAGTTTTCTAGTTCAAAGTAAAATATTTTATAAGTATTTAAAAATATAGGAATAAAAGAATTCATTTATTCAAACTATATAAAATAATATACTTAACTAGAATTATAGTCTTATATAAATAACTTAAGATCATAAATATAACTAAATAATAATTATTTTATCAATAGTTAAGTAAATCACTAAAGCCTTTAATTAAACTAATAATAATAGCCAGTTGAAGTAGTATAATAGTTTATTTAAAATAATATAATTAAAGATTAAAGTAATAAAAAAAACTATTAAGATAAGATATTTAATAAATAGATTCCTTTAAAGCTAGGATAAAAAAATTACATTTAAGCCCTAGAAAAAGAATTAATAAAAAGTTAGATCCTAGATAGTTGATCATAGTAATATATATAATTGTTTAACTAATAGTATAGTACTTTATTATATAATTAAATAGAACGTATAACACTTAGATTTCTAATATAAGTAATAAAATAATGAAAGTCAAATCATACAATTAAATGAGCCAGGTAGACTCGTCCCCTAAAAGAGTTATTTAAATCTATAAATATAAACTCTTATAGTAAATATTATATTATAAAATTAAATGATAAATAATATTCTAATAATAAATATATATGAAATATAAAATAAATAACTTTTATTTTTCTTAAGATATAAGCTAAGATATAATAGCATATTAAATATTATTTATATTATATATATTATAAGTTATGATCATAATAATTCATAGATTTAAATTTTATAAGAATATTATTAAAATTATATAAAATATAATATATAACTTTTAATATATTTTTATTGATAGGATTAATAAAGAATATGTCTTTTAAACCTTCTAGCTATAAAAAATACAATATATTATTAATAATGTTACATACAACATTAAAAACTAAACAGTTATATTTAATTATAATTTTATTTTATAAAAAATTAAATAAAAAAATATCATTATTTTAATTATTAATTAATTAGGATATCTTGTTTGTTATAATTATAGATTAGAATTAAAAATAATCAAATAAGTTTTAATAATAATTATTTAGTAATTTATTATTTATTTAATTATAATTATTATATAATATCTAATAAAAAATCAAGATATAAGATTAATTAATATTATTATTAAAATAATATAATAATATTTTATTTCATAACGTTAAATAATTATTATTGAATAGTTTTATTAACTATATAATTTATCTTAATTATTATATTTATAAGAGTATTACGATTCGGGCTGTAACGTATTATTATTCGGGCTATAACTAACTTTTTTAAGCTAGCTCCTTGTATAAAATCCTTTCTGAAATAAAATATATAAGATATTATTCTAATATATAAGACTAATATAAATATATTATATACTTGATTAAATAAAATTTAATATATAATAATTAAGATTAACTTATTTAAAAAAATATTTTTAATAAAACTAATAAAAATATATATATTATAGTTTATTAATTAATTTATATTTTATAAGGCTTTTTATATAACTAAAATATTTTTTTTAATTATGAAAGTTATTATTATTATTTTATACTTTTTTTGTTTTTTTCTTTTATATTATTTTTTTATTTTTATATTTTATATTTATTTAAGAATATTTTACTAATAGCTTTAAGCTTTTTTAATTGGTTCACAATAATATAATTTTTATTTTACTTGTTATAAAAGTATGTTATATTTATATTAAAGTATTAAATATTTTACTAATTTAAATACAATAACTAAAATAAATTAAGTTATGATTATAAAAAATTTATAATTATAATTTAAGATTAATAAAAAACTTTATATTTTATAATAAATAAAATTATTTTTATAAACTTTTTATAATATTAAAATCTTAGATTTATAATAATAGTTTTATAAAATCTTAAAAATAAAGATTAATAATTTTTATACAATTAAAAATAAAAAATCTATTAAAGGTTTTTTAAGTTATAATTATAAATAAATAATTTTTTTAAGTAATTAAAAGTAGATTTTAAATTATATTTTAATATAATAAATATAAAAAAAATATTATTATATTTATGATTTAATTTTGTGATGTGATGTTTGCTGTGGGAGCTTGTGCCTGTGGATTTGAATATGAATTAATCTTATTAGATTATTTAATAATATAAAATATAATGATAAAGGTAATTCTTTTTCTTGGATATAGTGGCTATAAAATAAGGTTAATACTATTACTATAATAAGTCATTAGATCTCTTGTTAATAAAAATAATCTTAAGTAGGCTATATAAGGGAGATAATATACTTATTATAATGCTAAAGCTTTAATTGTATTGTTAAGGTTAAGGTTTTTTAAGTAATTAACTGGGCTGAACTTAAACCTATATATACTCTCTGTATAATATATTTACTATAATAATAAATAATAAATTAAAAGATAAAGTTTTCTGGTTTAAAGCTAAATATTCTGTGAGTATTTAAGAGTATGAAGATAAAGGAATTTATTTTTCTAGAACTCGACTAGAATTATAGTCTTATATAAATAACTTAAGATTATAAATATAAATAAATAATAACCTTTAATAAGCTATTAATAGCTAAGTAGGTAATTAAAGCCCCTAATTAAACTAATAATAATAACTAATTAAAATAATAAAATAACCTATAAAAAAAAACTAAATGCTAATACTATAATAATTAAATTAAAGGCTAAAAGAAATATTATTAAAGACTAAAGCAATAAGAAAAAAGCTATTAAAATAAGATATTTAATAGATAGGCTTTTTTAAAACCAGGGTAAGAAGATTAAGCTTAAGCCTTAAGAAAAAAAGATATGAAAGGATATAAAAAAAAGGAAATGAAGGTTAATAGAAAGCTAGATCCTAGATAGTTAACAGTAGTAATATATATAATCGTTTAACTAATACTGTAATGCCTTGTTATGTAATTAAACAGAACGTATAGGACTTAGATCCCTGATACGATTGATAAGATAATAAAAGTTAAATAATACAATTAAATGAGCTAGGTAGACTTGTCCCTTAAAGGGGAAATATTATTATATAAAATAATATATAAATAAGTATAATAGTAGTTGTAATATGTTTTATATTATAATCTTAGTAAAATAATATTAAAATTAACAAAAAAAATTATAAAATAATAGATTTAAGTAAGTAATATATTAAACTAATTTTTTTTAATATAATAATACTATAGTTTATCTTTTATTACATAGCTTATTAAATATAATTTTATTTTTCTATTAGTATTTATATAATTTATATAAAAATAAAAAAAAATCTTTAACAAATAAGATTTTATAGTTTTATAAATTATTTTTATAAAACTATTTATTTATTAATTAAATTATAATATTATTTAATATAATATTAAAAAAGTAATTTTATGTATGAAAAATACTATTTTATAATAATAATTTAATTTTCAAAAATTTAAAGTATTTTAAGCTTTAAAAAAGTTGTTTTTATTATAATATATAAAAAATATATTAAGCAATAAAAGAGAATAAGAAGAGAAAAAAAAAAAAATTAGGATATAAAAAAAAGGTTTTTAAAATCTTTTTAAAGATAATAAGAATAAGAATAAATATTATAAATTAAATAATTAAAAAAAAATAATTATATTAAATTTTAAATATATAAAAATTTTATTTTTTATTTAATTTTTTAATAATTAAAAGTATAAGTTTAAATAAATAAATAATTTTAATAATAAGTAACTTTTTAAGATTATTATTTAATAATAATTAACTTAATTTTTAATAATAAATGAATACATAATATATAAGAATATAATTTTTATTAATATTATAATAGTTAAATAAGAATGTTTTTACAAGTATAATATTATACTTGTAATAAAAGGTTTATAAAAAAAAGGTTATTAACGCTTTTAAATAATAGTAATATTAATAGTAAAAATTTTAAGGTTTATTAAAAAAATTAATAAAACTTATAATATTATAATTATAATTATAATTTATCATAATAAAAATATTACTATATTTATAAAAGATAATAATATAATATAAAATTAAAATTTATATTTAATTTAATCTTATACATTAAAATAATATTTTATATATTTATATAAGACAGACTTTTATACAAGCAGTTAACTAAAGTTAGCTAGTTATAGCCCGAATAGTAATACTTATTTATAATATTAATTAATGACTTATTAAATAAGTTAATAATTAAACGTAAATTATAAATACTTTTAGTTATTTTAAAAATTAAACTAATAAATAAAAAAATTAAATTTAATTATTAAAATTTATAAAAAACTTATGTTCGTATAAAGTCTAAGTAATTATAGTTTTTATTTATATAAAATATTAAAAATATATTGATAGAAAATATAAATAAAATAATTTTAGTATTAATAATAAAATCTTTTTATATTTATATTACAAATATTTTTAATAAAGAAATTAATAATGTTTAATTGATATAAATCCAATCATTAGATAGTAAAAGAATAATTAATGTATATATATATATATTTCATTTATTATTTTATTCAAAGTTTATTTAATAATATTAATTACGTAACTTGAATAAAAGTTATTTAATAAGAGTTTATTTGAAATATTAAAATATAATATAATATGAAATATTTATATGAACGAAAATAATAAGAAATAAAAGTTTTGTGAGATGGAATAATTATTAGTTAAAGAAATAAATTATAATTAAATATAATATTGTATTAACTAAGAAGGTATATAATGAAATATAATAAGTAATATAATAAACATTTATTTATAATTAATATATAAAAATTAATTAAAGAAGTTAAGAATTAAACGTTAATAAAATTCTTTTTTAAAAGCTAGTAATAAAAAAGATTTTATTTATTCTTTTAATTTATTTTCTAAAATCAATAATATTTATCATTTTATTTATAATTGTTATAGACTGGCCTTAAAGCAGCTATAATTAGGTGTTATAATAATTTTATTTAAAGAATTATAGAATTAGTTATACTGTTTATTTAATTCTGTTTTATTCTTGTACTAGATCCAGGACAGGTCTAGAATATTTCTATTCTAGGATCACTAGAGTAACGTCTTAGCATCTATTATATCACTAGGTATATACTTATAATATAAGTCTATAATATACTCTACTCTTTCTTATTTACTATATTTTTTCTTTTTCTTTTTTATATATCTTTTTCATTTCTTTTATAATATTTATATAATACTTTTAATACTTTTGTATATCTTTTTCTTTCCGGTTCTTTTAATATACTTTTATATAATAATTACTACTTTTAGTCTTTTTATTTAATAATTATTTTAGTTATATGTTTTTTTAGTTATAATAATAATATATTTATATATACTATTCTTATTTTACGTTTATTTTTTTTAACTTTTATTTTAATCTTTTTAAAACTATTATATTATTAATAATTTTTTATTAAAAATAATTTTAATAATAATTCTTTTACGCTTTTTAATTTTATACTTATCTTATATTAGTTATTTTATTAAATATAATACTATTAATTATATCCTAAATCATAAAAATACTTATATTATATATTAAATTATATTTTATTATATTTAAAAAAAATAATTATTTATTAATAACCTTTCTTTTTATTAAACTTTTTATAAGTTTTATACTTATATTAAATATAATAATTATATTTTTTTATTTATAAAACATAGGATAGTATTCTAGGTTATAAAATTAAATTTAATATTAAGTTTAATTGTTTTAATAAGATTTAAAAATATATATTAAATATTATTTATCTTATTCTTACTCTTACCTATCTTACTTATATTATTCTAAATATTATTAATCTTTTACTTTCTTTTAATAAGTAAATACTTATATTTATGTTTTATATTTTAATTCTTGTCTATTTTAGTAATTATTTCTAGTATTTTAATATTTAGGTTATATAAATTATTTATTAATTTTTTACTATTATTAACTCTTTTTTTTTAAGTTATTAACAATATACATTAAGTTATCAAGTTGTTTATTATATATATATATATATTTTCTTTATTTTTTTTATTAATTTTTTTTATATAATAATATTAGAATAAGATTAATAAATATTATTTAATAACTAAAATAGAGTATAAGGAATATTGTTTTATAGAAAAAAAGTAATATTTTACTCGAGAAAAGTATTATAAGTAAGAGTATATTATTTTTAAAACAGCTTATAATACTATTTTATTATATATTATTAAAGTATTAAAAAATTTAGCTTTTTTTTCTTTTACCTTTACTTTAGCTTTATAATATCCTATTATTATATATTCTTGTAAAGTATATTTTATCTTCTTTTTCTAACTTATAGTTAAGTTTATTTATATGCCTATTATTAGAAATAAAATAATCTTCTCTACTAAAAGAAACTTTTTTTTTATTATAATTGTATTCTAGATTTAAATAAGTCTCTTTTTAATAATATTAATTATTAAAGTAAAAAAAGTTATTATTAATGTTTTAATAATCTTATATAGTTATATAATTAACCTATTCTTTTATATCTTATATATATTAATTTCTTTTTTTTATCATATTATTTATTTATCTTTAATTTATTATTTTATTATATATTTTTTTTATTTACTTCAAACCTGTCTAATATTATTATATTTTTAAATTATTTTAATAGCTTTTATATTATTATATTATAATTTATTTATTTAAGTAACATTTATTTTTCATATTTTTTTTATATTTTTAATTACTATAATCTTTTTTATTTTATATTTTTTTATAAATCTTTTATCTTTTTTTTTATTATTTATTCTAGGTCTAGTCTTAAATTTAATATAACTTATAATAGGAGTAAATTTTTAGTTATATATTTTATTAGATTAATATAAAAGATTATATAAATACTTTTAAAGACATTTAAAATAATTATGAAGGATATTAGTATAATTATTATTTTATATCTTATATAAAGCTAATTTAACTTTTTACTAGGTTTATTAGTTTTTATATTATATAATAATAATTAAATTGTATTATTAATTTAAAAGTATTTTATAAAGTACTAGGAATTATTTATTGTTTTTTATTAATATTATTATATATAAGCAATAGTAACTTATATAAGATTACTCTCTTTTTATAGCTGGTTTAAAAACATGATTACTTATTTTTTTATTAATATTATATTTAACTTATTATTTATTAGTATTTAAATAACCTTTAAATTATACTTATATAATAGTTTATTCATACTTATTCTTATTATTAATAAATCTTTATTATTTAAAGCCAATTAATATTAATAAATACTTTATTTAATTGTATTAAAAAAATTATATTATATAAAATTACTTATACTTTCTAGTTTACTTTTTTTATATTATTATTTATTTATAGATAATATATTATAAATAATAATTATTTTATGTTTATTAGATTATATAATATTATCTACAATTAGTTTAACTAGTTTAAGTTATAATTTATAATTATTTATCTTAAAAATCTATAAAATCTTTATTATATCTATTTAAACTATTTTATATATACTTTAGCTTTTATAATTATTATTATCTTTAGCTAGATATATTTAAATAACTTATCTATCATTATTATTAAATAATTAAAGTTTTTTATTTATTATATAAATAACTTAATTATAAAATTAATTAATATTTATTTTTAATACTTATTCAGAATTAATAATAGCTTTAAAAATCTTTGTTTATACTATTTAAAGATATATATACCTTTATAATAATAATTTTTAATAAATTATACTATTATCTAAAGTATATTATCCTAGTAATAATTCTTTTATAAAATCTAAAATATAATATTTTTTCTTAAATATTCTATTATTAATAAATTATATATATTTTATATTAATATTATAAATAATAATTTTTATTTTAAATATTAAAATTATTTCTAGTATAATAAAATGCTATATATACTTAATATATAATTTATAATTTACTCTTTAATCTTTACCTTTTTTAAAAACTACTTTTTATTTCCTATTATTATAGTAAGCCTTATTCTATATATTAGATCTTTTTTATTACTTAATCCTAAAATACTTAATACTTTTATTCTATAAATAATATACTTTTATTAAAGACTTTAATTATATTTATAATTTTATTATTTAGGTTTGTCTTTAATTATAAACTATAAACTAGTTTTATACCTTATATTTTTTTTTATTTCTTTTAGAATTTTTTATTATTTTTATAATAATATATCCAATCTTATCATATAATATCCTAGCTTATATTTTAGGTTATAATTAAACAAGAATAAAATCTTTGCTTAATATACTTATCTTTTTAATATTTTTATAATTTTATAAAATACTTTAGGTTTTTATAATCTATTAAAATTATAAATAATTAAGATATACCTTATAAATCAACTAACTATACCTTAAAATAAAATATAAGGACTAATAGTTTCTTATTATAAATTATATAATTCTTTTTTACTTATATAAATTTAATTAAATAATAAACTATTAAATATAATATATCTTTAAGATAAATATCTATCTAAAGTCTAGCTTAATAAATTTATCTTTATAATCGTTTTTTTTTTAAAATTCTATTAAACTAAGATAAAATATAATATAAATATTTATTTTAATATCTTAAATATTATATTCTTTTCTTTATTAAAATAATATTCCTTTTTTTATAAATCTTATAAATAATTTTATAATAATTAAAAACTTTAAAATAAAATCTTTATAAAAGTTTATAAAATTAATAAAACTTTAAATTATTTTATTATATTAAAACCTTTTATAACCAAATTACTATAATTTCTAAATTTAAGTATATTTTTTTACTAATCTATACTATATAATCTAAATATTTAATCTTTTTTACTATAAACATATATTTCTTAATATTTAAATTTAATTTTACTTCTTTTAATTATATAAATACTTTATATACTTTTTATATATAATCTTTTTTATCTTTACTAAAATAAATTAATATATTATTTAAATATATAATAACAAAATCTTCTAGTATTTTACCTAATATTTTATTAATATATTATTAAAATATAACCAAGACTTTTATTAACCTAAATAAATAAACTAACTATTTAAATAGCCTAAACCTTATTTTAAATATAATAAAACATTTATTTTCTTTTATTATTTATATTTAATAAAATATTATTTATATATTAAATTTAATAAACTATTATATCTTAAATAATAACTTTAAGATTTTTTTTATTAAAAAAAAATAGTAGTCTTAGTCTATAATTTTATTAAATACCCTATAATTTATATAAAACTATTATTCTTTTTTTAGCTTTTTTATAAATAATATTAATACTATTATTAATAATAAGCTTATATATATTTACTTCTTATCTATTAACTTTGTAACTTATCTTCGTATCTTCAATAATTAATCTTATAGTATATTATATAATAGACCCTAAAAAAGTTCTAAGTCTTATCCTTCCAGTCCTTTCTTAAACTTAATATAATAATCTAGGATACTTTTATATAATAATAAATTAAATACTTTTTTTTTATTAAATATATCCTTAAAATCTTATATTTATTTAAATAATTAATATTTTTTATTAATAGCCTAGTTTTAATTTAATTATTAAATTAATATAATTATTACTAGAACTATAATTATTTCTTGTAAACTTATAATTATAAATTAATCTTTTTATTCTTTTTTTTCTTCTTTAAATTATAATATTAATTACTAGTATTAAAATACCTATGATTATAAATTTTATTATCCTTTATAAAAACTTTTTTAATACTATACTATTTACTATACTAATAATTAATTCTTTTTACTTTATATCTATTATAACTTTATTTCTTTCTATTTATAATATTTTTAAAATAACTTTTTATTATAAGCTAGGTATAATATAAAATACTATTAAATAAAATTAGTTATTTAAATCTAAAATAACTTATATTATACATAATATAATATTAATTCTAGCTAATAAATTTTTTTTTCTATTAGTTCTATTATAAAATATATTTATTATTTTTTTAATAATTTAATTTATTTAAGTTCTAGTTATTTAATTACTTATAAATTAATAGCTTTAAAACAATTATATTTACTATTAATTTAAGCATTTATAAATTAAATTAAATTAAAAAAAAATACTACAAATAATAATTTATTTATATTTAATTTTATATTCTTAAATTCTTTTATTAACTTAACATATATAATTTTTTTATACTAAATTTATTCTGCCTTTATATAAGATTTAATTTAAAAATATTAAAAAATCTTACTTTCATATTAATTTAAAATTATTTAAATCTTTTTTTTTATATTAATTACTTTAATATTTATTAATAGTTTTGTTAATGCTAATTAATAATCTTTAATATAATAATTTGTAGTTCTATAATATAAGTATATATTCTTTAAGTACTTAGTTTATAATACCTTTTTAAAAATCTATTATATTTGTTTTATTTTTTTACTACCTGTTTTATACTAATACATTTAAATAAAGTTTATTTAATAAGTTATAAACTAAATATAAATTAAATTTATTTTTATTATTATATTTTCTTTTTTATCTTTTATTATTTTTATTTAATATATTCCCTGGTTTTTTTAAGATTTAAATTTTTCTTTTAGTATTAATAATTTAATATTTACTATTACGCTTTAGTAAGCTATAATAGCTTTTAAATAATTAGTATAAAAAATATTCCTACTAATATGTCACAGGAAGGTGACACGCAACACCATTATGTAATAAGGATAGCTATATCAAAGGGTCGATGACAATCATCGACCTTAGCAGAACAAGAATAAATACATACACACGAAAACACTCATCAATGTACTACAATATAATATTCTTTTATCTTTTTTAATAATACTTATTAAAGCTTATTTATTTTTATTTTATTACTTTAATTCAGTTCTTTTATTATAATTTTTTTAAACCTTATTAAAAATACTATAAAACTCTCCCTGTTCTTTTACTTTATTTATTTAAACTTAATTAAAATTATTTTTTACTAATAAAAATTTATATAAATTATTTTTAAATAATTTAAAAATTAAATTAGTTTTTATAAATTCTAATAATTATTTATTTAAAAAAATATAATAGCTTTTTTTTAAACTAGTACAATAAGACTTTATTAAATATAAAATCATTAATTAATCTTTATTTTAATAAAATCCTTATTTACTTTTAATTTATATAATATTATTAACTTTTAGACTAAAAAAAAATCTTATTTTTTTTTAAATAAATCTTTTATTAAAAGTAATTTATATTAAAATAGTTTTATTATATAAATCTTTTTTTTGTTTATTTTATTTATTATAATTAATTTAGTATTTTCTTTTTATAAATCTATAATTTTATTATTAAAAAATATAATATTATTTTAAAAGATTTAAAATTTATAATAAATTTTTTTTATTAATATAAATAATATTATAAAATTAACTATTTTATTATTTTTTATTATTATTATAAATACTTTTAATACTAGGATAAGAATTTCTGCTACTATTATTATCTTAAGAATATCTTATATATTTCCTAAAAAAAATTATTTAAAATATTATAAACTAGCCTTAAAATAATTATAGTTAAGTATTATAATAGTTTCATTCAAAGAATTATAAAATTAATTATATTATTTGTTTAATTTTATTTTATTTCTATACTAAGTCCAGGACAAGTCTGGAATATTTCTATTCCAGGATTACTAAGGCAACGCCCTAGCGCCTATTATATCACCAGGCACATACTTGCAGTACAAGCCTATAACAATAATCTTTTTTCAATTTATTTAATTTATTATTATATTTACTTAAGTTTAAGATTTTTTTTTCAAAATATTATAATATTATATTATATAATTTTAATAAAAATCATAATTAATATTTTATAAACTAATATGTTTATTATTTAAAACATTAAATAATAAGCATGATTAATAAGCTAAAAGGAAATAAAAGTTGACTTTTAAAAAGTTAATAGTAATTATATCCCCTTTGGGGAACGAGTTTGTCTAGCTTGTTTAATTATATTATTTGAGTTTTATTATTTTATTATATTATCTCACAAGAATTATTATATCAGGGATTTAAGTCTTATTCATTTTATTTAACTATATAATAACATAATTAATATATTACTTAAAAGATTATATATATTGTTATTTTAATTATTTAGAATTTAGTTTTTTATTAACTTTTATTTTCTTAAGTAGATTTTTTATATTCTTTAATATCTTTTTTTAAAGGCTTAAGCTTAGTTTTTTTATACTGGTTTTAAAAAAACTTAGCTCTTAAACATTCTATTTTAATAGTTTATTTTTTATTGTCTTAATCCTTAATAATATTTTTTAATCTTTAATTTAACTATTATAATGTTAGTTAAATAATTTTATATATTATTATTAATTATTTAAAATCTAGCTTTTTATTAATTCTTATTTTTTAATTTTTTTTATATCTTTTAATATTTTTTTTAAAGCTTGAATTTAATTTTCTTATTTTAGTTTTAAAAGAACCTATTTATTAAATATCTTATTTTAAAAACTCTTTTTTTATTATTTTAGTTTTAATGATATAATTAAAACTTTAATATTATAATTTAATACTCTAGTTATAAATAATTAATTTGCTTTTAAGTTATAAATTATATTAAAACTAATATAAAAATTAAAAACCAGGGTAGATTAGTAAACTAAGCTTAAATAGGAAATAAGTTTTATACATAAAAAACTAGTTAAAAATTATAATAGAAAATATAAAATATAAGTTTAAATTTATAATTATTTTAAAAGCTAAACGTAAAATAAATTAATAAGTTTATTTATTAATTGAAAAGTAAAATTAGTATTATTAAACATAAGTATTAATAATAAGATTTTTAAGATTTTTATTAATTTTTGAATTTAAAAATAAAAAAAAATAACAAAAATAAAATTAAAAATAAGTAAATTAATAAAAATTAGTTATTGAATATTTAAAAGTTACTTTTTTTTACATATAATGTTAATTAAAAAGTTATAATAAAAACAATGAAAATAATAATAATTTTAACGTATTATTATTAAAAAATAAATAATTAAAAATAAAAACATGAATATTAATAAGTATTTTAATAATTAATAGAATTTATTAAAAAGGATTATTCTTAAAATATAAAACAATAAACAAATAGTTTTTATAAACATAAAATACTTATTAATATTAAAACAATGAAATTAAATATTAGATTATTAATTAATAGACTTTCTTTAATTATATAAAAGTAAATAAAAACTTAACTACGTAATATAAACACATTAAATAGTATATGGTATTTAAATATACCTGATAAAATAACAATAAAACATATTATAAAAATATTAAAGTAAAAAGACTAAAACAAATAATAAATAACATATAAGTATTAAAATTAAAGTAATAAAATATAAGATAAATATGAAAAATCTAAGATTAAAAATAATAAGATAATAAACTTAAATATACATAATAGTATTTAAGAAAATAATAATAAAGTTAATAAGAAAAATTATCTTTAATAAGTCTAGATTTAAAAAAAAGTATAAAAGAATAATAAAAATATTATTATATTTTTAATAATAATAATTATTAGAATAAGGTGATGTATAATACTATTATATTATAAGAATTTATGATTTAATTTTATAATATAATATGTACTGTAAGAGCTTATACCTGTAAATTCAAATAGAAATTAATCCTATTAAATTATTTAATAATATAAAATAGAATAATAAAAATAATCCTCTCTCTTAAATATAATAACTATAAAATAAAATTAATACTATAAACTACTATAATAAACTATTAAACCTTTATAACTATAACTTATACATTAAATTATAATACTAAAACTTTAATTATATTATTAAAGCTAAGGTTTTTTAAATAATTAATTAAACTAAACTTAAACTTATATATCTTTTTTATATAATATATTTATTATAATAATAAATAATAAATTAAGTTAAAAATATTTTTTTTAATTTAAAATTAAATATTTTATAAGTATTTAAAAGTATTAAAATAAAAGAATTTATTTATTTAAAACTTAACTAGAATTACTTATAGTTTTATATTAATAACTTAAGACCACAAATAGAATACACAATAAACAACAACTGTTCTATTAATAGCTAAGTAAATGACCAAAGCCCCTGACTACTTAACCAATAATAGCAGCTAATTAAAGCAATAAAATAGCCTGTAAAAAAGAACTAAATACTAATACTATAACAATTAGAGTATTGCTATTTGGGCTGTAACTTATTTATTCCGGTTAGCGTTGGCGCTAAGTCAGCGAGCTCTAGCTATAACAGGGTTAGCGCAAAAACCTTCTGTACATATAAAAATACAGCATAATACCTACTATAATTATAGCGTAGTGGTTCACTGTGATAGCTAGTCAAAGGCGCTAATTGAAATAGCTGATTGAAATAGCTGATAGTAGAGTTAGTAGCTAATTGCCAGAGGCATCGTTACTGTTATAGTGGTTTAAATTGACTTATAGAGGGTATGATGTACTATAACTAACAGTGGCCCTGCTGTAACTGGGTCTTGTTAACCTAGCGCCAACGCTAGTCGGAATAGGTAAGTTACAGCCCGAATAGCAATACTTAATAATTAAATTAAAGGCTAAAAAAGATATAATTAAAAACTAAAGTAATAAAAAAAAACTATTAAGATAAGATATTTAATAAATAAGCTTTTTTAAAATCAGGGCAAGAAAATTAAATTTAAGCTTTAAGAAAAAAAATATTATATAAAAAAAATTAATAAAAAACTAAATCCTAGATGATTAATAATAGTAATATATACAATCGTTTAACTAATACCATGATACCTTATTGTGTAATTGAACAGAACGTATAGGACCTAGATCCCTGATACAATTGATAAGATAATAAAAATCAAATAATACAATTAAACGAGCCAGGCAGACTCGTCCCCCAAAAGGGATATTATAAGGATAGTTATATTAAAGAATCGATGATAATCATTGACCTTGGAAGAATGATAATAAACACATATATAAAACACCTCTCAATATGCTAATGTCTAAGAAGGGGATCGCTGTCACGGGAAGGTGACACACAACACCATTATATAACAACGATAGCTATGTTAAGAAGTCGATGACAGACATCAACCTTGGAAAGAACAACAATAAACATATACATAAAACACCCATTAATGTGCTAATCGCCCTTATTATTATATTCTATATTATTAAATAATTTAATAAAATTAATCTATATTCAAATCCATTGTTATAAGCTCTTATAGCAAACGTCATATCAGAAAATCAAATTATAAATTATATATTTTATAGTCTTTAAGCAATATAATAAATAAAATATGTAAAAGAATTATAAATAATACAATTATATATTAAAATTAAAATAATATTGTTATTATCTATAAAAATAAAAGTCATATTAATTAAACTAATAATAGATATAAAAAAAATAAAACTTACTTAATTTAAAATTAATAAACCAAAGTATAAATTTTTTTGAAGTTTTAGTTAAAATATTTTGTATATATGGTTTATATTTATTCATAGTATAGTAAATAACATATGCGAAAAACAGATATTAGATTATTAAGGATATTTATGATTAACCTTTATAATATAATATAATATACTATTATATAAGTATGTAATACAAGATCTAGTTAAATTGTTTTCCTTTAATAATGCTTTTTCTTTAATTGCCTTTTCGCGTAAAGAATAATATACTATGAAAAGTTTCGTGGATAGCTATTAAAATCAAGGTCAATGCAATTGTAATGTCTATGAGGTCAGAGAGATACTCTAATAGATTGTGCCTAGCTATAAAAAGCCTATAAATCGCTTGTCATTAGAAATATCTTTTCTTGCTAAAAAATTATAATTAATTCTTAATAAAAAAGCCATTAATAAAACTTAATAAATTTAATAAGTAACATGTAAAAGATAAAAAAGTTAAATTAAATAAATGTTAAATTAAATTCTTAGATTGTAGAATAAAATAAAATTAAAAACAAATATTAAGTTTTTTTCCTTTCACTTAGGGGAGGATTATATTTTATTATAATGTTTTCTATCTCTTGACGGGGTACGTCTGCCTGGCTTGTTTAATTATATCATTTAACTTTTATTATTTTATTAAATTATTTACTAAGATTAGTTATATTAAGAATCTAAGCCTTATACATTTTATTTAATAGTACAATCTTTTAATTAATTATATAATAATATAATTAAATAATTAATTAAAAGATTATATATTATTATTCTTAATCCCTTTTAAAAGACAAGTCTGCCTAGCTTATTTAACTATATTATTTAACTTTTCTTATTTTATCAATTGTATTAGAGATTTAAGTTTTATCCATTTTGTTTAATTATACAATAAAATATTATGATATTAGTTAAAAAATTATATATATTATTATTATTAATTATTTAAAATCTAGCTTTTTATTAATTTTTGTTTTTTTAAATTTTTTTATATCTTTTAATATCTTTTTTTCCTAGGATTTAAATTTAATTTTCTTACTCTAGTTTTAAAAAAGCTTATTTATTAAATAACTTATTTTAATAATTGTTTTTTATTACTTTAATCTTTAATAATATTTTTTTTAGCCTTTAATTTAATTATAATAGTATTAATATTGAGTTCTTTTTTATAAACCATTTTATTACTTTAAGTAATTACTATTATTAATTTTAAAGGCTTTAATCACTTACTTAATTATTAATAGTTATCATTTATTTATATTTATAGTCTTACATTATTTATACAAGACTATAAGCGATTCTAGTCAAGTATAAATAAATTCTTTTATTTTTATATTTTTAAATACTTATAAAATATTTAATTTTAAACTAAAAAACTTTATTTTTTAGCTTAACTTATTATTTACTATTATTATAAATATATTATATAAAAAGTATTTATAAGTTTAAGTTTAGTTTACTTAATTACTTAAAAAAACCTTAGCCTTAATAATATAATTAAAGCTTTAATATTATAATAATTTATTATAATAATAATATTAATCTTATTTTATTGTTATTATATTTAAAAAAAAGAATTACTTTTATTATTATATTTTATATTATTAAATAATTTAATAAGATTAATTCATATTTAAATCTAAGAGTACAGGCTCTTATAGTATACATTATTTTATAACATTAAATTATAAATAATATTTTCTATATATATTTTAATTATTAAATAATATTTTAATAATATTTTTATAATTTCTATAAAAGCTTTTTTAAATATATATTATAATATTAATATATATTTTCTTATCTATGGTTGAAATAATTTATTATTAAATATGATAAAGTTAAATATAAAGAATGAGTATGTTAATAATTAACTAATACTTAAATAATATCAAGTACAATTAAGTTTTAAAAGCTTATGCTTGCTTAATAATATACTTTATAAAATAAAAACCAATTTATTGAAAATCATTCTTAAACATCAGGTATTAGTTAAAAAAAGTTAATAGAGATTAAATTAAACAACATAAAACCTAGGATATTTTGTTATATTTTTATTTTATTTTTATCATAATCTTAAACTGTTAATAATTTTCAACTCTAATATTAGACATACATATATTTCTTAATATAAATTATATGAGATATTGTGACATTAATATAATTATATGTTACTATAAGTTTTTAATTAAGCTAAAGTCTCATATTTTAAAATCTTTATAATGTATATATATAACTTAGTTTATAAATCTCAAACCATGTTTAAAATAATAAATATATTATTAATTTATATATTACTTTTAAAAAATATTCTTTTAAAACTTTAATTAGATTTTAATTGACTTTGTAAAATAATATAACTTAATAGTTTAAAACCATATACTATCAAGTAAGCGTAAACTTCTATTATATAATTATATAATAAATAAGTCATGAAAATGATACTATTAATTTTATACTATACTATATATTATACATTATAGCATAAGCTTTTATGATAGTAAATACATAAATTGAGTTATAACAGTATATTAATTAATTTTAATCAATTATCATATATTGAAATATAGTTTCATTTTATTTTAATCTCTTTGAATATTATGATAAATTTTAATTATTAACTTAAAATTATATCAAATTACTTTAAAGTCTATAAAAAGGTTTTTTATAAAGGTTTTTTAATCTATTATACATATGTTATTTATTTTTATCTTGATTATTATTTCAATCTTATTAAAATTAATAATATGAATATTATTAAGTAATTTTATAAAAGAATATTATTAATACGTTTTGAAATGCAATTAAATGATTTGTTAATTTAAATAAAAAATGTAAACATTAAACATAGTCATGTTAATAATAAAATAGTATTTCTATCAATCATTTAATTGAATTTATTATATATATATTTAAATTTCTTTTATAATTAAAAAATAATAAGTATATTTATATTCTTTTTAAGGGACCAGTCTACCTGGCTTATTTAATTGTATTATTCAACTTTTATTATCTTATCAAGTCATTTAATAAGGTTAATTATATTAAAGATTTAAGTCTTATATATTTTATTTAATTATATAATAAGATATTAATTATATAGTAATATAATTAAAGTATTAATGAAAAGATTATATATATTATTACTTTTAATTATTTAAGATTTAGTTTTTTATTAATTTTTATTTTCTGGTTTTTTTTATATCTTTTAATATTTTTTTTCTAGGGTTTAAACTTAGTTTTTTTATTTTAGTTTTAAAAAAACTTAACTTTTAAATATTTTATTTTAATAGTTTATTTTTTATTACTTTAGTTTTTAATAATATCTTTTATAGTTTTTAATTTAATTATATTAGTATTAATATTTAGTTTTTTTATAAGCTATTTTATTGCTTTAATTAACTATTATTATTAGTTTTAAACGCTTCAGTCACTTACTTGGCTATTAATAGCTTACTAAAGGTTATTTTTTATTGTATATATTGTATTCATAGTCTTAAGTTATTTATATAAGACTATAATTCTAGTTAAGTTTTAAATAAATAAATTCTTTTATTTTTATACTCTTAAATACTAATAAAATATTTAATTTTAAATTAAAAAACTTTATCTTTTAATTTAATTTATTATATACTATTATAATAAATATATTATATAAAAAGTATACATAGATTCAAATTTAATTTAATTAATTACTTAAAAAATCTTAGTCTTGAACATATAATTAAAGTTTTAATGTTATATTATAAGATTTAATAACTTATTACGGTAGTTTATCGTATTAATCTTATTTTATAATTACCAAGTCTAAAAAAATCACTTTTAATATTATATTTTATAGTATCAAATAATTTAATAAGATTAACTTATATTCAAATCCACAAGCACAAGCTCCCACGGCAAACATTATATCACAAAATTAAATCATGAATATATTTATACATTTTTAATATATATTTAGTTTATTTATAAAATACTTTAAATTTGCTTTTTTCTTACTTTAAATAAGTCTTTAATACACTTATATATACTTTTCATTTTTTTTACAAAATGAGTCTGCCTGGCTTATTGACATATTATGTGATTTTTATTATTTTATTAAGTTATCTACTCAAATCCATTATATTAGGGCTTTAAATTTCACATCTTCGGAATAATTATATAATTACGTGTTAGTTATATAACAATATAATTAAAGTATCAGTTGAACAATTATATGATTGTCTAAGATCTAGCTTTTTATTAACATATATTTTCTTTTATGTCTTTTAGCATTTTTCCCCCTAGGGCTTAAGCTTGGTTTTTTTCTGTAGGTTTTAAAAAGGCCTGGCTTTAAATACCTTATTCCAACAGTCTTTTAATATTATTTTAGTATAATAACATCCTTTTTAGCCGTTAATGTAATTATTATAGTAATAACATTAAATTTATTCTATTAGCTATTATACTTAAGCGAGAGGATTATTTTTATTATTATATTTTGTATTATTAATTGATTTATTAAAATTAATTTATATTTAATTCTATAAGTATGAACTCTTATAATTAGTATTACTTATTTTTTAATATCTTATCATATATTTTAATATTTTAAAAACATATTTATTAACTTATAATTCTTATTTACAATTTCAAATAACTTTTATAATTCTTTTATTACAAAATTCTAATATTTTTATTTTATTTAAAAAACTAAATATAAATAAATATATATATATGTGTATATATATGAATTACCTTATTCATTTTTAAACAGTAAGATGTTTTTATTGTATTATATAGTGTATTGCTATTCGGGCTGTAACTTACTTATTATAGCTAGCGTTGGCGCCAGGCCAACAAGACCCAGTTACAGCAGGGTCATTGCTAGTTATAGTCTGTTATACTCGCTATAAGTCAATTCAAACTACTATAACAGTAATAAGGCCTCTAACAATTAGCTAGTAACTGTACTATATACTATTTCAATTAGCTATTTTAATCAGCTATTTTAATCAGTGTCTTTAATTAGTGTCTTTAAGCAGTGTCTTTAATCAACGCATTTAATCAGTGCATTTAACTAGCTATTATAGTGAATAACTGTGCTATAGTTATAGCAGGTATTACGCTGTATTTTATATATACAAAAGGTCTTTAGTACTAGATCTTATTATAGCTAGAGCTTACTGGTTTAGCGCTAACGCTAGCCATAATAGGTAAGTTACAGCCCGAATAGCAATACTCATTATATATTGTTTTATTATAGTTAAAAATTAAAAGAACTGAAACAATAAAACTCTTTTAATATCTTAATATTAACTTTTAATTATAATTATAAATCTAAAATAATATAAAACTAAAACTTAAAACTTAACAATAATCTTTTAATATATTATTAAATAAATAAAAATCTAGTTTTGTTTATATACAATTAATCAATTGTTTATAAGTTAGATTTTTATGAAACCTTTTATCTTAGTACTTAGTTCCTAAGACTATTACTTTTCAACCTATAACTTACTTAATCCGGCTAGCATTAGCGCTAGGCTAACAAAACCCAGTTATAGTAAAGCCACTATTAGCTATAATTTACTATACCCGCTATAAGTGAATTTAAACTATTGTAATAGTAACAATACCTCTGACAATTAGTTAATAACTTTATTATGAGCTATTTTAATACTTATTCTAATACTTATTTTAACTAGCTATTTCAATTAATAATTTTAATCCGCTATTTTAATTAGTGCTTTTAACTAGCTATTATAGTAAACAACTATACTATAATCATAGTAAATATTATATTATGTTTTTATATTCCTTCTAGGGGACAAGTCTGTCTAGCTCATTTCATTGTATTATTTAACTTTTCTTATCGTTCTAAATTATTTAATAAGACTACTTATATTAGCGATTTAAATCTTATTTATTTTGTCTAACTACATAATACAGTACTAATAATATACTCATACAATTTACTTATTAATTAAATAACTATATATATTATTATTATTACCATTACTATTATTTATTTCTATAAACTTAATAAAATTACAAGTTTAAGTCTTTTTTATTGCATTATTATACTTTTAATAGTGTTTTTATATTAATATGAATTAAATAGATATTAATGTTAAATATGTTATTCATACTTATATTAAAAAACAATATATTACAATAAGCCTCTATTATTTTACTATTACTTTACTTCTAACTTATTTTTTTGTTAAGTCTTCTTTAAAACTTTTAACTATACTTATAATCTTACCATTACTTCCCTTACTGTTATTTATAATACTATTGTAAAAAAGTTTTTTCCCTTTAACTCACTTTTAGCCCCCCGCCAACTTCAACACTCTCTTCGCTAACACTACACGTTTTTAAAAATCATAAAAAAAACTTTTAATAATTTTTTTTTTAATTTTTTACTAAGCTTAATTTAATAATTAAATTATTTTATTTTAAGAGTATTACTATTCGGGCTATAGTATATTACTATTCGGGCTATAACTTACTTATTCTGGCTAGCGTTGGCGCTGAGCTAGCAAGCTCTAGTTATAACAGAGGCTAGTGCAAGGACCTTTTGTATATATAAAAATATAGTGTATTACCTACTATAATTATAGCACAGTTATTTACTATAATAACTAGTTAAAGGCGCTAATTAACAGGCGCTGATTAACAAGTACTGATTGACAGGCACTGATTAAAAGGCACTGATTAAAAAGCTTTGATTGAAATAACTGATTAAAATAGCTGATTAAAATAGCTAATTAAAATAGCTGATTGAAATAGCTATTAGAATAGCTATTAGAATAGCTGATAGTAGACTTAGTAGCTAATTGTTAAAGGCATCATTACTATTATAGTAGTTTAAATTGACTTATAGTAGGTATAGTATACTATAGCTAGCAGTGGCCCCACTGCAACTGGGTCTTGTTGACTTAGCGCCAATACTAGCCAGAATAAGTAAGTTACAGCCCGAATAGTAATACACTACAGCCCGAATAGCAATACTCTATTTTAATATTTTAATATTATTTCAGCGTTTAATATTTCCTTAAAAAAAGTCTTCAACTAGGGTTAATTGTTTATTATTACTTATTATTATATTTTAAGTTAAAAAATTCATAAACTTATACTGTAATAACATCTTAAATATCAAACTTTTATAATTATACTATAATCATTCTTTTATAAGCCGCTATAAATTTTCTTTTAATTAATTTTTTTATTAAAATATTATGATATTATACAGTATTACTATCCAGGCTATTGCATTTTATTATAAGTATTGCTATTCGGGCTGTAATATATTACTATTCAGGCTATAACTTACTTATTCTGGCTAGCATTAGTGCTAGGTTAACAAGACCTAGTTACAGCAGGGCTACTATTAACTATAGTATACTATACCTACTATAAGTCAATTTAAACTATTATAACAATCACAATGCCTTTAATAATTAGCCATTAACTTTACTATTAGTTATTCCAATAACTATTTTAATAATTATTTTAATCAGTTATTTTAATTAATACTTTTTAATTAATACCTTTAACTAGCTGTTATAATAAACTATAATACTATAATTATAATAAATATTATATTATATTTTTATATATACAAAAGGTCTTTAAGCTAGCCTTTATTATAACTAAAGCTTACTAACTTAACGCTAATGCTAGCCAGAATAAGTAAATTATAGCCCGCATAGTAATATACTACAGCCCAAATAGCAATACTCCTTATTATTCGGGCTGTAACTTAGTTGTTCCGTCTAGTGTTAGTAGTATACCAGTAAGCTCCAGTTACAATTATATGCCAGAAGTTTACGATTACTTGACAGTATATAGCCTTATATTGTTAAATTATATAATTTTAAAAAATTATTAAAACACTTAAATAAACATTTAAAATCCCCTTTAAGATAAACATATAACTTAATAATGAAGTCATTTTATTATATAGTTTTTCAAAATGTGAAAATGAAATAAAATATATGAAAAAATTATAGTCAAACACAATAATATTAATACTATAATAACTTTTATAATTTACTATAAGATTTTTATACTTTTAAGATTATAATGAAATTTTATTTAAAAATATTATAGTAAAAAATAAAACAAGATATATAAAAATACTTTATGTTTTATAATATTTGATTTAGCTTTTTTTCTAATGTTTTTTTTTAAAATAATATATGATTTTCAGGAATTAGTTTAAATAACTAGGTTTTTGCTTTATAAAATGGTATACTATTAAGCGAGCATAGACTTTTAAAACCCAATTATATAATAAGATTTAGTTTTAAAAACTAGTTATATATACATATATATAAGATAATACTTATTATAATTATAATTTGAATGTTTATTGTAATAATTAATTAAGAATTAGTTGAACTGATTAATTGACATAGCGAATTAAATAGTGAATTAAAATATCTAATTGAAATAAATATTAAAATAAATATTAGAATAATTATATAAATAACTATAAGAACAGCCATTAGAGTAAGTTATAATAAAGTTAATAGCTAATTATTAAAGTCATTGTTACTATTATAATAGTTTAAATTAATGTATAATAAGTAAAGTATATTATAGCTAATAGTAGCCCCGTTATAGTTAGATTTTATTAACCTAACGCTAATACTAGCTCAATTAAATAAATTACAGCTTAAAGAGTAATATATTCTAGCTTGAATAGTAATACAAATATCATTTATTTTAAGTATATATAATAGCTTTATAGTAATTAATCCAGCTAACCCTGTAATATAAACTCCTTCATAAAAGATTAACAAGGAATTGGCAAAGCACTAGCTATTTAACAGCACGGATTATACTTATAACATAAACTTATAAAGAATAATTTAAAAGACTATTATACTACTATAACTAATGTAACTAAAGTGTATGTCATAGGGCTAGGTATTATAAATCTATATATTATATCTAATACTTTTATTATTGATTAAAAGGATTTCTTATATAACACAAAAAATATAGCTTCAAACTATTACCTTGCTTTAAAGTAAGGTAAACTATCTTGTATATTTCAAAAAAAAAACTAATCCTAAAAAAGCTTATAGCAGGATTTAAACCTATAATGTTAAAGACTAATTAAGGGTTGATTAAGCAGGTAACCACTTTACAGTACAAGCTATATCATATAAATATTTAATATAAGAAAACTATGTAACTTTAAAAAACTACAACTATAAATTTTAATATAATAAATAATAAAAAATTAAGTTTTAAACTTTAAAAAAATATTTATTTAAGAGTTTTTTATAATAATAATAAATTCAGATAAAATAGGATAAAAAGAATGAATTATTAATTTAAAAAAAAGTATATATATATATATAATTAAATTATATATAATTATTTATTAGAAGTAATGAATGAATAATACATTCAAATATATTATAATATTATACTGGCACTAAAAAGAATATTTTAATAAATAACTACGATACATAAAAACTCGTCAATAATATAATTATTATCCTTTTATCATAGTCCTTTATTTTACCTTCCTGTATGATTTAATTAATACTTGAATTATATTATTATATACTTTGTTTTCTTATATAATAAAAATCCAAATAAAAGTGATGTGGTTAATGTTTTATTGTTATAATATAACATAGTAGGATAATATAATAAATATAATATTAAATTCGTGAAGTTGAATGATATAATAGCAAAATTTAAATAAACTTATTTTTAAGAAAATTGATTTAGTCTTATAAAAGTTATTTAATAATATCTTTTTGTTCTTTAATTTAATTATATTAATATTAACATTAAGGTTTTTTTTCTTAAAATCTATTTTATTACTTTAGTTAAGTATAGTTACTAGCGTGATCAAGAACTTCAGTTATTTAGCTTACTACTAATAGTTTATTAAAGGCAATTATTTATTATCACGAGTATAACACGCAAAACGTGTTATACGCACAATAGCATATATACATGTAATATTACCCTTTTGGTATACTTTTATACAGCGAATACTACATAAACGTTTATTATTTTAGTAAGCTTAAGTCTTAATAATAACAATAATATTTATTATACTCTGATTAATTGATGTTCTTATTATAATGCTTAAGCTTTTTTTATAGTTACTTAAATAATATAATAGCTAGTACTTGATTCTAATCTTAAGTCTATAGATTAACTGAGTAAATTATTAGTGAAACCATATTAGACTGTATTTTTGTAAAGAATATTTTTATAAATAATAATCCTATAAGACCTAATAAATTAAACACTGTTAAAGCCAAGAGAGTTACAGTAAAAACAAAAATCTAATAATTAAAGCTCTTTGAATTATCATATAAAAAAACTATACTTATATAACAGTTATAAACTATAAAACCAGACTTTAATAAATTACAATTAAGTAATTATTAGAACTTAAGTAATTTAAAAAATAGTTATAAAAAAGAGATTAAAATTAAAAATATTTAATAACTTAAAGTCTTTATGGGTTTATAAATATAAAATAAATAATTTAATAATTTTTAAAGGACTTTTAAAAGTATACTTAAAAATATTATAATAATATAAGATTTTTTTTTATATTGGATAATATACATAAAAAATATAAAGCTAAATAAATATAATATTTTAATAAATAATTCAAAAATATATAATAAAGCTATAAAAAAAACTAGATTAAATTTAAGGAATAAAATAATATTTTACGTAAAGATATCGTTCATTAAGACTTATATTTTATTACTTAATTAAACTAGGTCTATTAAAAAAGATTAAATACTTAAAGAATTTTATATTTACTTGAATTTATTAAAAAATGCTTTTCTTATACTAAAATAAAATAATGTATATTAAATTACTATATAAAATTACACTTAAACCTATGGTAATATATATAATTATACTATAAAAAAATCTCTAGTATATAAGAAAAGATAATATCCTTAGCTATTTGATTTCAAGATTTAATTTAATATAAAAAAGCAAAAAAAAACATTATATACTAATCTAGAAAAATATATTAATATTTACCTTAGAATTATTAGGCAATTCTATAATAAAACAATTACTTATAAAATACTAATACTACCTTTATTAAAAAAATTAAAATTTTAATGATTGATTCAAAAAAACAAATACTTTTTATCCTATAATAAAAACTATTATATTAGTTATTACGTTAAAGAAAATTATAAAACTTTTAAATAAATAATAAAAAAATACTAATTAAAATAAAGCCTTTAGTTAAAGTTAAAATAAAAAAAATTAAACTATGATAAAAGTATTATATACTTATAATACTTAAAGGATAAAAACTAGTAAAAACTTATGTAGACCTAGATATAAAGGCTAAAGTTAATTTAATAAATATAACTTTTATAAAAAAAATAATAACTTTAACAAGTCTTTATTAATATGCTTATTTTAAAAGCAATAAAAAATTAAAAATTTAGTAATATAAAGCCTAAGAGATTTTATTAAAGGTTACTGATTCCTAGAGCATTATTAAAATATATATATATATATATATTAAAATTAACCAAGACCTAAGAGTAGAAGGAAATCTAATTTTATTAGATATATTTATGATTATAAGCCAGTGAATCTATATTACCTAGGACCAAAGATAATAATTTAAGTAACGTTAATATAAGAATAAAATACTATAACTATATAAATTCTAGAAAGCCTATTAAAATAAGACGTAAATATTTATTATCATATAGACTAAAGAATACTTTTTTTTCCTAGACAAATATAAGAAAATTAGCTAGTTAAGTAATAGTAATATTCCTATTAAACTATATATATACAAAAATATATTTAATACTAAAAAGTTAAAAATATTACTCTAAAAAAACAACTTATTATGACTATATATAGACTATTATAGCCTTAATGAAATTATATAAAAAAATCATTATTTTTTATCTTTAATTTTAAAAATACTACATTACATGTAAAACATTTAATACTTTATAAAAGTTAATATAAAAAATACTTATTTTAAAATCTAGATTAAAGAAAATACTAAATAAAAAATAACTTTTAAAATAAAATACAAGTATTTTAAATATTTAATTATATTTTTAAGCTTATAAATATATTTATTATTTTTTAATATTACATTTATAAAACATTAAAAAAGTTATTAAATATTATTTATATAATATATTTAAATAATATTCTTTTTAAATTAAAAAAAAGATATAATATATTAAATAAATTCTAAAAAAAGTTATTAAAAATAAAATTATATATATGAAAGTAACAAAATATATATTTTACTAAGATTATGTAAAATCTTTTAAGTTTATTTTATTAAAAAATAAGATTTTAATAGATTTAAAAAAAAGTAAATATTATTATAGTCTAGTAAAAGCTAAAATTTTATAAAAATATATAAATATTTTTAAGATTTTATAACTCTTATTGAAAATTCATTAAAACTTTTTTATATATTATTATAGTATTAATAGTATTATTTAAAAAAATAATATAAATAATTGTAAACTAGAAAAAAATAAACTTAAATACTATTAAAAAAATAATATTATTATAATTAAATAATTAAAACAAATATTATTTTATAACTTTTTAATTAAAGAAATTTAAAAAGCTAGAATTAAATTATAATACTTTAAACTAAAAAAAATATTTATTATTATTAAATTATTCAAATATTAATAATATTATATTAAAAAATAATAAAATAATTAAAAACTAAAAAAATATAATACAATATTTTTATAGGACAACAAACCTTATATTTTAAATTAGTTTAAGTATAATAAGATATTTTTATAAGGCAAGATACATTAAGTTTATAATTAATGTCATAAGGTATCTTTAAGACTAATAATTTAGAGTATTGCTATTTGGGCTGTAGTGTATTGCTATTCAGGCTGTAACTTACTTATTCCGGCTAGCGCAAAGACCTTCTGTATATATAAAAATATAGTGTAATACCTACTATAACTATAGCGCAGTTGTTCACTATAACAGCTAGTTAAAGGCGCTGATTAAAAGGCACTGATTGAAATAGCTGATTGAAATAGTTAACTGAAATAGCTGATTGAAATAGCTGATTGGAATAGCTAATAGTAGAGTTAGTAGCTAATTGCCAGAGATATTGTTATTGTTATAGTGGTTTAAATTGACTTATAGCGGGTATGGTGTACTATAGCTAGCAGTGGCCCCGCTGCAACTGGGTCTTGTTGACCTAGCGCCAACGCTAGCCGGAATAGGTAAGTTACAGCCCGAATAGCAATATATTACAGCCCGAATAGCAATACTTATTATTAATACTTAGAAAAAGAAGTATAAAAATTAAATTACTAAAAATATTTAAGAATTATAAATAGCTTAATAATAAAACTATTAAGCCATAAACTTAGTTTTCTTTATACTAGTAATATTATAAATAAATAATAATATTAATTTAATTAATCAAAAACAAAACAAATATTAAAAATAAACAAATTAAAGTATAATATTAATTTAAAAAAACAAATAAACTTAAGTACTATTAATATTATAAGTTTTATAATAAAAATTACTAAAATAAATAAAAATAAAACTATTATAATAATAAAATTGTATTTATAAATAATAAATATAACAAAAATAAATTTATAAACAAGAATATAATATTAACATAATATATAATTATTAAAAAAATAGAATAAAAAATAAAACTATAAAATAAAAAAAATATTAAATATAACTCAAAAAAATTATTATAATAAAAGTAAATAGCACATTGATGGATGTTTTCGTGTATATCTATTTATTCTTGTTTTATTAAGGTCGATGATCGTCATCGACCCTTTGATATAGCTATCCTTATTACATAATGGTGTTGCGTGTCATCTTCCTGTGACAGTAAAGAAAATATAAGCGATTAATAATTGATCCCTAGGATAATAAATAGTATATATACAGGGTAGCTTAACTTAGAAAAATATATACATAATACACTCCAGGCATTAGAATAACACACACTAGAAAGAGAAATAATTATAATATATAAAACGTATTATATGCACAATAACGCATATATATATAATATTACTCTTGTAATATATTTTTATGCAATGAACACTGTATAAACGTTTATTATTTTAGTAAGCTTAAGTCTTAATAATAATAATACTATCTATTATACTCTTACTGACTGATATTCTCGTTACAACAAGTCTGCTCAAATAAGTATGTTATTTTATCTAAACTAAACAAATAACTATATTATTCAATAAATTTAACAAAAAGTTAGTATAATAATATTTATTATAAAGAGTTAACGAATGTTAATTAATATGCTGTTTTAATAACATGTATATATGAATTATAATAAAAGATTATTATTAAAACATAAAATATATATTAAAATATACAAGTTTAATACACATGTTCTTGTTTAGCTTACTTATTATAGTACTTATCTTTGATTTTCATTTTATTATGCTTATACTCATTATAAATTTTGTTTATTTCATTCAATATCATAATTCATTATAAGCAAATTTGTTGATCAATAATAAGTATATTTTATAAATTCTTCTTACGAAAATAGTTTATATAATCTTATATATTGAGTTATAAATTTAATTCTTATGGAATAATATTAATTTCAGTCATATAATAAGAATAATAAGATGAAAGTGATTTATTTAGAAATTCAATATTTTACAAGTATTTAAGAATATAAGAATAAAAGAATTTATGTAGTTAAAACATGACTAGAATTAGTCAGAGTTTTATATAAATAACTTCATATTAAAAACATAATATAAGAAATAATGACTATTAGTAGTCAAGCAAATAATTAAAGCCGTTAAAATTAATAGCAGTAATTAATTAAAGTTTATATATAATACAGAGTATTGCTATTCGGGCTGTAACTTGCCTATTATAGCTAGCGTTGGCGCTAGGCTAACAAGACCTAGTTACAGCAGGGTCATTACTAGCTATAATCTATCATACCCACTATAAATCAATTCAAACCACTATAATAGTAATAAGGCCTTTAATAATTAACTAGCAACTATACTATACTCTATTTCAATTAGCTATTTTAATTAACTATTTCAATCAGTACATTCAATCATTGCATTTAATTAGCGCATTTAACTAGCTATTATAATAAATAACTATACTACAGTTATAACAGGTATTATACTGTATTTTATATATACAAAAGGTCTTTAGCACTAGACCTTATTATAACTAAAGCTCGCTGGCTTAGCACCAACGCTAGCCAAAATAGGTAAGTTACAGCCCGAATAGCAATACTCTTATTTTTTATATGCTATGAATTTTATCAATCTTAATGCTATGTTTTATAGTTAAAATAATACAGGAATATTATTAAAGTAATTATTTATTATTATCCAAGTATATTTTATTTTATTATGTATGTAGAATAATTCAATACTTTAAATGAATTGTTTTCTTTTTGTGCTCTTAATTACTCGTAGAACGTTTAATTTCAAATCTGAACACTTTATCTGTTGGTTTATTGTTTACTGTTACAGCAAATATAATATACAGAAAGTACATATAAGTTTAAATTTAGTTTAATTAAATAGTATAGTATTAATATACATTTCGTTTTATAGTTGTTTTATTTGAGAAAGAGGATTATTTGTATTATTGTATTCTGTAATATTAATTAACTTAAAACAATTAATATATACTTGAATTTATAACTATAAGCGTTCATAGTAACTGTTATATTACATTACCAAGTTATGAAATTATTAATAATTCAAAAAGTCTTAAATACTTCAGAACCTTAACAAAAATGTATTTCTAAGAACTATATAAAATAATATATTCCTGATATACTATATGTGTTTAAAACAAGGATAAAAGCTTAAGTTCAAGTCATAAAAAAATCAAGGAAAAGCCAGATGTTAAATTGTTTATGATTTAATTTTGTAATATAATGATTGCTACAAGAGCTTATACCTATAGATTTAAATATGAATTAATTTTATTAAATTATTTAATAATATAAAATATTATAATAAAAGTAATCCCTTTTCTCAGATATAATAGTCATAAAATAAAATTAATATTATTACTATGATAAATTATTAAATCTTATGATTTATATATTAAATTATAATATTAAAGCTTTAAGTATATTATTAAAGCTAAGATTTTTTAAGTAATTAATTAAATTAAATTTAAAGTTATATATATTTTTTATATAATATACTTATTATAATAGTAAATAATAAATAAAAGTAAAAAATAATATTTTTTAATTTAAAATTAAATGTTTTATAAGTATTTAAAAATATAAAAATAAAAGAATTTATTTATATTTAACTAAAATTACTTATAGTTATATATAAATAATTTAAGACTATAAATATAAATAAGTAATAATTATTAATAATTAAATAAATAATTAAAGCTTTTAAAATTAATAATAATAGTTAATTAAAATAATAAAATAATTTATAAAAAAGAATTAAATATTAATATTAAAATAATTAAATTAAAGATTAAAAAAATATTATTAAAAACTAAAATAATAAGAAAAGAATTATTAAAAGAAATATTAAAGTATAAAAAAAACTAAAAAATAAAAATAAATAAAAAACTAAATTTTAAATAATTAATAATAATAATAATATATATAATGATTTAATTAATATTATAACATTTTAGTATATAATTAAATAAAATATATAAGACTTAAACTTTTAATATAATTAATAAAATAATAAAAATTAAATAATATAATAAAAATTATAAATAAAATCTTATAAATATAATATTAAAGCTTTAATTATATTATTACAGTTAAGGTTTTTTAAATAATTAAATAAATTAAACTTAAACTTATATATATATATATAATTACTAAAATTAATATTTTTTATTAATTATTTAAATTTAATTTTTTTATTAATTTTAATTTTTAACTTAATTATTATAATATTATTATTATTTCTATTACTTTAACTAGCTCTTTAAATATATAATATCTTAGTCTTTTTTTTATTATATATAACTAGGAAACCTGCGGTCCGGGAGAAAAACCTGTTATCTTTTTTATTATTATGTTTTTATGTTTTTCTTGTACTAGTAAATTATCTTTTTAAACTAGTTTTTTTATATTTTATAGTCTTATTTTAGGGAAATTCTTTTTAAGTCTTTTAGCTTTTTTAGTTATTTAATTTATATTAGGCTATAGGATTAGTAAATCTTTTATAATTATAATTAATTATTATAGTTTTATTCTTGCTTCTTTTATATATTATATATTATTTTTGTTAATTATACTAGGATTCTTTAATATTGTTTATTATATTTTTTGTGATTTTATTTTTAAGGTTTTTAATTTATTTTTTAGTCTATAATTTATTATATTATAGATTTTTTTAATTAGTAGATATTTTTATCAAGGCTTTTTTTTTCTTTTCTTTTATTATTATTATTATTACTATTAATTTTATTATTATAATTTTTTATAAGTATTTTTTTTCTGTACTGTTTATATATAAATATACTTTAATAGTAGTTTTTTTTTAAAAAAGTTTAAAATTAAAAGAAACTTTTTTATATTATTAATATATTTTATCTCCAGCTTATTTTTATAAGTAGTTTATTTTATTAATCTTTTATATTTAAAAGATATTTGCTTTTAGTTTCTTTATTACTATTGTTATTTTTTGGTTTTTATAGACTTGATAAGATTATAAGTCTGGTTTTTTTTTTTTTTTTTTTTTTTTAATAACTCTTATTTTAAGCTTATATTTGTTCTATGTTTTATACTTTTTGTGTAACTTATATAAAAGTCTTTAATTATCTTTATTTTAGTGCTTTTAATAAGTAAGTTATCCTTATATTATTTTTACTATTAATATGGGTCGGGTAGGCACTAGAGTTAAGTATATTGCTTGTATTTGCGCTAAGAAATAGTGTAATAAGGTAAGTTCTCTTTGACAATACCCTTACTCTGCCCCTTACCTGCCCCTACTTAAGTTCCCTCTAATACTCTTATTATAATATTAATATTTAATTTTTTTATAAATTATTTTATGATTTTAATTAATTTTTATTATTAATTTAATTAAATTTTTTTAATTATTTATTTAATTATTAATAGTTTATTAAAAATTATTATTTATTATTATAGTTATAAGCTTAAATATATATAAGTTTAAATTTAATTTAATTAATTACTTAAAAAACCTTAGCTTTAATAATATAATTAAAGCTTTAATATTAAATTTATAAGATTTTATTTATAATTTTTGTTATAAAAAATCTAATATAAAAATATAAACTTTTATAATAAATCTTATATTATGAAATTAATTTATATACATATCATTATTATTAATTATTTAAGATTTTTTTTTATAAAGTTTTTTTATTTTTTTTTATATTTTTTATGAATTTTTTTAAATTTAAGTTTATTTTTTTAAATATTTTTTTTTTTATAAAAAATACTTTTTTAATTTCTTATTATTATATATATGTTATATAAAAAATATGTATAAATTTAAACTTAATTTAATTCATTACCTTAAAAAAATTATTTTTAATAATATAATTAAAGCTTTAATATCATAATTTAATGACTTATTATAATTAATATTTTTATAAAAGCTTATATTTAAATATAAATTAAGTTTATTAAATTATTTAATAATATAAAATATAATAACAAAATGAATTCTTTTTGTTAATTATAATAATTATAAAATAAAATTAATACTATTATGATATTAAAACTTTAATTATATTATTAAAGTTAAGGTTTTTTAAGTAATTAATTAAATCAAACTTAAATTTATATTTTTATTTATATAATATATTTATTATAATAGTAATAACTTAAACTAAAAAAATAAAGTTTTTTAATTTAAAATTAAATGTTTTATAAGTATTTAAAACTATAAAAATAAAAGTATTTATTTATCTAGAACTTGACTAGAATTATTTATAGTTTTATATAAACAATTTAAGACTACAAATACAATAATAAAAAACAGCCTTTGGCAAGCTATTAATAGCCAAGTAAGTGACCAAAGCCCCTGACTATTTAACCAATAATAGCAGCTAATCAAAGCTATATATAATAAAATAGCCCGTAAGAAAGAATTAAATACTAATACTATAATAATTAAATTAAAGGCTAATAAAAATATTATTAAAGACTAAGACAATAAAAAACAGTCTATTAAAATAAAATATTTAAAAGCTAGGTTCTTTTAGAACTAGAGTAAAAAAACTAAGCTTAAGCTTTAAAAAAAAATATTAAAAGATATAAAAAAAACTATTTAAAAAAATAAAAATTAATAAAAAGCTAGATTTTAAATAATTAATAATAATAATATATATAATTTTTTTATTAATATTTTAATTATATTATTATATAATTAATACTTTGTTATATAATTAAATAAAATATATAAGACTTAGATTTTTAATATAATTAATTTTATTAAATAATTTAATAAAATAATAAAAGTCAAATAATATAATTAAACAAGCCAGGTAGACTCGTCCTCTCAAGGGGATATAATTTATTATACAAGTTTTTTAAGCTTATATATATTATTATTATAATAATAATTAATTTATTTAACAAATTAAAAATCTTAATATTAATAATTAATTATAAACTATTTTATAGTATATTATTTTTGATATTAAAAAACAATTAAAATATTAAAAATATTAAAGAAACAAATAGCATTAAATATTAAATTATATATTTATATAATAATACATTATACAATATTATTATTAAATTATTAATTAAAATTAAAGATTTTAATTTTATTATAATTATTAATATATTAATGAACTTTTTATTATTATTTTAAACTATAATTGTACTTTACTTTTTATTATTATCCTTTACTTACTTTATTTAACTAAAAGGTTTAATAAAATAAATAGTTTTATGTATTTATTATTTATTGGCTTGTTTTTTCAAGGGACTAACTCAAGGCCTTACTCTTTAGTTAAGTATAAATCAATTGGATACTTACAATAATCTAAGATAAAAGCTTTAAAAAATTATAAAGCTACTTATTTCAGTTTAAACTAGTTTTTCTTTTCAATAAAATTTATATTTAATACATTATTATAGCTAGATAAGGCAGACAATAAGAGGATCGTAAAATACTAAAAATAAAAGTAAAAGACATTATGAAAAAAAAATAATAATATTTAATTCACTATTTTTAAAAATGTAATAATTAAATCTATTAATCTTTAAATTTTTTTTTTTAAAAAAGTCATTAGTAACTTATATTATATTTTAGTAATTATATAAATTTATATATATATATATATTATTTACTTATTTTTATAATTTTATTTAATTTTATATAATATTTAATTTTTATAAAATTATTAACTTACATAAAAATAGTTATTATATATATAATAAACATATTTCACATAAAAAAACTAGCATAATTAAGCCTTAATAATTAACTTTATAGCCTTTTAAAGCCTTTAGCTAGCCTCCGTAAAAAACAAGCCTACTAGTACTTATAATATTTCTTTTTAATTAAATATTTCATTTATAACTATAATATCTTAAAAATACTATATTATATAATCATAAATTTATAATTAAATAGTATTATATAATAATAAAAACTTTTATTCATATATAATGTATGTTAACTCTTTTTTAAAAGATAAGTCTGCCTCGCCTCTTTAATTATAATATTTGACTTTTAGTATTTATAATTATAATAAATATGTTATACAAAAAGTATATATGAAATATTCTATTATTATATATTTCTTTGATTAAACCTTAATATATGACTTATAATTTTATAACTAATTCATTCAAAAATAGTATAAGTAACAGTAAGTAATAAAATACTAAAATTATTATTAACACAAGCTAATTTGTAAATCTTTATCAATACTATTAATTCATAAAATTACATAAGTCATCATTTATATTATAACATATTTTTATATGTGTATAAAAGATTCAATTCATTATTTTTTATTAACACTTACTTAACATCAATAATTAATAAAAACACTCTCCAATTTAATAATACCTAAACGAGCAACTGATTTTAATTATTAGTTTTTCATCCTATTATTTAAAAGGTATTATACCAATATAACACGTATTCTGAACGTAAGTTAAATAGTCATGGCGTAAACGTATTACGATGCAGATAGTGTAACGTAACTCATTCTCTATCTAGCTCATTTACTCTCTTACTCCCCATCATTTTACCCCTCTCTTTGTATTTCTGAGTTACCTCTCTTGATATGAAGGCAAGATATAAAAGCCCATCTGGCACTGGCATTGTAGAAGTGGCAGATAATGCTACTGTCAGGACTCTCTTTAACGAGATAAGGACGAAAACGGGCATTCCTAGTTTTAGTCTGAAATATGGGTCACCTTTGGCGATGAAGTCCATCACTCACCATCAAAATGATGAGATTGCAAAATCACTGGGGCTTCATGGAGAGACATTGACCGTTGTACCAGACGAACAGCGGCCTTTATCCCCGATCACCCAGTCTGAGACACAGAATTCATCATCACGTCTTGCCGCGCATAGTGATAAACCAGAGGACATCACCATTCCCTGGCCAGATCGCGAGGGCACAGTTCGCAAGTCAAATCTTCATACAGCTGATGAGAAATCTCACTAATACGACCACAGTATTACGTGTGATGCCGAGCGACAACAGCTGTCTCTTTACTGCATTTGGAGGAGCCTTACCAAAGCAAATCCCGGCGCAACAGCTTCGGCGGATGATGGCTGATTATATCAACGAACATCCGGATACATATTCTGAAGCAGTTCTAGGAACTTCACGGGCTGAATACTGCCGTAACATACAAGACCCCGATCGTTGGGGTGGTGGAATTGAGTTAAGCATCCTCTCATCCATATTTGACATACAGATTTGCACATATGATGTTCAAGTAAGAGGCTGGCTATCTTCTGTATTTCTAGGTTGCTAACTCTATACAAGGTCCAAAAGCTCATTCAATTTGGTGAGCTGAAGAAGGATCGTTGCATATTGGTTTTTTCCGGCATACACTATGATCGTGTTGCATTCAGCTTTTCTGAGTATCCTCACAACCAAACCATGCTACCCCCGGAAATGGATCGCACAATCTGGCCTATAGATGATGATGAAATACTTGATAAGACACAAGTACTTATTCAGAAGCTGCACGCTGCACATTACTATACTGACACCGAAAGCCTCATTCTGAAGTGTGATGTTCAGGGTTGCAACTGGATCGGCAGCGGGCAGGCTGCTGGAAGGAAACATGCGGAGCAAACCGGCCATACTGAACTAAGTGAGATTCATGATACTGATGATGATAACATACTGCGAAAATGCGAAATCCTTGATTGTGCGTTCATCGGACAAGGTGATAGAGCCATGAGGCAGCATAGTGGGGATACTGGACACGAGCGCTTCTCTATCATTCCCGATATGTAGATGGTATTAGATAGAATACTGAATTAAAATGAGTCTCCTTTACTTTGATTCAATCCTCGCATTCTGCCTTTCCCCCCATGTATGAAATATCTGGCCATCTCAGCCTCCGGTGCAATCTTTGGCACATTGTAGGGATTATGAACGTAGGTCAATTGTTTTTATGACTCCATAATAGAACATTATCTTGATATGTTCTTATGAGAGCTTCATTTTACAAGTTCACATATGCGGGGATGAAAATATTCTTATTAGACGTGATTAGAAAACATACTCTTTCTTATTACCGAAATTTATACACAATGGTATTGACCCTAGGACTCCTTAAGGGATTCTTCGTGCTGTGGTCTGTCTAAATTTCTCAAGGATAGATTTAGAAACTCATGTCGATTTGTCCAGTTTTGCTGATTCGTAGCGAATTCTCTTGCATGATTTGGATTAGGTGGTGGATCAGTCACCTTGGTGACCAAATAAGCAGTTGACGCCTCCGCTATTCCATATATCAGCACACCGACAAGTGGGATTTTAATGAGAACGTAAAACCCTAGTCCAAAACCAAAAAGAACACCTTCTCGGCTGCGAAACCAGTTCTTCTTCTCTGCTTTTGTGAACTGAATCCGAGTAAAGTAGGGCTCCAAGAGCTCTCTCACAAGACTGCGGGATGAGAAATAGACCTGTAGGAAGACAACAAGATATTGTCGAGGCAGAAATACACCGATTCCAAAAATTAGAGAGGCGGGTCCGAGTCCAACAGCCTTATGAAAGGTGTAAAAACTTGCTGCAGGCAGCACAAGATTTCCAATTAATGGGAGATATGAAAGCCCGAATACAATCACAGATATCAGTCCTTTTTGGGAATATCGGCGGAGAAATGACGATAATCCATGATCGGCTGTTGGATCAACAACCTTGCGGGATGTCGGGTACATCGCAAGATGCGGATAGTACATATTGCGAAGGTCATCAGGTTTGTCTTGACGATGTTTCTGAACGTAGGTAATGTCAACCCATTGCAGGGATTGCATGAAACTGTCGAACTTAGTATCGCATCTACTTGTCATTACAGCCTGAACTTACAGATTATCAAGTGTGGGAACCACATGACGCATCAAAGTCATGAGAAAGAAAGGAATCTGGAGAACATACTCCCCGATAAAGTTGAGCCCATCGATAACGGTATCATCCCAGGTCACAGCATCGAGCGGATAAACAAATGAGAGAAACCAAAACACAACTCGCACCGCAAATATCTGCCATCAATTGTCAGTGCCAAGTAATATTACCAAAGGTTAGGTAGGCATCTCACAGGTATCGATACAACAAGCCTAATCGCGATTCCAATGAGTACTGCAGCTGCAGCTTGGCGATAATGATCATTAGTAAATATCTGAGGATTCTGTAGAGCTCTGTGTGCTGGGCTAGCGTTAGCCGACTGCTAAATCATCAATCAATATTGTAGAGTAATTATTCACCCCCGACCAAAGTGAGTTGCATGCCACGAAGCACCGCATTGGCATTGAAGTGTGATAAATCAAACTTATTCCTTAGTTGTTCCATATTGACATGGTGGTCCAGTGCCTTTTCGAGCTTCTCCATCCCGCTGTAACGCCCATTCACCCTTGGCTTGGAGTACTTGAAGTATGTGGAATATGAAACAAAGGCCACCACAGAACCACTAGAGAGGTGATATCCGTCCTTTTATGAATCGTGGCACGTCATGGAGGCTTTATTATTGCAGTTATTGGAGGGGCAAGTTGGAGGAAATGACGTTGCGGAGTGGAGGAACTTGCATTAGACGTGGGACGCTTACTTCTGGTACCTGGACGGTACTTGGTGCTCAGGTTTAGCCTACCTTTCGGCCACCCAATTTATTTATCTACATGGATAGTAATTAGCAGTGAGGTAGTAATAGTTACCATGACAATCTCCACAGAAATAAACCGATTTTCTCTTTTCAGATTCGCGGACCGGAAACCCCATTATGAAATAGATGGCCACTGGATTGTACTACTAGGAACCTGTCAAGGAGTGGAACTTTTAAATCGAACATGCTCGATGTGATTGTCAAGTAGGGGTACAGCAAGGCCGTGACACGACGCAGGTGATTAACCTGTGAAGGTGTATGCTGTATTTTGTCGTTCGCTTGCTTATCCCTGAGTGCATGTTCGGCTTGAATGTTTCACCCCTTGCTTGTTTATATACATATCTTGGTACTCAAGCTGAGGATTTTTAGTGGGGTTAAAAATCTGCACGTTAGCATACTACACTTACTACCAAGATAATAGGTACTTGAGGCTAAGATAATGGTACCTGCAATTCAGCTTGAGTGGAGTGGAGTGGGGCTCATTACGCAGGAACAATCCCCAGCCATCAATTTTGGGGTGCATCTGATATTGAATCTATCCAATGCCACCGCTTTCCTGCATTCTCAGCTTGGCTGACGACACAGATCCCATTGCGCTCATTAGGAATGCCGCTCCTCATTCTTCTTTTTTCCTCAGGTTAAATCAACTATACGCGCGAAGCTCCCAGATTTAATAGCAAACGCAGCTGGCTATTGCGCTACCCAACGATTGTTACGCTGTCGCATCAATACCTATCAAATCACACTTTGTCTTGTGCATTCTATAGATCTCGTTCTACTTGTCCCATTGCAGAGACATGGGTAGCTGAGGGGCAATATCTTTAGAGAGTCGCAATGCTAGCACATCAACACTACAGAAGCTCGCCGCATTTCTCAAAACGCCAATCAGCACGAAGATTTGATGGATCTTTCAGCCTTCCGCCCGCAGGAGAATCCGTCTCCATCACAGAACGTGATAACGCCGAGTGTCTCTCATCCTCAGGATCGAGACACTATTCATACAGAAAATCCAATTGAAACACTCTATACACACCCAAATGTAAAAATCATATCATTTACCGCCTCGAGTGGCAGCTCTTATCAAAGACAGGGGGGTAATGGCGGTGTTTTTGAAGAGGAGCCTGGTTCTTTATCATGGTCATCAAGGTTGGAGAGAACAATCGCTGTCGGTATGAGCCAATGGAGTGCTATACCTATAGCGTCCAATATATACTTACATCATATTATAGGCTCGTTCACAATATATCGGACAACTGGGTCCGTGGCCTTCTTAAAGTGTGGTTCCGCCCTTCAACCTATTCTTCGGAAAAGCCAGTGCTGGTGCGTAGACGAGATGGGCAGCAAATTTGTCCTACAAATTCGGCGGCCTCAGTACTGGAGGATAGAGCTTCCTTTATCTACCCCTGAAGAAATGAGCATGTCACAGACATTCCGGGAGGTATTGGAGCAAATTCTTCAATTCGAGAAGACTCATTGCCCGTTCCAGCGACCATTTACTATCTTCATACCGGAACAAATACCGACTATTAAAAAGCCCTGGAAACCAGTTCCCCGTCCCTCTATTAATGAGTCTGAACGACCGACTTCTCCTACAACGTCAGATCTAGAGGGGGCGATGTCTACATGGTATACTGAACACGGTGATCCCAGCATGCTTCGCAGATTAAAAGACTCGAACGTTGTTTCAGCATCGAATTTCCAATTATTCCAAGACACTTTGCAATTCTTCTCTGACGCTGCCGGCAAAGTCCCATCCGCCATATCCGACGAACATCGCGTACACAGTGATGACAGTGCCGCTATCTCCTCAAGCGATGCGCCTGTTGACGCAATGAGCCGTCCAATCTACGACAAGATTGAGGTATTGAAACAAGCATCAGATAGTGCTACCTTGACGTCAACGGAGAGCCAATCATCTCATGAAGAATCTAGTAGTCGTTCTGCATCGAAAAAGAGTCGATCAAGACGTGCAGCAGGATTTACCCCTATTCGTTCGGGAACTTTGCCACCTCAATTATCATTGGTCACATCACCATCAGTGACCGATGTAATGGCACACGATCCCCCCAATGATGTCTCGTCGCAGGAATCATGCCATAATACTTCCTCCTGGCCATCTCCTGCCACTCCATTGCCCCCTTCACCTCCTGTGTCCCAACCAGAATCGCCAAGCGTACGGCCTCATTATCCTGATGAAGCAGGGACATCAACGGCGCTTGCCCGAAGGAGGAAGGAAACACAAAGGTGGGCTTCTCGAGGCGGTTTGTCCATTGTTCAGCGTGCCATGTCCTCGCTGCCAGATGCGGTCCTTAAGCCACAATTATCGCAACCTCCGCGACTCAATTTGCCGGATACACGAGCTGTTGGAAAGTTCCCAATGAATATCATGATTAAAATGTGCCGGGTACTCCTAGGGATACCGAGTTATCTTGTTAATTTGATGCTCAGAGTAACTCGTCGTATCCTTCGTGGGGAATCAAGGGGCCATGAAGTTGGATACAGCGATGATGGGGAACGAATTCCAGTTCAGTGGGATTACTTGGAGAGCGAATCTGATGATTTTAATGTCAGTGACGGGTCTCATGGGGACTCATCCTCACATCGAACTCAAAGTCGAGCACAAACTTCAATGACACCGGAAGAGAATCAAATCTGGGGTGTGGATTGATCATCTACTATTATAATGGTTATATATGATCATTACAACTCGTCGGAGTGGTAAAATAGTTTTAGGGAAATCCCCACCTACCACATAAGCCTAGTTCTCCAAATGAACTTGATGTTATTGTACTATAGGCTCATTGGAGGTAAGTGTGGCTCTTTTGATCGTTAATAGCAAAGTCTTGTTAACTCCCCCTTCCAACTTCTCTCTCTTTCATGTATGTCGGCATGAATCGAGGCTTGGTAACCCCTTTCCTTTTGTTGTTGTTGTTGTTGTTGTTGTTGTTCTGTTTGGTAGATACGTGGTGCCTAGCTGACTGTTGTAGTAAGAATAAAAAGCGAATTGCCTCATATTGGAGTCGATCGGCCACTGTTGCATTATTGCGGGAATTTCGTATTCTCAGTTGGCGTTAGATTTGGATATTCTGAATCTTACAAGGGTAGGCATCCAAAAGTGTTGTCTCATACAGTCAAGACTCGTCTAGGATATGAAGAGGCAGCCATTAACTGGCGGGCTGAGCCAAATATGCTTATTATCGCAATCATCGCTGGCAATATGTTTTACATATAAAGAAGGATCAAGCTCTTTTGATTACTAGTAAAATGAGCCGTACTGTCAATAAGTGTTGAAACGTTGAAAATAAAGCAGCATCTTGAGAAAGCGTTGCCGTACTTGGACTAATAACATGCCTGCAAATCAATTGCGAGAGCTTCATGCTTGAATTCTAATATGATATAGGAAATACGGTTAAATGATGCTTGTTACTGAAGAAAATGCCATTTCAACGTATCACAGAATATACGACATTGTCTTGTGTTTTATGATAGGCCAAATCAGAACAAGCATATGAATGGTAACTATTTATAGTAGTAGAGTAAAACCAAAGACGACATTTGCCACCATGCTGACATCTCACCATGCGCTAAGAATCTAAGTAGAGCAGTATAAAATGTGGCTCGAAGTCATCTTACCAAACAGTGCGACGAGAACCTCGTGTTTGCGATGCATGCACAAATGTGGCGATAATTGCTGCTAGACTTATAGTACTGGGCGATAGAGTAGGAAATATGGATATTAGTAGAGATAATAGATGTAATATCCATTCTTCATTACCGCTCCCCAGCCTATTAGAGGATCTTGCATTTCCTTCAATACGATACATGATCCTCATTGCTCGTCGTGCTTTCGCACTGTCAAGAAGGTTTATCTGCCCTGATTTGGTCGGGAAGATATGAGGATCTCCAATACAGTGGCTGAAGATTCATTCGGCTAGGATCTTCACCACGAAGATTCCAGTAGTGCTCCATCAAACGCATAAACCACGGAAACCATGGGCCATACCCCCGTATAAACTCCAAATACGCCCTTTGCATTGCCCCGAGCATCCCTCTTGACACCTACAACATATTGGAGCCAGCAAAAAGCGATTGACTTGAGAGAGATACTCCAGCGCGCCACACTATAGACTGCACGCTTTGGAAGAAACTTTAGTGGCTACATAAAATCTTGGCTTCACCTGGATTCATTCAGTGAATGCTTTGAAGATAAGCTGTTTCATGGAGTGCTAGTCAATTTGAGGTTCCTTTGCATCAAGAAGTTGGTACAACGAACCAACTTCGGAGACTCATTGACGAGGAGGCTCCCAACTTTCAGCTTTGGAAGCATTCATAATTCGCTGGCAACTATCATAATGGATGAAACCCGTTCCGGTGTATATTTTCATTGTGAAATTGGTATATCGTGGGTGCGGCGGCAGGCGCCCAGTCATCGGCACTTGTCTTTCTCGTTGGGGAATCTGCGTCGACAAGCCGACCAAATCTCAAATCAAAGATCCCCCACAAATCTAAACTCTATGGCGCCTCAGCTGTACGGGATTAACCAGCGTCGAAATTGTTGCGGTTTCAATTCTTACAGAAGTCAAAACCGACCCCACCATAGCGAAGCCCAGCTGTACTCACCTCACGCCGGATATGAACTCAGCAGCTCACTGTCCTCACCTTTCATCCCGGAGTATCAGAATCCATGGCCTGGCCACACGATAGAGTCACCAATGCCACAACGGGAACCGAAGCCGCCTTGTGTTTGGGCGGAATTGCCGGCAATCCCTAGTCACTACTGTATTGGAGAGGAAAGTATGCCATGGTTATCATCGCCTTTCTCCGCACTCAGTCATCCTGATGATAACAATGCTAAGGATAGAGTCAATGTTGACGATGGAATACACGACGACCCCAATTCTTTGGCTATCTGGGACGTCCATGAACCAGTCCATCCTCCTATCTCACAGGGAATACAGCTGGATGACCGTGAGCGCGGCCGGATCAGGGAAATAGAGTCCCTGGCCGCTGCCCTAACAACAGTGGACAACGGGTTTGAGGACCAGTGGTGGTATCAGGGTCCTCGCTGCGTAAATATAGCGGGCGAGTTTGTACCCTCAACTGCGTTGAGTCGCATCAATATCCATGGTGGCACGCTTGGTTGGGCAATAGCGGATACGGGATCGCATCCACCTGCGCAATTGAACAGCCAATGCCCTTCAAACATAAGCGATGCCGTGTTTCCCATGACTAATTTTTCAAGCACTGTGCCAGTCAATCAAGGCAACTGGAGATATACAAGGGCTAGTGAAGAGCCTCATTGTACATGAACAAGGGGCGGCGTTGAGTTAGTGCCATCCGATGGGTGAACTCATTGTCTGGTTATTAGTTTCGATATGGTGTCAGTTGTAATTTATTATTTAGAGTGATGAGAAGGAGTATGTTGCGTTGTGACTTCAGTCTTTTTTCGCATTATTCTTGAATATGCATAATGTATGCACGCTTGGGTTGAAAGATGTACTATGGTAAGACAGAGAGGCATATGGAGTAGACAGACCCAAAATACTCTGGGAGCTCGACCAGCAAGGCCATTTAACAACCCATTTGCTTAGTCATCATGTCTTGGAGTCGCACGGACCAATGTGGATCGCGAAACGTTTCGCGCGTTCGACACTTGCCTGTCGTACTAATATAGATGCGCTAGGTTAGCAGCTTACCTCCCGTCAATGAGCGTGTCGCGAGAATTGCCGATGAAATTTGAGGCGCATGAATGAGCCAACTCTAACAAGACAAAATTCTACCGGGAGTTTGCTGCATCAGTCAAAATAATATTTTGTTGAAAAACCTTGGCAGCAGCTGGAGATCGCGACATGGCAGATGATGAATCTATCCAAGAGGCACGGAAGAATGAGACGGATCAAGATATCGACATGAAAGACATCCCGGACGAGGATGAATCGGACGCTGAGGGCGAGGAGAACGAAGAGGGGAGTCATGATATGTTTGAAATGATCCACAACCTTTCCAAATATCTCTGCAGCGTCGAAGAGGAGTAGGTAGCCCGTATTGAATGTGCCAGTCTCCAACAGTGCTGACAGTAACCTTACAGTGGTGAAGAGCTTGCGGCTGGGTTCCAGCGCATTCCGAATCGACGTATTTTACCCGATTATTTTGATATTATTGACGAGCCTGTCGCTTTTAGTACGATCCGAGTAAGTACCATTAGATGTATGTCATTCCCACATTGCTGATAAAAGCTAGGGCAAAATACAGAAAAAACAATACGCAGCTTTTGCCGAATTCGTTAAAGACGTTGCTCAAATATGCCACAATGCACAAGTATACAACCGACCTTCAGCACCGATCTTTGGCGCGGCTGAGCGTCTTCGCGAGATCTTCAAAGAAGAGCTGCAGAAACTGGTAGAAAAGGGAGAGATATCTGTCGAGGATATGAAACTTCCAGACCTTGGGGAACTACCACCTGCCGAAGAATCACCATCGAGAGACTCAGAAGTTGAAGATGCTGAAGAAGAAGATGATGAGGATGAAGAAGACGAAGAGGAAGAAGAAGAAGAAGACGATGAATCTGAAGATGAAGGTGGTCGGCGCCACAAACGGGCTCGGGGTCGGTTCGCTGCCTCTGGACGTAAAGACCGCGATGGTGATAATGATGAAGACGCACACAAGAAAAGGGGTCGACCGCCCATGGTTCTAACACCGATGGAAGCCAGAATATCATCAATTATAAAGGGTCTTAGGAAGGTGAAAGGCAAAGATGGCCATATCCTCATTTTGCCTTTTGAAAAGCTACCAGATAAGGGCGCGGTTCCCGACTACTATCAAACAATCACGAGCCCCATCGCCTTGGATAACATCAAGAAAAAAGCAAAGAGGAAGAAGTACAGAAACGTTGACCAAGTCATGTTGGACATCGAATTGATGTTTGAGAATGCTAAGCTTTACAATGAGGATGATAGTGAGGTATATCGTGCTGCCATGGATCTGCAGCAACAAGCTCGCATTCTGGCTGAACAAGAAAAAGCTAGGCCAGACGATGACTTCCGAGACGAGGATGGTAAACTCCCATTGGCGGAGATTCAGTACAATGGAGATACTTGGAGAGTAGGTGAGTATAACAACCATGATGCATGGCCTTTCAATGTGCTTGCTCTGTTTGGTGGCGTGCCAACTGACGTGGTCGTTCAACAGGCGATTGGGTTCATATTCGCAATCCTAATGATTTGGCCAAACCGATTGTTGCCCAGCTTTTCAGGACATGGCAGGATCGTGCGGGGCAAAAATGGATTAATGCATGCTGGTACTATAGACCAGAACAGACAGTTCACCGATACGAGAAACATTTTTTTGAGCACGAAGTGGTCAAAACCGGTCAATACCGCGATCATCAGATTGGGGAGGTAATTGATCGCTGTTTTGTGATGTTTGTCACACGTTTTAATAAAGGCCGACCTCGAGGATTCCCACCGGAGAAGGACGTGTATGTGTGTGAGTCGCGGTATAACGAAGAGAGGTTTCGTTTCAACAAAATCAAGACTTGGGCCAGTTGTGTTCCCGACGAGGTGCGAGACAAGGACTATGAAATGGATCTATTTGAAGTGCCACGCCGGATGCGAAAGGTACCCAGTCCAATTAAACACCTCCTACGAGAGGACGCAAAAGAAACAGATCAATTGCCGAGGCCAACCTGGGGCAGCCCCAATGCACCTCCAATTGTAGGTGCTGTTCATCGTCGGCCGCCTGAACCCAATGTGAGTTTTCCTTGACACTCTCAATCTTCGGAACACGAGAGGGGTTGTCTCAATCTTCACGTTTTATCTGCCATAGGCTGCTACACATAATTACTGTGTCCATTGCTAACTGAATTTGATTACCCCGTCACCAGGAATCTCCTCCTCCTGAAACTACATCAGCAGCAGCCCCGGCGGCCATGGCCTCAGAAATCCCGCCCGATCCTGCACATCGAGCCTCAATGCTGTCCGCAGCCCGAGACAGCGTAAATGATACGTCAGTGAGAAATGCGACCGCTCACTTTTCAGTGGCGGGCGCAACACCACCTCCGGGCCAATATCCTGCCCACCTAACACCTCACTTCCAGCCTGTTACGCCTGTGACTGGAGGACCTCCCATACACCAAACACCCGTTCCTATTCCTCATCCCCCTCAACAAGCAGCTCAACCCCAAGTCTCAATCCGGCCAGTGCAATATCAGCACCCGCACCCGCAATCCGGATACTCTCAAGGCTACGTCCCCAATTATGCTCAGCCACCAGCTATGCCGATACATCACCAGCCCATGCCAAATCCCCGGACAGGAAACTACAATCAGGGACATCTGACCACAACCACGCGACCTCCTGCTGGCGCAACACCGGGCAATTCGCAGCCTCATACCAATGCCTACAACCCACCAAGGCCACCGGAAGTATATACACTGCCCGAAAACATCAATGATGCTTTACCAATCGAGGTTCGACAGAGTTTTCAACGCGATACTGCAGGCAAGGTGCTTTTCTTCACAACACCTCCGCTTGATCGATCTACTCAGGGTTTATCACCAGTAAGTGCCGGTCTTGGTCATAGCATCAAGTATTTGGCTGGACGAAATGCTTGGCTGGCTGAACGAGAAAGGAAACGCAAAGAACGCGATGACGTGGCAAAAAACTCAAGCGATGAAGCAAATCATAGTGATGAGACGTCCCATGAGTTACCCGATGACGCAGTCACATCCAAGGCCGTGCAGGCAGTCGAAAAATGGACCCAGCATCTGGACGAGGAGACAGAACGTTGGGAAAAGGATGTTGGCTTAGAAGGCTGGAGGAACTCTGTCAAGAGGCGAAATATCTTATAGTTAAATGAGGTGCCATGGCCATTCCTTTATAATGATAGTATGGCGACTGGGATTGCTGTTAGGCATGGCCAGTGATTTAAAGCAATGAGGAGCCAGCGTACTAGCTGTTTATTAATGGATAGGAAAAAATATATCTGCAGTAGAGCCATCATAGTACTCTATCACCGCGTTTTATTAAAAAGGTCGTGTCTATTCTTCATGCTCCAGTTTCTCAAAGTGTCATCCAGGAATATTATATCTTACACACTTCTGTACTAGACGCTACCTGTACACCTATCACTGGGACAGCAGAGAGGATATATGGATTTAAATGGGAGATGACTTGGTGTGATCCTTCTTTGGATCATCCATAGATTATAGACGATTGTAATTCTGAAAATTTTCATAGTTATACCCTTCCATTCGTATGCCACTAATTGTCTGTGCTATAAGATTGAGAACGTAGGCACATGATAGTTTTAAAGGGAAGGCTAGCATAATCATTCTGATAACCTGAAAGCAGTTCCAAGTTCTTGGTTCCAGTGATTCAGCCGTCTGATCAATGACCATATATATCACTCACATCAGAGTGCTCAGCAAGTTGAGACCGACAATGTGCAGGAAGACATCAACACATTGTACTTCGACTCTCTTACCTTAGAATCAAGGTAAGCTACCGTTGTTTCCCGATGTTTTCTCGCGATGCAAATCGGGGTATGCGCAAGAAAGAAAAAATTGATATTACGATTCCAGTTGACTCCATGTAGGTCTATATTCAAATCCTAAGTTAAATGCCATACTCAATCCCCAGACTTATTGCCCTCTGTTCTCTATCATGACCCAATTCATGCATTATCCCCTCGTATACAGCCCACTGAATTGCATTAACAACAAAGGCTCTGGCGCTACAAACAGTCAAGCCACGAAAAAAAGGACGTAATCCACCCTTCCTATAAACGTCCTTTGTAATTTCCCACGCACTAGCTCGCTTGGTATTCAGCAAGTAGTCCATATGTGGTATCATACTGGCTGCCGATGGAGAGCTCCATGGCTGCGTCTGGACGCGGGATTTGATGACGTCGAGAGGGAATACACTGGCCCAAGTTGCAATGCCAGCGAAACCTCCACATAACAGAATCCTCGGCATATCTTGCTGAAGTGAAGGCGTACTCCTCTTACCTTGAGTCGTAAGCCAGCATCTATTCGCTAATTCGTATGACCAAAAGTAAAACCCGTAGCCGATACTGTCTCGCAGTGCAGTTACCAGTCCGCCAAAGTATAGACCCTTAACTCCATCGGCCTTCCATATTTGTCGTGCGATAGACCAGCTTGATATGGATGGCACTGACAACTGCGTGCGGCACTTGATCAGCTCTATTGGAGCACTGACGACCCACGTAGCAAGGCCGCCAGAAGCCCCAGCTAACCAAGAGACAGCCAGACTGTTTTCAGTTGACAGAGCATGGTTCAGTGCTATTTCGGATCGGTTGTACGAAACAAATAGTAAGGCATTCAAAACCCCGTAGCCAAGTATTGGTGCAGCAGTTCCCTTGACCAAAGAAGGCGACCTCTGGGCTGTCAAGCTTGGAAGGAAGTGGCTTTGTGTTTGATGGCGTACTTTTATGATGTCGAGAGGGTTGCCCACAATGATACCAGCAACACCACTGACATAGCCGGCCCAAAAATCGGCCGACATGTCCTCCTATCCAGGCAACACAAGACTGTTTCTATGAATGGTTCGCAGAAATAGACCAAGGTTATCTCTTTCAGTCTCTGTAGAGGCAACCGGCTGTAAAACAAACAGGTGATGGATTGCGAGTATCTTCATTGACCAGGTCACCAACGATATTTGAATAGTTTTTACTTCATGTAAGACCCAAGCGCTGTCAAGCCACCCAATCACATGTCTGAGCCTGAATTTCCTCTTGCCCGAAGAGGCATTTTCTTCCCTATCCATTAGAACTATAGCCATGATTTCAAAATAAGTTAACCAGTAGATAGCCATTGACATAAAAAACCAAGATCTTGTTCAATGAAGACAGCGAAGACAGATTTATGTCGAGCAAAACCACCCCCCCCCCCCCCCCCCAAGCGGGAATGGAGAATGCCCTAATAATCCCTCCATGCATGTTTTTGACATCATGTGTATTGTCACGTGATCTCGCGAGGCTTGAAACGCGTCACGTCACGTCCCAACAGATACCTTAGTCACTAATAGGCAACAACCGCACATGCAGATTACGGTCATATTCGACGGTGTGAAGAAGAAACATTTTGACCTTCAATATAATCGCTGCCTTTCTTGAGTTATCCTGTTTTCGCATACTCTCCCAGTGTTGCAGAAAGCGACTGGACCATAGCACCTCCCCAGATGGCCCCCATGTAAGTTGTCTTTTTGGCAGTCAAGCTCAATAAGTTTAATGACATTCTAGGTCAACGTTGACCTCTACTCCCAACGCGGGCAAGGAGAATCGCCGTCAATCATACACACCACAGTCTACTAGCCAACTATACAAACCGTTCAAATGTCCGTCCTCAGCTATAAAGGCTCCAGCAACCGATCGCCCAGCTCGGAAACGGAGAAAGATTGATTACAAAGGTGCCGACGGCGATGTTGATGGCGCCGATAAGCCATACACTAATGTTGAGCGGCTTGCTCTCGCTACAAGAGATGCCAATCGATTCCCAGTCTTTCAAGTAAAGGACAAGGGCCTTATCTTTCGAAAGGCATTCAGTGTCCCTCTTAAGGACAAAACAGGCGCTGCATACAACCCCACCAGGCCCCCGCCGACTCTTGGTCTCCGACAAGGCGCTGTATTTGTGGCCAAACCTCTACATGACCCCAGCGGCGAATTCTCAATTGTGCTCTACGACCCAACAGTCGAAGATAAGCCTATAAAGTCTCAGACTCTAGACAAAGTGAGCAAAGATGAGACGGGATCACAAGAGCTGGATGCCCCCCTTGTTCACAAAAGTTTAGCAGAGATACTAGGTATCAGGAAACAAGTGGATAAAAATATCCCTAGGGTGCCCGTCGTCATCGACCCCAAGATTGCTCAGCGTCTCCGTCCTCATCAAGTTGAAGGCGTCAAGTTCATGTATAGGTGTGTTACTGGACTCATTGATGAGAAAGCCAATGGATGCATCATGGCCGATGAGATGGGCTTGGGAAAGACGCTGCAGTGCATCACTCTGATGTGGACATTATTGAAGCAGTCACCTGATGCCGGGAAATCGACTATTCAGAAGGCGATTGTTGTCTGCCCTGCTAGTCTGGTAAAAAATTGGGCAAATGAATTGACCAAATGGCTGGGTGCTAATGCCATCACGCCATTTGCCATCGATGGCAAAGCATCTAAGGAAGAGCTGACAAGACAACTTCGACAGTGGGCCATTGCCTCTGGCCGATCAATCACCCGGCCCGTCATTATTGTTTCTTACGAAACACTGCGTCTCAATGTCGAGGAGCTCAAACACACGAAAATTGGCCTTTTGTTTTGCGACGAAGGTCATCGCCTTAAGAACGCAGATAGCAATACATTCAATGCTCTGAACAGTCTCAATGTTTCTAGGAGAGTTATTCTAACAGGCACGCCGATCCAAAACGACTTAACAGAGTATTTTTCTCTCACAAGCTTTGCCAATCCAGATTTACTTGGCTCCCGGCTTGAATTCCGCAAGCGATTCGAAATTCCTATCTTGCGTGGAAGAGACGCAGATGCATCTGAGACAGACCGCAAGCGTGGCGACGAATGCACAGCAGAGTTACTCGGCATTGTCAACAAGTTCCTTATTCGAAGAACCAATGATATCCTCTCCAAATATCTTCCTGTCAAGTATGAACACGTGGTCTTTTGTAACCTGGCGCCATTTCAGTTGAGCCTGTACAACTATTTTATTACCAGTCCAGACATTCAAGCTTTGCTTCGTGGTAAAGGCAGCCAGCCCCTGAAAGCTATCAACATTCTTAAGAAACTCTGCAACCACCCCGATCTTCTCAATCTCTCAGCGGATTTACCTGGCTCAGAGAACTGTTTCCCGGAAGATTATCTCCCAAAGGAGGCACGCGGCAGAGATAGAGATATCAAGCCTTGGTACTCTGGAAAGATGCAAGTGCTTGACCGAATGCTCGCTAGAATTCGTCAGGATACAAACGACAAAATTGTTCTCATCAGTAACTATACCTCTACCTTGGATTTATTTGAGCGCTTGTGCCGAGAACGTCAATATGGTTGTCTTCGACTTGACGGCACAATGAACGTAAATAAGCGCCAGAAGCTTGTTGACCGTTTTAATGATCCAGAAGGCACCGAATTCGTTTTCCTGCTAAGCAGTAAAGCTGGAGGTTGTGGTATAAATCTTATTGGAGCAAATCGACTCGTACTCTTCGATCCCGACTGGAACCCAGCCGCAGATCAACAGGCTCTGGCACGAGTTTGGCGTGATGGCCAAAAAAAGGATTGCTTCGTCTACCGCTTTATTGCCACGGGCACTATTGAGGAGAAGATATTCCAACGCCAGTCACACAAGCAAAGTCTGTCATCTTGTGTGGTAGATTCAGCTGAGGATGTTGAACGACATTTCTCTCTGGACAGCTTGCGAGAACTTTTCCAATACAGACACGACACTACGAGTGATACACATGACACCTTCAAATGCAAAAGGTGTAAACCCGACGGTAGGCAATACATTAAGGCACCAGCCCTGCTATACGGCGACACGAGTACGTGGAACCACTTTGTTAACTCTGGGCTTCAACCTATCCAAGATCATTTATTGAGGCAGGAACATGGAGAACCTGAGGTTTCCGCAGTATTCCAATACATATCACACTGAATGGGATTTTTACACTCCCAAAATACTCCACAACACTAACTCACGTTTTGTATTGAGGATAAGCAGTGCTCTAGCAAGGGGTTGCTGGCCACAATACTTAAAAGAATTACGTTAGCTCGTAATCTCTTATAGGCGAGAACAATAGAGCAGTGTAGTATGATCTGATGAATCGACTGATATTTTATTAGCTAATAGAACTCACCGTGCTTTTATAGAAATTCATAATCCGTGCTTGATGTGTCTGTCAATCTTCCTCATTGTGCCACTTAATCTCAGCTTCAGTTTTTTCTTAAACTTTGCCATATCTCTGTCGATTTAGTAATTTGGTATTTATATAAACTGTTAATAACAAGGACATGGTACTGGATAATGTTATGATTGGACCAAAGCTTTTTGTTAGGCGATGGAGATGGAGGCTCATTGAAAAATAAATTGAGGAATATACTTACTACAATCTATGTTAGGAGTGTAAGCAATCCCATGGTGCCAATTCACAAAGTAATAGTTTATGAGTCTAGGCAATGTAACTTCTGTAACACAGTGTGTCATAACATACACACTGTATGAAGAGAAGTAATATCTTGGTCTGACCTACCTCTGCCGTATTTTCCCAACCTGCACCAGGCATGAGCTCGTAAACCAATCCTTCTCGCCCACTTTCCATGATCAGCGATCATTTTTTCTAGCAATACATTCATCTGGCTTCTGTCCTGTATCATTCTTCCGCTCAATTGCCTCCATTCAACAGCTATTTCAATGCCTCGATCGGTCAACGATATTCAGGACGATTTTTCGTCGTACTACCTTCAGAAGTTGACACAAGAGCTTTCTGAAGATCTTGACAAAATCAGAAATGCCGATGACTTCAAAGTCGACTCGGTACCATTCCTTGTGCATGCTCTTCAGCAAGGTGCTGAGCAATTCTCGTCAGAACATCAAAAAAGATTGGTCAACGACTTGAAACTATCCAAAGAGGACGGCTCGAGATGAAGCACCAACTTCTCATTCACTTCGTTCCAGGTACAAGCATTATACTTTCTGACAGACTTTCAACTCGAACTGATTAATTCCACACAAGCAATTCCAAGATAAGACATAGATATTTGGAAGAGGCAAAGAGGCATGCGCTGGCCGTAGGAACAAGCGAATGTGAAGTGGCACGGTACAGCGTGAAGCATTAACTTCTTAATAGCCTTTCTCTTTCATGGCATTAAGTCGATTTCATAGTAGCGGGCCATTGGCAGAGTATCATACTTGCCCAATTCAAATTTATGTTTTGTATTCCAGACACCATCCATGCTCGAGGGAAATCCCCATTTTTCATCCCGGAGTGGGATGACACAATATCAAATTAACAGCCAGTTCATATGTAAATTTTTTCTGGTCTATACTCATATCTACTACCACTTTCAGGATATCAGCTGATAATCTGACCATCTTCAAAAAAGAAAAAAAATCGTTCTATCTAAAATGAATCAATGCGGGGCATCACGTTCATTGTATCATAATCAATGCCCTCTCAATAGGAAGATAAGCTTATGGTTTGGTTGCACCAACCCAATGAGTCTATGAAGGGTATCTTAAAGCGCTAGAATGAAATGAAGAAAGACATGAAAGAAATGAAACGCCGAAACACCTAAGACCGAAGGAGATAAGCATAGTATAGGCTGCTGCAGAGAACATGGCAAACAGTTGTTCGCATTGCTCTTAGTTGAGGATACGCATCAGGTTGCGTTGGAAAAGAGTTTTAGGCAAACTCATGCGAGTGAGAAGCCTGTCGTTCTTTGCGAGTGGCCCATCCTTTGATGGCCAAGACAATCAGTTCCCATGCCATCAATAGGCCAACAAGGCCTAAAGTAACAGTATACACTGACATAGCATCCATATCATAGTGTATCATACCCTCGATAGTGTCCGAGCTCTAGTTCTCGTTAGCGAGTTTCCGGGACGAGTTAATTCATAAAAGGAAACACTTACACTGGCCATGAAAATTATACCACCTGCCATGAGGCCAAATGAAGAAAGCAGCTCAGTAGGAGGTCGTGAAGGTTGAATAGATGTAGGTGGTCTCAGGAAAACAAGAATATAGGTGAGACCCCTAGCACATGACGCACCCAGCAGTAAATCACCCCATTGTTTATGAACCATGGTAGATGTCATAGTGTCCTGATGATGCCCACCCATCATGATACCAAGGAGTAAAATGACCAGAGCGGGAATTGGGTTCATAGAGAACTCATAAGTAGCTGGTGGCGCTTCTGCCTGTCGCTCTTCGTCGGACTGGGTATACTCAGGGCGGAAGTCGTTCGCGGTCGTATTGAGCAGCTCCCTGATACGAGTGGATTCTACAAGCATTCCGCACTAGTTGTATGTCAGTCTTGGTCTTGAGGCGGAAGAGAGTTCTATGATGAATAGAATTCCATATAAAGAGAAGGCGTTGTGACTTAAAGCATCACTACTTACCATGCCACCACCGAGGAAGAGTATAGTGATGGATAGATGCTCCAGATCTGTAGGTGTCCATTTGCCGTCCGTGCTAGCCAAATGCTCCAGAAAGATGTTGGTTGATCCATAGAAGAAGATCAGGGCACTCTCAACGAATTCAGCTGACGGTATCCACCGCTGTCCTTGTCTCTTTTTAGGACGTAAGTTCCAGGCCCAACCTAGTTCGCCAAAACTACCAGACCAGCGGCCAAGATTAAAGAGTCCAAGCCAAAAGAAGATGCCGCCCTTGATCCAATGAGCCAGACCGTTGAAAATAGTATGGCCCTCCTAAAGATGATTAGCTACTGGTTCATAAAGCATCCCATATTAAAGACTTACAAAAAATCTGCCAAATGTTACAACACCTGTAGCAAACACAACAAAGCCAAGTGGTAGGATAATGCGGTCAATAATTTTGTAACCAATATCCAAGGATTTCCAAACCCTGGAGGAAACCACCTTTTCGGCCCATATTGTTGCAATATTTAACGACGCGGGAAAGGTGGGGGATTCATCGTCAAACTCCTTTTCAATATCAGGAAATGGTCGTCGCTCATCATCATCACCAATTGTAGACAGTGAATTGCTCCGCAAGGATTCTGTATTAGGCTCAGATCCCTGACCACTGTCGTTGGATAGACGACAGTTCTCCGAATAGTAGAGACGATGATGGGTCTCCACTGGGCCAGCTGAAACTGGAATAAAGGAATGTCTTTCCTCTACAGCACCATTACTCTTAATAGCGCTCGCAATGTATCGTAGTAAGCTCACGATGACTTGAGCGGCGACGATCCAACTGGCGACCCAGCCAATACGGTGGTGAGCATTGTTAGGATAAAGGTCTGGCGTCTCGGCATTGTAGATGGTACCAAGAAGAATGCCTGCCGCATTCAGTGTCAAAAATGAAAATTGCGAGACTAGCGTGTAGCGAGACTTGGACAATGATAGCATGACAGCTATAGGAAAAGAAATTAGAATCTAGGAGTACCTTCAATCGCTTAGTGTTGATAGCAGTAAACATACCGATCGGGAGAGCGAAAACCCATCCGAGAGTCATTGAGACAATGTGAGCATAAAGGACGCCTACATGCTCGGGATGTGAGAAGTACGTAGGAGGGTATTCGGAATCATCCTGATTGACTTGGTCATCGCCACCACTATGGCCATGGCTTTCACCATGGGCGAAAACAACGGACGCGAAAAGTAAGCCGAGCACAAGCCGGCTGGCTGAAGGCCTAGAGAGCGCGATCGATCTCATGGAGTATGAAGTCCAGCCTATCGGCACGCAGATTCCCGTAATTTCTTCAACAGCAGAGTCTGGGCTTTGTCGTAAGCGTCTTGACGTTTGGTGAGAATTATGGGATAACAACAAGAGCGCGTTGTGTTCGGATTTGCAAGACTGTGCCAAACAAAGCTTTCGATGGGGGCTACAATATGCTGAGACAAGCTCTGTAGGTAATAAGCATGTAAAGAAGCTGGAGCGAACAAGCTATGTCAAAGTTTGTGCGACGGCTTCCATCAAATATACAAACAAGATTAAAACATTATCATCATAGGGATGAATGGCAGAGTCTAAGATAATATGGGGAGAAAGAAATCACCGTGCTAATAGACTGTGGGTTTGGGCCTGTCTTATATAGAAAAAAAACAGAAGGAAGCCGAGAAAGCCGCTCTTGGGAGCCGGAAGCTACTTCAGTCGGGGCCAAGTGTTGGAAACGCGATTGTCTCATGCCAACTCAATTTTTTTTTTTCATCCCCTCCCTTTCTCTCTCTTGGGGGCGGGGTGACAAGGACCAGGACATGGATGAGCAAGGGAGGGCATAGCGGAGGAGGAACAGGCTCTTGGCCAGCAAATCTGTGCTCCTCACGAGTCCAAATGTGGAGGGAAAGATTTGAAGGCTCGGAGTCGTACCGCGCAAAAAAAGATACATGCATTAGTGCTAAGGTGGAGCGAGTTCAAAGGTACATGTGCATTGCCAGAGCATCAGTTAGTGGAGTGATGTGGAAAACGCCAAGCCCCGATGCTTCCGAAATGTGGCTTGCCGAATGTGTAAATCATTGTCCTACGTAAGTAGAGTATGCAAAGAGGGAGGAATGGAGTACCGGTACATGACATCAGGTAGCACTAAGGATGCAACAGCTTTATCACCTCTATGAGAGCGAGAAAGATGCGGTCAGGTCGTCGATGTACCTACCAAGTGTTTAATTACCTTAGGCATCTCTGACGCTCTGTTAACCACCTGGCAAGGTGGAGTTTTGCTCCCCCGATATGCATGGAAGTGGATGAATGCTCTGTCGGCTTGTGCCTAATCAAACGCATCATGTCCTGACACAATCACACCTCCGAACACCTTTTTTGAAAAGCTATCCGCCCTTAAATACTGCCTAGGGCTGTAGAATACTTGCCCTCAAGAGCCCCCGAAATATTTTTGGAACCTAAACGCAGCTATTACCATCAGTCTACTTTCCCGTTGTCAGAAGTGTTATAATTTTTTTTTTTTTTTTACATTTACACTCTCCTTCCCCCTGCTTTTATCTTTGGCTTTGGGGTAAATTTACCTAGGTATGTATTTGTATAGGGGTGTACGACAAGTCGGTTTGCCTGTCAGCCAACCGTTGCCGTTGAACGTGCCTCAATCAATCCTTTCGTATGTACATATGTATGGCCACTTCCTCAAAGGGCGCATTCCCCATAGAGGCTATTCCGAAACGAGCCACATCGATCGGAATGACACAGGGATGTACAACCAATGCCTGGAATAGTGTGTGCCATGCCTGTAAGTTGCTATAAACAAATGTACTTGGAAATAATGCTCTAAAATTTCATATGGAAGAATTTATGATAAAGGTGCCAGTGTAAATACTATTACCAATAACTCCAACGTCTACTTTCTGCATGTCGGTCATGCGGGTAATTACTGCCAAGGTATTGATTGGTATTGAGTATCAAAACGCCATTATACAATAAGTGTTCCTAGCATTACGGAGTACCTGTTCCGTAGTTAATCGCTAAACTGCGATTACCAACTTGCCAACCAAGCTTGCCAAGTGCCGTGGTGTGTCTCAACTGCCAGCTACTTGACCCACCAAACGCACTTTTGCCTTCTTGATGTAAGTGTTACTATGGTGCACATACGACATACTTCCAAATAAGGGCTATACACAGTACTAGTAACCAGGTAGTAGCTAGTACTTCATGAGGTGAAGTTTCGGGTATCTTAGCTTCCCCGATACCACACCAAATCAATATTCAATGCAATTCACTATTATTATGATACTCCAAACTCGTCTCAAGTATTACCCTTTGACCTTCCAATAGTTCTCATCATCAGCTTTGATTCTTTGATCATAAGCTTAGACTAGAAGTCAGCATTCAGAGAGCAGTAGGTATGAATCGACGAATTGAAGATGTATGTTAGTGTTGGCCCCATAGACTTGGCATTTTGACGAGTTCCGCGGACGTACTTCCTGTCTGTATGTATAGTGTTTCTGCGGGCCCGTACCCTTCCGGGCATTCCGGCTCCCGGCCGAGCTCTCTGTTTACCTCTCTCTTCTCCCTTGCTTTCAAGCAGATGTTAATTTAGTGGGGTGATGTTGGAGGGGCGAACCCGTTTTTGAGTCAGCAAGCCACATAATACATAATTATTTAGAGACAAGACATTGTTGATTTCCATTTCCACCAACAACAAAACACTATTTCGAAAAACACGCTCGGTGAATAACTTTCTGGTGACCGGGAATGGCACCATGTTCTTCATGCTTCACACGTGCTGAAAGCATTTCCACGTTGCATTTGATGATCCTTTATCCCGTAGCGCACAAATTATATGCAGCCGATTGGGTCAGGCGATTGGTGGCAGCAATGTGGGAGTTGAAGGACTAGCTTCCTGTATGCCCTCACATGCACACATATTATTAATGCATACAGCAGTCCGAGTTGTCCCATCTTCGCCGATGTCTCCGGAAACCCCCCCTTCTAGCCCGCAATGAGCTGTGCAGTACATGTGATGCGCCACCTAGTCGTCATAAGAATGAGTCAATTGTGCTACCGGGGGCTTGTTCGGGGAGTCACCGGTTTTGGATGGCGTTGTTCAGAACCGAGCCATACACGATACCTTCGTCCTCCGCTTTTACTGATTTGAATCACGATGTCGTCTACTTTCCTCATGAACAGTGAATATGACGATATGTTTATGCTTAGCTAAATCCCAATCCTTTCCTTTGGCTGATTGCATGAGCATTGTTTAATCGCCTTCCCTTGATTATATTGCATGTGTAGTTGAACTGGCTTGGTGGTAGCCATGCGACAAGGCTGAAGACCAGCGCAAATAGTATAAGAATGAGCAGTGCCGTTTTCTTGTCATGCAATTCGTCAATGTGGAGAGCTGAGTTCATGACGCAAGCGGTGGTGCGGCTTATGCGGGATGAGCATTCAAGACCCACTCACAGGGATGACCCCTCCCATCTGCGCCGTTTTCTGCCATTAGCAATGAAAACGATGTTCCTCAACGCCCGACGTTCAATATGTCAATATGCAATCTGACGCCCAATTGCCCGAAACTCTGGTTGATTCGGCCTTAAGCGGTTTTATGTCTTTGGATCACCATTCTTGGTAACCTCGGAACGCGAGACTTGGAGGTAGAGGTGCAGCAACCGATCTTGGAGTCGACGTCTACGACTCGTTAGCTCTGCAAGTTTTTGCCTCTGTGACTTGCGCGCTGCATTCTTAGCTAGGCGCAACCAGTATTCTGTATTTTGATCATAAGAACAAATGTGGCAGAACGAGCAGGCGCACAATTATTAAAATTCCACAGGGCTATTAATATTTCAGAGTCGTGATTCATTCTTAGACCCATCAAAGCTTTAATAGTTATTGAGCATTCATAGGTACTTATACTCTGATATTGCCTTTTGCACCATTACGGCGTCACCCTACTCACTGAAGTAGAGGATGTACAGGGCAGCTAGAGAGTTGGGCGGTCTTGAAGCTGCCATCCGTCTTCTCCTACTTGTACGACTCTGCCCTCCCTCTTTAGTTTGGACATTATTTGCAGAACTCCGCCGCATGCTGCTACGTGCAGCTCCTGTGGTACATCTCGATACACCACTTTGACTATGCCCATGGCCGTCCATATGTTGCTAGCATCACCATTGGTAGGTCTGATAGTTCTCATAGTTCTTATAACCTGTTCCTCGCGTTCACGACGGTGCTCAATGTACTCAGTAATTTTACCTGGCCCGTTGTCGATGACAGGTCCATGACCAGGATATGCACGCCCCGAAAACAGAATCCGCATTTTGCCTAAACTCTCAATATAGGTGCTCAGGTCTTCAAAAACAGCTGTTCCCTGTCCAAGAACGTTGTCGGCTGTGAACATGGCATCTTCTTCCACCAAGATAAATGACATGTGGTCCTTTGTGTGACCTGGGGTATAGACAGCTTTTAGCGTAGTGCCATCAACTTGGAACTGGTCGCCATCCCGGAGAGTCGACTGCCCCAGTTCTGGATCATTTTTGTAAATGGTCGCTCTCGGAAATGCACTCAAAAGATCGTTTATACCGCCAGTATGATCCTGATGCCAATGTGATATAAGCACGGTTTCCACCGTTGCATCTTCCTGCGCTAGTGTAGCCTTGAGTGATTCAATCCAGGCTTGACGTCCCTCCCCAGTATCAATCAGTATACGACGCCTGCCAGTGCCGAGAAGGTATGTGTTGGTTCCTTGTAACGTAAACTTGCCCGGATTTCCACCCAGGATTCGAATACAGCGGGGGCTTAAGCGCTCAATAGCGGGTAGGGGCTGAAGACTGGTCGCCATCATCAACGTGAAAATGGGACCGTTTGATCCACATGCGCTGCTATGAGTCGAACGTACGTGATTCAGACAAAGCCGACCAGTTAGGAGTCGGTTGCGGAAATTTCGAATGTAAGAACCAGCGAGCACTGCACTCAAATATTTTTGCATCTGCCCATCGAATGGCATCCTAACTAACTTTGAACTTGGAGGATGACCGCCGTTTGGTTGCTCTTTTTTGGGCTTGGCACGGGAGAACAGAGGGGTAAATGATTAAGCCTCGGTTCTCATGATTACTACTACTTAATACCGAATACTAATGGATACATAAATAATATGACTCTTTGTATTACTCCGATTAGTGAAGAGAAACGAGACTGGTTACTGTGGGATAAAGAGCTGTAAATGATACTCATTTGAATCAAAGTATAATAATAATATTTGCATATATGCTCTTCCTAATGACATCAATGCCTATTTTCACACACACACACATATATATATATATATCCATTTCGGCCATAAAAGGCAGTAATATTGAAGGGGAAAAAAAGGACAAAAAGAAGGAGAAGAACGTAACAACTATGAAAATACAAGGGATTAATATGGTAGGAAATGTTCATGGATCACTTCCCTAAAAACTTCGTACTTCTTATGGTAGTACTGAACTGTAGGATAATCCGATGGATAAGGTAGAGGAAAACTGAGGGTTTTCATTACCTGCTACCATTTGAACGAAACCACCCAATAGCTCATAAAAAGAAATAAGAGGAGGATGCGATTCTTCAAGGGCGATAAGAGAAATTACGCAGTTGAAACCCAACTCTAAGCATTTGTAAAAAGGGCTCGAGAGTGATGTAGGATCGATACAGTGATGCATGTTGCAGTTAATCGCCATCCCCTTGCATAACAGATAATCTTTCAATTCTTTTTTTTTTAAACCCCCCCCCCCCCCCCCCCCCCCCCCCCCCCCCCCTTTTTTTTTGGATCAGATTGTTCATACCCAAAAATATTAAGTGGGTGAGATATAGTTAACGAAACTGCGATCGTACCTACCTGCTTTGGAGGGGTTTGCAGTTGCATCAGGATCGGGTCCAGTCAGCCATCTTAGTACCTGCGCTAAAGCAAATGTTAGCCCCCAGTCTGCGCTGCTGCAAGGGACCTTCAAACTTCAAACTTCAAACTCCAACTTCAACTCTTGAAGTCAGCACCACTCGAGCAGATTACGTCAAGCCAAGTTGCGTAGGCAAGTTCCAGTTTGCCAGCCTATTCGCTCTTTCCGACGCGATTAAAAAACACCAACGCTTTGCTCTCTCAATTTAATCAAACGATTCCTTACTCGCGTGTCCCTAATAATCGAAGCAGCCTTATACAAGCTACAGCTACCATTATTGGCACAGACAGCTGACCATGTCTGGCCGCCCAACAACGCCCGCGTCCCCCAAGAATGTCAAAATCAAGTCACCAACGCCGGGATGCCCGTTATTTGGCTGTGGTGAGTAATAGCGCCGCCATTTTGAATACCGTACCTGACACAGTATAGAGCACGTAGAGCTCCTCTTATCTCAGGGGCAGGAGGTTATGAACAGCTCTATTTCGCACTACAAGATGATTCTTCGAGGTATCTTCGACTCTAGCCCTATCGTTCCTCAGACGTCGACAAATCAAGAAGGCCGACCGGTTACATCCCTTACATCCAACTATCTCTGTTTACAATGCCCGGCCACTGTCTCCGAAGACGATCGATTGAATCACGGAACTAAGAAATCACATCGTTTCTGTATGTATTGATATCGCGGTGCATCTGCTCAGAGATATCGGCGTTGGGTACTGACAATGGCAGATGTGGATTCGCGCAGTGGCTCCCTCTACTGCCAGATTTGCGATGATCTAGTTTGGGATCCTACGCTAGAAGAGCTTCGAGTACGCAAAATAGGAACCGGTTCATTCTCAAGTACGTCGGCCTACAAATGGAAAAGATGGATGGAAAACGGCAACCATGTCACGAAATACTAATACGTCCTATAGCAAGCCGAAAGAGGAAACACGATGAGCTCTTTACTGATTCCATAAAAGATGACCCTCGCTTTATCTTGGCTAACACGACTGCTGCCTCGTGTCGCGCAAACGGCCTTCGTGGCATATACAATGCAGGAGCGACTTGCTATCAAAACGTGGTGCTCCAAAGCTTTCTTCACAATCCTCTATTGCGGAATTTTTACCTCAGCGATGGCCACCAGAGCAATGATTGCAATGTTTCACATTGTCTAAGCTGTGCTATGGACGACATGTTTCAGGATTTCTACGCGTTAGAAAATACAAATGGCTATACTGCTGCCAACATCCTTTCCGGGTTCTGGATTTCCGAAAAGAAAGCCTTCGAGAACCTCGTAACAACGAAAGAACAAGATGCGCATGAATTTTTCCAGTTTCTAGCGGAGGACTTGCATGAACGTAATGGGGATGGGAAAAAGCCCGAGAGTGGAAGTGAGCATAGCTGCAATTGCATTATCCACCAGACATTTTATGGCAAAATGCAGACGACAACGACATGCCAAAACTGTGGTGGCATGACCCATGCAGTCCAGTCGTTTTTGGATTTGAGTCTAGGCCTTGAAACTTTAGCTCAAAGGAGAGTCAAGAAGACTGGGCAGAAACTACCAGCCTTAACTCTCAGCGATTGTCTAGATGAAGAGTATGTGAAATCAGACAAATGCGAGTATAGATGTCACAGCTGCGAATCGACTCAGCAAGCTCGACGATATAGCAGCATAAAACGTCTACCAAACGTCCTATCTGTACAGCTCAAGGTGAGATAAAAGTTTTCGATTATATTAGGATGAAGTACAATCTGACCCCTCTCCGTAGCGGTTTGAATTCAAGCAAGGCAGACATGACAGAGCCGCGTCGAAAATTGATAATGCAGTTCATTTTCCCTTGCAGCTCAACATGCTTCCTTATACCAATCGCGCCCGTAGTCGCGACAGTCGTGAAAACATGGAGCTTGAGCGATCCTGTACATATGACCTCTTAAGTGTTGTCGTTCACGTTGGTGAGATCGAAACCGGTCATTACGTATCGTACTGCCGGGTCGGCGATCAGGTAAGCTATGTACAACAAAAATCTAGACTTGGGTTATTGCTGATAGGATATCTTCCTAAAGTGGTTCAAATTTAATGATCACAAGGTGGAAGTGGCAAGCATATCGGATGTGCTTGGTGCGCAGGCCTACCTTCTCTTCTACATTATCCGTTCTCTCGCGTAGGACAAGTGGTTTTGAGGATGTATGTACAAGGCGAGAGCAAATTCTAAATTACAGGACAGGCGTCAAGAATGGGGCAATTTATTACGAACCGGATAGAGGCTTGCATAGCTCGGCGTCATAGTCATTGTTGTCAATAATGGATTTTGGCATTTCTTCTTTTCAGATGGAATATGTTTTCAACGTGGCATAGTCAGCTAGCTGGTTATCGGAAAGCTGATGATCTGCAGTACACTCGCTTTAGTTTTCGAGGCGGCCACCACGCTAAAGCGTTTCAGCTTTGGGCTATATCATGAAATGGTTTAGTACCTCTATAAAAATAAAAAATAAAAAAAGGGGGGGGGGGGGGGGGTACTTAAGCTTCCGAGCACTCGTGCCGGCTATCATTATACTTTGGCCTGTCTTGGGCAACAAGAAGTTCAGGATAACACGAAAAAGCGTCATGAAGACCCAAAACGGATTGGTACAGTTGCTGTAACACCCACTCTAATCTGAGGTATGCTGATATATTCTATATACACCCCTTACGAAAACCTCGTTCCTAAGCTCTTTCTGAATCCAACCGCATACCCCGCCTCCCTATGTATTATTTACAATTCATCCAACACATGGATGTATTTCTTGTCTTCCCTCTTTTCCTTCTCGGTGGCGGGTGGAAGGTCGTAGTAGTTTGAACTACGGAATCCTTGCTGTAAAAAAAAACATTGGTTACAGTTCTTGAATCCATTCCACAAGAGGGAAACTTACCAAGTAGTGGTATGTGAAGTTAGCAATATCGCCTGGCTCAATGCCCAAATCCTTGAATGTCTTCGCTTCGGGGTCAATTACTTGATCCAGAAACTCCCTCTCGACTTCGTCAGCAGATAGCGTGTGCCACCAAAGCGCCTTATTAAGCAAGCCAGCAATGGGTTTGAGGACTGCCTTGGGTACGTTGAGGTGTCTCCGCTGTTTGAAGATTTCCTTGTCTACTAGAGTCGCAATTTCCGCCAAGCTGTATTGCTTAGGCCCATAAAGCTCAAACGTCTGACCAGCCGTCGAATCATCGTACAATATTCTTTCTAAAGCAGCGCCAACGTCGATAGACTATCAACTTTAGTGATAATGAACGGGTATAAAATTAACGGAGTTCAAACTTACATGAACCGGCCAGAACTTTTCCTGCATGTTGTTGGCCGTAAACAGATTAAGTACAGAAGCAAGCTTCAGGAGTAGATTGTCCTCAAATCCGAACATCGGAGCTGGGCGTACAAGGGTTGTCTCGGGGAAGATACTGCGAGCAACCAGCTCTCCTCGTCCCTATTGACACATAAATGAGTACTGGGTTCACCGGGACACACTTTATGACTTACCTTAGTAGCGTAGAATTCAGAAGATGACTTCGGGTCGGCACTGTGAGATGAGACGTGGATGTAACGATCGACATCATATTTAGCGACAGCCTCAACAATCCGTTCCGTTCCTTCAACATGGACATCCTCCAAAGAAAAGTTCCTAATTTTTTTTACTTAGTGCTGCCCCTGCCAAAAAAAAAAAAAACATCCCCATTCTCTCGGCAAAGAAACATACTTGGTAGGATAGTCTCGGCCAATCAGGTTATACACTACATCAGAGTGTCGCACACTTGCTTCGATGGAAGGGGTATTGTGAAGGTCATACTCCTATTATTGCATTAGCACGGCTGCTGACTATATAAGTATGCCGAAGATCAGGACATACTACAAAAACAACACGGCCAAGGTCACCTGTTACTTTCAGGTGTCGCTTCGTCATTTCTTCACGGAAGGGTACTACTACCGTGCATCCTTGACGAGCTGAAGAAGCCAGTTAGCAATCCTGAAGTGGCCGGAGGTCAACCACAAAACATACCAAGCCGATTCACAATATATCGGCCCAATTGACCCGTTGCGCCAAATACGGTAGCCGTATGGCCTATTTGTATCGTCAGTCCCCACAGCCTCATGTAGAACATGCTATATTCGCACCTCCGAGTGATGATCTAGAAGAGATGGGGCATTAGCTTCGATATTCCAAAGTTAACTGAAGGTATCTACTTACCGGCCACCCTCGACTCGGATGATGGGTTTGCCGGTTCGCGTAATAGAAATGTCAGACAGAGAGCGCTTGCCAGCAACATTGCGTGCAACACTGCGCATCGACCGCGCGGCAGCAAGAGTAGAAGTCATCTTGTTTGCAATTCAATGACCAGGGAGGACCGACAATATCTCTCCCAATTAGTCGCCTCGCAACCTTGCTGGTGATTGTCTTCATACACTCTAGTTAGCGGTTACCAAATGAAGTGGATAGCTCGAGTCACGTGGTGGATCACGGGGGTCATACGAAGCTTGGGCAGAAGCTCTTAGAGGGGACTAAAATAGCAACCTGGCAAAGTTGCCGCATCAGTGGGGGATAGACCATAGCGGGTATCCAGGCTACCAGACAGCCGCGTTGCGAGTTCTTGAATGCACTCTTACTTGAATTTAACCAAGCCTACCACGCTTCTACAGACTGTTATTGCAATTCGCGTTTTCGGTAATGACAGCTCTCTTTAATCAACCACCGGTTCAGAAATCCCGATAGTCAACTCCAATCTTCTCCCTTAGACCTTTCTTGCAGCAGCTTGAGCTCTGCAGTTGCAGTGCAACGTCGCCATCTCAAACGAAACGAAAACCACCACTTTAGGTTCTCTACATCATGGCCGACGTCATCCCCGATTTCCTCGCAGAACAACGAGATAAGGCTCCAGAGGAGCTGCAGCCACTTATTCTCGATTTTGAGAATTTCTGGGAACGCAAACTCTGGCATCAGCTTACTGATGCCCTCGTGCAGTTCTTTAGTCATGATGGCAGCGCTCCTCAACGTTTGGCCTTCTACAAGATTTTCATCTTGAAATTTGCGGATAAGATCAACAAATTGAAGCTCGTCGTTCTAGCACTGAAAGCGGCTACACAATGCAAAGGTCTGGGTCCGAGCATTCTGAAGTGTAGTTGGTGTAGCGATATGCTAACTCGCTCGACCAGATGATCACGAACGCCTGTCATTTCTACAATCAGTCGCAAAGAAGGTCGATACCGAAGACTCCCAAGATGCTCTCGTCTTTGCTTCCGTCGCTGTAGCCAGGGTGAAATTGAGTTTGAACCAACTCGATGAAGCGAGAAAGGATTTGGATGCGGCAGAGAAGATCCTGGATTCGTTTGACTCTGTTGAGACCGTCGTCCATGCTGCTTTTTATGATGCCAATGCCAGCTATTATCAGGTGTGTATTCTCTTCAGGCATTTATTGTTTATGTTTTTCTAACTTGGTCTCCAGCGCAAGATGGATTTCGCCAACTATTACCGCACAGCCCTCCTATACCTGGCCTGCATTGACTTATCTACCCTCTCTGATGATGAGCGTCATAGGAGAGCCTATTATCTGAGCGTGGCTGCTCTGGTATCCAACAGCATCTACAACTTTGGTGAACTTCTATTGCATCCTATTCTGGATGTTCTTGCCCAGAGCGAAGACGATGCATGGCTCCGTGATCTCCTATTTGCTTACAACCGAGGAGATCTTGCCGCATATGATGTCTTGTCCGACAACATTGCTTCTAACAAGCTTCTTAACGATAACTCGAACCACCTAAGAGAAAAGATTTATCTTGCAGCCCTTACCGAGGCCGTATTCCGTCGCCCTCCTCACGACCGAGCCATGACATTCGCCACCATATCACAAGAAACCAAGGTTCAGTCATCAGAAATCGAACATCTCATCATGAAGGCCTTGAGTTTGGGTTTGCTACGGGGGACAATTGATCAAGTGGACAAGGTTGCTCATATTACATGGGTTCAGCCCAAAGTTCTGGACATGAAGCAGATTGGAAACATGCGTCAACGATTGCTTGAGTGGGACTCCAGTGTTAACCAACTAGGCAACTGGATTGAGACGGCAGGTAAGGATGTTTGGGCGGCGTAGGGATCGAAATTAAGCTGGCTGTGAACAATGGCGGGAAATTAGTGAAGAATTGTACATTATAGACCCGATAGGCATGACAACTTCGGCCACATGCAAGACTATGTTCAAGCATCTCCTCTCGCACACGCCAAATTACAGAAGTACCAGGCAGTGTATGCCCCATAGGGCTAGAACATATGAATCAATGCATCAACAAAGGATGGTGTCAAGTCTTATTAGTTGATAGATTATAGTCCTTCAGCTGCACTACTGCACCCAGATAACTAAGAAAGGGCTGCTTCTGTACATATCATTATGCCGCAGGAGAACTAAGAACATTTATCATACCGACCTGCCAAGCTGGCCACCAAAGACACCATATCACCACTGGTGTATACATGCCCCATACGTTCCACCCAAAGCTCGCACCGTTCAGCACCTGGGTTATAGAAACTCCCCATGCTTGAGCAGCTGAGTAAATAACAACAGGCGGTGCAACGATGGTAAGCAGTCCCGCCAGGAACCATCTCACAACATAGTTGTGAGTAGGCTGGACGAAAGTCAGTGGGCTAGCGAGGAGCCCAACAAGGAAAGCAAGTGAGTAGTTTAATGTGGCCAGAGTGGCTAGACACATGCCGAGAAGCAGCAACGAAAAAGACTTGGTGAGTTGGAAATGTTGCGCTGTGGGCTTGTAATATGTAGCGAGGATGTGTGAAAAAATAATGGGAAGTGCAGCCGAGGCGAATGAGAAGATAGAAAACGCTAAAGACAGCACCTAGAAATTCAAACTATCAGTACATATTCTAACACTAACCATGCGTGGTGGGCTGTGCTCTACTGGGCATGACATACATTGGTTGGCAGATGGTTGAATACGAACAGAGGCATCGCAGAAAGAGATTGGCATAATGTAACCACTCCAAGGGGTAGTAGAATATCTCTTTCAACCAGCGGCGGCGAAAAGATGCCGCTTGAGCCGCTCTTCGTTCGTTTCTTTGCATCCATCGCTTTCTTGGACTTTTCGGGAGGAAGCTGGCCACTCTTTACCCAGAGGAAAATTGCCATGATTGTAAAATTGGCAGCTAAGAGCATTGCACTAGGGAGATAGGTGCCTATGCTCACAAACCGTTCTCTCTGCATCAGGAGATAGAAGAAAAAGCTCTGGTGCAGGTGCTCAAGGAGGTTATTCAAGCTCCTAAAAGTACCTTCAACTACTCTGCCCATAGCCATTTCATCATGCCACCCCTCGCCGATCGGTTGTAGAGTAACCGCATCAACATGGTATGGAATAAAGCTGCTATGCGGGCCTTTGGCATATCCTAAACCTTGGTTAAGCATGCCACGTAGCATAGTCTGTAATCGATCTTGGTAGCCGTTGTTGTGATGTCTCATTCCCTGGACAATAGTATCTATGCCCATCTGCCCGCCCGCTATGTTGACGATGGAATTGATAAGGTCAAGGTTTGGGAGCTGACCATTTGTCCCGTCATAGATAATATGAAGCTGATCATAACGTTGATCCAAGGGATAGTCGATAGCAACAGCTCCCTGCAGGGCGCCAGATTTGAGGGGCAGCGGAGCGACATAGTCAGGGTTGTGAGCGTCATGATAGGCATCAACCCAGGCCTGGGTACCAGTCTTGCTGTCCGGTGGAATGACCAGGATGATGTCCTTGGACCAAAGAGACCAGCCTATCCCTGTTAGCAACTGGAGGCCGATACAGCCAGAATGGTGGAGACTCACGTTTGAAATAGCGAGCCAATGTAAGTGCCAAGGCAACTCCGTTTCGGTTTAGCTGCCCATCTATGCTCTTCCAGGCAGCAACCAGAACGATGGCCTCAGTAGCATCACCCCGTGGCGCCTGTAGAATACCGTATACGTTCTCGCCAGTATACTCTTCCCCCGCCGAGTGGTAGGTATAGTTTTGTCGCCCAACTTTGACTCCTACGCTGCCGAGAATACCTCCAAGCTTATGATTGACCCTATATGCTGCATTAGCCGAGGATAGGGGCAAGAGTTCCAAAGCACTGCGCCAATTGGAGTATATCATACTCATAGTTCGTCTTATCAGCCAGCGCATCTACCTCATGCCTATATGCTCGAAAAATGTGTTGTTCACTTCCCCCAAAGTACGTGTGCACCTGACCCGGGAGAAGCGCATTCTCTGATATATATGTTCGGCGGGAATAATCGTCTAAGGGTAGTAGAAGGAGCCAAGCAACTCCGATAACGATGCAGAGAAGGGACAGGTAAGGCGGGAGCTTTAACAATCGAGGATCGCGGCGTATGGAGAGCGCCGAAGCTTTGAAGTATATGAATTAGCTAGATGGCCATAAAATACAGCCCGTAGCACTTACAAAGCAGCCGCGACATATTTGCTCACCTCTGCGACGACAACTTGACACTATAATTCCTGGGGGTTTGTGAATATGTTCAGAATCATCTGGATCCCGGGGATCAGCGACGTGTCAAGGCTGCTACCAATTCAGGGAGTTGGCATTTCTAAAGATAAGATTGCTGTGGCAGACGGGCCGGGTAGGAAGCACAGCACTAGGAGGACCCATACGCCAATAGGTTTCAGTGGGCATTTTATTAATCCGATGAAACTTACAGTACTTAGTTGTATGTATAGATACCTACACAATAGAGGGATCCCATTACGTCCTGCGATCATACAAATTCCAACAAACACAATTTTGTAGGAAGTCAAAAGCCAAAAGTCAAAATCAAATCGTTATTAATATTTCTGCCAAGCGTTACTCCGTTCAGGAGCTTAGCTGACAGTCCATTAGTAGTATGAGTTTTTTCGGCAACAGGGGGTTGCAATGTCTCCTCTGATTTTACATTCATTCAGTCCAAAACTCCTCCTGTATAATGTTTATATCCATCTATCAAACCGGTGCCAGCAGAACCGACTAAATAGTATATATGACTGATAACATAGCACATAGCAAAAACACTCGTACATATAGCCAACATTTGCGTTTAAACGTGGCAGGTTCGTCATGAAGTCCGTTGTGACGTACTCATGAGTTCTGTGGGTGCGCTGACTGTGGTTCGGTTACTCGAGGGCAAAACTCCGAATCGGCCATATGTTTTTTGGTCAACGCTGACATAGTGCGGTAAGATGGCAAGTAAGTTGAGGCGAGATTCGATCCAGCGAAGGGCCCATTCGGGGGGAGCTAGGAACTTGACATAACCCAAGCCGGCTGTAGCGATGATATGGTCTCAGTCATACTGCGAGTATCTCGGGGAACGGCAAGGTCTACGTACCGATATAGCCAACACCAAGACCACAGAGATGGCCCAATAAGCTTGTATTTGGAATTAACGCCGCGACAACGATTATCATGAGCAGCGGCGTCGTCCAAGTGGGGATTTGATGTGTGCCAATGATGAGGTAGGGATTTGATTTGTACGTTCGAATCGCTTCCATTCCCAGCAGGAGGAACACCCACATGCTTAAATATCAAGTTAGTTGCATAGTTCTCGCTTCAGTACGCCTCAAAGCGTGCTTACCTCGCGCCCATGACAGCATTGTTCGCTCGGAGGACCACCAATTCGACAAAGAGATATAGAATCGCAGGAATTGTAGTCAAAGCTGTTTTCATCAGATGATGTATCAATATAGGGTGTTGGGAGTCGGTTCTTACGTCCAAAGAATAGCGCCAGAGTCGTCAAGGTGCCATACTCGCTCTCAAATCTCTCTAACAGTGGTGTCAGAGCAACCACGTTAAGGAGTACGTGAAGGAAGTTCAGATGGATCAGGGGAAACGTTGACAGTCGATACCCTAAGCCCCCAACATTAGTCAAGCCATTGAAAGGCACGCGGATACTGATATGGTCAACTTACCCGTCGCAAGTGAGATTTTGTCGGGAATCAAGGAACCCCATAGCTTGACATCCCAAACTCCCGGCAAGCTAGCAAGCCAGAAACATACGATGGCCAAGATTATTGCACGAGTAAACAGTGGAAGCCGAATGACATAGGATCGCGCACGCAGGGTATTGATACCCTGAATGCTGGGCATTGCGGCGTGTATAAATCGTTCAAGGAGGGTGCCGAATCGTCCGTAACCGACAAAATATCGTGAAGAAAATTGATTCCTCGACGTGCTACGTCAGAGGTGTACCAGCAATTAAAAAAAAAAAATGGTCTAATACTACCCAGATAGTAAGTAGATAGGTATCTAGGTACTGTGGTACTGCACTGAGGAGGCCTTTACGGCACATATGCTGTTCCCCTTTTGACCCAGTACTATTGCCTGCAACAAGAACACACTCAGACACATACCACTTATCAATTATCAATTAGGTGGGTACTTACCTATCTCCACGTGATACCGCGACCTCCGCTCACAACACACAATAGCCAGTGCACGTATCTACAAATATCTGCGTGGCATCAAGTGTCCGCCGTAACTACAACCAACCAACAAAAGTAGCATATCATTTTATTCCTCAAACATTCACATTATTATTAGCATTTGTAAGAACTGTAACTTTTAACTCTTTTAATTCATTTTGTGTTTGTTTTGTACAAACTACTGTTTGGGAATCACAGAATTAGTGAAACATGATACAACTAATAAACACCAAGGACAATCATCATGCCTCTTGCTTTCCACACCCCACTTCACCATTGCTAAACCAATTGTATACGGACCATGAGCCGTCACCCTCCTTCATTTCAACCATTCTCTTCATTTTCTTTTGTTTAGTTCTTGGCCTTCTTGGCCATTGTGTTCAGTGCGCTTCCGTTCTTGAACCACTCAATTTGAGCCTCGTTGAAGGTCTGCGAAAGCTTAACATCGAAAGACGCACCGTCCTTGGGATGAACGACCATGGTGATAGGCTTGCCAACAGCCAATTCGGTACAGAGGATGTCAACCTAAATACAAAATTAGTTGCTGCTCAGTTGTGCTGCGAATCATATATTCATTACATACCTTGTCATCAGGCTTGATCTTGTCATAGTCAGCGGGGTCAGAGAATGTGAGGGGAAGCATGCCCTGCTTCTTCAAATTGGTCTCGTGAATACGGGCAAAGCTTCGGGTGATGATAGCAAGGCCACCGAGGTGACGGGGTTCCAGAGCGGCATGCTCACGCGAGCTACCTTCGCCGTAGTTCCAGTCACCAATGACAACCCATTTGATGCCCTTCTTCTTGTAGTCACGAGCAACAGCAGGAACTGCATCCCATTCACCAGTGGTGAAGTTCTTGATCTTGTTGGCCTCCTCGTTGGCCTCATTGATAGCGCCAATCAGCATGTTGTTGGAGATGTTGTCAAGGTGACCACGGTACTTGAGCCATGGTCCAGCCATGGAGATGTGATCGGTGGTAGTCTTGCCCTTTGCCTTAATCAAAATTGGGATATCCTTGGCGTCCTTGCCATCCCAGGCTTGGAAAGGCTGGAGGATCTGGAGACGGTCAGAGCTGGGGCTGACCTGAACGCTGAGGTTGTCACGCTCCTTGGGAGGAGCCTGATAGGTGTCATTGCCAGGGTCATAGCCTTTGGAGGGGAGACCGTCACCGGTAGGGGGCTTGAGCATAAACTCGTTACCGTCCTTATCTTTCAGTTTGTCGGTAAGGGGATTGAAATGCAGGCTTCCAGCAATGGTGAGAGCAACAACCAGGTCGGGTGAGGCAACAAAGGAGTGAGTAGCAGGGTTTCCGTCGTTACGTCCAGTGAAGTTTCGGTTGTAGGATGAGATAATGGAGTTGGCTTCACCCTTCTTCACATCACGACGATCCCACTGGCCAATGCAAGGTCCGCAGGCGTTGGCCAACACAACACCACCGAATTCCTCAAAGGTCTGAAGTTGTCCATCACGCTCAATGGTGGCGCGAATTTGCTCAGAACCAGGAGTAACAGTGAAAGCAGCCTTGGCCTTGATACCGTGATCAAGCGCATCGCGGGCAATGGAGGCAGCGCGGGACATATCCTCATACGAAGAGTTGGTGCAAGATCCGATCAGGCCAACCTTGAGCTCAGAAGGCCAGTTGTTGTCCTTGGCAGCCTGGCTGAACTTGGAGATTGGGGTTCCCAAGTCGGGGGTGAATGGACCATTGATGTGTGGCTCAAGCTCGGACAGGTTGATCTCAATCAACTGATCGTACTCAGCGCCTTGATCCTCACGGAGTTCGGCAGCATAAGCACGAGCGAAGTCGCCAATATCCTTGCGCTTAGTAGCAGCGAGGTAGTCGTGCATACGGTCATTGAAGGGGAAGACGGATGTGGTGGCTCCGATTTCAGCACCCATGTTGCAGATGGTGCCCATACCAGTAGCCGAAATACCGTCAACACCAGAGCCGTGGTATTCGACAATGGCACCAGTACCACCCTTTACGGTCAGAATATCGGCAACCTTGAGAATGATGTCTGTTGAAAATGGCAAAGTCAGTAAACCCAATCCCCCATTTCTTTCAGGTCCAACTTATATAAAAGAACCGACTTACCCTTAGGAGAGGTCCAACCAGACAATTGACCAGTAAGCTTAACACCAATGACCTTGGGAGCCTTGAGTTCCCAAGGCAAGTTGGCCATAACATCAACGGCATCGGCACCACCAACACCAATGGCGCACATACCGAGACCACCGGCGTTGGGGGTGTGGGAGTCGGTACCGATCAGAAGGCCGCCAGGGAATGCGTAGTTTTCAAGAAGGATCTGGTGAATAATACCAGAGCCTGGGCGCCAGAAACCAATGTTGTACTTAGCGCAAGCCGAGGACAGGAAATCGTAGACCTCCCTGTTAATGTTGACAGCGCGTTCCAGATCCTGTTCACCACCAAGCTGAGCCTCAATGAGATGGTCGCAGTGAACGGTTGTAGGGTTAGCCACAGATGCCATGCCGGCAGACATGAATTGGAGGATAGCCATCTGAGCAGTGGCATCCTGGCAGGCAACACGATCCGGGCGAAGCTTCAGGTAAGACTTGCCCCGCTCGATCTCTTGGCCATGGGGGTCGTCCAAGTGAGAATACAAGATCTTCTCGGCATAGGTAAGAGGTCGGTTAAGGCGACTGCGAACGATTGAGAGATTCTCAGACATTTTCTTGTAGTTGATGAAGTTGTTCTCTTCCCAGTTGTTCTGGCGGACCTGTCGAGAAAGCGACGTTAGTACAGGCACATGCGCGGGGTACACACATCTCTAGATCCGTAAGATCCGACATTCAAATGAGGCAAACTGGAGGCCATCCAATTTCAAACTTACCTTCTTATCCAGGGCAGAATCGGAGACGGTAGCCAAACGACGAACGCTGCTGGCAGCGCCGCCCAGGGCACGGCTCCGGGCAATACTGCCCAGAACCTGTCTAGAGGCAAGCATAACGGCGAAGGAGTGAGGGGGAGGGGGGAGGGTCTATGATGTTTTGCGAATGGCCTCGACGCTCACAGAGCAGCAAAGGTCAATCGAAGCAAGACCAGCAGCCGATGGGATGGGAAGGGCTATTATAAGTAAAAGGAAGAGAGGGAGTGTAAGGGCAAGGGCGGAGAGAGCGAGAGGTGTTTTTCGGCAGCTTTGGGGCCAAAGCTAGAACCAGACGTTACCGAGCACAACCAGAGGGGTGGAGTGCCCACAGCCAGGGTTGCAACCTTTCAAGACAGACTGTTGCATGGAGGCTGTTGGAGTTGCCGTGGACCAAACTGTTCCAGCCACTCACAGCGCTCGAGAAAATAATCCATTGACCCGTTTCGTCATTCAAGCCGAGCAAAACCTCCACTGCTCCGAGAAAGCCCTACCAACCTACCAACCTGCCAACTGCGCCATCCACTATCTGGAGACGGCGTCGTCCCCGTGATTTACTAACCGCCCGTCTTGTTTTTTCAAAAGAGTTTCATGTGTGTGCCCTGGGGTGGTTGGATTTAATCGCACCAATATATAAGTTATGTTCAACAACTCTGTAGCTGGCATAGAATACGCTACCCAGGCAAATAACCGCGTGTGCATATATCTACGCATAGCAAAATTCGATGAATAGACACCAAAAGCGCCCACGAGCATAAATGTAGACATCAACTAGATATCAATCAAAACTGGGGCAGCGATGGCACGGTAACAGGACGAGGCAATTTCCCGCCTCCATTGTGGGCATGGAGCCATGACAATAATCATATCGCTAGCACCTCTGGCATCACGGCCTTGTCTGACAAGTGCTACTTTACAAAATCCACATGGTATAGATGCCACGGGACAAAAATAGGAATCCGGGAATCAAGCAACATTAAGAGCTGATGACCACATGTTTGTTGATCATATTTGTTAGGTTGTATGCAGTAGTACTGTGTGTGTGCAAACAGTATGGACTGTACCCGTAAACTCGGCTGAAGGTTGCAACAAGGGTCCCACCACCCACCCAACTGCGAGTAAATCGACCCATCGTCTTCCCAAACCTCAAGGGTGCGAAATTTCTTACCAGTCTAAAAGTACCCAGGCGGTTTTCTTTTGGTTTTAGGCCTCGGTCCAACACAAGGCCCATCCGTCGGTCGTCGCTCGTGCGGCTCGTTTTTGCGAACTACTCGGCCGTTTGCTCTCGGTTCCCGACCCTCGACTAGGATTTATGATAGGAGATGTTCTCAAGAGTATCATGCAGCAATGGGAAGAGATAAATAATCATAAGCCTTGCATAGGGAACTACATCATCACTGTTTAACCCGCTTAAATACCTGTAATCAACCATGTCAAGATGCAATTTTGGTTTCTAAAATATTGCCACATACGAAATCTAACTCTTCACAACCTAAATAACTCTTAGGTAGGTATTTATTAATATCAAATATATGCTTTCTTACCCCGGAAAAGATCAAATGCATTCTGTTCAAACTGATTATTGTAAATCATACTTGCACCTATGCAAGCAGACCTTTGTTCTTAGTAGATCGTCTGAGCATTTATCCCTGTACAGGCAGATGAGCATTTCCTTGGAATGCGGAATCTGCTCACATATTATTATGGAGTACCTACATACAAGTATCTACAATGTACGCACACTCTGCCAACCCCACTATCAGCATCTCCACAAAATTTTTTATCTCAAGCAGCTAGTTGTACCAACTTTAACACCATCTGAGCAAGACTTCTTTACACCTACTTTACCATACTGACATTGCAGTAAAACTACAAGCCAATATTAGCAGTCATGGGTATCGGTAACAAGCGCACACTTACTAAGACGAGGCGGAAGACCAGGTAGAAGGTCTTCAAGATATGATTGATAGGATTCCATATGCTAACAAAGTCACAGAGACGTCGACCAAGTCAAGGCAGACTTGCTATCACCCAAGCATTTAGCACAATTCAAAGGCACAAAGGCCTCTGAGGATCTCCCTGGACTTGGCCGAAACTATTGCGTGGAATGCGCCAGATGGTTTGACACACAGGCAACCTTGCTTGCTCATCGCCGCGGGAAACCACATAAACGAAGGTAAGCAATGGCCCCAAAACCCAACTCATTCACTAGCTTGACGGCAATCCCCTAACGCAACAAGTTCAGGGTCAAGCAAATTCGCGAAGAGCCTGATAACCAAACGAGCACCAAGATGTCAAAGAACCCTCAATCCGACTCTGATCTTGCCACCGAAGACGATATAGACATGGCCACCTGATGGCATTACTTTCTTGTCTTTCTGCTTTAAAATAAAACAATGCCTTTTTATAACATAACGGACTGGGGGACAAGGTTGGGTTCGCAGTCTTGATCCGTTCACCTAATACCTCGGCCTCGTGGTCTGGCCAGTCCACTCGATCGGCCGCGAGCGCGAGGATCAGATCGTCCCCGAGTTGAGGAACCACGCACAGAGGGTAAACGTGACTGGCGAGTTTCTGGGACCATGGACCCAGATTTCGATCTGGCTGAAGTTGGAGGGTTTTCGACAAATGACACATCTGTGGTCCTGTTTAATGGTTAACTAGAGAAGGGACCAGGTCCAGATGTATGGTAGCTTGCATGAAGGTGGTTTCGCCATCATTTTCTAGCTGTGGCAGGTGGATAGGTTGATCTTCTTGTTGTCGATCGCGGCGAAAAGATTCTGGAATTGGGCCCTAGAATATTTAATACTAGTAAGCTCCAATCCTAGGCAATGGGGTATGAAGTCAATGGTACAGCACCTCAGGAAAATCAACACAAAAGGCATTCATATTTAGGCCATAAAGAAAACTGGCAAAGGACTCGCTAAAGCGGGAAAGACTCTCGTGCATGATTTGAAAGTGCATCATGTTAGCTTCAAGATCGGCAATGGCGTCTGAAAGCTCAGCAAACGCTGGCTCGAATACGCTGAGTGGGAATGGGCCATCTCCATCACCAGCATAGCGGGCTGAATCACGGAATGAGGAGCGGGACGATGGGCGAAGTGGTGTCGTAGGTCGCGATGTATGCGATCTAGAGTTGGGCCGCTTGACATTCGACTCGTAGTGCTCGTTATTCATTATTCGTTGTCTTCGTGCAGTACTCTTGAGCTGTCCTTTTGTTGACTATGATTTTTATTTTAGAGATAGACTCAAGAAGAGATTTGGTTGGTTAGTTGATATCTCTCTGCTGTGGTATCTTAAGACAGGGGTACCCCACCATGATAATAAGACTGTGACACGTGCTCAAGCCGTTCCAGTACGTGTCTCCGGGGGGAAACAACTGTCATTAACCTATGGTAGAAAAATAAAGCAAATGAACTACCTACCATTACAATATGCAAATATGTTTCGTCCAATCACTGTGATGCTATAGAAAGAGTATAAAAATTATAATGACGCTTGAAAATAGCAATGCTTCACATTACCACTAATATCCCCATAATGAAATAAAGGTTCTTCCGTTCTTATTCGCTCCGTAACCCTTGTTCTATGAATGAGATGACGTAACGAAAGGCGAAGCGAGGGAAGTATGTAAGTATGGTAATAGTGTGCTTATAAGTTGAATTCAGCCCTGTTCAACCACGCCGCCTTTGTGGTAGGTAGGGTCTAATTCTTACCCTACACAGATCAGTTCATGGTCGATTCAACCCTCGTTGGGTATTTATTTCAGTACTTGGTAAGATTTTTTTTTTTTTTAAAAAAAAAGTGAATGTGGGTATAAATTATTCAGTATCATGTTCACAGCCTTTATTGAGCTTGCTGGGCAGTTAACAGCATCCTTATGTATCCATCTGCAAGATCTACTTCTATGCATGGGATAGTGGGCCACATGTACAAAACGGGAGCCCTCTAGATACATAATCCCCTAACTTAGTACGAGTAGGTCATTCTAAGACATTTTTTTTTTAGTTGAGGCAAAAGTATTAAAGGACACACTCCTGGCCTCGTATTTTCCCTTTACTCTTACTTGTCCCCAAGTTAATTACAAAATAGCCTGGCCGTCTTCTGCATTTTGGTAGCTGAATCTACCACAATACCAACCCTTTATTTATCTAGCCATCGGCAGGCTAAAGAAATCGCGTCTTTAGAGAGAGGTCCCGCCTATGATATCAGTATCTCTAATCTTATGAGAGCCCGACCAAGACACCTTTGTCTCGAGATATTACTTCCCCCATCGTCTCGATTCACCGCAGCGCAATTGTCTCGATATTCAATTCTACGAGCTTCCACCATCCCTCGCCGGGAATTTATATCTGTGTCTACAAAATCACCTCAATGCGACGGACGATTGCTCTCTAACAAACGAACAACAAAGCGAGCCGTAACACCATTCGTCGCCTGTACAAGTAACGACCAGGTCTGTGAAGCACACTCTCTTGATCTTCAGAGTAACATCACACCCGGCAGTGCTGCAACTATCCTCGTCACTGCAGTAGCCCTGGTATCATTAACTCTATTTGCCCTGCGGACAAGCCCCGATCAAAAGGATACACACGCAATAGCAGCCTTTACCAGCACCATGTCTTATAAACTCGAGCCTGGTCGTGCTGGGAACCTTACACCGGATCAAGAGGAGAAGCTTCGCAAGTTTTGGCAGTCCATCTTTCAAATATACGGCCTTATCGAAGGCAACGGAACGGTTTTCTCAGATGCGCATGCTTTGCCGGAAAAGCAAGCCATCGACGAATCGGATGCCCAGAAAAAGAAGCGTTTTGGTGTCTTTCGACGAAAAGGAGGTGAGAAATCAGGTACATCAAATGACTCACTGGAAGACGATAAATACGGCCAAACCAAGAGCTTTCAGGATGCATTAGCAAACCAAAGTCCAGAAACAATTCGTGAGACAGTATGGGGTATGGTAAAGCATGACCACCCTGATGCTCTTGTTTTGCGCTTCCTTCGAGCTCGAAAGTGGGACGTGGAAAAGGCCTTGGTCATGTTCGTATCTACTATGAGCTGGAGGCACAGGGAAATGAAGGTGGATGGTGATATTATGAGAAACGGAGAAGGCGGTGCCGCTGCAGATGAGCAAGGTATCAATGGAGATGCCAAGAAAGTAGTGGGTCATGACTTTATGGCACAGATTCGAATGGGCAAGAGTTTCCTGCATGGCGTTGACAAGCAAGGTCGACCCATCTGCGTTGTCAGAGTCCGTCTTCATAAACAAGGAGAGCAATGCGAGGAAAGCCTGGAAAGATACACCGTCTATATCATTGAGACAGCCCGGATGGTTCTAACACCACCAATCGATACAGCGGTAAGCAACTGGACCTTGAATAATAAACAAGCACATCTAACGGCCGCTGACGGGGTGAACAGACCATCGTTTTTGACATGACTGGATTCTCAATGGCTAATATGGATTACACTCCTGTTAAGTTCATGATCAAATGTTTTGAAGCCAATTTCCCCGAATCTCTGGGTGCTGTCCTTGTCCACAATGCCCCATGGATCTTTCAAGGTAAGACGATCAGCTTACTCCATCTGAATCCTAACTTACGTCTGCATAGGAATCTGGAAAATTATCCGTGGATGGCTCGACCCGGTTGTGGCTGCTAAGGTCCATTTTACTAATAATAAGAGTGAACTCGAAGCATTTATTGAGCCTGGCCGCATTCTCAAAGAGCTTGGGGGCGATGAAAACTGGGACTACCAGTATGTGGAACCAGTAGTAGGTGAAAACGACCGCATGAAAGATACCGAAACAAGAGACCGTCTTCTCCAGGCCCGAGAAAATATTATTAAGGAATTTGAGGCTACAACCTTACAGTGGATACAGGCATCTAGTGACCAGGATGGGTCAAAAATCAAGGCGCAAAGAGAGGAATTGGCAGCCAAGTTGAGAGAGGACTATTGGCGACTTGACCCATACGTACGTGCACGATCTTTGTACGATAGACAAGGTGTTATTCGTGGCAATGCTGAGGCCCAATGGTATCCGAGCGCGACGGAAACGATGGCTATGACGAATGGACTTGCAGCACCAGAAACGTCATCCGATGACGTTGATTGATGGACTTTAGAACAGCGTTTACTCGTTGGTATATAGAAGCTATATATTTCTAGGGCTTCTGTGGGCCCTCATTGGGTCTTGATTAATCCTTTCGCCTGCATAGTGCGTTGGGATTTTGTATCGGAGCGTGGAAAGCATGCCATCTACATCTTGGCCTTGATGTCCTCGCAAAGCTGTTTGAGTCTATCCATATCCGCCTCCTTGCCGGGCCATGTAATGCCCAAGCCTTCCGTCTCATTCGGTTTAGGAATCTATGTAGAAATATTAATATGGACACTGCAATAATAAGCTGGCGATGAGAATGAAAATATACCATATGAAAGTGAACCTGGAATTATAGTTAGCCACACAATCCCCAAGTCCCTCACGATGGTATTATCTTACATGATCTACTTGTTGATGAGCAATTCTTCCGTTGTTTTGAAGGATGTTATAATCAGTGGCGCCAGTCGCACTGACGAGCTTCTTAAGCGTAGGCTAAACATACATATATTAGTAAAAGGATTGTGTATAAATCGAGGGAAAGAGATGTTTTAGTGTCTTACTAGGATCTCGCTCAATTGGTCATCTGGAATATCGGCGAGCTTTGCGCCGTGGTGCTTGGGAATGACGAGCTGATTTCACAGAAGTCAGAGTGAGCACAACCGCGAAGACACATAACCGGTTAGAAGTTGTAGGTTTATAATTACAGCGTGACCTTTGCTTAGCGGTCCGATATCAAGGAATGCCAGTGTCTTTTCGCTCTCGAAGAGCTTGAAACAAGGAATTTCTCCTGTTGATGAGCGGGGATTACTTAGCTCTCTATTTAAAGCGTGTTTGGAAGAGTGCATAGCATTGTGGTGACCTACCCTTGATGATCCTGCAGAAGATACAGCTTGCCATGGCGATAAGTAACACTCGTCTTTATGTTCTCAGATAATAAAAATACCTGCTCCGAGATTGTACGAGTGGTGGTAGAGCAAGAGGGGAACGCATTCAAGCTATCAGGTTGCAGATTGAGGGGCAGAACAAATGTGACGTTAAGCTGTGATGCTACCAAAGCCCCCGAACAGTCCTATATAAGGTAAAATAAAATGAGCATTGACCGGAGTGGGACCTCCCATCGAACTCACCTCTTGCCTTTTACCAGATGTGACCGTGGGATTTGGCCCAATAGACTCCATTTACCAATCTTTGGCAATACTTCGTCTGGAAGTCCCAGATTCGAACCGTATTTTTGCACTTTTTAAAATATTATTTTTTCCCCTCTATCAGTATCCAAGGGCCTTATAACCCCAATCTCTGATTCTATTTTAAACTATTATTGGTTTTTGCTCCTGTATTTAGTCAAATCCGTATTTGTTTTCTGTTACCGATAGCATAGGCGTAGCCCTTCAGCCAGAGCTACTTGCCAGGGGTCATGACGCATTTCGTCATTGTACACAGCCACCCCGCTGCCCCACCTGTTCTTACATCGCCTTGATCCTGCTTTACGATGCACATGTGCTTATGCTGATCAGGCTTCTTCCATTGTAACTATTGAAATCTCAACCGATTTTAAATAACAGAAGACACACATAATACCAGACACTCTCCATTTCGGTGTTGACACCCCCACGTCAACTAACTCTCAAACTACCTTATACTATACGACGTTATCCCAGCACCCCCCTCCCATCACTCAAGTTGCATCACCCTCTCCGACCTCATCATGCCTACTTATCACAGCACACCTTTATACGGTGGTTCTATTGTTTGTGATCTTCCTAACAATTTTGCGGATGTGAGGTATGTATAGTTTGTTCAATATCGATCAAAAACCGAAGGGCTAATCTTGTGCGATTTGTGCCGCTCAATTAAGCAAGCTCAGACAAGTGCCCGATAATCAAGAGGTGTGGATCGATAAGGATGGCTTCACAAGTATCATCTTCGACATTACTGAGCGTGTTGGCGGTGCTGGATCCGGTCCAGAGATCGATGGTCGGGCTATGACTACACATCTTGAGGACATGGTTGGACCGGATATCAAAACCATTAAGATCTGGAATACGGCTGAGACAGAATTCTCAAGACTAGAGTACGAACCCCTATATTCCGAAGGGTTCTTTAAACGACTGACCGAGAACTAAACTTGCAGATCTGGAATTCCTGCCTACACCCTCATAGCGACCCAAACGCCACAAGTCCCTCAGTCTCGTGACCAGAAATCTGCTCCAGACTTTACAGCAATCATTATGACCCTCCTACGGCTCGAGAAACAAAGTACAGATATCCTGATTACTATAAACGTGCCTCATATCAAAGGAGAATACGATGAGGAGGAGGTAGATTTAGAACTGGGAAGGCAGGGCAAGTTGATTGGGGACGCCGTTGAGGTTTCTGCACGCATTTGGGAGACGTTCAAGATCAAAGATTGGGACCTTTTTGAAGGCCCTTGAGAGTATGAGTATTAAGGCTGGGTACTACGGTTGGGATAGTGCCTTATGTTGTCAGGATTCGAATGAGATAAGAGTTTCTTTCCAAACCAAAGTCCATATGCGTTTCATGCAACTGCCTGCCAGTTGCTTCTTGCAACAGATCATGAAGATATACCAAATAGTAAGACATGAAAAACAAAACAAAAATCTTCTATATATTTGGCTATACATGCAATATCCACGCCGGCCAGACACGACTGCTCCCATAGAACAGCCATCGTAGCTGGAATAGGCCGTGGGTTGTTAAAGTCCAGCACTTATACCCATCTAGATACCAAACCCATCCTCCAATGATAAGTCAACCAACTGGGCAAGGATGCTACCGCTACTTTTGATCTCCTGCTGGTTCTCCGTAACTCGCTCTCTCTTTGACCATCGATCCGCGATGATTTTCATCACCTCTTTCTGTGGACTGCCAGGATTTTCACTTCTCACAATCTTCATTTGCTCCTTCATGAACATTTGATACTCGCTTGGCTTGCCACCGGCCGCGGCACCACGAGGTACTGGTTTTGTTTGCGTAAGTGTGCCTTTACAGGTACCACATCGATGTCTTGATGGATCGATACTCTTGGAGTGGCGTTTATACTGGGCTGTGCAAGCGCTACAAGTCCAAATATACTTAAAGTCGATCTCATAAGTATGCTTGGTTGTGACTTTTATGCCCTGTGCAGCAAATTCTTGGGAACACTTAGCCGCCCATACTTTGAATTCTTTTCCATGAGGGTTAGTAGTGAGCCCGTTGATCATAAAGTTAGCTAGATGGCAGAACTCATGGGCAAGGACATTGAGGAGGCGATCCTCTTCATCAATAACCTTCTCGGCCAATTCAATGGATGCATGGTGTTTGTGTTCAACAGTAACGTGAGGATTAGCACCTTCTTGCTTGGTACGGATCGTTTCCCGCCTCCAATTTGCCCGGCCAGCTGTTGTATTGAGTGTTTTGGACCACACAATCTTTACACCTCCTGTAGACGCAGCCAACTCTGCAATCTTACCATGCGTAATTCGGTTGTCAAGCTGAGAAAGAAAATCTTGCGCAAGCTGATTCTTTCTGGCATCAAAAGACTTTTTGGTCTCCTTCTTGAGAGTGTTCTTGGTCTGTTTTTTAACCGAGGCGCTCGCACGGCTGAGCTTGCGTGGAGAGTGCTGTTCGTTCCAATCATCTACAAATTCCTGGCTCCAAAAAGCATCAACGCTTGGCCTGTGGGGAGTCTTGGGTATATGTGCCTGTTTTCGTGGAGAGACCAATCCATTTGAATTACCCTTTCTAGGGGGTGTAAGACATGGCACTTTAAAGCTTTCGGCTTCCACCGGAGTGTGATATTCGTCAGAATCTTCTTCGAATTGGAGTCGGAGTTTCGAAAGGCTATCAGTAAGATCCGAGGACTTGGGTGTGTCATTACTACGCTTCGGTTGTTGTTCGCCAAGAGTCCCGCGAAATAATGTAAGGGTTTTCTTTTGGGCTGCTTTGGTATCGGGCTTTGTTTCTCTGTGTTTTCTAGAGGGTCGGTGAGGTAGTGGAACTGCATCATCTTGGTCTACTGATTCGTTATTTTGTGATTTCGATGGCTTCCTGGAGATTCTTAAAGCCGGACGTGAGGAACGTTCCCCGAGAGTTTCATATAGAGAATCGCTTGATGAGTCTGATTCATCGTTGTTATCGTACTCTGATGACTGGTCATCAACTGTCGAGTATTCGTCTGCTTTATCCTCGTCGCTGGTTTCTACATCCGAGTAACCAGTATATTTTTGCTTCGAATATGCAGCCCTTTTGGTTTTTGCAGGATGTCCTATATCCTCACCATCACGGATACCTGACTCAACCTCGGTTGCTCTCTTTGATGTATGCAAATGACCCGCCCGTAGTGGCGGCGGGCTTTCCGATCGAGGCTCGCGTAGCTGGGGTTTCTTTTGTGTCAAATCATGCTCTTGTCGTAACCCGATTCTGGATTTCGTTGCTTGGTATGTTTCGCTAGCCGGGCCGTCGTGCTCGAAGGACAGTTGTTTAGAGGTTGTTGGTCTCCTCTTAGGAACAAATGACTCTCCTGAAAACTCTGATAGACTCGGCGATGATCTTCGGGATAATTTGTCTGAGTCGCCCGTATTTGCGTCTTCAGCGTTCCACGGGCGAAACAATGGATTGGGACTATCCCGGATTTCGCTCTCAAGTCGCCTTACTCGCCGTTTCGTAGTGTTTGGAACAGAATTTGTATGCTTTTTCCTTCGAGGTTGCGATGCCGACGGCTTGGACTTTTTTTCTTGTTCTTCGGTGGGTTGCTTTAAGAGTACGTCGAGCTCTGGCAACTCATCGTCGCTGCATGTGTTGAGTTCAACCAACCGGGCCATTATGGCAAATAGTAAACATGCAAAGAGCAGGGCAGGTATGTAGCCTAGTTAGATAATAGTAATACACAATGGTTTTAGCAATGAATGAGAATTGTTTGTCGCGACCGTAAAACTACATTGAGGCTGCTGGGGGAGAGATGGGTACCTTGATAGACATTTTCCAAATGCATGTTGTAGGATTTCGTTTCCACGGCAACATCGAAGAATCATACCATTTTACACACGGAAGAATACTCCTTCCGCCGAGGCACCTAATGCAGAGTCGCCCTCAATCACTCGATTTGTGATCTGATCTTATTGTGTTTTTTATTTTGTTCCTGCAGGAGCAAAACTGAATGATTTCATCCGCGCTAAAGAAAACAATATGATAGACGATGTAGCAGTAAAGTCTAACGCTTACCAAGATTTACCAGGATGTTGGTCACTGAGCACATCCACGGCTGGCACATTAAGCTTTCAAGATTATAATTATGGGCGAGGATACGGTGCCTTTGTAGAGCCATTCTGCATGACAGCGCTAGACATAAATTAAATACTCGAAAATTGCTGCGCCTGTATAGCAAACTCGTCCCAACTTCACTCCTAAAAGCTGAGTGGACAATTTCCGATTTATAGGATTGAAGCAGCTTGCATCTGATGCCGCGGTATATGGTCGGTGGGATTCGCATAGCCATTCCTCGCGAACAGTTGTCTACCAAGTTACAAATCGTAATTCTCACCATCGGTTATGGAGAGTGAATAGGGGTTGCCCACAAATGCCGGGATATACAGGTAGATAAATAAGTACGGAGTATTTGACCGACTGGATCGATCTGAACAGGGCCTGGAAAAACATTCTGCATTCGACAAAACTGCGGTCTGGACCCAGGACATGTGTTCGTCAAACAGTGTTAATTACAACCTACTCCGTCCCTGAATTTTGGGATCATCCACCGAGTCTCCCTTATTTGCCCCTGGTTTGGTTGGTAATTGCCATCCACGAAGAGCTTGACTATCTAGGATAATACTAAATGTCCGAAAAGGTGACTGGCTCACTATTCATATTTGTAACCTTCTTTGAGGGAGACGACTAGGGTAGCTTGGATAGGTATGTAAGAAAAAGGGGGAGCGGAGCTGACATTCTTCTCAGATCCCTGGCAGAGCGTCGGGTTGTTCTGAGAGAGAGAGAGAGAGAGAGAAATACCATTTTTAGATGGATTGACCCGGAAAATGTGCCATTTTAATACGTGCCACCTCTTAATGGAATCGTACCTCCAGTTTCGAGAAGCGTCCACAGTATCACAAACTGTGTTAACCTGGAAGCCTGGATAACGAATTCAATACTAAAACTATTGCTGGTTTGCGCGCTGATGTGGCATAATGTAACGAGATAATCTGGGCAGCTGTTCTCTTTCTTTACAATTGTCGATACAGCAAGCTAAAGTTGGTGGTTAGACAGTTGATTAGTTCGGTAATGATGTTTGTCGTTAAAGTATTGCAGTAGAGCAATTAAATCCCCGCCTTAGTTCTACAACAGTGCAACATGCTGCAGCCCGCAGAGAACGTTGCAATGGGAATGAATCCAATTACCGATGCTATCAATAATTGTTGTCCGATTCATATTATCACACGTATTTGAGGCGGGTTTGTAATCGAAGATGGGCACTATATGCGCGGCAGGCCCGGAAATGAACATATTAGAATCAAGGAATATGAGAATACCTTACATTCAAGACAAGACAAGGCAAAGACAGGCTTCCATGATCGCTCGAAAGTACTAATCTATCATGAGCAAAAGCTGGTAAGTACACCGTAACATTCATTTTTTCCTTCTCTATGTCGTAGTACAATGTTAGATCCATTTAGTATTCGATGTCAACCAAGTTCTTCAGAGCCTAAGATAGTACTACTGTATGCAAGTCATAAGTCAACGACTTAACAATGACGTTTTACCTACCTAGATACCTACCTATTAATAACGAACTGGTAGTGTGTATTTTGCACCGATAAAGTCAATCACAAGTTTAATGGCACAATGGGTACTAGAGCAAAGCCATTGCTCTCTATTTACCTATCTCTGCAGTATTTAACAAAACCATCCAGGTTTGCTCTTGTTGCTACAAACCATATATCTATCATTTACTGGCGGTTTTTTTTTTTTTATCCTCATCATGTCCACTCATGCAAGCATCAGCTTCTCTCTCTCTCTCTCTCTCTCTCTCTCTCTCTCTCTGTTTCCTTTGTCGTTTCTTTTTTACATGATGCTGACGCGTATCCATCTTAAAAGCTAGAAAACAGATGTGCTCAGCCTCTCTAGAAAACTACCCTCCACTGGACTTCCATCCATAGTACAGTCATTGCATGAGTGGCGCACACTGTGTCCCACATCGGTGCCTTGCGTCAAGACTTTCCACACTAACCCCTGACACTAGGTATCAACTGGGTATCCTCCATCTGGGTTGCAGGGCCTGTGTTGGATGTTCCGGCAGAAAGAAGGGGGCTGTAGTATCAAAGGGGTAAAGTGGGGAGATGGTGACCTCAACAAGTTGACCAGGACGAAACGCTCGGTGCCTTTTTTCCTTCTTCTCCTTGTTGGCAGTGCACATCTGTACCTCCGTACCTGAGTAGACAAAGTGCTGACCAGGTGGTTGCCCCCTTGCACACAGGGGAGCTGAAGTGCGTTCGATTTTTCTGGGAGTGTGTCCACTTCCTTATCAGCATTTGGCCAAGCTCATACAGTGCTTGAGTGCTTGATAACTCAACGGGACAGACGGGACGGCGCACCCGTACGTTACTTGTAGCAGTAGTTGCCTCTCACTCCGTACTTACTTAGGCACACAGCCACCGTTCTCCCTGAATCTTCACAGCCAATCCAGCCTTTTTCTTTCTTTTCCTTCACAGCTTGACAACTGGCAACGGTTAACAGACGGCTGGTCTCACTCGCATCTCTTGGCAAAGACTTGACCTCCATTCACTTATTCTTCCTCTTCCTCTTCTTCGATCTGTCATTCTTGATCATTGTCACACTTCCTTTCGTTTTCTTCTTCACTGAGTCGGGGGTGCTTCGATTTGCGCACCGATCACACCTGTCCGTTCTTTCCTTTTGGACAGTTTGACTCTTTTATCGAGTACGAGCATTCTCTTCCCTTTCCAGCCATCATTTGGCCTCTCCACTCCCTTCGCTCAATCGTTGAGGGACACCTGATTGCCAACTCTTTTTTTCGGCATTGGTCTACAGAGTACGCAGGAAACTACTGGTGGCCGCATCACCTGGTGTTGATTGCGACAGGCCCTGGTCTAATATTCTTTACCATTTAAACCCATGCGTGCGGACGAGTATGTGAACCCATAACCCATAACCCAATCCTCTCCTATCACCAGAGAGTCGTATGCTTGAACTGGTGTTGTTTGGTCTGGGGCCTTGGCTAATCCGATTGCATGACAGGTAATCGATATACACTATGTCGGGGTATCCAGGCGGTCACCACGACGCCTATGATGATGGCTATGGCCAACAAGGCGGCGGGGGCGGCGGGGGCGGACAACCTCGCGGAAACGGCCAGTCCGGTGGCCAAACAGATTCATACTACCAGGACGATCAGTACTACGACAATGGCTACGATGCTCGCGGCGGTCATTCAGGCGGACAAGGTGGAGATGGCTACTATGACGAATCGTGAGTCGGGAACTCTGAATATGACCATATCAACACTAACAATTACTTAGGGGCTATTACAATGCAGACCCCAACAACCCATACCATCAAGACGGCGGCTATTATGACGGCCACGATCAATATCAAGATGACTATAATGGCGGTCAAGGCGGCGGCTATTATGATCAGGACTACAATCAAGGCTATGGCGGTCAAGGCGGACGGCATGGATCCGAGGAGGATTCAGAAACGTTTAGCGATTTTACGATGAGATCAGATATGGCTCGAGCTGCGGAGATGGATTATTATGGCCGTGGTGACGAGCGGTACAACAGTTATGGCGAGCCCCAGGCCGGTGGCCGAGGGTATCGACCGCCATCATCCCAGATTTCTTACGGTGGCAACCGGTCGTCAGGCGCGTCAACCCCTAACTATGGTATGGAGTATGGTAATGTCTTGCCCGCAGGGCAGCGCTCGCGTGAAATGTACCCTGCCTGGACATCAGACGCTCAAATTCCCCTCTCTAAGGAGGAGATAGAGGATATTTTCCTGGATTTGACGGCTAAGTTTGGTTTCCAGCGGGACAGCATGCGGAATATGTACGACCACTTCATGGTCCTGTTGGACTCAAGAGCGTCACGCATGACACCCAACCAGGCGCTTCTTTCCCTCCATGCCGATTACATTGGCGGCGATAACGCCAACTACCGCAAGTGGTACTTTGCTGCTCATCTCGACCTGGATGATTCTGTTGGTTTCGCCAATGCGAATTCCAAAGGACTGCGTCGTAAGGCCAAGAATAAGGGCAAGAAGAAGAAGGGCGATGATGATGATCCCGCAAACGAGGCTGAAATGCTTCAGGATCTTGAAGGAGATGACAGCCTTGAGGCTGCCGAATATCGTTGGAAGACGCGAATGAATCGCATGTCTCAGCATGATCGTGTCCGCCAGATCGCTCTTTATCTTCTTTGCTGGGGTGAAGCAAATCAAGTGAGGTTTATGCCTGAAATGCTTTGTTTCATTTTCAAGTGTGCCTGGGATTACCTGAACTCCCCGGCGTGTGAGGCAATGGTTGAGCAGGTTGACGAATTCACATACCTCAACAATGTTATTACTCCACTCTACCAATATGTCCGCGATCAAGGATATGAAATTCTTGATGGAGTTTATGTCCGACGGGAGCGTGATCACAAACACATTATTGGGTACGATGACTGTAACCAGCTTTTCTGGTATCCCGAGGGCATCGAGCGCATCGTTTTGCAGGATAAGAGCAAGCTGGTCGATGTCCCCCCTGCTGAGCGGTACCTAAAGCTTAAGGATGTCAACTGGAAAAAGTGCTTCTTCAAGACGTACAAGGAATCTCGATCATGGCTTCATCTGTTGACGAACTTCAACCGTATTTGGGTCATTCATCTCACTATGTTCTGGTTTTACACTTCTCATAACGCTCCGACACTTCTTGTGCCAGATTATGAACAGCAGGTTAACCAGTCACCCACAAAGGCCAAGCAGTTCTCCATTGTTGGGTTTGGTGGTGCCATCGCTTCTCTTATCCAGGTTCTTGCGACTTTGGCTGAATGGGCATATGTACCGCGACGTTGGGCGGGTGCGCAGCACTTGACCAAACGACTGTTGTTCCTCATTGTCATTCTTGCTCTCAATATTGCTCCTGGCGTCAAGGTATTCATGATCCCTGGAGATCCAGAGAAAGAAACGTCGATTGACCATGCACTTGGAATTGTTCATTTTGTCATTGCTATATTTACGTTCCTCTTCTTCGCCATCATGCCCCTTGGGGGCCTCTTTGGAAGCTATTTGACCTCGAATTCGCGACGATACGTAGCCAGCCAAACGTTCACTGCCAGTTGGCCAAGGCTTAACTTCAATGATATGGCTATGTCATACGGCCTGTGGCTCGTTGTATTTGGCGCCAAGTTTGGAGAATCTTATGTCTATCTTACACTCTCCTTCCGCGACCCTATTCGGTATTTGTCCATCATGCGTTTGCATTGCAAGGGCGATCATCTTCTCCAGGGAGATATTCTGTGTAGGCACCAGTCAACTGTGCTGCTTGTTCTCATGACATTTACGGATTTGATCTTCTTTTTCCTCGACACCTATTTGTTTTACGTCCTCTTGAACGCCGTTTTCTCCATTGCTCGGTCGTTCTATATTGGTTCTTCGATTTGGACCCCTTGGAGAAATATCTTTTCACGTCTTCCCAAACGTATATACTCCAAGATTCTTGCTACAACCGACATGGAAATCAAGTACAAGCCAAAGGTGCTTATCTCACAAGTATGGAATGCTATCGTCATTTCAATGTACAGAGAACATCTTCTTGCCATCGACCATGTCCAGAAGCTTCTATATCACCAGGTTCCCTCGGAGCAGGAAGGCAAGAGAACCCTGCGAGCACCCACCTTCTTTGTCTCTCAAGAGGATCACTCCTTCAAGACTGAATTCTTCCCGAGTAATAGCGAGGCAGAGCGCCGTATCTCGTTCTTTGCTCAATCGCTGTCAACTCCGATCCCGGAGCCTCTACCTGTTGATAACATGCCAACTTTTACCGTCATGATTCCCCACTATAGTGAGAAAATCCTGCTCTCTTTGAGGGAAATTATTCGTGAAGACGAACCTTATTCTCGTGTCACGTTGCTTGAATACCTTAAGCAACTGCATCCACATGAATGGGATTGCTTTGTCAAGGACACCAAAATCTTGGCCGATGAGACCTCACAGATGAATGGCGACTACGAGAAGACCGAGAAAGACACAGCAAAGAGCAAGATAGATGATCTTCCCTTTTACTGCATTGGTTTTAAGTCCTCAGCTCCCGAATATACTTTAAGAACTCGAATTTGGGCTTCGTTGCGATTTCAGACACTCTATCGAACCATTTCCGGTTTCATGAACTATAGTCGCGCTATTAAGCTTCTCTACCGTGTGGAAAACCCTGAAGTTGTTCAGATGTTTGGTGGCAATACGGACAAGCTGGAGCGAGAACTGGAGAGAATGGCCCGTCGCAAGTTCAAGCTCATGGTGTCTATGCAACGGTACTCCAAATTCAAGAAAGAGGAAATGGAAAACGCAGAATTCCTTCTTCGAGCGTACCCGGATCTCCAGATCTCTTACCTGGATGAGGAGCCTCCACTGGCTGAAGGCGAAGAGCCCCGTTTGTATTCTGCATTGATCGACGGACATTCCGAGGTTATGGAGAACGGAATGAGAAAGCCAAAGTTCAGAATTCAACTCTCTGGTAACCCTATTCTTGGCGACGGAAAGTCGGATAATCAGAACCATGCCTTGATTTTCTACCGTGGTGAATATATCCAGCTTATCGATGCCAATCAGGACAACTACTTGGAAGAATGCCTTAAGATTCGTAGTGTTCTTGCCGAATTTGAAGAGATGAAGACGGAAACTGCTTCACCCTACACACCAGGCGTTAAGAACAACACACCTGCTCCTGTCGCTATTCTTGGTGCTCGAGAGTACATTTTCTCGGAAAACATTGGTATTCTTGGTGATGTTGCCGCTGGCAAAGAACAGACTTTTGGTACACTTTTCGCGCGTACAATGGCTCAGATTGGAGGCAAGCTTCACTATGGTCACCCCGATTTTCTGAATGGTATTTTCATGACAACCCGCGGTGGTGTTTCCAAGGCTCAAAAGGGATTGCACTTGAACGAAGATATTTTTGCGGGTATGAATGCCATGTTGCGGGGTGGTCGCATCAAGCATTGCGAGTACTATCAGTGTGGTAAGGGTCGTGATTTGGGTTTCGGTTCTATTTTGAACTTTACGACCAAGATTGGAACTGGTATGGGTGAACAGTTGCTGTCTCGCGAGTACTATTACCTTGGCACGCAGCTTCCACTCGACAGATTCTTGTCCTTTTACTATGCCCACGCCGGATTCCATGTCAACAACATGTTCATCATGCTTTCAGTACAAATGTTCATGATTACGTTGATGAACATTGGTGCCCTGAGATACGAGACCATCAAATGCCGTTACAACCGTGATGTTCCTATCACCGATGCTTTGTTTCCTACGGGCTGCGCGAACACCGATGCGCTGATGGATTGGGTGCAGCGCAGTGTGCTCTCTATCTTCTTCGTCTTTTTCTTGTCCTTCGTACCCTTGATTGTACAAGAGCTTACAGAACGTGGTATTTGGCGAGCCTTGACCCGATTCTTGAAGCAGTTCCTCTCACTTTCACCTTTTTTCGAAGTATTTGTCACTCAGATTTACGCGAACTCTGTGCAGCAGGATATTTCGTTTGGTGGAGCGCGATATATCGGAACTGGTCGTGGTTTTGCGACGGCCCGTATTCCATTTGGTGTTCTCTACTCGCGTTTTGCCGGCCCCTCCATCTATTTTGGTTCTCGACTCTTGATGATGCTGCTCTTTGCCAGTGTCACCGCTTGGCAGCCTGCTTTGGTATACTTTTGGATCACACTGTTTGGCCTTACCATCTCGCCGTTCCTGTACAACCCTCACCAGTTTGCGTGGAATGACTTCTTCATCGATTATCGCGATTACCTTCGTTGGCTTTCGCGCGGAAATTCTCGCTCCCATGCTTCATCATGGATTGCATTCTGCCGTTTGTCGCGAACTCGTATCACCGGTTATAAGCGCAAGAATCTTGGTGAGGCTTCGGCAAAGATGTCGGGTGACGTCCCCCGAGCCGCCATTGCCAACATCTTTTTCACCGAAATTTTCACGCCTTTAATTCTGGCCATTGTTACGGTTATTCCCTATATGTTTATCAACGCACAAACAGGTGTCCTAGCGTCACGACAGAAGAAAGATGAGGAAATTCTGCCAACGGACTCCCTGATTCGTGTTCTTATTGTCGCTTTTGCACCAGTTGCTATTAATGCGGGTGTCTTAGCCGTCATGTTTGCTATGGCTTGTTGCATGGGACCCCTTCTTAGCATGTGCTGCAAAAAGTTCGGAAGTGTCCTTGCCGCTATTGCCCACGCTCTCGCAGTCATTTTCATGCTTGTCTTCTTTGAAGCTATGCTTGTCTTGGAAACTTTCAATTTCCCGCGAGCTTTGGCAGGCATGATTGCAGTCGTAACATTGCAGCGATTCCTCTTTAAACTGATTGTGTCATTGACCTTGACACGAGAGTTTAAGACTGACCAATCCAACATTGCATTCTGGACTGGTAAATGGTACTCGATGGGCTGGCACTCGGTCTCACAACCAGCTCGTGAGTTCTTGTGCAAGATTACGGAACTTAGCATGTTTGCTGCCGACTTCATTCTCGGACATTGGTTGCTTTTCTTCATGCTTCCCGTCATTATCATCCCTCAGGTTGACAAGTTACACTCTATGATGCTCTTCTGGCTTCTACCAAGGTATGTATACTCAAACTATCCTTTGAGATTGAAATTCTAGTTACTAACAGATTGTTCACAGCCGCCAAATTCGACCACCCATTTATTCATTAAAGCAGTCCAAGCTGCGACGCAGACGTGTGATACGCTTCGCAATTCTCTACTTCGTATTGCTCGTCGTATTTGTTGCTCTGATTGCAGGACCTGTCTATTTGGGCAAAACAGACATGGCAGCTGACATATCTGCGAAGATACCAAAGTTTGGTGACTTCATACTTGTGCAGCCCAACGGCCAAGACAAAGATAACACCAATGGCACATCAGCAACTGGTACGGCCAACCCTTCTTATTCCGGCGCGGCCAAGAAGCATTCTTCAACCGACCGTTCCGCCGACTTTACTGGCAAGATCCGATTGTTTTAAGTTTGTAAAATATAAGTCCTAACACGGGTTGAATGGGACGGGACAAAGTTATGATCCGTTTGCGTATGATGAAAAATTGTGGATGGCGGAGAGCTAGGCCTGTTATGTTTTTGTTTTTGTTTTTTATGCTTGCGCGATGAGGTGATGAGCATATGTTCATTTTCCTTCCGACACGTATTTATTTGTCTCTTGGTAGATTGGCATCGTCATTTCGGCTTAATGTTGGTTGTTATGAATATATACATATATACCTATACACACATGCACATGCACATAGTCAGACAAGCAGGCCGGCCTGTTGCAGAGTGTATACTCCATACTCCGTGCTTTGTAGGACTTGCTGTCAGGATGGATGGGTTTGCTTTGGTGAATGTTGGGTGAAATGCAATTCTAACCCCCTTTTTCTAATGTCCGATGTTCGTACTCCGTAGTATGCACACACCGTAGAGGAGCCACAGGCACCCTGCAAAAAACGGACCCATATGCGCACTGACCACTAATACAATCCTGCAGTGCATGTGGAGCTCTGTGTCCATGATTCTAATTTCTCCGCTCATGTTTTTCCGTACCCAGTCGGGTATGCACTCCTGAATAATTATTTACCTGCAGTACTTACCTACTTATTTACTTGTATTTTAATACAGAAAGTCACCACCGCCATACCATCCTGTTGGTACTCAATCCTAACCCGGTAGATCGCCTGCCATGGACTTTGAAGCTCTTCAAGTCCAATTTAACGAACTGGCTCAGAGAGCTTCGCTTTATTTTCAAAAAGTTCCTGGTTCAGCTGTTCTTTTACGATATATTCGGTCAAGCTACCAGAATGACCCTGTCAGGTCCGCCATTGAACTCGTCCTCGTACTCTTCTTCATTCGATACCTCCTGTCGCCGTCATACTCTACTCATAAGCAGAATTTTGTCAAACTGAGAGAGGATGTAGGTTTCACTTCCCTACCTGAAAGCAAAATCACATTGACCCCTAATATTGACTACCATGCTTAGGAGATTGACGAGTTGGTTGATGACTGGGCCCCTGAGCCTCTTGTCGCCGAGCAAACATCAATTGAAGAAATTGAAAACGAAAAGCTGCCGGTAATCGTAGGGTATGTGCCTAACCCCGTCTCCGAATAATCCTGTCGTCGTTTCTGGGCAGAAAGCTAATGTGCGGTGGATTGATTAGACCTACTGGCCCCAAGGTCAAGCTATCTACCGGCCGAACTGTTATAAATCTTGCTTCGTACAATTTCTTCAACTTCAACGGCAACGAACAAATAAAGGAGAAGGCTATTCAGACTCTGCGCACTTACGGTGTTGGCCCTTGCGGTCCACCTCAGTTCTATGGTACCCAGGACGTCCATGTCAAGGCCGAAGCTGACATTGCTTCCTATCTTGGCACTGAGTCATGTATTGTCTATGCGCAGGCCTTTTCTACCGTATCCAGCGTTATCCCGTGCTTTTGCAAGCGTGGTGATGTTATTGTTGCCGATGCCGCCGCCAACTATTCTATCCGTAAGGGGCTACAAATTTCAAGAAGCAATATCAAGTGGTTCAAACACGGAGATATGGATGATTTAGAAAGAGTCATGAAGGCTGTTGCCAATGAACAAGCCAAGGCAAAAAAGCTCACGCGAAGATTCATCGTTACCGAAGGCCTATTCGAAACAACCGGAGATGCAACAGATCTACCACGTCTCATTGAGCTGAAGGAGAAGTACAAATTCAGGATCATCTTGGACGAGACATGGTCATTTGGGGTCTTGGGACGTACTGGACGAGGCTTGACAGAGGCACAGAATGTGGACCCGCAGCAAGTGGACATGATCATAGGATCACTGTCAGGTCCTTTGTGTGCCGGTGGAGGCTTCTGCGCTGGCTCCAAGGACGTTGTGGAGCATCAACGAATCACATCCTCAGCATACACATACTCAGCTGCTCTGCCAGCCATGCTGGCTATGACAGCAAGCGAATCTGTTCAGCTGCTTCAGTCCAACCCTGATATCTTGGTCCAATGTCGGGAAAATATCAAGACTATGCGAGCCCAGTTGGATCCTCGCAGCGATTGGGTCGTATGCACGAGCTCCCTTGAAAACCCCATTATGCTTCTGGTGCTTAAGCCCGAAATTGTCAAGGCAAGAAATCTAAGTATTGAAGATCAGGAGCGAATCCTGGTGGAGTGTGTTGATGAAGTAAGTTGCAATCTTGACTTTGTGGTCTGAACCTTCTATATCAGTGTTCATCAATTTGTCCTCATAAACTTGGGTTACTAATTCTCTTTAGTCACTTGCCAATGGTGTCTTGATTACTCGCCTCAAGATTCGACCTTATGCTAATACGATTGCATCAAAAGACGGAAGCTGGACTGCGCAGCCAGCACTTAAAATTTGCATCACCTCTGCACTATCCAAAAAGGATATTGAAAAGGCGGGTGTGACAATTCGACATGCCATCACTAAAGTCTTGAATCGAAAGCCTACAAACAAGACCTTGTAAAGTAACGATACCAAGAGTCAAAGCATATAGCATCTACGGTTTACATGACAAAGTTAATGAGCTGAACCGGACCCAACTGGTATGGGGCGGTAACGAGGCTGGAAATGAATGCTTGAGGTGCTGGAGAACTATACAAGTCGAGTGACTTGGTCTTATCTTGTGTATATTTCAAGGCCTTAGAAGACTAAAGTAATAACTAATACACGGTTCTGTTTTTCTAATCCTCATTTTCATGTGCCTGTGACACGAGCCGATTCAGGCTCAACAGCGACGGTGATAGTTCCAGCAACTTATTCCTCCCTTTCTGCTTCTTGCTTACCTCGCTCTATCCTTGTTCGTTGCCTCCCGTGTTTGTGCTGCATCATGCATCCCTCTTTGTAAGGCCAGAGCTATTTATTGATCCACCCCAAAACCCCCCTTATTCACTGGATACCTTTGCTCTCACCATCTCAGAATGTCACATCTTCAACTTCTACTATCCGCATCATAAACCTAATCTTCAACTTTGTATCGTTGTTCTTTCATTTCCCTAATTGTTTTTAGCTATCGTTGTTTACTGACATCATCTCTTTCCCCGCATCCTATGATGCTATTACAAGTTCTTCCCTCCATGCTGGTCATGATTCCCTTCATCTTCGCTTATCCACCTGGTATGAGCTCCTCTATTCCATAATAACCACCGATATGCTTTTGTGACACGGTTTTTACTATTGGTAACTAAGTATTGCCATAGAAAACTGTTTATGGCATCGAAGCACCTACTTTGATATCACTGGAATCGGTCGGTGTGCCACAAACCAAATTATCGACATCACTGCCTATGGCGCTTCCGTAGATGGGCCCGCACGTGTTCCCAGGACAGTGATTTGGTTCGATGATAAAGGAAATATAGCTTGCACTATCACAGAATCAGTGTTGCTGTTGCCAACGCGGCTTGCTTTAACGCTGTCCAGCAGTAGCGATGATACTTTTACCAATCCAATCATTTTGCTTGAGCCAGCTTTGACAACGGCCACGCTCTGGCCCTTTACTACACCTCGTATAGTTTGCCCCTCTCAACCACAGACTGTTACGGAAGTAATTTCATCTGGCTTAACAAATCCCTTTCCAACCTCATGGTCTGTTTCCTCTCAAACTCAGTCATCAAGTCAAGCCTTGGTAACAGAGGCTACCAATCATGACACAACCGCGCCGCATTCCAGCGAGACACTCGCTTCATCCTCTTTATCTTCTTCAACAAACATAACGGGGATTTTTGGCGGTTCAACTAATATCTTAGATGTGATTCCTGGTAGTGGGTTAGATGTGGGAGCCATGAAGCTCCCTGGTGTGTCTTACATACTCTACCGAGCTGATCGCAGCTGCAAATCGTAGAGAGATATTGCTAGCGACTTCAAGAGGCTCCAGGGGATTTCATTGTCAAAAGTTACAATTCATATAAGGGCTATCTAAAGAAATTTCATAAATTCGTTCATCGTAGGAACCAGCACAGTAGCCCTTTTCCTATCATAGCTGTGTACAACCAATCCCATTTTCAAGACCTTGCAGCAGAAAACTGGTCGCGAAAGCCACCCAAACGCCTTGCCACAATGTAATTCCAAGACGTCCCGATGTCTGAAGCTTGGGCTGGGATGTATCTAGACATATTGATACCCATGATCTTTTAAAAAAAACAAGTAAAAGGAAACAGGGAAAGAACATTATAAACAGTAATAACGACGCTAATACATTGGAAGAAATGCTCAAAGACTGCTTGGAACCAAAACAACCCATCCGGATATAGAAAGAGCTTAGAGATAACATGCTAGAAGATTATCCAAAAAGTCGTCCAGTTCGATGATGCGAAACCTATTCCCCCACTGCGCTTTCCACTTCCGACTCGTCCAAGTTGACGAGAGGCTACTTTTCCAGGAGACGAGCTCAATATTCCAACCCATCCGTAGCGCACGCTCAGCATATGTGAAAAAGCCGTCCGAGTATTGGGCAGGCTTCGCGTCTCCTGTGGCCAATATTATTGTCCCTTGTTCTTGAAAATACTCCATTACAGACTCGGCAATTCGCGTCTGCAGCGTCTCGTCAACAAGATCCTCAACATAGCGGATGTGAGTTGACGTTGGCTTGGCATCCTGAACCCGTTTGCGTTCCCTGAGATCAACATGATAGCCAAGTTTTTGCAGTTCCTGTATGTACCGAGGTTCGGGGCGGCCAGGAACAATGGAACATCCAACGGTTCGGGTAATAGTAGTCCGGTCGCGAACAAGGGCTTCAGTCAGAAACTTTAGATTGAGATGCGGCAATGGCGAGAAGTGTGCATTGTCTGCAAGTTTGTATCTTGTTCTAAGAGCGTTCTGAAAGCCGATGTCGATATTTGACATGTCGATGAAGATGTGTGCTCCGTTGGATGCGATTTTTGGATACTTTTTTGCAATCATGGTATCCAAAGTACGGTGAGGGATGAGGTCTACCGTTAGGGCTTCATGTTTTTGCTCCCGAGTATGCAGTCTCCCATAGATATTGACAGGAGAGCTATCTTTTCCAATATGATAGGAGATAAGTATTCCGGTTTCTGACTTAGATCGGTGGCGTGCGCTTCCATCCGCGTTCTTTAAAATCTTTTTCCTAGGACCGCTTGTTTGTGAGGGCTGGATTCTCTCCTCCAAACTTGGAGGCGTTGATGCTGGCGTAAGGATCGAAGCATCAGCCTCAAAAATTCGGTCGGATTCGGAGCTGGATTCAGTTTCTGATGAAGAAACGTCCTCTCCGATACGCTGAGGTACGGATGGCCGTTTCAGAATAGTTACAGTTGCTTTGATGATAGATGTAGGCCTTGTATCTCCACTAAATTGGGATGTACTAGATTGTTCATGGGGTGGTGGCGACCCTGATGCCTTGATAGCACTGAAACCAATCGTAGAAGCCCGGCGTTCCGGAATGAAATCTGTTCGTATAGGAGATGCCGCCGGCGATGTGTGTTTAGATGAGATGGGAGATTGGAGCTCATTGAAGACTCTTTCAAAGTCGCCAAGCCTGGTGCTTTTCTCAGCGCTCAGGATAGGGCGTAGTTCCTTGAGAGAAGATTCATTCTTTTCTCCAATAGGGGAAGAAAATTGGACTGCAGAGCCGATCTGTGTTGATGCAAGGATTCTTGAGAAGTTTCCCAGCTTCGGTAACTGATCCAGTCCAGAGCTAGAGATTGACGAAAGCCGGCTTTTGGGTGGCGAACTGTAAGTACTGCATGACTGGAGAACTGGATCTTCGTTCATAACGAAGCTTTAATGACGACCATTCAAAATGGAGCGAGATAGAGGTAGGTGGATAATAATAAGGAGAATGACGAATATGCGAATTTGGGGAGGTGGTGGAACAGTCGTGTTACCAGCTCATGAAACCTCCAACAAGATAAAAGCTAAGTATATATATATATATATAGAATGTCGGAATTTAGCTGTATAAAACTGGAACCCTCAAAAATGATGATATTACACAGCGACTCCGAGAGAGAAAAAGAGAAAGGGAGAGAGATCGAGAACTTGCTGATAGAGGCAGAGGAGCAAAGGTGAGGCTGTAGAGGCAAAAAAAAATTGAACGAGGAGAACCAAATGAAGTCGGATTCTCAACGACGAAGACGACCAATGGCAATAATTATATCAAGTGTTAATGATGAATAGAGTACGTAGAAATAATAATAAAAATAGAAGAAGAGTGAAGAAACAGGGAATTCAAACGGAGTGACTCAGGTTGGGTTGAAGAAATGGATGTCGTAAGGCTCCCAGTTGCCGAAGCCCAATCGCTACCAGTGCGGCGGCGTGGCGACAACAGGGGTTATGTTAGGCCTTCTATTCCTTCTACCCGCCACCAACCAATAAGATGGGTGGATGGGGCACATCCAGCCACACTCAGCGTGATTTTACTGGAGTCACCAGATACTCCATGCGGAGTGTATTAGAGCCTCAAAATTATCAATGGGAGACGGCGGGCAGATTTATTATTTTCTCTCTCCTGTGAGATAGGCAAAGCGAACTTTTGAGACCGACAAGCCTGAATCAAACGTGCAGAGATCGTTGAATATGCCATTACAATTCATACCGAGCAAATGTTACGATACAAGCAAGTGACTAAAATCAATCTTATGCTGTATTTCCGAGAATCCATCGCAGTTCAGATAGATGCCAATACACTCAGACCTCATCTCCTCAAGTCAACGCTCGGCCGCGACGAGTCCAGGCTGGGTCTTACTGAGCTGCTAGAACTCCGTCGTCTCCTTGCACGCTGTTCTCCTGGATCTGAGGGATGCAACCCTGTCGACTTAGCAAATATGTTGAGAACATCAGTGAGAGAAATGACACCTGTCAGTTTCCCCGAAAGACGCGCTCCAGCCATGGCAGACGCAGGTACTGCTGCGGACGTAATGGAAGAAGCTGGCGCTGTGTTTGGTACTGTGCCAATTGAGCCTGAAGTTTGCGGTGTCATCATCGGCGTCGCCGGGGTTGACGGTGATGGTGATGCTGATTCAACCACCCACATACGGTGTGATCTCGTCGCTACCAATTTAGCTACTGTATGCGCCAGTGTCGAGTAAGGGTTGACATAAAAAACAGGGAAGGCATCCTGCCCGTTCTCGAGACCCCTCTCGTTCAGGATGATGGAAATAAAATGCATACAAGACTCGCCCAACAAAGGTGCACTTGATGAGCTTGTTAAATGTCGTACATCCTTGGTCGAGATATTGCCCACCACATTCTGCCCGTTGTCGACAATAGCTACACTCGATAAACCCTCTTCGTACATGGTTGTTAAAGCATCGGTAAGAGGTACGTCAGAGCTAAGAATGTGTCAGTGACGTTGTAAAACTAGCTATTATCCGAAACACCCAGGGTGGCTTACTTGACTGATATTGTCTGTTGTGTTCCAATGGCAAGATCACGAAGCATGGCTGGATACAAACGATCGATCGTAGGAAAGTTGACACCTTCATTCCAAAAGAACTCCACCATGCGAAGTTGACTCATTATACCGGCGATATTGCCGTCCGAGCCTGTTATTAGGATGCGGTGTATGCCGCTACCAAGTACCTCAATGGCCTGGGATAAATTGGCACTTGAGCTTAGATTTACCAGTGCTTCTTTGACACAGAGGGGTTGGATATCACGGAGTGGGATTCGTGTGCCCTGTTGCGCTTTTGACTTGATGTCATTGAAAAGAGCGACTTGATGGCCCTCTGGTCTTGAGAGTCCGATAACGACGAGCAAATATGCGTTCAAGTCGTTGTAGTCGAATGTGGAGATGGGAAAGTTAGTGCTTGTGTCTTCTCGTACAAGAACAGCGCTTGTCGGGCTTTTGAGAAGCGTCTAATTACATATTCGAGTGTAGGTTAGCAGAGAGACTGCTGAGCAACTGACGGCTTGGATAATGTCAAAGCAAGTATACTCACCATAGTTGCTTCCTCTACGCTAGAATCAATTTCAACCCAGCGGACATCATCGACGGAGACAAGTTCTCCAACAGTTACATCACGCCACTCCCGGCCAGCAAATTTGGGGTTTGGGTGCTTATTAGCGGACGGAGGGTGGTTTAACAGCTCTTGGACGGCTGTTTGGGTGAGAGAAGGATGCCGATGGCGAGGAGAAGGGGGCACATTACGGAGATTCTCCGTGAAGCTGAGTCGATGGGCAGATTTGTTGAGACTGGATGTAGAGGGAGTTCTATGTGGTGAAGGCGATGATTTAGGGCCAGATGATGCCGTTGGGATGTCAGTGCCAGAACTGCCGATGTTTGCATCTCCCACAATTTCCTTGCCTCCTGATTCCGAGGAGGCCTCCATAATGCGAGTTTGTCGGAAGGTGAAAAAGATGGAAAGATTCAATACGTAAATGATGAGGTCAAGTCGGTAGATGGGTTGGCTGAGTGTTGACTTCGAGTATTACGCTGGTGCTGAGAGCCAAGGCGATGAAGTTCAATGGCCAGCCGAGTTCAACTTTATGGGCGAATGTGTGAGTGAGATGAAATAAAGTCTTCCACTCTTGAGTATTGTGTTCAAATCATGGAATTGGTCTAGTCAAGTCAGGGAGAGATGATTTGTTTGATGAAGCAATAGAAATAGAAATTACCCCGCTGTTTCCGTGTCTAAGCAGATCCATGAATGGGAACCCATCCAATACCTCTCACTGCTCTTCGCTAAACCTAGAAGGCACTACTACGAAGCGGTTCACCCCACCTTAAACATCTAAATACTGCCTTGCCTCAAAAGGGAAAAAAATATTACATCACTACGAGCCAGATAGAAGAAGACGACAATCATATGACATTAGTCCGCCAACACATTTGGTGCGAATTTGTCTATATCCCATTGACAGATTAATGCTGTATAACTGTAACTACTGGATATTTAATAGAAAAAAAAAAGAGGAAAAAAAGAACACTTTTCCATTATATGATCTCTGCCTGGCTTTCTTATTTACTGCGTCCTTTTTGTCATTTGCTGCACTATTTCGTATTTTATCTCCCCGTTAAATGTCGAGAGTAATATATAGCATCATGCCTGGACTACAGCTGGGAGCTCCAATAAAACATAATGGATCAAGTACAAGCAGTACAGACATGTGCAAGTACAGAAAAGTAGACTGATAACAAACTGTTTTCAAAACAAGGGATTTGAGCCGACCGAGCGTATTTAATGCTGTAGTCATTCATCGACGTTCAACTAGATCGTTTGAGCTAACGAAAATAAGTACATGGTGTGTTAAAGACCGTTGACAGTTTAACTTCATTATCTGATGATAACCTCATTTACTTGTATTTGGTTCGGGAGGGGGAAAAGAAGCTTTCTGTCCTTTGAACCAACATACAACGGCTGTATTTAGTGTGTGTGAGGGTCTCTAATCGTAAGGCTGTCTCAGTGGGTGCTGTTGTTTCATCCCGATTACCTAGGTAGACAGGAGGAGGAGGGGTACAAGCAGGAGTTTTTTTGTCTCCCCAGTACTCGTCAAGGTCAAGAGCGCTTTAAGATTAGCAGCAGGCATCCATCCTACCAGGCCAGGTACTTCCTTGCGTCTCATACCTTTTCGTAAAAGTATCCCAATGAAAACGGTAGTTATCGAATTTTATTTTATTTCTCCTTTTCTATTTCCCTAGAGATATACTGCTCTCTCTGGCCAGCTAGACATTCTGTTGAGGTTGAATCATGCCTTCAAAGCTCTCTGACCATGGAGTGTCGCATTGATTTGTCCCATTAAAGTATGCTTTGCCTTGAATAGCGCACACGCCAAAAATAAAAACATCAGACGCTCCCCCTCCCCCACTTTCTCCCACCCACCAAAGAAATCAGAGGCCGATTTCTGAATCAAACCGATTTCTCCTTCTTCTTCCACCGCCAGTTGTGCCGCGATAGCATTTTTACTCCTACGCGCCTCGATCGACGAGATAATCAGCAGACTAAGTTTGCACGGCGTTCACGTCCGTCGGCCGTTGCAACCATGTCTCTCCTCTCTCCAGACGTTCACGCGGAGCTGACCCAGCTTTTGCAAGCCCTTCAATCTTCCGACAATGGCATCCGCTCCCAGGCCGAAGAACACCTCCAGAATAATTGGACGAGCAGCCGCCCGGAGGTTCTGCTTATGGGACTTGCTGAACAGGTCCAAGGAGCAGGGGATAATGCGGTATGCTCCCCTCAAGATCTCCTGCGTCCTCCACTGTCTGCCATATTGTTTTGATTCCGGGGACTGACAATAAGATTTAGACTCGCTCATTTGCCGCTCTCATATTCCGTCGTATTGCGTCCAAGACCAGGAAAGTTGAATCTGGCAATAACATCGACATGTTCTACTCTCTGGCAAAGGACCACGCAGCCGTAATCCGCCAAAAACTCCTTGAGACGCTGGGATCCGAATCCGATCGAGCCGTCCGCAACAAGATCAGTGACGCCGTTGCCGAAGTTGCGCGGCAATATACCGACAACAGTTAGTTTCCACAAGAACGCCACGTACAATTTGATTCAATCACACTGGTTCCTGCTAACCATCATGTCGCGGCAGATGATTCCTGGCCTGAACTCCTTGGAGCTCTTTTCCAGTTGAGCCAGGCGCCAGAACCTGAGAAGCGAGAGAATGCATACAGAGTCTTTGCGACTACGCCGGGGATTATCGAGAAGCAGCATGAGGAAGCAGTTCTCCAGGCCTTCCAGAGAGGATTCAAAGACGAGGCAGTCCAGGTGCGATTTTGCGACAACTCCAAACTTTGCCACAACGGATCGCTAACCTACCTATATAGGTTCGGTTGGCAGCAATGGATGCCTTCGCTTCCTTCTTTAGAACTATCAGCAAGAAGGGTCAATCCAAGTACTATGCCTTAATTCCCGACGTGCTAAATATCCTCCCACCTATCAAGGACACGCAAAATTCGGACGACTTGAGTAAGGCGCTGGTGGCCCTCATTGACCTAGCTGAGAGCGCCCCAAAAATGTTTAAGCCTCTCTTCCACAACCTGGTTCAGTTCAACATCTCTGTTATCCAGGACAAGGAACTGGATAACATTTGCAGACAGAATGCGTTGGAGCTCATGGCTACCTTTGCTGATTACGCGCCATCTATGTGTCGAAACGATGCTTCTTACACGACTGACATAATTACTCAATGCTTAAGTTTGATGACCGATCTCGGAGAAGATGATGACGATGCTGCAGAGTGGCTTTCCTCAGATGACGTGAGTAGAACCCAATGCTTTGCGAGCTCGACAACTGTATCCTGACACTCATCACAGCTCGAAGCGGACGAGAGTGATCAAAACCATGTTGCTGGAGAACAGACTATGGACCGCCTTGCCAATAAACTAGGGGGACAGACTATCTTAGCCCCTACATTCAAGTGGCTCCCTCAAATGATGACATCGATGGCCTGGAGAGATCGGCATGCGGCTCTCATGGCTATTTCCGCCATCTCAGAAGGTTGCCGAGATCTGATGATTGGCGAGCTTGGCCAGGTACTTGATTTGGTCATCCCGGCCTTACAAGACCCCCATCCGCGTGTTCGCTGGGCTGGTTGCAATGCCCTTGGACAAATGAGCACGGATTTTGCGCCTAAGATGCAATCCGACCACTACGATCGAGTGTTAAAAGCCATCATCCCCGTCCTTAATTCTCCAGAAGCTCGTGTCAAGTCCCATGCGGCAGCAGCGTTGGTCAATTTTTGCGAAGAGGCAGAAAAATCAATTCTAGAGCCCTACTTGGACGACCTTCTTTCTCATCTCTTTCAACTCCTTCAAAGCGAGAAGAGGTTTGTCCAGGAGCAGGCATTGTCTACTATCGCTACTATCGCAGATGCTGCCGAAGCAGCCTTTGCCAAGTACTATGACACACTGATGCCTCTTCTCGTCAATGTGCTTCAAAATCAGAATGAAAAAGAGTATCGCCTCCTGCGCGCTAAAGCTATGGAGTGTGCTACCCTGATTGCCCTTGCTGTTGGAAAAGAACGACTTGGTCAAGATGCTATGACCCTCGTAAATCTCCTCGCTCATATCCAGACCAGCATCACAGACGCCGATGATCCTCAGGCCCAGTACCTAATGCACTGCTGGGGTCGTATGTGTCGTGTTTTGGGTGCTGATTTTATCCCCTTCCTTGAAAATGTCATGCCCCCGCTTCTCGAGCTTGCCATGGCGAAGCCCGATATCCAACTGCTAGATGACGATGAGCAGGCGGAGCAGATGCAGGGAGAGGATGGATGGGAGTTCGTGCCTCTCAAAGGCAAGATGATTGGTATTCGAACCAGTACCATGGATGATAAACACATGGCTATTGAGCTTCTTGTTGTCTATGCTCAGGTACTCGAAGCTGCTTTTGCACCCTTTGTCGCCAACATCATGGAGAAAGTTGCATTGCCTGGTCTTTCCTTCTTCTTCCACGACCCCGTTCGCTATATCTCAGCTAAGCTGGTCCCACAACTACTGAGCTCATACAAGAAAGCATATGGTAGCCCTTCACCGGAGCTTGCTGGCCTCTGGAATGCCACTGTGGATAAACTTCTTGAAGTATTGACAGCTGAGCCGGCAATTGATACACTGGCTGAGATGTACCAATGCTTTTACGAATCTGTGCAAGTACTTGGTAAGGACTGCCTTACGGCGGACCATATGAGCCGTTTTATTGACTCTGTTCTCTCTGCCCTTGAGGATTACAAGGATCGAGTAGCAGAGCGCGCTGAGGAGAAGGAGGGCGCTACTGCAGATGATGTCGAGGATACGGCAGAGGAAACACTGATGGCAATTGAGGATGACCAAACACTCCTTTCGGACATGAACAAGGCATTCCACTCTGTTTTCAAGAATCATGGCGCTGCATTCTTGCCGGCTTGGGAACGTCTTATATCAACATATGAGGGTTTTCTCACATCTTCAGATCCCACCCAGCGACAATGGGGCCTCTGCATAATGGACGATGTGCTAGAGTATTGCGGACCAGAAAGTATCAGATACGCAAACTACATCACACAGCCCCTTATTGATGGTTGCCGAGACTCCTCTGCAGCAATCCGTCAAGCAGCGGCATACGGTATTGGCGTGGCAGCGCACAGGGGCGGCCCAGCGTGGTCCCAGTTTGTGGGCGGTACTATTCCGTTCCTTTTTCAGGTGACGCAGGTTCCTGAACCACGAAATGAAGATAACGTCTATGCTACAGAGAATGCCTCGGCTGCCATTGCTAAAATTCTTCACTACAATGTGGACAGTGCTGGTGATGTGCAACCTATCATTGCACAATGGGTAGACACACTGCCAGTGACTAATGATGAGGAGGCAGCGCCGTACGCCTATGCATATTTGGCAGAGTTAATTGATCGGTAAGCAGCCTAGCAGAAGTGTGCTAACAAATAGTATTGGTGTAGTGGGCGAGTATCAGGGCTAACTCCCTATTATAGGCAACACCCAGTAGTGATGAATCAGGCCAGCAAAGTGTTTATCTTTATTGCACAGGCACTTGAAGCCGAGACTCTTCAGGGGCAAACTGCCAGTCGTGTAGCAGCGGCGACAAAGGTCCTTTTATCCGCCTCGAACGTAGACCCGATGCCCTTGCTTCAACAGTTTTCCCCAGAGTCCCAGCGAACCATTATGGGATACTTTAGCTAACGGACTGCTGGATGGGTGTTTCGAATTCTATCTCTTCCATGAAAACAAGGGTGTGAAGCAAAATGATCCGGATATGAAATATATTGGGAAGAAGAGTCGGGTGTATGGAATGGAAACACAGAGGAGGAAGAGACCCAGGAAAACGCCATTTAGACATGCGCGGAAGGGCAGCAGTGTCAGATGATACCAAGAAGTGCTATAAGCCATATCATGTTGATATCAGACTCTATGAAGGGTGACGCTCTTAACAGGACTGATACGAATAGGTCTTGCAAAAGCAGCGGTACTTCTTGATCGAGAACGATGAGTTGATTTCACAGCCTGTCGCTAGTTGACGACAAGATAGGAGAATCTGATTGATGATGGCTTAGTGTTGGGGATACATTTCGGATAATATGAAAGAACAGCGGCAATACGATATGAATATCAATCTATGAACTTTGTGAAATGATTAGATAACCTTTTTATTGCTTATGCGCAGCTTCTCTTGATGAAACCACCAAGCTGTGCAGCACTTTGCAAGAGAAATATCAGACATCTGATACTACCCCAAGTAGGCCAAACCTGTTTTTAAAATGACGCTTCAAAAAGAAGTAGAGTTGTTGTCTATATACAACTTCGATGATATTATTTACTTTTATGTCTTTCTCCTAAGCAATTCCAGCACTCTCCACCAAAAGATGCTGCATAGGTAAAGTACAATACTCACGACATGCACCTGATCTTTTGTACTACTTACACTAGTTTCTTTTCACTAACCTCATGTACATATGCACTATGTGTTCGGCAAAGACTCAGTACGAGGCACTCGCAGTTAGGAGAAATGCACCTTTGTTAAAAGGTCTGTCCAACCAGGGTGCTCGCCTTAGTCATCTATGTCTTACTAGGTTTCAATCATCTACTACTTGTACACAGGCAGATAAGTACTTTGCATATGGAGTTTTTAATAACTTGAAGTTGGTGATCTGTTGTCGCACTAAAGATGTAGGTTGTTCTGCGGTATTTGGATATTATGAGTCAGTTGGTCCAAGAGATGGAATAAAGGCAGCATTGATGCGGTAGCATTAACATTTCACCGCGCGAAAAGCATACCTCTTGTATGATGGTGCGATGCCTTTAAGGGGGTTAGATGTACCTGGTAGGAAGTGAGGACTCTCCTACTTCGTACTTCTTGCAGGCATGTACATGTATATGCAGGTTCGCCCTCTGACCTCACCATGCAACGGCTTCGAGATGTCAGCGAACAGTGCGTTGTGAGTGGCGCTGAAATTAGTACCGGCCACGCTAAAAGCACAGCGCCCCCCTCCCCGGCGGTCCGGTTCAATCTCCACTTCAAGCTGGAGGCATGGATTCATGGATCCTGTCGGGGACACCCCACCTGGTTGTTACACACCGTTGGTTTAATTCCTATTTTTCTTTTTCCTTTTTCCCTTTTCCTCCGCCACGCTCAAATGCTGTTAAATGCTACGGCCTGAACTATTTCAAGTTTTTTTTTTTTTTTTTTTTTCCCTCTCTTAAAAAAAAGACGAAGCTTGGATGATATGTCATAAGCACGTGCATAGCGGTACTTGCATCTCATGTAGTGAGTACAAAGTGCAGTACCTGCCAGTAGGCTTGTTATCCCTTTAAACTAGCGTCGTCATACTGGACCCCAAAGAAAAGGTACCTCAAAATGCCCCTCTCAGCGCAAGTTCTCTCATAAATTTAGGATAGGAGCTTATCGTCATATGTCCACCGGGCTTTGAGGTATTTGCCTTTTTCTCTGGAAGTACCTACTTCGACGACCACAAGTCAATGAGGCTTTATTTCTCGATTTTCTTCTACTAGGCATTTACTGAAACCTCCATCAGAACAAGCCTGAGATTAAGAGACAGTGATGATGATGATAATACTGATAGAACATTGAACCTTGCTGCTACCGTAGTACTGGGTCGCACCTATTATCTCACCCGACCTATCCTTTCTTTGCCTCGCCTTGCTGTACCTAACGTTAACCTAGCACGTTGGCGCCTGGTCAGGAAGAAAAAAAAAAGCATTCCATATACCTACCTACCTACTACTCACCCAGAGGTAGCATTGCTTCCCCTCCGTACAGAACAAAGCACCGTCACCGTTTCACGCCGGTCTACCAGTCTCGCCTCCATCCTAACCTCCCATCCCCGCAACCGCTACCGCTGAGCCCGGGAACGACGCTGGTGCCTACCCACTGCTCATCCAATTTTGCCATCACAAACACCATCCACACTATCATTATCGTCTTGAACTGCCCTTGATCAATTGAGGCGACATCGACCTTTTATTAGTATCCCATTCCCCGACGACGCGATTAATTATCTCGGGGGTTTTTACGTCGCAATAGCGCTGTGGCGCCCGAATTCGAGTCTCTTTCACTCCCCGCGCGTGTGTATGTGTGCGCTGAACCCGCCGCTGTTTTGAAATCGAATATCCCAACCAAGTCAACTTCGTCATTCGCCACAAAATTGTTCACCGCGTTCGATCCATTTCGTGCCTACCAATCTGCGACTCGATCCGACTCAACCCAGCGCTTCTTGGCCTCGTCTCGCATGTCTACAACGGTGCAGCTCTTGGATATCTCCTAAACCCTAAATAAGGAAGTAACTCCAAAGTCGCCGCCTCGATTCTCATAGTTCATCTTTCCCACAGCATCCCTTTGCTCGTCTGGGAGGCGGTCTAGGGGCCTTGGCTGGCCAGCCAGATGCTGCCGCCATGGAGGGCTTCTATCCATCAAACCAGCTGCCTCCTCAGGAGCTCCAGCGACAGCTCTCCCAGCAACCTGAGGATCAGCAACCGACTCAGGGCCTGTCCAATGTTCTACCCATCTCTGCATCCGATCCAAACGCACACGCTCACCTCCAACTGCATCTTCAGCAGTCTCGATCTGCCATGCCCAACCAGATGATTCCTGACCAAGCTACTTTACCTGCTGGGCATATTGACGATATGCAAAGGCGCAGAAGTGTACCCCATGCCTATGGACATCCTATGACACCCATGTCACAGAACCAAGCCCCCCGGCGCATGTCGTCTATTGGCCCCAACGATATCATGACTTTTGGCAGTAACAATAACGACCTCGGCAACTACCTGTTTAACCAGCAGATGCCCCCTCCATTCCCCACCATTAACACCAATCTTAACATGCAAAATCAAATAGACAACTATATGGCGGACCCAGCCAACTTTTCTACAATATCCCCCGACATCATGGGTACAATGATGTCCTCGCAATTCGCCAATATGGACATGGGTCAAATGGCTACTGAACAGCCTTCCATGGATATGTTCCCCACCACCAATGGTCCCGGGCCAAGCTCCGTGGCCGCGGTCATGGCCGGCCAATATAATCCAAACCAGCTTGCCGCTGTTGGCAACGATTTCTCCATCATGAATCCCGGCAATACGCAGTTGAGTGCTACCCCAAATAGTACTTCCGGGGGTATCAGATCGGTGGATGATCAGGACGAAGAGATGATGAGCGTTACCCCTCAAGCATTCGCTCCAGTCGATCCTGGTGCAGTTCCACCTCCCGGTAATCTGAATCTTGATGCGAGTAACGGAAATTTTGCCCCGAGTATGCCCCCATCTCTTTCTGCCCAAGTGTCCTCATCAGGCTCTGTTATATCAACCCAGCAAGGCCCTCCCTCAGCAGGTATGACTCAGCCCAGTTCCTCCGACGCCACTACACCGGTTACAGTTTCTACTCCAAGAGAACAATCTAAAGAAAAGACCATATATTCCAAAAGTGGCTTCGATATGCTTAAGGCTCTATGGTTGGTTGCAACACGCAAAAATCCCAAAATAAACTTGGGTGCTGTGGATATGTCTTGTGCTTTCGTCGTATGCGATGTCACTATGAATGACTGCCCTATCATTTATGTCTCGGACAACTTTCAAAACCTCACTGGATACAGTCGGCATGAAATTGTCGGGCAGAATTGCCGTTTCCTACAGGCACCGGATGGAAAGGTTGAAGCTGGCTCCAAGAGGGAATTTGTTGACGACGGAGCCGTTTATAACCTCAAGAAAATGATCCAAGAAGGACGCGAAGTCCAACAGAGTTTAATCAACTATCGCAAAGGGGGAAAGCCTTTTCTTAATCTGCTTACTATGATACCAATACCATGGGATACCGATGACATAAGATATTTCATTGGGTTTCAGATTGATTTGGTCGAATGCCCTGACGCCATCTCCGGGCAGGATATGGGTAGCGTCAAAGTCAATTACAAGCATAGTGACATTGGCCAGTATATCTGGACACCCCCTTCATCAAGTCAGTGGGAGCCTGAGAATGGGCAAACTCTTGGCGTGGACGATGTGTCCACACTTCTTCAGCAGTTCAACCCTAACGGCTTAGTCTCTGACTGGCACAAGCAGTCATGGGATAAGATGTTGCTCGAGAACACCGATGATGTGGTTCACGTCTTGTCACTCAAGGGCCTATTCCTTTATCTCTCCCCTGCCTGTAAGCGCGTGCTGGAGTATGATGCCACTGATCTTGTTGGTAACTCATTATCTTCCGTCTGCCATCCGTCCGACATCGTACCAGTCACTCGCGAACTCAAGGACGCTACAGCTAGCAACCAAGTTAACATCGTTTTTCGGATACGACGAAAGCAGAGCGGCTATACCTGGTTTGAAAGTCACGGCTCATTATTCATTGAGCAAGGAAAAGGTCGCAAATGCATTATCCTTGTCGGGAGAAAACGACCAGTATTCGCTCTTAGCCGGCGTAATCTTGAGGCTAACGGTGGTATTGGTGACAGTGAGCTCTGGACCAAACTTTCCACGTCAGGAATGTTTTTATCTGTATCGTCCAATGTCCGATCGCTTCTTGATTTGCAACCGGAGTCACTGGTTGGCACAAGCATCCAGGACCTGATGCGCAAAGAGTCACGAGCGGAATTTGGTCGGACTATTGAGAAGGCAAGACGAGGCAAGATTGCCACATGCAAACACGAGGTTCAGAATCGCCGCGGACAAGGTCTTCAAGCCCAGACAATCCTGTACCCCGGTGATGCAGCAGAGGGACAGAAGCCCTCGTTTTTATTGGCCCAAACAAAGCTTCTCAAGGCATCATCGCGCAGCATTGCTCCCGCCATTGGACCTGGTAACAACAAATCCATTGGGACACCAGTTAGAGCAGATTTGTATAAGCAAGGTAGTACCCCAAACACGGGTCAAGTGTCACAGCCGGCAGGCGGAGCCCTTGCCCCTGGGACACAAGATGCAGCTCTTGCATCTGAAGATAACATATTCGACGAGTTAAGGACGACTAAGTGCTCAAGCTGGCAGTTTGAGTTGAGGCAGATGGAGAAGGTGAACCGTATTCTTGCCGAAGAACTTGGTGGCTTGCTTTCGAATAAAAAGAAGAGGAAAAGAAGAAAAGGCGTTGGGAACGTTGCCCGGGATTGTGCCAATTGCCATACAAGGAATACTCCAGAGTGGCGCCGAGGACCCAGCGGTCAAAGAGATCTCTGTAACAGTTGTGGACTGCGCTGGGCAAAACAGGTAAGAATTAACTCATTTCACTAATCCCCTGTATGATAGGTTCTTACTGAAGCCCAAACAGACTGGCCGTGTTTCTCCTCGCAATTCTACTCGCGGTGGTCACAATGGCAACGGCAACGGCGACTCTCAGAGTAAGAAATCAGGATCGCCTATTCACTCCTCACCGTTGCACAGAAGTGAAACACCAAATCCCAATGGCACGGTCAGCAACGGCGAGGGCAGCATTGACCCTGCCCAGCTCACAAACAAAATTGCGACTGCACTTAGTGGTGCGACTTCAGCTTTGGGACAGCCTCCTTCCTCGACAATGCCGCCACCAAGTCAGTCATCTCTGACAACAGGCACGATTGGTTCGGGAATGGCTTCAATTCGAGAGGAGCGCGAAACCAGCCAGACATAACAAAGAAACCTTGCTTTTCTGTCCGGAATGCCTGGCGCGTTCAGCAGATAGTTGAAATTGAGAGTGATGCGCCTCAATATCAGTTTCAATGGCGTGTTGATACCTCCAACTCTTGTCATGAGGCTGCTTATATAAGGCACCAATAAAATCTCTAAAAGAAGGGTTGGTTATGCAGACTCTCTAAACGGTCAGATTGGGCTTCTCCGAACACGAGGTTATTGTTTTACAAATCGCCCTTCTCTAACATTATTGATCGCGACATGGTATCAACATCACTTCTTTATATGTGCTTTTAGCTTTCCTTTTCCACACGATTCCCGGCTCAGGGGCTTTTTTTTTCGGGATTAGATACGAATTATACCACATACACGAGGCGTTGTTGTTTTCCGGGCGTTGAGGTCCCCACCTGTTGGTTTCTTTTTAATTCAAGCTATTCCTGACAATCATGATCGAAGATTTGCGCATTGCGTCCTCGTTGGTTGGCTCGATGACAGTATGGGCCATAAAGGACTGGGTTTGAAAGCAATATGCCACTGAAACTCCTATCTCATTTGGTCTCTCTACTGCGGAATTCCAAGCATCTATCTACCTTGGTATGGAGAAGGAAGAGCAGGTTACGACTTTCATTTATTAAGACTTATTTTGAGGAATTATTTGGGAGGTGGATACCATTATTTGAAAACGAGTTGTTAATTTTTTGGACCCCCTTTTTATTTTCCCCTTTTTGATCTATTGCACTTTTACATCTGTCATCAGAATAAAGACTTTGATATCCTCTTTCTTAGCCTGCCTGCTTGCGGTATTCACTGGGTTGGCAGATGTTTGTCTGGGAAAAGTGCTTACGGGGCGCTATATGGAAGGGTACTGTGGAGTAGGATTCTAGCTTTGATATACGGAACCGGAATTCGAAAGGGCCTATGACTTGACTCTTTCACGAATAGCTATGTGGGAGTCAAGTGCGATATCATGGATTGGTACTGGACTTAGGTCCTGTGGTTGGTGATTTGGAACTGAGGCTCATTATGGAAATACGACAAAGTTAATGAAATTAAGCACAGCGTTGTTTGAATTGAAATTCTATTCCTAAATGTAGTGCCCCCGTATGAAGGATCAGAGGGGTAAATGGGGAAGATTCAGTCGGCTGTCTTGCTATAGTTCATCAATGGTGTGTACATTCTCCTCATACTTGCGACTCTTCGAATTGGTCGACGTTGCCTCTTCCGCCTTGCTCCTAGGAGATTCTGCTTCCCTACTTTCTGCTTCCGGCTTCTCTCCCTTTCGCTTCTTATCCAGTGCTGCAATCTCGTCGTCATATACTGTCCATTCTGGAACTTGCCTCCTGGCACGGTCAAGTTTGGGCTCCTTCGTCTGTGGGTTGTTGCACAAGTCAATCGTGCGGGCCTGGCCCAGACTTTCGTCGCTGCACCATGTCTCACACCAGAGCCATTCTTGTGGAAGACTATGAATAGGAATCTGGAACTGCATGTGGTTGGGGAGGTCTTGATCCAGGTTAGCTAAACTACCCGGATCAGCAGATAATGTGTGGTACTGTTGACGCAGACGGTCGCCAGCAGCAAGTTCGCGGAAACGACGTAGGTCAACGACGTAAAGGGCAGAGATATGGTATGGGAGTCCTCGTAGATAATTAGCCCAGTATCCCTGCTTCCAGAAGCGGAAACCTTCCATCTCAACACGCGAGTCGCACATAGGGGTGAACCCGTATGGTGCACCTTGAAGATCAAGGTTGACTAGGTCCATCATGTCCGTTCTCACAATCTGGTCGGCGTCCACAAAAATGACCTTGTCAAGCGAAAGTGGGAAGAGCACGTCCAAGAAAAGGATCTTATAACCCCAAATCTCACGCTGCTTCTCCTTTTGCTGTCGGAGCCAGTGGGGCCACTTGAATGACACCATTTCGTACTTGAAGCCGTATTCTTTTGCCAAATGTGGGATAAACTCTTTAAAAGAAGGGGAGAGGAACTGCTCAATGAACCAAAATTTGACGGTGTGCTTAGTGTGACGCATGACCGAAACCATCATGATATTGAGCATGCGTTCGTATAAATGACCACTTGCCACGGAGAAGATGTTGATCTCGGCATGCTCCTTTTCTGACAGCGACTTAGTCTTTGAAGCACCGCTAAATAGTCCACCAGCGAACTTCAGACCCTTGGAGACAATGCTGTCGTGTTCCTCAGTCTCGGCCTCTTGCAAAACATCTTCCTTTTCCATACTAGGCCGTCTTTGTAGGCGTGGGTAAAGCGTGACTCCTTGGAAGTCTATTAATGCCAGTTCTGTGCCGTTGTCGCCAGAAACTGGATCCCAGCCTTGAGCACCAATACTTTCTATCTCATATATTGTAGAACTCCGACCCTCCTTGAGCTGAATGTTGTAGAATCCAGGATTCGCCTTGAACTGGAAGAAGCCTAGGTTGGACATAATAATGGTGTCTGTCAGAAGAGGGTCTTTCTCGGTGGCAAGAACCAACTGAGCGCCTTTTGGTGGCGATCCTCTGCCCTCCCTAGAATGGCCTTCAATGAGAATATGCTTGAGCTCGTATGTTGCAGTTACGTCTGATTTGATAGAACTGAGTTTGATGTTGTCGAGATCGTGGGCAGAGTCTTGCGGGGCCACAAGCCATGCTGGTGGCACATTCATACCAATAGTCAACAGTGCCTCAGATGGCAGCTTCTTAAAGGATGCTTCCAGTCCCTTAACCTTGCCATCTTCGCTAAAAGATGGCTGAGACCTCAGAACATATCGGAAGAACCGCTTAATCGGTAATTCAGTAATGTCCTCCTTGGGATTCATAAAGAGTTTGAGATACACTCCATTGAGTTCAGACAACACTTTCAAGATTGGAGCCCATCTTTGTCCTTGTTCACTAACTGGATTGAGAAGTCCGACAATATGGATACTGGCGGTTTCCTTATCGCCAACCTCGAATGCAGAATTTTTGGATTGCCAAGTGTCAAACAAACTGGTGCGAGCTGTTGGAGCTGACTCAAATATGCCCTCTGGAAGACCAGAAACCGTTGACAAAGCAATAATGGATGTCAACTTAGCTGCGGCGAGAGGGTTGGATAACTTCTCAGAGAACCCTAGATCATCAACAGCTGCGTACACGGGAAGGATTCTGCTCTTTTGCTCAAACTCAAGGAGTTGTTGGAAGTCGTCGGCAACGAATGTCGAATCCGCAGCAATGGGACCGATAATTCTGCCATTTATAATCACTGCCTGGTTTCCAGATGCTACATTGATAACATCAAGGAACTTTTTCGAGGCTGCAGCGTATGTTTCATCCTCATCATCTTGGTTCCCTGTTTTGACTAAGCGTTCCAGCTCATTTTCTGTTTCGATAGTGCCAAGTGTTTCTTCATTCGCTTTGAGGGCCGAGTTTACCGCAAATGAGCCATCAGGCCTTCCCGGATTGTGAATCAGATCCATTCGAATGCCAGGGTTGTTGCGCTTAAACTCCAATGCAGAAAGAATGAGCGCCTGGCCCTCCTTTATCGTCACATCCGCAATTATAGTGACTGCTGCCCAGTTCTCCTTAGTTGAATCCGTGAATGCCTCGAGCACAGGAACTTGAGCCAACAAGTCTGCGTGCTCAGTATAAATTCGGCCAAGGTCGAGCACCCGAAGGTCCTTCTCATCTTCCAGAGTGATATAGGTATTGCGCTTTGACACCGCATTTTCAAGAAACACCCCAGGCACCCAAGTATCTTCCTCAATAATCCCGTGGAAGACACCTTTCTGAACCACTTGGAGGTCCTCGTTGAGTCGCATTCCCATGGATTGCATCCAATTCTTATCGCGAGAGATCAAAAATCCATTCACAAAGACTATCCGCGTTTCCGTGTCAGCCCCTAATCGACTTGCCCATTGCTTTGCAAGTTTCACCCCTTCTGCATACAACTTTGTGTCAAGAACCTCAGCATATGTCTTGCTCTCGGAGTCAATCAGCAACTCCCGATCTTCTGTTGCATGCTCAAATAGCTTTTCCTCTGTAGAGATTTCTTGTTCCAGTAGTTCTTGCACATAAGGAGTGACAGATCCAAGACCGTAAACCTTAATTAGGTGATAAACAACCTTGGCTCTGGTAATAGCCTCGGCAGTAGGGGTGAGGGGGACAAGGCCGAATCGGATCGGGAGACCTCGATATAATAGACTAAGTAGTTGAGAAACAAAAGCCAGATCATTAGAGTCTGTAAAGTCAATGGGTGCAACAACCGTGAATATATTCTTCGCAACTGGAGGCAATTGACCAGGGTACGTGCGTTGCAGCAACTTCAAAACATTAGCATTATTAAACCCTTACTGTTGGAGAAGAACCATGACATACCGAGGCCAGATCTTTGGGATAGTGAGCATATTGGTCGTCTTTTTCAAGATCATTCAGCCATATGAGAACCTTGCCATCCTCTGATTCATCTGTCCAGTCATATCGCAATGGCTCATCATCTCCCCCGGTACCTGTCACTTCTTGATGTCCAAGGAGGGAAATTGCCTGCATTCCATTGAAACCCAGTTCACGGATGCCATCGACGAGCCTCCGTTCACGGCGTAGCATTTCAATCAGGGCGAATGGCTCGATTTGACGTTCAATCAACTGAACCCCGTTCATCCATAGCCAATTAATTCCAGAAGGAGCCTTCTGGGTCTGCTTTTGCTCAAATTCCTTCGCAAACTCCTCTGAGATGTTATGTTTGGCAATATATGCAGAAAATCTTGGTAAATCTTGAGTGAGTTTGATAAGTGTTTCGAACGGGTCTTGATTTTGAAGAATGAGTGAGGCGGTTTTCATGCCCAAAGATGAGAGTTCTGAAGTGGACAAGGGTGTGAGATCAGCAACTTCCATATCATCATCCATAGTGACGGTTGTATCAAGATTCTTCTGCCCTGCATCCGGACCGGCAGCCCGATCGTCTATAACGATATAATCAGTTCTTTTCAGGGCCAGCTCGACACCATATCCACTGATAGAGAGAGCCTCGACAGCCTTTTCCTCATTTCGACGGTACCTCAGTCGATACTTGAGAGCTCCTTGCTTAGCAGCCTTGGATAGTGGCTGATGGAAAGATCCGAATGTTGCTGATGTAGGGTCTGCATATAGCACAGCCTCTCTGCCGATTCCGAGGCTCCGGTCAAAAGGCAGATGTCTTACTTGTCTATTGACTTGGTTAGACTTTTGCTGCATTTGAAGGCCTTGGTAGATACATACGATGAAAACAAATCATCCTTAACTACTTTGTCTAGTGGAGGAGTACAGTATTGCTTGCCCTCAAAGAGGACCCAATTCACGCAATCTGATGTTGTTGTGACAACAGGTTCAACTGCGGTAGAGTAATATTGGTAATGAGCCTCAATTCTAGGAGTTGCCACTCGCAATGAAAGGGCAAGGTTGAACGTTGCAAGGGCCTCAGGGCTGGTTATATGGCCGTCCTCACGCAAGACATCAAGGAACTTGGCATAGAGATCAGCATCGGTGGTTGTTGTAGAAAAATGACCGCTTGCGACTCGATCCAGGAGTGGGAAGTATGCTGAGGAATTCTCTCCCGCCGCAGTTTCCCTATCAGCGTTTAGTATTCCAGCTATAAGAAACAGAGCAGCAGGGTCAGGGTCAGGGTCAGTACAAGAGTTCAAGTAGATATGGGCCAGCAGAGAATGCTGCCTTCATACCAACATTCACGGAAGGGGTGGCAATGCCAGTGGACACCAAACAAAGGCATGCCGCCAACCTCCATGATTGTTGAAACAGACGTATCATGGTTGGCTGCTATTTAATTGAAGGATATATGGTGGGGTTGATTTTATGAGCTCACCAAGGGCTATCTTGAGACCCTTGAGCACACTTGTGTGCTACAGTTCAGTCAATGAAAGCTCCCAAGCGTTCCTTCCACCATGCCTTGGTGACAGCTGCCATATAAATTGTTAATGTTTCGACTCCCAAGACGGAGATGCTAGGAATACATACTCCAATACTACCGATGTTCTTCCTTGTGAACACCGTCGCAAGAAAGCTGCCCCGATAGGGAATAGTGTTGTATGACGTTCCTGTGGGTGCTAGGTGCCTGCACAATGGCAGAATGGGGGGAAAGTGGCGGTGGTGGGGTCACCTAATAAGGGGTGTTGCTTGGGCGGTGTGGCACCCGGTTACTCGGCAAAATGATGTTGCGGCGCTGCTTGACAGCCAATGCCCACAATTGGAGATGGACACGATGCTCAATTGGAAGCCAGGAGTCGGGCCAGCATAGACCACGACTACAACACAACATACGCTTCCGCTCCTTTTGATGCTGTCCTGCTGGCCAGCTTGCAACAGCTATCGCGGCCAGGCAAGCCCACCAGCATAATCTTCCTTGCTTTTCATAATTTGTACACTTTTACAGCATCACCCCTCAATTCTTGATGCGCGAAGCTTACGGCTTCACCTCCCCGCCAAAATGCAGTCTTCCCCCGGAATGTTAACTAAGGTTTGCATACCCTGTCATGTTCTTTTCCCCCTCTGGAACCTAACCTGAGCATTCTCCAGTTTGAATCGAAGTCGTCAAGAGCAAAGGGAATTGCCTTTCACCCCAAGAGGTAGCTTGCGCGCCTGCTCAACTTTTGAGGATGTAAGGAAGAGGAACTAACTGACATATCAGACCATGGATCCTCGTCGCGCTACACTCATCTACCATCCAACTCTGGGACTACCGAATGGGCACGCTGATAGATAGATTCGAAGAGCATGATGGACCTGTTCGAGGTGTCGATTTCCACAAAACCCAGCCACTCTTCGTTTCTGCTGGTGATGATTATAAGATCAAAGTCTGGTCATACCAAACTCGCCGATGTTTGTTTACTTTGAACGGCCATCTCGACTATGTTCGAACTGTTTTCTTTCACCATGAATTGCCCTGGATCTTGTCCGCCTCGGATGATCAAACCATTCGAATTTGGAACTGGCAGAATCGCTCGCTGAGTACGTAGGCTCCCAACCGACCTATAACAAGAATAGCATGTGCTAACCAACGCCCAGTCTGCACCATGACTGGACATAATCATTATGCCATGTGCGCCCAATTCCATCCGAAGGAGGACCTCGTGGTCTCGGCATCACTCGATCAATCTGTTCGCGTATGGGATATCTCCGGTTTGCGCAAGAAGCACTCAGCTCCGACATCAATGAGTTACGAGGACCAGATGGCCCGAGCCAACCAAAATCAAACAGACATGTTCGGAAACACAGATGCTGTTGTTAAATTTGTCCTAGAGGGTCACGATCGTGGTGTCAACTGGGTATCTTTCCACCCAACCATGCCTCTTATTGTATCAGCCGGAGATGATCGCTTGGTAAAGCTCTGGCGCATGAGCGAAACCAAAGCTTGGGAGGTAGATACTTGCCGTGGCCATTTCCAGAATGCCTCTGGATGTCTATTCCACCCTCATCAAGATTTGATACTTTCCGCTGGAGAGGACAAGACAATCCGGGTCTGGGATCTCAACAAGAGAACTGCTGTTCAGTCCTTCAAACGGGAAAATGATCGTTTCTGGGTTATTGCAGCCCACCCCGAGATTAACCTGTTTGCAGCTGGACATGACAACGGTGTCATGGTCTTCAAGTTGGAGCGTGAGCGTCCCGCATCTGCTGTCCACCAGAGCACGCTTTTCTACATCACCAAGGAGAAGCATGTTAAGTCCTATGACTTCCAGAAGAATGCGGAAAGCCCAACGCTTCTGTCGCTCAAGAAGCTTGGAAGCCCTTGGGTTACGCCTCGCACCCTATCCTTTAACCCCGCTGAGAGGTCAATTCTGGTCACAACCCCCGCTGACGGTGGCTCCTATGAGCTATTGAACCTCCCAAAGGATGGCTCTGGCGCTATTGAGCCTACAGAGTCCAAGCGAGGACCCGGTAACTCAGCCATTTTTGTCGCCAGGAACAGATTTGCTGTGTTGAATGTTGCAAATCAGACAATTGATATCAAGGACCTCTCAAACAATTCAGCTCGTTCCTTCAAGCCCCCAACTGGTACAACAGATATCTACTTTGGAGGAACTGGCAACCTTCTGATCATCACACCTTCTGCTGTTCATCTATATGATATCCAACAGAAGAAGAGCACAGCAGAGCTTGCTGTAAATGGCGTCAAATATGTCGTCTGGTCAAATGATGGGCTCTATGCTGCACTGCTAAGCAAGCACAATGTGACGATTGTAACAAAGACGCTTCAGCAAGTCAGTACTCTCCATGAAACAATCCGTATCAAGAGCGCTACGTGGGATGACGCTGGTGTTCTTCTCTATTCTACTTTGAACCATATCAAGTATACGTTGCTCAATGGCGACAATGGTATTGTCCGGACTTTGGACCAGACAGTGTATTTGGTACGAGTCAAGGGCCGCAACGTCTACTGCCTGGACCGAGCAGCGAAACCCCGAATCTTGCAAATTGACCCAACTGAATACCGTTTCAAGCTTGCGTTGGTAAAGCGAAATTACGAGGAAATGCTGCATATTATTCAGAATTCGAGTCTCGTTGGCCAGTCTATCATTTCATACCTGCAGAAGAAGGGATATCCAGAAATTGCCCTGCAGTTTGTGCAGGATCCCACAACCCGGTTTGATCTGGCTATCGAGTGCGGTAATTTAGATGTCGCCGTTGAGATGGCCAAGGAGTTAGACAAGCCCAAGTTCTGGACAAGATTAAGTACCGAAGCCCTCGCTCATGGCAACCATCAGGTCGTCGAGATGTCGTATCAGAAATTGAAACAGTTTGACAAGCTGTCCTTCCTCTACCTGACCACAGGTGATCACTCGAAGCTTGCCAGGATGGCTAAGATCGCAGAACATCGCGGAGACTTCACATCTCGATTCCAAAATGCCCTGTATCTTGGCGAAGTTGAGGACCGCATTCAGATGTTCAAGGAGATTGACCTTTGTATGTTTTACCCATTTTCAAAAAAGACATGTACTGACCTACGTTAGATCCTCTTGCCTACATGACGGCTAAGTCCCATGGTCTAGACGAAGAATGCCAAGCCATTTTAGAGGCTACCGGCCTCACCGAAGACCAACTTACCTTGCCAACATTGGGCGAATCGCTAACCCCACCCAAGCCAGTCGTGCAGACTTTCAAGGGCAATTGGCCCACTAAATCCAGCTCTCAGTCATTTTTCGAGAAAGCTCTTCTTGGCCAAGTAGAGGGCTTGTCTCTGGAAGACGAGCCTGCTGCCGCTGATGGGGTTGATATGGAAGGTATCGAGGACGAGGCCACTGCAAAGCGTGGAGCTTTGGCCGATGATGATGATGAGGATGCAGCTGGCTGGGATATGGGAGATGATGACGTCCCTGAAGTTGACAGCGACTTCGTCAATGTCGATAGCGCAGAGGCAGGTGGCGCAGGCAGCAGCGAGGCCGATCTTTGGGCCCGCAACTCGCCTTTGGCGGTTGATCATATTGCCGGTGGCTCATTTGAAACTGCTATGCAGCTCTTAAACCGACAGGTTGGCGCTGTTCAATTTGCTCCATTGAAGTCCCGATTTCTGGAGGTATATCAAGCCTCAAGAACATTCTTACCAGCCTCAGCTGGTCTACTCCCCCTGGTCAACTATGTCCGGCGCACAGTGGACGAAACAGATTCCCGAAAGGTCCTACCGATTATCCCTCGCGATCTAGAACATCTGGCCGCCAATGACCTCCAAAAGGGATATGATTCCATGAAAGCAAACAAGCTTGAGGATGGCGTTCAACTATTCAAGGGTATTTTGCATGCAATCTTGGTCAATGCAGTCTCAAGTGAAGGTGAGGTGTCTGAAGCCAAGAAGCTCATTACCTCAGCGAGCGAATATACTGTTGCCATGAGCATCGAGCTTGCCAGGAGAAACTTGGGTTCTCCTGATGATGTGGCACAAGACCCTGCAGCTCTCAAGAGAAGTCTAGAGTTGTCTGCCTATTTCACTATTCCTAAGATTGAGGTACCCCACAGACAGATTGCGTTGCTGAGCGCCATCAAAGTAGCCATGAAGAGCAAAAACTACAATTCTGCATTGAGCTTCGCAAACCGTATTATCGCCAACGGTGGTGCCAGCAAAATTGTTGAGAACGTAAGTTAAAATCAACCCATTTCTATAGTTTCTGTCTGGCGTTTGAAGCTGACCTAATATTTCCCTACAAAAGGCCCGCAAGACCAAGGCTCAATGCGAGAGGAACCCTAATGACAGCGTTGAGATCGAATTTGACCAGTTCGCTGAGTTCGAAGTTTGCGCTGCCAGCTATACTCCAATCTACAGTGGTACTTCATACGAAGAGTGTGCCTTTGATGGATCCAAGTATCACTCCAGGTACAAGGGGTCCGTATGCAGGGTTTGCGAGGTTTGCGAGATTGGTAAGCATGGAAGCGGCCTGAAGCTCTTCGCATAAACGAATAATCATAGCTCTGGGGTTGTAAATGGGGAAACTTCCAAAAATCCTTGGCTAAGGATGGTGTTTAGAAGCGGGATGGTGTAGGTCAAGAGTCATGACACGTGTTTAGTCAATGTTATACAAGGATCATTTATTTTGAAAATGCATCTTCAAATGAACTCATGAACGCAATCTGCCAGCACAAGGTGACTTTGAGGCGATCACTCATGTAATTATGTATTCGTGTCTAGTCGTACAGGATGACGATGCGCAGTTAATCTCAACATGCTGCAACCGCTCTATACGATGGTTTCCAGCTCGCGCGCATAGCCCAACGCGTTTTCTATGACCATTTGACTCATCTCTTTATTTTGGGCACCATCATCGCTTCCATCAGCGGCAACGTCTGGGAAATAGATTTTGCCATCCTTGACGATCCAGCCACGGTGCTTGGCGAATTGGATCACGTCTCCCTCGGAATCCAAGAAGAGTAGAGATTTAGTGGAGCTGATGGGGAGACTAGGGTAGGCTCTTTCGCTGCTGCTAGCAATTTCAGAGCGAATTTGGTTCTTAAGGATCTGTCGAATGGTGGAGTTGGAGTCAGTAGCTGATTTATAAACTAGAGGATCTGTTTTCATGCGATAAGGATCATGGGAGACATACCTCTGAGAAAACACTGTACTCATCACAAGGTACTTCGCTACTCTTCATTGCCTTCCAAACACGATCATAGCTGCCCTCCATTAACCATCTCTCGAGACGAATCGGATAGCCCAGGTAGCGGTCACCCTCGACATCAGTACCACCGCCATCTCTATTAGCAAGGCTCTCCAGCTCAGAGTGAAACTCGGCATATCGTCCTTGAGTCAGGAGTAATAGAAGGCTTAGACCGGTAACCTTGTTGCGCTCGGGAAAGTTGGGTGGGAGAGTAGCGGAAGGTAGCTCGTAGAAGGGCTGGAGCTGCTGCACGTAGCGGGTAAAGGCGTCGGGGTTTCTAGCGCGTATAGAGAAGAGGGCGCCTTGTTCGTAGGTCTCGCGAGCAAGAACGAGGAGGTTTGATGGGGTCGAAGGAGACGGTGTGAGAGCATTGAGCTTGAGAAGGACGAGCTTTGCCTTTGAAAGGAGGGCATTGGCCTCCGGGTAACTCATGGAGGGGGAGTGTTTGAGTTGGGCGAGGATCGGGGCGAGATTGCGGTCGGCCATGGTTTCGATAATGCTATGGCCTTTGGTAGAGGACAGGAAGATACTATTCAGCGTTTATTAACACAGAGTTGCGTGTTGGTTATGGAAATATTTTCGTTGAAACAAGCTGATAGATCTGGTAGAAGGCCGTGGTTGAAGCTCCCTTGGTTGTCATTCACCAGGCTGAATGGTGCTGACGCATGAACTCGAACAGGCAAGGTCTCTAGTGCGCTGCCGTTGTTTTGTTCCGTTCCGAAAATATTATGTAAGCCATGATGATGGAAAAGATTAGCGCTAACAACTTTTAATGGGTATGGTATGAGGAGGGCATGAGAGTGGGCTTAAATCATGCGGACAAATTTAGTACTATCATGCAAAGTCGTCAAATGATTTATGCATATCAAGTGAAAAAGATAATCTCAAACAATATACAGCTTGTAGCATTACTCCTCTCACAGATGTTTGTCACCTAGCTATCAGGTAAGGCAGGGCGTGATCCAGGCGAGGCTGAATCATGTTCATTTGAGATGAATGTGGCTTGAAACTCATGATGTATCGATTCTGCCCTGATTGTAGGGGCCAGACTTTTTCCGTCTCGCAGATGTTGACTTTATTGCGTTTTGACGGAGCCTGTAACGTATAATTGCCCACACAGAATAATCATGTTAATAAGTTAGGGGTGTGAGAGAAGAGAGTTTTTTTTTTTTTTTTGTAAGAAGATACTCAGCACGTAACACAGGAGTAAGCTACTGGCATGTTTTCGACATAGATAGTTGCAATCTTTGAAGATGTAAGGTGGTATATAGTGTGGGTTGCTTAAATAGGCAGTTAGAAATCTAATAATAACTCTCATCTCTCATGTTGATCATCCGCCGCACACGGGCGGGACCCAGTGGCAGAGCGGCGCAGCTGGATAGATGGGGTAGAGAGTCAGGCAAGATGCCAGTACATACCATACGGCACGGACATAAAAAGGCAAGATGATCTTCGGTCATTCTATTGAGTATACCTTAATGTCTAATATGAATTGATTTTTACGACAAACTCTCACGAAGATTTGAGTTCAGACGCTTCTTAAAGAGAGAACCGGTTGCCAACTGATGACTCAAAGTTACAACAGGGATTAATCAAGAACGCCGTATCCACTACACAACCAAGTCAATATTATTCAGGAACGTAACCGACCCTGGAGTCCAGAAAATCGAGTACAATATTGAAGCATCTGCTTCAAGGAGAAGAAGTTACGGTGTATGCAAGACTCTGTATATTCACCGCCGTGAGAGACTTGAGACCTGGCAATGATTACCACGACGACAACAGCAACAACAACTATCCAAAGAGGTAGTGGAGTTGATACAAGATGGCAGTCATGTAAGTGAACTATTTTCACCCCTCCCGGTGACTTGATGCTTCGACCAAGGGTGGCTCTACAGAGGGCCGAGGAATGCACCCCAAAACCAAGATGAAATCGATGTATGAACGAGTGAGCACTTTTAGAGGGTTGAAAGGCTGTGCAAAATCTCACCATGGCTCTTCGGCCAGCTCAGCGCATTCAGTCAATTGCAACTGCAAGATCCAGACGAGTCTTGAAAGCAGGCAGAGAGAAAGAAGGAAGGAAGGAAGGAAGGAAGGAAGGAAGAAAGAACAAAGGAGCAGAAGACAGCCGTTTCAGGTTGCACACTGAAGGCAATATTCAAGTTTAAAGAGAACCCCAAGAATCGACTCACTCACCTATATCCTATACAAACAAACACCACTGAAAGTGAGAACGGTAGTGGGCTTGGGGTGGGTGTCAGGCTACTTCAGCGCTCAGATCAACTACCAAAACTAGTTGTCCAGCTGGTCTCGTCGCATTCCAGGGATTAAAAGGAACCCGGAAGGGAAGGGTTGGAATGGTGGGGGGGGGGGAGCATCCATTATTGTTACCCGTCCACGTCTATGAACGAACCCCAATCAGTGCAGCCCCTCGCTTTCTCTCCCACCCCTCCCTCCTGGTCATTCTGCAGCCGACATCATCCACTCCACATTCGAATGCGACCAGAGAAGAGGAACGAATATGCGCGACGGTTGATGTGAGAAGATTCCCACTGTTTTATTGCCTCCCAAGGAATCTTGCGCCCATTGGGTCAATTGGATAAAGAAACGGCAATACGGAATACCGACTCTCTAAGCCTCACTTCACGATTCAAGGGCCCGCTCAAACATCTAATTTTGGCGCCGAGCCACACCACATTCATCGACGTTCGCCAGCCCAGCTTGAATAGAGGATTCCCGTCGCATCGCCACACCACGAATTAATACAGCCCTGGCTGTTAATTATAGCCTCCATCTCTGCCCTTCTATATATCTTCTTTCTTTCTGCCTCGCTACTCAAGCTTGCCGGTCCACTGCCCTCTCTCATAGCCAAAGGTCATTTTGTTTGGTCTCGATTGTGCGCCGCCGTCTTACAATTCCAGCCATTCTGCGTGCGACCCTCTCTCTCACATTTCAAACATATCCTTGAATCCATCCATCCATACAGGGCCTCGGCCTCCGAAGAACACACTCCGCAGCAGCTGCCGGTCTGCACTGTTGCCCAGGTGATCCTCCACTGACAGCGTTGTGTTTGCACCTAATACAGATATCCAACAAACCGAGGCCGCGGAAGCCAAACCCGTCGAGATGCCTCCCCAACTTGGCGCCACCTTTGTCCCTGGTAGTGACGATGATTACTATATGCCAGAGGTAGTGGCACCATCTCCACAAAGGTAGGTCAACATTTACTAAATTTGTATATGCTTTTTGCTTTATTGCTTTCCCTTTTTCTTTCTTTATTTCTTTTTCTTTTTCTTTTCCTTGTCATAATGCTTACCCGTCTTTCTTTCTCTTGTTATTTTTTTTTTTTTTGCATCTGCTTTCAATATCACCTCCCGACTCTTTGCTTTGACTTTTCTCTCTTGTCCATGCCCGCCAAAATTAAATGGCGCCGTTAAAGACGTTTGAGGTGGGGCTGCCGCTGACGATTTCTGGTTGCTCCTTTCCAGGGTGACCCCTCAAGTCCCCCAAAACATGCAAGACGACCTGCAACGCCTTGAACTCGAAGCCCGCGAAATCGAACCACGAGAATCCTCCATATCCACCTACACCGGTCAGGCACCCAGCAGACCCGACAAAATTCCAGACACCTCCCACACCGAAGTCGACATCAGAGCCTACCAGCAATCTAACGAGAGACGAGCGGAGCAAGTAGGCAGCATGGGATGGGACGGGCCATCGTTCTCGCCATTCCCAAAGGTTACAGGAGATAATGTCCCGCCTGCGGATGATGAGAAGGAAAAGATTTTATGGAAGGCGCGCGAACATGTGCTGCACTCCCAGAATGTCTCCATGCAAATTACCTGGGCACGCGATGTACTAATCTGGGCTGAGATTTCCATGGATGCCGCCATTCGGGAGGCGGCTGATAGATCCACGACTCGACCTCCAACACCCCGTATAGAACACGAATTGCGTGTCGATGCTCTCAACATCATCAGGCATCTGGCTAGTCAGGAGCATCCCGACGCCCTGTACCTACGAGCCAAGTGGCTCGAGTTTGGAAAGTTTGGGGAACGCATCGATAAGCGCGAGGCCTATGCCGGCTACAAGATGGCCTCAGAACTTGGCCATGCGAGATCCGAATACCGAATGGGCATGTTGTTTGAGCAATCCAATGACATGTCCAAAGCAAAGGAACACTACTACAAGGGCTTGAGTTTGAGGGATTCTGCAGCTCAATATCGAATGGGCATGATGAGCCTTCTCGGTCAACATGGCGAATCCAAGGACTACCAAGGAGGGCTGGAACGCATTCGGAATGCTGCCGACAGTGCGGATGAGGATGCACCACAGGGAGCCTATGTCTATGGCATGCTCATCGCTCGTGATCTTCCCGATATTACCATTCCCGAGGGGTTGATACCCTTTGCCATCGATACGGCTAAAATGTACATTGAGAAGGCTGCATACCTAGGGTTTGGAAAGGCACAACTTAAAATGGGCCAAGCCTATGAACTCTGCCAGCTCGGCTGTGATTTTAACCCATCTTACTCTCTTCACTACTACGGCCTAGCAGCTAAGCAGGGAATACCAGAAGCCGCCCTTGGTGTTAGTCGATGGTTTCTCTTTGGCTATGAAGGAGTTTTTAAAAAGAATGAGGAACTCGCGTTTCAGTATGCACACGAGGCAGCGTTGCAGAAACTGCCAACTGGCGAATTCGCAATGGGTTACTACAATGAGATTGGTATTCATGTAAACGCTAGCATCTCGGAGGCACGAAGATGGTATCAGCTTGCTGCTGATCACGGCAACAAGGATGCCATTGGACGACTGGAATCGCTGAGCCAGGATAAGAGCCTGTCAAAACAGGACCATGAGACTACAACACTCACCCGAATCAAATCACAGCACGGGTCGCAAAGGGGGAATAGACCTGATCGGTTTACTAAACCTCAGCAGATGCCAACACTAAGTGAAGGCAGTGGGCCTCCGACTCCAGTCAACGATGGCGGTCTTTCAAGACCACCAACGTCAACTGGGCAATCACCTCGGGTGTCCCCCTTTCCCTCGCCTGGTATGCGACCTACCATTGTGACAGAACACACAAATTTTCCTGATCCGTCGCGAGCCTCATTTGTTGGCCCAGACCGACCGCCGGCTTTCAACATTCGTCTAGATTCAGACAATCTGGGTCAGCCGAACCGCCCACAGTCTACAGCTCCCTATCCATTGGATGACCGACCGCAGCCGCTCAACGTTCGTTCAAAGTCTACAGCACCATACCCAGAGGATGACACTCGACCAGGCCAGCCACGCCCTAATCCCAACTATCCACTCGGCCAGGGACCACAAGCTGATCGTCCGGGGAGTGCTTTTGGCATCAAACCACAACCAAATGCAGGCGGGCCAAGACCGTTGCCATCATCTCAGTCAGCGGGCAGCTTGTACCCATCTCAGGCACCTCCACATGCAGCTGGTCGCGGTAGAGTCGCATCAGCTGGTTGGGATCCCCAAGGTCCCGGAGGATACCGGCAGCAGAGCCCCGGACCAAACAACGGGCCAGGCCGCCCATATCCTGGCCCCGGTGGACCCGGGGGTGGTCAACCGTACCCAAGCGGCCAGGGAGATAGAAACCGATTGCAGAAGCAACCGCCTGGCGGGCGACCCTACGGCGGACCACCTGGAGGTCCTCAAAATGGACCCCCGTCCCATGGTGGCATTCCCCCAGCTGGCACAGACCCTGGGCGTGACTATGGTCCTCGCACCTCATCCCGCCCTGGTGCAGAAGCAGCACCCTACCCCAATGCACACCATGACCCTCGGGCACAGCCACAGGGCCATAATCAATTTCAGCGGGTTCCTGGCGGTCCTGGCGGCCATAACTATCCGGAGCGGTCTGGCTCGCTCCCTCTGGACCCACGACAGTCTAGAGTACCAACAGGTCTTGGATCCGGTGGGCCGGGGCCTCAGGGACCGCAAGCACCTCAGATACCGCAGGCACCGCAGGCACCACAAGCTTCACAGGCTCCTCAAGGCCCCCAAGCTCCCCAAGGTCCAGGAAATGCACCCAGACCCGTTGCTGCAAGGGTTGGAACAGCACCACCTGGGCAGATGCCAATGCACAGCTCAAGTCCAGCACCTAGCACAGCATCGGCCCCAGCAAAGTCTGGGAAAGGGCCTGCAACATTTGAGGATATGGGAATCCCACAGGGTAAACAGGATGGTGACTGCGTAAGTAATATTCAAATATTGAACCGCTTGGCTGAAAGGCGGCAAGCTAACAGAATCTAATAGGTCATTATGTAAGGGTCCATGGCTTCAGCCCAGAGATAATTTCATACTTTTGGATGCATTGGTCTAAGATATGACACTTTGTGCGACTCGGATATGAAAATAGTTTGGAGTTTGTGAAAGTCATAGGAAGCTGGATTGAGAACAATTTAAGCAAACGGCAATAAGAAATAAAGTAAGGTCTAAGATTACCACCGAAGCCGTGTGTCTTCATGGAGTCGATAAAAGTAGGAATTTTGGTCGGATTTTCTGGGGCAGGTATCCGAACCTATGTAAGGGACTGCCTGGAAGGAATGTTGGAACTATTAACACGTATAGTTGGATGATTTTAGAGAAAAGGAAATGCACGGCGTTTGATGCGTGTCGATTTGCATAGACGGATTGGGTCAACGCAGAATGATGCGAGCCAGTTGACTGTTGGCCGTTATTATGCGCAGTCAGATGAGATGCTTGTACTTGCGTACATTTATAAATATATATATATATATATTACTTTGAACACTTACAAGAACTCCTATGATCTGACTTGCAAGGGAAGGCCCTTCAAGACACATTTAGCTGAAATGCTTCAAAATCGTTAACGGACCCAGCGGTGATATCGCCAGGGTATTGGGGGCCATAATGGAGGTTGATGCTGCATGAACGTGTCAGACCAGGATTAACAACACGCTCGCATTTCCTCCCGACTAGGGTTAGGCATAAAGCACAGATTGTTTACCGAAATGATCAATGTTGCATCGAACTGTATGTACAAGCACTTTACAGGAGGCCTGCAACATGTACATATGTACCGTCGGGTAAGACATCTTGTCCGATTCGTCTAGTATAGGTTGCAGCATGTACCACTGGGTAAGACATCTTAACCTATTCTTTTGGCATGTTGCAACTTGGTAGCTGACTTACAAGACAATACCTCCAGGGTCATGACAGTGTTTGCAAAAGAAAAAAGAAAGAAAACGATGGGCTAGCAGGTCTTACGGAGGGGGGTATTGTGATCTCTCCTTACAGCTGTTGATGTTATCTAAGACATGTTTACTACAAGTAGGAAGCAAATCATACGACTATACGGAGTATCAACGTAACGCAATTACTCAAATATATCTATGTACTAAGACTTTTTTCTTTTCTTTCACATGATGGATGAGCTCCACTCGAAGCAATGGCTGACTCAGACTGATTTACTCTTGCTCGCCACTGGGTATCCTTTAATTCCTCCTCTTGTGCATGGATACCTTTACACACTCACTTGCGCCTTGCATCTCAGTCGTTGGCATAATAAAGAGCTTGAACAATCCCATGCAAGACTGAGTTAATCACAGGACTCTCACTCCCGGCAAAGAGAGAGAAACATACCTGAAAGGATAAAAACGAAGAAAAAAGGTGTGTCGAATATGGCGGTTCCAATGGACTTGGAGAAGCAACAAAATCGATCCCAAGATGATGGAAAAAGCCGGAACCATTGTCAAGAAGAAGGAGATCAATATGATCTCGAGGAGGAGAAGGCATGGACAACAATCAACCATGGCTTCGATGAGGATGCCAGTACCAGATACGGGGAGGGCCATGAGAGTGATGGTTCCTCGCGGTCCGGTAAAGGCCATGCAGAGGAGGGGTCGACGACCAAGTTGGGCCGTTTTTTCGGCAGCATTTGGTCAAAATCCACAGTTGATTCTGGTCCGCCGCCAGATGGTGGTTGGGTTGCTTGGTCTCAGTGTAAGTCACCGCTGGTCGCATACATCACCATGCAAACTGCTCACTCACTAACGACTTTCTGCCCCAAAATCTAGGCTTCATAGCTCACTTGGTCATGTTCACTACATGGTAAGGCACCCTCTGCGAACACATGTGCACGAGGATGTATTCTGACCCTGTTATTTTCGGGTATAGGGGCTGGGCCAACTCGTTTGGAACGTTTCAAACCTACTACGTACAGCTTCTGGATTGCCCACCGAGTCAAATCTCTTGGATCGGCTCCATGAATGTTTTCCTCATCTTCTTTGTTGGCACCTTTTCCGGTCGGCTTACCGATGCCGGATACTTCCACCTGGTCTTCCTTACGGGGTCCATTTTGCTCAGTGTTGGCATATTCATGACATCCTTGTGTACGCAGTATTGGCAGTTTCTGCTGGCTCAGGGACTTTGCATCGGACTCGGTCACGGGCTTCTCTTCTGCCCGGCCATAGCGGTAGTCTCATCATACTTCCAGCGAAATCGGGCACTCGCCGTTGGCATCGCTGGCAGTGGGAGCGTCACGGGTGGCCTCGTATTTCCTAGCATGGTGCGCCAGCTACTGCCTATGATAGGATTCTCATGGACAGTCCGTACGATCGGGTTCCTCCAAGCTGCCATCATGATCCTGGTGAACCTGACGTTTCGGACTCGAGTAAAGCCGCGGAGAAGCGGGCCACTGGTTGACTTGTCCGCTTTCAAGGACCTGGAGTATTCCTTCTATGCTGCGGCTTCATTCTTTGTAAGTTTAAACCCCCCGCGTGTCCAGATAGGAAGAAGACAACGGCTAACTTTGATGACGGTTATCATCTAGAACTTCTGGGGCGCCTACTTTGCCACCTTTTATGTTGCTTCTTATTCTCGAGATGCGCTTCAACCGCCTCTTTCATATACCGATTCTCTCAACCTACTGCTCGTACTCAACGGCGTTGGTTTTATAGGACGTACCGTTCCCACCTATTTGGCCGATCGGTTCGGCATCATTAATGTCTTCATCCCCACCTCCATGGTTGCATCAATCCTAATGTTCTGTTTCATCCCCGTCAAGAGCCCAGGTGCGCTTTACGCATGGACGGTGCTCTACGGCATCGCGGCCGCCGGCATCATGGGCCTGCTGCCCGCCGGTCTATCCGTCTTCACTACCGATGTGCGCAAACTGGGCACTCGGATTGGCATGGTATTCACCATTGTTAGTTTTTCTTTGTTAACAGGACCACCGATAGCTGGGGCTATCATCGAGAGCTCCGGCGGATATACCGGGGCCAAGTGCTTTGCGGGAGCTTCCATCTTTGTTGGAGGGTTGTTTTTGATTGCCGTCAAGATGACAAGGATGCGTAGAACGAGTCAGGGATGGAAAGAAAAGATATAGTATAAGAGGTTATGGCCATTAGCGATCGGTTCCCGCCTGGGCGCTGAGATTGTTGAAGAACCAAGATTGTGTAGGTTAACTTGTATATCATCGTTGAGAACCGTATGCTAAGAGGTAGAGATTTAACATAGAATAGAATGCTCAGTTAATATATCGTATATGCTGGATGTATTTGTATCCATTCATTTTCCCTCCTGGCTGTTCACCTTGACAACCTCTCGCCCATTCTTCAGCGCTCCTTGCAGATATGAAGGGGGGGCTCCACAATCCAGAGCTACGAGGGATCCTGTTTTGGCTACAGGTATATACACTCATGCAGTGCAATCAAGCCATGTCCAATTTCGTTATACCACTGCCTTGGTATTACCTATAATTGGCCAAGTTCCGGGTACATGATCCAGACTCCAATCTGGATCAAGGCTGTTGATGGCGTGGCCCTCCCCCCTGCATGTCTTGTCACCCCGTGCATGTCTCCAACCCCATTAGGTACTCGCCGGAACTGCAAATCCTGGGTAGCCGTCCAGTTGTCCTGTTTCACTCACCGTCATGGCCTGATTGCCTACCGCTCTTTTTGAGAATCTGTGGATAGATAAAAGTTGTTATCTCATTTATAAACCTCCCGCCAGGCTGATTCACAGTGCATCCTTGATGCTTGCCACTACAGACACTGGCCATCAATATAATTACGGCTTATAGGCCTGCGGACAATTATTCAACCCTATATTATACGTCATCTTGCCCCCCCCCCCCCCCCCCCCCCCCCCCGCGCCCTCGTCCAGCCAAGTCTGCGAATAGTGGCTCAGCGGTTCATGTCGAATTGGTAAATGGGCAGATATATCTCCGCTTATTGTTTAAAAGTGTATATCCTTCCTTATCACTCTTCATAGAAACCTTCAACATAGAAATCGCAGCCAACGGCAATGTTTTTGTTTCGTCGGGCCTTGTTGGCATTTTATGCTTCTTCCTTGGCTGCGGTCGGTGCCAATGCGGCCATCAGCTTCACTCAGCAAGACCAAGACTTCAACTGGGAAGCCATCACACCAAGTCCCGACCTTGAGTACCATGAATGCTACGGCGAATTCAAGTGTGCGCGGCTCGAGGTCCCTCTGAACTGGCTCAACACGTCAGACCCGCGCAAGGCGACAATTGCCATGATCAAACTCCCCGCCAAAGTTCCCGATCACGATCCAACCTTTGGCGGCTCCATCTTCACCAACCCGGGCGGCCCTGGTGGTTCAGGCGTCGACTTCTTGCGCACAAAGGGCCACCGCCTCCGCCATGCCGCTGACAAGCCTGGCCGTCGTCACTATGAGATTGTGTCCTTTGATCCCCGCGGTGTTTCCCGGACTACTCCGCGCTCAGACTGCTTTTCCAAAGACTTCCTGACCCGCGATGGTTTCTTGCTCGAAGCCCGCGGCAATGGCGCACCTACCAATGGCGACGGTGCCATCTCTTATAGCCTTGCCATGATGGAGATTCTCGGCCAGCGCTGCGAAAAGTCTGGGGACACCATGACATATGTTGGCACACCAAGCGTTGCTCGCGACATGATTGAGATGATTGATAAAATCGATGAGCTACAAAAACGAGAGGCTTCCCATGAGGATAGCGAGGGAGAATCTCTCAGTGAATCTGACTCGCGACCGGAACTTAAGAGGAGGGTAGCTGCCGGCCAAGTTCCCCGACTTCAATACATCGGATTCTCTTATGGCACCATACTAGGAAACTACTTTGCTTCCATGTTCCCTGGCCGTGTTGGCCGTCTGGTCCTTGATGGAGTTTGCAATGTTGATGACTATGCAACCGGCCCAGTAAGTAAACTCTAATTCTCAACTGCCAAAGAGATATCAGATGAACTGACCTCGGACTGAATTCTTTTACGGCAGGGTTGGCTGAAAAACACCGTTGACGCTGATGAAATATTTGATACTTTTCTTCAAGGATGCGCTGAAGCCGGTCCCAAAGTATGCGCCTTGGCTCGTGAGACCGACAAGAGCGGTTCTGATATCAAGGCACGATTCAATCCTTTTCTGGCTGACCTATACAAGAAGCCCTACCCCTTCCTCTCCGACAAGGGCGAAACGGTAATCATCACCGGCAGCGACGTCACTTCTGTGATCGGTCTCACGCTCTACAAGCCCATAACAGGATTCAAGCGCCTCGCCTCCATCCTCGATAGTTTCATGTCAGGCCACCCAGAAGAAATCACCCGTGCTCTCATTGATTCCGGGACGTTGCCTCTTCTCCGTGAAGCATGCCCTATCAATAACGATACGCCTCTCCGTGAGCCTAATGTTCTCGAAACCCAGTATGCCGTCCTCTGCGGCGACGGCGACGATATCACCGATAAAGACATATCTTGGTGGCGAGAGTATGTGAACAAACAACGTGACATATCCTCAATTCTTGGCGCGATTTGGTCAACTATTCGGCTCTCCTGCTCTGCGTGGCGGTTCCGCGCCAACTGGCAATTTAAAGGCCCCTTCACTTCCCCAAAACCTGATTCAGCCCTTGTCCCCGGCCATCCTGCATCCCCCATCCTTTTCCTATCTAACCGCCTCGATCCTGTAACCCCTCTCCGCGCCGCTCGTGCTATGGCAGAAAGACATCTTGGCGCCAAGGTAGTCATTCAGGAGGCTATGGGTCACTGCACTCTCGGCTCAGGAACAAGCAGCTGTATCAACAAAGTTATAGCTGACTACTTTGAGTCTGGTACTCTCCCCCAAGAGGAATTATCTTGTGAAATCGAATGCGGCCCTTGGGATGAAGGCTGTGTGGTGGATAGCAAGGATCACATTTCTGCTTGGTTTAGTGAGGATGAGTCAATTCAGCTATACCGATTGCCTCTGGAATTGCCATAAATACATATATCAAGGTATGGAGAGTAAGAAAACTCAAAGGATGAAAACATGATATTCATATATACAAGAGAGATGAGAATACCTGGTTAATGACGACAATGGTCAGGGCTACATACCCTTCCACGCTCATATCATAGGAAACAAAAGTCCTTGTTCATTCACTCAGCAATTAAAACGCAAATCTGACCAATTCTTCACTTATAATTCAGTTTGTGACATGTGGCCATTCACATACGTTTTATTGGACACTATGGTAGTGTGGTCCGTAACGACTCCGTCTCCCATACCAGAGCTCCCTTAAAATTACATCTAGTTCCTGCAGTTATCATTCATTACACTGCTCGCCCAAGAAATCAAGTTTCAAATCATCTCAATCAACCAGCAAATATCATCCCATAGCAATTATTCACATCGATCCAGTTCAACCCCCAACAATTAGTGAAGCGACGCCCAGATGTATTCGTCATCCAGACGTTCAAGCCCAGATGGAGTCCAATGCCAAACGCCTCGTTGGGCAACAGACTCAATAGTCTTGCGTTTGACGCGATGGGGGACAGCACCTGCACGGCATGTGGCCGCTGCGCAGCTGTTATCAGTCCAGCCAAGTCGTAAGTCATCTCCCCACCAGACTCGAAGGTCAAGACCGACATGAAGTTTGATCAAAACCGATGTGATATTGGTATACCCATCAAATTGGACTGGAGTCAATTGACAACCTCCATTGGGGAAATTTGGACAGGCGGGAACACGTTTGGTTTCCGACCAGGCGACAGACTGCTCCTTAGTCGAACCCGGATTGTAAGCATACGCGGAAATCTCAAATTCGCACCATTGTTCGTTTCCTTGCGCAGCACAGCCAAGGCTAGCGCCATGGAAGTCAAATCGGAAACACGGGCTCGCTGCATTTGGACCAACTCCAATCTCTGCCGTATCCCGTGTCCCAGAGGTAGAGGAAGTTGAGGACAGAGAAGGAGGCACGAACTCAATCAGCTGGCCACCTGAAGATGGAATATATGCCTGAGATGCTTGAGAAGATGGAGGGACAATGACAAACCCCTCAGAGAACCAAATGTCTCCAGTTGGATTGAAAAGAGGGCCGGGCTTGACTTCATTAAACTGCGGATGATCAGTAACAAGTATACAAGGACAGGGGATGGTGGCATACATCTAAAGTTGAGTTCCCAATCTTTCCACCATTGGCACACATTGTAGGAGCAACTGAACCAACAACGGTGGGTGAGGCTTGTGAAACCACTGTTGTGGGGGCCGGCGCAACAGTCGGTGAGATGACGCTCTGACTAACAAGCGCAGATGAAAGGCTCGCACCCAACGAGGTGTTTTGAGAAAGGGTGTCTGAGGCGGTACTGCTGGAGTTGCCCCAGGCAGACCCAGATGTCAGAGAGCTATATGAGGTTAGCTAAGAACAAAAATAGGTTACTATAAACTTGCCTTTGTTGACGTCGTATGGCACGCTTGTTGGGAGAGAATGGTGCTGGAACGGTCACAGTAGCCATTGTAGTAAGGGGGAAGTTAAGAGTATAAGTTGTGGTTTGTTCCGGGATGATGTTGGTCCACGTACTGGTTTGAAGTGTCGTAGCAATGCGTGGAGAGTTTGCTGCAGGTGGCAGTGGACCGTAGGCGTTCTGTGGTAGCTGAGCGGATGCTGGAAGTGGGGAGCCATTGCCTAACGGGTCATTATAAGAAGGAGGGGATAACACAGATGAACCTCCTGGGCCAGTAACGACCGTCAAGATAGATGTGTATGTTCCTGTAAGTGTTGTTACTGGATCGGCAACAACACCAGAGACAACGGCAGATGGTGGTAAGACCGTCTGAAGGCCATTGACAAGTGTTCCATAACCATTGAGACTGGGAATGTCAGATGGTGGTAGAGGAGGCACACCAGTCAGGACTGGAGCTGTTGGAAGTCCGATTCCTGGGCCAGCTGGGGTGAGAACGATGGTTTGAACAACTGGGGTCGCAACACCATTTGGCCCCAACACATTTACTGTAATGGATGTAGTGACTGGTTGGCTTGCAGTGATGGCTGGTGGAACACCCTGGGGGATAGCGGTTTGATCCTGCTGAGGGACAAGAGATGGAAATCCAATTGTCGTTTGGACAGGGAGAGCATTGCCTAAACCACCAGGTGTAAGTACAACTGTCTGAATAACAGGTGTGGCCTTGCCATCTGAGCCAATAACCCCAATTGTGATACAAGTGGTAATAGCACCACTGCCAGGGGTGAAGGGTGGAAGACCTTGTGGGAGGTCAGTAATTCCTTGAGGAATGGCAGAAGGGTAACCAAGGCTGGTCGCTGTTGGAAGGGCATTGCTTGCTGGAACAACAAATGTTGATTCCACAACCGTAGGAAGGCCATTAGCGCCGAGAATGGTATAGCTTGTGCAAGTCGTAACTCCGCTTACACCTGCAGCAGGGCCAGCAACTTGTGAAGGATATCCGGGGGAACCAGTGGTTTGTGTTGGAATGCCAGTGATCATGTTTGCTGTGGCAGTATTGGCTGCATTGGCGGCGGTAGGGACAGGGATAACCCACGTTGATCCAACCACGGTTGGAAGGCCGTTGGGCCCAAGAATCGTGTAACTTGTGCAAGTCGTAAGACCATTGGCGCCAATGTTGATGCCGGAAGACAACGATGGGTGGCCAGGAAAGTCGCCGATCTGGTTTGGAATACCAGTAACAGCATTTGCCGCAGCGGCATTAGTAGCAGCAGGGACAGGAATAACCCATGTCGAATCAATCACGGTCGGTCGGCCGTCGGGACCAAGAACAGTGTAACTTGCGCAAGTCGTAATGCCAGCATCCCCTGAGATCACAGCGCCAGGTTGAGATGGTGGAATTGGACCCGGAGTAATCTGACCAGGAATTCCAGAAAGAGATGGATTTGGGATACCAGAAGGTACCGCAAGAGCCGACTGGGTGCTGGCAGGAGTAGGTAGCAGCCAAGTGGATTCCACCACGGTCGGTAGGCCATCAGGTCCAAGGATGGTGTAGCTTGTGCAGGTCGTGATTGCAGGTCCGTTTGGCAAGCCTTGACTGGCACCAGGGAGTGATGGAACACCTGAAGGGAGACCAGAAGGAGCTGATGTCACAGCGTTGACAGTCCAAGTAGAGTGTACGACTGTTGGGAGGCCATTTGGACCAAGGATGGTGTAGCTAGTGCATGTAGTCATGCCGCCATCGGATGGAATAGCTGGTCCAGAAACACCAGTGGAGATTGCTTGCGCAGAGCTGCCTTCGTTGGTAGGCACACCGCCAGGGTATTCAAGAACAGTCGGCTTTCCATCCGGGCCCGTAAATGTCAATCGAGGAATAGAGTCCGCGGAGACAGGAGATGCTACCGTGTTAGGGCCAAATGTGATAGTATGAGGTGACAGGATAGTGATCTGAGTTGGTCCCTGAGAACCAGGTACCCAGTGCACATCAGTATCGGTAACCACGACGTATGGGGAAGAGATGATAGCTGAAGCTGGTATGAGAGATCCAGGCGCACCAGAGAGGCCACCTGTGTCACCATAAGGTGCGTTGACAGGCACTGTTGCGGAAACTGAACCAGGTGCTGGCCCACTAGGCACACCGGAATCCACGGTTGGTAAGGGGTTGGACCAAGGGCCCTGCGTACTGGCAGCGGATCCATTGGGGTCAATGACAGACGAGCTAACGGGGGTAGGAACAGCATTGGTATAGACAGGTGCAGAAAGAGAATTAGAAACCACAGGGCCGTTGTTGCCTCCTGAGTCGGGGTCGTTACCCCAAATGTCAATTGTGAGAGTAGTAAATGGCTTGACTGCAGATTGTGTGACTTGAGGAGATTGAACAGGAGAAACTAAAACGGTTGTGGTAGGATGGAGGGTTTGATAAACAGTCTGACCAGGGCCAGATCCGCCTGACTGAGGGAGACCAGATGGGTTCAGTGGGCCAGTAGGGTAAACCGTGACAAAGACGGTATTAGGAGCTGCTTGTGCGGCACAGGTTGAGGCCTCGGGTGAAGCACCAGAAATGCCCCCGGGAATGCCATTGGAATTGCCATTAGAGCTGCCGTTAGGGATGCCGTTAGGGATGCCGCCCGGGTTGCCATAGGCGTTACCGTCAGGGATGCCATTTGGGGTACCATCCGAAGGGCCAGCAGTAGTACCGCTGGGGCTTCCGCTGTTGACATCTGGCGTTCTGAGTCCAGTCAGCAATCAGTCAACTGATGGACAGTCATCCACTTACCCATAGCCAGCCGCTTGGGCATTGGAATGGTGCACCAAGGCGCTGGCCATTAAGACCGCCAGCGATGTAGGAGCACGCATCGTAGGCAGAAGAGGCCGCTATTCTGAGCGTTGCTGCGATCAGGAGAACGAAGATGAGAGATGCCAATGAGTGATAGGCAAACGATCCAAAGTCGGCGGCAAACGTCCAGAGGGCGAGGAACGAATGTGAATGAGGATGAAAGGGGAGAAGAAAAGATGAAGAGTTTGAGGAGGAGGAAAAGAAGAAAAGGTTTTCGTTGAAGAAGAGAGGGGTTGAAACCCTTGGGGAGAGGGTGTTCCTGCCTTCCTTCCTTGCTTGCCTTGGGAATCGTCGATGGGCAAGACCGCTATGGCGTGATGGTATCAACGGTATAGGGAAGGCACATCTCGTTACCTACGCTGCGACCGCTACTCTGTGCCGATTTATCCAGAGGCAAGGAAGACATCAACGTGAACCTCCTTCCATCTGTCAACAACTGCCTGTGTCAATTCAATTCACTTATAAATGGAGATTGAAAACTTCTCTTAGGGGAAACGAATCATAACTCAAACAGTCTTTAGCTCACATTATAAAGGGTCCATTTGGGGTTCCCCCATATCCTATAGCCATCCATCTATAATTTGCAGCCTGCATAGGCCAGAGCCATGATGAACATCGTGTACGGATAAAGAAACCACCATCTCAAGCCACTCCACTGCGACTTACCCAGTACTTCGGGCAATTATGTCGTCATGGGCTGTGTTAGAAAGGCACTTTGCCGGTCCATACCTTACCCAGTAGGTGTGAAAACATGATTATGCCTTGGGAAGGAAGCATAACAACGTTAAACAAATGACAAGTTGCGTTAAGAAATCGGAAGGAACGTAGCCCAGCGCGAATAATTATCCAGTTACGAGAGTACTCTAGGAAACATGAAGAGGAAAGAGGTGATATCCTACACGGAATGGGCAAGCCCGAAACGTTTCAAACGCGATAATTAGCAAGTACAAGTCATGCTTTCGGGGATAAGAACGTAAAACATCCCTTCCATTGAGGGTACGGGATGCTATCATTAAGGAAAGGCAAAAGAATGAAGTAATACTGGGTTGAAGAGATTTTGATTTAGGAAACTGCCTTGATAGATGAGCCACAACCCAACGTCTTTGTCACTTACGCACTTTCCCTTTTTTCTAGAAACTTCAAATTGTCAACCTCACACACTTGACCGCCTCAAATCAGACCATTTCGTCCGTATACGGAGGTGGTGGTCCGCCATACCCAGCCACGATTTCTGCCTCAAGTCGCTTCACCTTTTCTATCTTCGCAGCCCACATGGCAGCCCCAGCGCTTGTCGTCAGAAGAAAGAAGAAGGACAAAATCGGTATCAACTCCAAGATCATCGCCACACTTCCGAACCAGATGTACTCCCACTGTAGACTCCTGGTTTCCTTCTTTTGTGCCTCTTTTGATAGACCCCGCAGTTTAAACCAGCGATAGTGCGACAGTTTGCCCATTCTGGTCCCAGTGATGATGATGAATGCAAAGGGTCCGACAAATGGCACAAGATTGAGGGGAAGAAATACAATGAGTTCGATGACCTGCTTCGTGCTAAAAGGATTGAATATTGCCGGACTGGTAGGCTTTCCCAGCATCTTGACAGCATTTGGGGCGTCCTCGAAGAGAATCCGATGAGGTGCAATGAGGTCCTTGAGCGAGAGGTTGATCAACGTAGCCTGTCCCAGTTTCAGTCAAATCTATACTTTCATTCCAGGTCGTTTGGTGTGTCAAACTTACATCAAATACATCTACTCTACATTCATCCACAAAAAAGCCCTCAAAAAGTGTCTGAATAATGACAAGACCCTCACCCAGGACTAAGATGACAGCATTAACCCATGCCCCCCAACCATGAAATATGACCAGGAAAGCATATTGCGGCAAAAAGGTAAAGGTGAAGAGAATAAAGTATACGAAAAGCGATATCATGGAGAGAGGAAGCAGTCTTCCCAAGAACAGAGGCCAAAACTCGCGGTTGCGTGCGAAATACCAGATTCCACGGATAGGATATGAGGCGGCGCTTACAGCACGGCGGAAGTAGGTGTAAGGTCGTCCAACATGATGATATAGCACAGGTTCTATCCTTTGACTTAGAGATGAAAGAGATGTGCTTGACTCCCTGAGGTAGGAGGACATTTTGTCGAAGCGATGATAAAGAGAAGAAAGTGATGAGAGGCTAATTTCCAGGCATTCTACTTGCAGTGGCTGGGTATGCGATGAGACGCAAATGTTAGTTGTCTAGAGACGCGTGGTGTTGGAGCGGCGGCGGTGTTCGCTTGCGTCTCACGCTACGTCACACCGACCGGCCAACGAAAGGGCCAGACACGGCCACCTGCTACCCTACATGTTTTGTCCGACACCATGCCACCGCGGATTTAAAATTGACGACATTAGTAGTTTTGAGCCGCAACATCGAGCGTTGGTGATGGCTTCTGTGTTTGAATCTGCTTCCTTCGGATAATTCACAGTAGCAGTCGACCCCTACTAGGTACCAATGATTATTGATCATTCCACACGCTAGCTTTAGTTAACGTGACATCATGCACATGTCACGCCCTTGATCATATCGTGTCCGCTTTTCACGCCCTTTCACACGTTTTGAGAGGTGTCAAAGGAACGTTAAAAAGACAAGAGCCGTATCCACGTTTTTTTAGTGTTACTAGATAGGCAACTTAATATAAATATCTCTCTTTTGACGAGTTTTTGTTTTTCATTAATACCTTTCGGGATGTAACCATCTTGACCACTCATCTTTAGAGCACCACTCGCTCAAGTTTCTTTAATTGCCCAACACTTTATTATCGTGGACATACTCGAAATCTACAGAATGAGCGCCAACCCCAAAATCCAATGCCAATGCGGCGCCATCTCTTTTAACGCTGTGCTTCCCGAGCCATTGGCAGTCTACGTCTGTCACTGCCGCGAGTGCCAGAAACAGTCTGCATCAGCCTTTGGCATCTCCGCTGTCTTCCCTATTGAAGGCATGCTGCCGTTTCCAGAGCAGATGCAGCCAAACATTGGACTATGGAAACGACCAACTGATTCCGGCAATACACTTGAGTGCTATTTTTGCAATACATGCGGTGTAAGAGTTCTTCATCGCTCTATTCTTCCCGATGGAAAATCTCAACCGACGGTGAAGGTTAAGGGTGGATGCCTGGAAGGACTCAGCTTGGATAGCGCAAAACATATTTACACGAGATCGGCATTGGTGCCTGTACCGGAAAACAGTGACCCCGGATCTCCTAAAGCAAATTGAGGGTGTTAAAATTAAAAGTGGTGAATATCGCTGACCGGCGAGGGGCCTTGATTCGCCATTTAGAGTAGCATCAGGAAGCTAGGAGATTAGAGAACAAGAAGCACATGCAAATAGGTGAAATAGTTATGAATATGTACTGCTATGTGGCGCAATCAAACATTGAAGTATTTGACAAAACCCCGTCTGAGGGCGTACAGTATTCCCATCATGCCTCGATGGCCCTGAGGAAGGCTTGGCTCTCATGGCCCTCAAGGGTCTTGGCCACAGGTGTCAAGTAGATATCCCCATCAACGCCAATGTTACGTAAATGCTCAAGGTAGGTCTGAACTACATGAAGCCATTGGGCCTTTTCTGCTTTGCTAGCACTCCCCCCTTCCCACACCCAAATGCTTTTACCTGCATCGTCAAAAACGAAGACATCGTTGCTATCGAAATGCGTACTATTAATTTGACCTTCCCTAACCAACTCAAAGGATAGTTGACCTGAGGCGTCACTGAGACGGAATAATCGTCTTGGCCGGTCTGTGTGACTTGCCCCCAATTTTGTTCCTGATGCAACTGGTCGTCGCTTCTGGAACCCATTCCGAGGAGTTGAATCATCACCGCCAAGAAGGTCGATAACACGTCGAGCCCGGCCTTCAGTTTGTGACAGGACCTCAATGCCAGAATGCTTTGGGAGTGTCATGTCGTGTACCACTTGTGCTGCTTTGGCTTTCTCCATTGGACTGCAACTCTGTCCCTGCCACACCCATATTTTTTCTCCCGTATCAAGAATGAAGACATCACCATCATCAAGGCTGCGCCAGTTGGGCTCAACTTCATGAACCACGACACCTTTGCCACCCGGTCCGGCGGCAGGATTTGAAAATACACGAAGTAGAGTGAGGACCCCCTTCTTGGGTTCATCATCCACATGCCGAAACCCAGAGCGTATACCGCCTGAGCGGATGGATATGCGAGGGAAAAGGCTCAAAAATCCATCCGATGGTGCTTCTTGAATTTCGCGGTGTTGGATTGCTGTCCCGTGCAAGAATTCATCCAACTCGACAGTTTTATACGCTGCAGCACCCGCCTCGTCTTGTGACGTGTGGTTTCCCAACCAAAAGAAAATGTCGTGTATCAATTTTTCATTGCCATCCTTGCCTACCTTGACAGAATTTAGGACAATGTAACTATCACCGTCATAGAACTGTCCGTACTTTTCTCTGGGCCAAGGGATTACTTGGAAGTCTTCAATTCGCCACACGCAAAGGCCAGGTTCTTCTCCAACGGAACCGTTATTCCAGGCTGGCTCTGTAGAGGCTGAATTGTACTTGACGCGATGGTCGATATCGGATCCAATGAGCTCGACATTGCTGTCCTTGACATCATATTCTTTGAGGTGTACTAAGCCTTCGTGTGGTGCCATTGTGAAAGGAAAGGCGCGTATTGTGGTCTAGTGACTGAATCACAGATTGTTCATACAAGGAGAGGCAATGTTGTAATGAATTGAATTGAGGAGCTGACTCGGAAAGTTGTATCTATGCGATGCATTGCTTTGGCTCAGGTGGTGCGGGGGAGGACAGTCTCCCTGGGATCCACTCAGAAAGGCTAGGAGAGGTGGCACGCCCGATCTGCAAGCCAGACTTTGGTATCAACCCAAGTCTACTATCATTGGGCCAAAAGATGAAATGTCATCTCACATTGTTCACCACACTTCCCACCATGACTGCAACCTCTCGGTCCCAGTTTATGTCTACCTTGGCTTTTCCTTTACCGTTAGCCAAGGCATTTGGCGGTTGGCACCCCTTAACAACCGCTTGTCGGATCGTGTCCCCAACGGCAGTCTTGTTGGTTCGCAGTGTTCGTGCAACCACTCCGCCGCGAGCCATGATGTCCTGAACCCGCGATGCTACGCTGCTGGCCATTGTGCGCCAGAAATAAGAGGTGAGGGAGCCAGTCTCGAGGTAGTTGAGTAGAGATTGCACTAGATTTGGCTGTGCTTGCTGCGAGGACTTTGGTAACAAAGGATGGGAAGGCGGTTTGCTTGCTTCCAGAATAATCTCTAATGAGACAATACTTTGACATTTAGAGGTGACCTCAGAAAGAGCTTTATCCAGAGTAGGCAGCTGCCCCAGCGAACGCGATAGCGATGCGATTCCTGTCTGTAATGCCGAGCGTATGTAGGACTCAAGAGCCTGCAGAAGCAGCCGTGGTGTCCATTTATCAGGCTTAATGCCTAGAGTTGGTGATAGCAAGTAAAGTGCTGTTATCGCGGATAATAGTTTTGACCGTGCTTCGTCGCCTTGTGCAAACGTTAGATTATTGGGAATGGAGAATTCGCGAATAAACCGCTCAGACGTCTCTCTGACTGATCTCTCAATGGGCGATATCACCGTTTCCTGTAGTTTCCGAATCGCATCTACTTTGTCGAGTCCATATCCTTCCTCACCCGGCGCCTTACTGTCCAATACCTCCCGCAGAGAGAGAATTGTATAAGAGCACCGCACAAGTGCACTATGATCTTCTTTGGCTGCCGGAGAGCTACCAAGTTCGGAGAATTGAACTTCGAGCTGCCTTCCAAGTTGCAGGCATCGTCCAACGGAACGACCCAGTTTCAATGTTTCCCATAACCGTAGGGCCACCTGGCGAACCTCATCTGCCTCGGCATGCTTGTTAATTACCTCCTTCTCGAGTTGTTTATAGCTATCGTTGAGACTCTTTATCTGTGTGTCAAGCTCTGAGACGATGCGTTTGCTAGCTTCGTTTTGCAATCGAGTATGCTGGAGCAGGGGTTCAGCAGAGCGGGTGGTAAGGACATCTATGTGAGAATCGATTTCCTGGGCGTCAAAGAGAACTCGAGACAAGGGCGTGGAAAGGTCCAGTGGCGAATCGTTGGGGTTATTGGTCGCGACAACAAGTGTATTTGCAAAAGAGGTAGGGGTAAAGTCGGGGGAAAGGAAAGCCTCATAGTCGATATAAGAGGGCTCATCATGGCCTTGAGGACTGGCTGGTGCCGCCATTTGTCGTTGCTCCAGTGGGCGGTACCGAGGCAATAATTGACATCAAGAATAGTAAAAACGGCTGCACAAGATGCCCTTGGTGCCAATTCTCTATCCTTGTACGCCTTGCCGCTGTAGATACGATCTGATGGGGTAACAACTCCGCCTTGTTTTAAATTTGTCTTTTGTGTTGGAGCTCTTTTTTTTTTGGAATCCATCTAGATGTGGAGGCCGATGCGAATAACGTGCGAGGTTGTCAATCAGCACAATCTCACACTGTATCGGCACTGCCGGACCGGTAACGGGGTATTCCTCAAGATGCCGTACCCAAAAGTTGCCATTTGCAGCCAGACGCGCCGCTGTCTCCAATTGCCCCAGCAGCTGCTAATGCTAAGAAGAGCCCTCCACTGTGCATATCACCCATCTGCCCTTCTGCTGGTGTGATGTGCAGGACGCTGAGTGAGGTCATTGGCCCGTGCGAAATGCAACTCTCAGCACTGTTTACCAAGTTGTACTAGGATTACGAGTCCCAGTCAGTTTCCATACAGGTACGGAATACGCATCCGTGAACCACCAGCGCGGGTTTTTCGGTGACAGGTTACGGCACGTCCGGCAACCACAAAAAAAAAAGGCATTGCCTCTGGTTCCCATTGATGCCGTCTCATCCTTCGCCTCTGCCCTTTATCCCTCATATTGGTCTCTTTCTTTTCTTCCTGCCATTCCTCTTCCTTTCTTCTTTTCTCTTTCTCTCCATCGAACATCTCTGTCTTGAGTTGATCAACGCTGCCCTCCATGTACTAAATCCAACATCAGACAGGTCAATCGATCGAATAAGGTACAAGCCCAGCCTCCCACCTGGGCGCGCGCCCCTACGCGGAGACTCCAATACTTTTTATCCTGCGTCCGACGCAGTAGCCTCTCAAAATGGTCCGTTTCGAAGTCTTCGACGCCCGGGATCTCTTATCCTTCCCAGCCGGCGACAACAGCACCGATACAGTCTTTGGTGGCGTGCATTTCAACTTGACAACCCTCGAGCACTGGAACTACACCTACTATAGCAATGGAACTTTATCCAATGGAACCAAGTGCTGGTTGACATACGAGCCTTATGAGCCCGTTCTCCTCCTTACCAATGGCACCTTTGTCAACGCGACCAAATGCTACAGCTCCGTCGATCCGATCGGCCCGCGAGGCTATACAGGCATTGGTTTTGCCGCAGCGTACGGTCTAGGCCTTGTTTTTACCATCACGGTCCTTGCAAAACATGGAAAGCTCTATCTTCCCAAGGAGAAGCGTTTCTTCCCCATCGGACGGCGTTGGCAGTGGTACTGGGCATTGTTTGTTTGCGCTTGCGCTTTGATTAGTCTTTTTACCAATGTCGATGTCGATCGTTATCATGTTCAGGAGCTTCCCATCGTTCTCACATCCTTCTTCTGGTTTCTCATCTGTCAGGGAACTATGGGTATTGTATGGGAAGCCGTGCGACACTGGGGGAGCTGGCAAGAAAGACAGTTCATCGATCCCAATCCTTTTGTTTACCGTAATGACGACAGGCGTTCCATGGTAGAATTCTGGTTACCCTTATGGTTTTACCTCTGGGTTTGGTTGGTATGTGTCAAATCCCGATTTCAACACCGTCGGAAGGTTACTGATTATAATCCCAGAACTTCTTCCTTGTCGTTCCAAGAAGCTGGAAGTTTGCTGAACAGCAACGATCCCCTGAACAAATGGCTGCCAAGGCCATTCCGGCTGCCACCGGCGCGCGTTTCAGGGCCGCTGCGTTTTGTCTCGTCGTGGCTTGGCTTACCATTCTCGTTTCTCTGTGGCACTCGATTAAGCACTACAAACACCGCGAACGTGGAGTGTTTAATACAGTCAGGGGCTTCATACAAGCAGTTCCATTCCGCTTCGTCCTAATCATCCCCCTGTGTCTTATCCTTATCGCATATCAAGCGTATATCTCGTTCAACTGGGACTACTCAGTTATGCGAGCTGACGGAGTAGTGCCCGCGATATACGTTTGGGGTTATGGTCCTTCTCTTTTGATTATTTTTATCCAAGCTATATACGGCTGGGCAAGCCCCAATGAAGACAAGGATCTTATCAAACAGAGACGGCTCCGTGGCGATATCCTTAATAGGGAATTGGGCATCGTCAAAAAGCCAGCCTGGTGGCGACGCGTCAGAGGCGAGCACCTGCAATCTTTGCGGGATAAGATTACAAACAACGTTAATGAAATTGGTGGAAAGAGAGGTGTTGGCCGCAGAGTCGAGGACGACATGGAGAGAGCAGCGCGATTAGATGCCGAGAGGTTTGCTGACCGCGATGACGGCTACGAGATGAGCCCACTGCCAAGGAAAGACTCATTTAATCCCAGGATGGATAGAGCTGGAGTGAGGAGCCTGGAGCCTACTTCTGTACCGCCACTCCGCTATACCGGAAGGTCGGAGCAGCGTCATAACGAACGGATAGTAGAAACGTTTGCCGGCGTGTTGTTCCCTAACAACGCTGATTCTGAGAGAGCCCGACGGCTTGCTGAGATAACTAAAGATGGGCCCCCTCCCCCTTACACAGATGAGGAACGTGGATCATCTGCTCGGCCAGGTAGTGGGCGAAGGAACAATAGCACATCTACAACAAACTCCATCAACGCACCGCCACAGAAAGTGCGCAGCATGTTGGATATTTAGTTGGGGGGGGACACATGTAATGATAATAAGCTTTGCTAACGGGCGTTGGGTGTCATACTGAGTTACGTTCAAGAAATCGTTGGGCCGGTATAAAGGGGAGAGAATATTAAATGCCACGGTCAACTCATGATGTCGGAGTTTGTCATGACTTTATTCAAAGGATGTATATTTTACTTGGAGATTAGATAGTTATGCTTGATGACACACCTAAAAGAAAACATGCAATCTCGACTGCAGTGAGTGTAGATATGCCCCGTAAAGTAACTTCAAGGCTGTCTATGAGAGTGGTTATATCACACCTAACTGTGTGAAGGCGAGCTGGTGTGGGTCAAACCAAAACAACTCGAGTGGCTAATCACCGAGCGTCCAAAGAATAGGTCAAGTCGTCGGTTGTATAGCCTCACAAGTCAACTTCTCAAGCCCTTACACCGCCGTCCTCTGCCGTTGGAACAATGAAACTGACAAGGAGAAAAGGTTGGAATTGCTAGCCAGTGGAGAATGAGGCTAGCAAGCATCCGAAGGAAGCTCTGAAGCTAAGCGGACGTGGGGGCCAAGATGCAGCAGGTTGGACAAGAATGAGAATTTAGTGTCCAAGTTCGAGGGGTTAGTGTTGATCCAAGGAACCGGATTCCTCTGTGCGACTGGCATGCCAAGTCTGCCTTTTTGTCGTTGGAGGAGATGAATCTTGTTATATGGTCTACGGTTCCTGGTCATTATCTGTGATCAACACTTGACCAACCCCCTCGAATTGCTTTTTGAGACGGTGGCTTCTCCGAAACAAACGAGGAAATTGGATGCCGATAGTTAAACTGAGTGTCAATTAAAAAAGCAGCTGTTGGTCCACGATACGAGGTTTGTTTGGGTAATGCACGCCAAGTAGGTGCGGAGGTGGGCGAGCTTTGGATCCAAAAGGCTCACAGGATTTCTCGAATGCCATCGATATGCTATTCGGCAGGCATCTTCTTCTACACATATTGACGTCATACGATGCTTGCAAACAGGCACCTAGCACGACTCTGATGACTGGCGATTGGATGGTAGAGATGTGATACGGTCACAAAACCTGAAGAAGCAGAATTGGCGGTGAAAAAGGACGCGAATGAAGAACTGCACCAAGACACTAGATTAACGTATGGCACTGTAAGTCGTCGTTTGTCATATGTCACAGCAAGCCTTTGTCGAGGCCTAAGAGGTCAGCATCCGAGTCTGCCGTGGGCTGGAGGCGCAATAAGGGTGGGGAGACGAGTTTGAAATGGAGGGTAAGATGGTGCAGGGAGAGAAAAGGCTGGCCAGTAAGATGTTGGAGAAGCTGCCGTAGGAACTAAGAGGTCGATGCAGCCCATTCGATCCCTTGCAGCTCCTCCGCGCATTGTCGAGCAAGTAGTATATTGACAGCCCACCTTGTGTTCCCTGCCTCAATGACACGAGGTCTAAGTTAGTAGCACCCGAGAACCTGGCATAATAAAACGCAATTAATTAACAGAGAGTCAGAACTTGAACCATTCTGGTATGAGTCAGTTGACTGTTCGTAAACCCTCCCATTGACTACACAGAAAAAGAAAAAGACTCTCTGACAGCCTGTTTATGCTTCGGCGTTCCCCATCTTGCTTTCTTGACGGACAAAAGAAGAAGAAGAAGAAGAAGAAGAAGAAGAAGTGGTGGCTGAATGGAGCCTGGAGCTAGTGTTGCGATGGCTTCAGGGTTGTGCCTTGCAGACTGTAGGCCTCACCGTGTGAGGATGGAGGTATGGCTGGCGAGCAGCGAGTCATCTCAAGGAATGGGTGTCGATCCTGCATGTCGTTGGGTACTGGCATCCTGTTGGGGGTTTTTTTTTTCGATGCCAGAGAAGAAAAGACAAATCTTGTTGTGCGCAATGAGCCGCGATACGCTTGCTAATACATTACCTAATTGCGAGATCATCAGCCATCGACAAAGAAATGAAGCAAGTATGCGCGCATAGCGCAGAAAAAGCGAGATGGGCCAGAACATTAGTAGGCCGACAGTGTGTGATATAGAAGGACTCATTGTGCTACCAGCACTACTCTCACCATTTCTTGTAGTATCTATTTTTTTTTTTGGGTGAATCAAAACGCTTTGAAATTTGGCGGTGCCTGTCAAAGTGTAATGGGCGGGTCCAACCCCACAGATAGTCCTGATCGTCGCATGGATCGGTGGCGGGGGGTGGTGTTTATCAAAAAGATGAATTGGATTTTGACCCCCAATTCACTTACCTAGTACTTACTTACTTGGTACCTAGAACCTAGTACTAAAGGGCTTTGATCAGGGGACAGATAGGACCTGCAGCCTGCCAAAGTTTTGTTTCCGTTTCATTTTCACGTTATCCGTGCATCATGTTGAATACAATGGTTCAGCTTGCGGATAAAGGATATGAAGGCCCCCCCTTGAGCCGAGTCATTTATCATTGCTGCATGGCGTTGTTGCGCCAGAGAGGAGCAAATCAGATTGATTCCTTCATTCCTGGCGGAGGTAATCTACCATTTGTCCGTAGGGTGGGTTGCATGCCCGGGTGACGATGATGCTCTGCTAGATAACGTACCTTACAGCGAGAGAGGTGTGTGCTACATCCCGGATCGGTCAGTCAAGGTTCCATTATGAACCGAGGGCTTAGGGCCATAGCTACCTTGGTAGATAGTGTCTATCTATTTGTCTGAGTGGTATCAAGAATAATATACTGCTCTTTGAACAAGCTGCATAAACACGATCGTTTCTGTCTTCAACGTGGAGATGTGTCGCAAACGTATAATCGCATTCCACATACTCTGCACCGTGGCACGTGTGAGTCTTACAAAGAAGAAGAAGAAAACAATCTTCACACCTGCCTTTCTGGCGCAACTTACCAGCCTTCTCATAGGACAAGTCTCTCGGTGAACCAGCGTGGCAGCGCCCAACAGCCCTGTGCTTCTCGTCTAGAAGCCCCGGCCAAGACCATTTCAGCCCCCCAAGGATCATCAGGATGTGAGACAACAGTCCGAGATGAGAAAGTTGAAACAAACACGTTGTTGATATACCCCGCCAACCGGCGGCTAGCCATTGCATTTCATGCGTTTTATTACTTGTACAAGTATTTGTAGAAGGCCATGAAAGCTTTGGCCGCAAACAAGTCGCAAGCATGACACAGACAATCCGATGTTCCAATGCAAATGCTGAAATCATTCAGGTACGAAGTTGGAAAAAAAAGTTTTACGCAAACATCATGAAATATTTTACTATTGGTGTAGTGTATCTATAAAGGGTATGTCTGTACTTGTACGCTAGGAAAAAGTTCTTGAATTATAAATCGAAACAAGCTGGCCAAAAAGACAAATCGACGATCGTGGTCTACAGTAAACAATCGCAAGGGGCAAGATTATCAGGAACGTCATTGACCAGTCCATCCGGTGTCGCAGATCAGGGATGCCCTGTGGCTTCTGCTTTGCCGCCAACCTAATCGCCCCGTGCGCAAAGGTTTTGCAACCATCGTTCCAATAACCAACCTCCCTCCTCGTGAAGGTCACAAACATTTTGGTACTCACACCAGCAGAAATGAGAAGGGTGTAAAAAAATTATCGTTCCTAGCCAGTCGGCTCCGCTCTTATGCAGAAGCGCAGTGGCGTTGACATCTTGAGTGTCTCAGGAAAAGAAATCTGTACGGCGCACGGAGTAGTCCGAGCGATAGGACGACGGCATGAATGAGGATAAAAAAGAAACAACTAGGGTTAAGACCGACGAGGCGGCTGAGGCTCTGCCCTACGGCGGCTACATATTTGTATGTGTAGTACTCCGTATGCATCTAGTATATACTGTTATTCGCGTGCCTTTTGCCGAACAGCACAAATCGATGGCTACGAGATTCGTCTCAACTCTACCGGAATGTCTCTGAAGCAGAATGTCTCAACAGTTGATCAGCCGCATGCATCAATACCATTTGGCCTTGCATATTAATTCGTTGGGAGATAAATAGTCAAAAACAACTGTGCAATAACATCTGCTTCCAGGTCTTGGCTTGATACCAGAACCGTTCAGCCGACCTACTTGAGGGGAAACAACCACACGGGCTGAGAGCCTAAACACCGACGTGATCATGCCCAATAAAAAGTACCTGTATGTTCCATGATGAAGCAAAGTGTGAGACGTTCAACGTGCCAAGTCTTTGTCTCACTTGATGGGATCTCTTGTTCCGTCGTCGGTGAGTGCCTTTTCCCGAGGAGCCAAGTTGGATGAGCAAAGTTGGACGGGCAGAGAAATGCTGGAATGGTACCTGTTTTCCCAAGGGACAGGAACGGAATGCAGATGAATGATTTAACCTTCAGCGGCACATCCCTTTTGGTGGGAGCGGACGGTTCGTCTGGGATTGTGCCTGGTTCGACATGTATTGTCTGAGGTATATTTAGCATGCAACGGCGTTGGAAGATGACCTTGATGACATTCAAGGGTGTTGCGGGCTTTAGAACTTATTGCTCGTCTTGACCTCCCGCATCCAGACTGACGGATCAGGTACCAAAAGTCCAATGTCATCACCAACCTCTGGTAGAGCAGGGTTCTCCGCTCGAGGCCTTTGTTAGAGGATACCCGTAGTGTCTTACGTAGGTAGGCAGGTACTCCGCACCCTATATTTTTTGTTTTGTTTGTTGTGTTTTTTGTTCTGAGCAAAATTGGGTATTTGGATGCATGTAGGCAGCAGGTAGGCAGCAGGTAGAGAGAAGGAATATAAACAAGTAAAACCCTGGCTGCATGTGCACATGCTCAGAGCTTCATACATGTAGATATTACTGACCCAAACTGACAGCTTTTTTCTTGTCCTGAACATGTCACAATAATACTTGTATGCTGTGGCTGCCCTGAAAACGGGCGTCGCTAGCGATGCATTGGCTCAACACCATCGTTATTATCGGCTCGCCCACTGGACGCCATGTACCTGGGCCCGCCCGCACTAAAGTGCGCAGATGACCTGTACCTTACGTCGGCCCCTCTCTGTTCTGCTGGGTCTGGTAGGTACCTACGTTAGCAGCCTTAGCAGCCGGTGCCGCCTCTGTCTAGTAGCTCGGAGTACCTGAAGCATTCTTCGCTTGTCATGGAGTTTTGATTTTCATTTAGTCATCTTGCGGACAGCTCCATAAGACGTGCAGGCGTGTGACTATTATTTTGTGTGCTCGCCAATACTCGGTCTTGGGGAATATTTCTTCTGCCAACTTTGCACACATGGATATTGGGCTGTCAATGTACAAATGCATCATATATGTACATATATATATGTGTGTGTGACTTGTTGAGCTTTTGTGGATGTTACTGTCGTAGCCTGATTCCCGCGAAACCCGACCGACCCATCCCATGACATGATGTGCCCGTTATTCGTCATCCTGCTACCCCTACATACAACATTGACCTACTAGATCTATCTCTAGACGCATGCTGTACCTTACTCCGCATCCACCGGTACGGTTCGTACCTTGGCCATCTGTTCCTAGAAGGTACTGCACCGCAGTGCAGCCTCCATCGCCAAGCCCAAGCAGCAGGTCAGTTGGTGGTATCTTGCATTTGGGTATACCATATTATGGATGGGCAACTTGGAAGTTCATCACCGTCCCCCATCCGAGCTACGTTGGTCCGGTTGCCGTGTTGGGTAGGTCGTTGGCCGACGCTGCCATGTGCTTCATCAGATGTCTCTTTGCGACTTGCATGCAAGTGCATACATCCATACTCTGTCCCGTTCTTCCCGAGCTCTGGCCCTGCTGGAAGGCGAAGCAAATACTTTGCAGCAAATAGTCGCAGGCCCCAGGTCTAGCCGCCTGCTTCAGCGACGCGAGGCCCAAGAGGCCCACCCACCGTGGAGAATACGCATGCTGGACCCTTGGGCCACTTTTTTTTCCTTTTGAGTCCACTCTGTCAACCTGTAGATATGTACATATGGTATATTGCTTTCGCTCACGCACGCACCTACGTACCTACTTGTAGGTATAGGTACCCCGTCCGCACGCATTCAACGTTCTGTTTCTTTGGTAGAGGGCCAAGTCGAGTCTGGGTGGTTGGTTGGTAGTGGTAGTGGTGGTGGCATGCCGTCCCAATCCGGATCCGGACTCCACCAGAGACATCCGCCGTCCGGGGGGGAAAAGCAACCACAGACATCATCGCCACGCTGCCCCTGCCCTGCTTCTTCTTCTTCTCCCTCTTTTCTTCTTTTTTTTCGCCTCTTGTGTCTGACCTCAGGCTGTTTCTCCCTCTCGTCTCGCCGCTTTCACTCCGCCAACCAACCACATATTGCTGTATCATCTAGCGCCGTCAGTCCCCTGTCGGATCACCGATGCCCTGTTGCTTCCTCAGCAATTTTTCCTGTCCAAAAAAAATTGATCCTCGATCTAGGGATCGTCCAATAAAGAGCTCACCGCGGGCGCGCCCAGACAGACACCTTCTTCCCACTCCCATTGATGGATTGCTCCGAACCTGGCCATCGTTTGTTGCTAGTGGCAGAGGAGTACTAGAGTAGCACTGAGCCGAGTACCAACAGCCCTTGTCCTTACTCGTACCGCCCATACATACACACACACACACACACCTCCCCCTCTCAAACCCCACACCCACACATTGGCCCTCCCTCCTACTCCTCCTCCACCACCACCACCATCCGCAATCAGACTGGCACTGGCATTGGCAGTCGTCGCCCTCGTTCGCTGCAAATCCGCTACAGGCCTTGGGTTCCTGTTGTTCCCTTTGCTACCAAACTTGTTCCTATACATACACATACATTCTGTACCTCGCTCTCCACGCACACTCAAGTGCCCATCTTACTTCTACAACTGTATTGGTCATCAGCTGCCTGCCAGACGACAAAGAGGGTCCAGCCGCTGTCCTGTTTCGCATGACTTGACTCCTGCACAACTGCGACGCGCCTCATCTACATACCCTCCCTCCATAACTACTGCATCCCTTGTTGGCCTTGTCTTGTCTGTCCTTTCTGTCCATCCATCAATCTGCCTGTCTCCCTGACCTCAAAAGCGTGCCCCCCACCAACTTTTCCCCCTCCCCCTCGGCCCTTCTTCAGCCTCCTCTGTTTGTCTCTTTGTCTCGCCGTTTCTTGCAGCAGCAGCAGCATACGGCGTCATCGTCATCATCTCCCACCACCACCACTACTACCACGACGACCACCACACTTATCCGTCCACTGCCGTCTGCCCCTCGTGTCTTTTCCGTCCCTGTCGCTGTGCACTGGCTGCCCGTCGCACTGTCTTCAGCCTCACTAAGGGTACCCGCCATAAAGCAATAGCGCCACCCTGTTCTATCTGTCCCTTGCGTAACCTGCCTTCGGATTCCCCTCCTCTTCCCTCTGCAGCTATATTCATCACCAGTTTCGGTCGATACCCTCAGCTATCGACGTTGCTGCCTCAACACGCTGCGCCCATCATGGCGGCTGCGTTCCGTCCTGTCAACTCATCACTCCCCATCGAAGAAGTTAACGAGGACGTCATGACGCCAAACACTTCGTCATCTCGACCCAACACCGCACCGCATTCCCAGCTCACCCAATCTTCCGATACTTCCAAGACACCCACCAGGGCAACATTCACTGGCACCATGGCTGGTCAGAAGCCACTCCCGACGAGTCCTTTTCCACAGGCCGTGCAAGTCCCTGAGTCTGCAGAGAATGCACCTCGTCGCGAGAATTCTCAACGCTCGGCAAAATCTCCAGCAACAAGAAACTCGATGGATATGGACATGGATGAGTCGGATGGAGAGACTGGCACTGTTGAAGAAAATCCAGGTTCGGATGATGAGAGTGTCAATGCAGATGGGTCAAGATCTAGCAAGAAAAAGAAGTCACAGCGATTCTACTGCACTGACTACCCTCCTTGTAACTTGAGTTTTACAAGGAGCGAGCATCTTGCGAGACATATACGGTGAGCCGCCTCGGCTCAGCATGCCAGACCAGCCTGGTCACTAACATTTATCCTAGTAAACACACTGGTGAACGTCCCTTTCAATGCCATTGCTCCAGACGTTTCTCGAGACTCGACAATCTTCGACAGCATGCTCAAACCGTCCACGTCAACGAGGACATCCCTATGGATTCACTTGCAGCAACTGGCTCCAGGTTTCAGCGCCAGATCAGAACCGATAGAGTACGCCAAGCTGGTAATCGAGCAAGAGCATCTACGGGCGGCAGCGCTGGTGGCCCGCCAAGAGGTCATTCCAAATCACTATCTACGTCAAGCATCTCAAGCATCACATCTGTGGGATCTGCTTATAATGGGCAGGTTGATCCCCGCCGACGGCCAACACCACTGGTCATGGCCGCAGATCCCCGGTCCCGATTATCACTCGAATCATACCGCAGCAATCCAGATAGCAACTTTTCTTACCGACCACAATCCCCGGGAGACTTCACACCAACATCAGGAACCTTTTCAACGGCTCAAAGCAGTCCTCGGTGGGGTCCAGATATGGTCTCGCCCTCCTCATCGCATTCGCGGTCGCATAGTATGTACACAATAGGCGGCAGGACACCCAGTCGCAGACTCAGTGTTCCATCAGGGCCAAACCCTTTCCAATTGGGTCAGGGGCAGCAGATCCCTGGCAGGTCCAACTTCGGACCAGGACTTGTGAATAGCTCCAATGTCGGCGCATTTTCCCCTCCAAGCAGCAGCCTTGTATCATCTCCGACTGTTTCAAATTCGGATTGGTCTGGCCGACGGGATTCAACATCGAGTACCAGTGACGAGGCCTGGCGGCGGCGAACTTGGCACCCCGATAGTCGTAGTTTCAATGGCAACCCTGCTCAGCTGAACGCTGTGATGAGTCAAGCTGCGCGGCCAAACCCCCCACCTCCTATTGCTAACCCGACCAACCCTAACTCTACACTTCGCCTGCCTGGTATCGAGTCATTCGATCCAATTCTTCATAGGCCAGCTACACCGCCAAGACGGAATGCATCGCCCATGGCAGTCGACGCTCAGATGGTTCAGCGCCCGGTGCAGATGGAGCCTATTCAGACCGATGAACGACGAAATTTGAACATGTACGATGTCAGCTTGCAAAGAGGCCTAAACCGACTCGACATTAGTCGTAAAACTCCTCCTCGTGATAGTGCTGGAGCATGGGCTTCTGAGGTGAACAAGGCAGTACAAGCACAGGCTGAGCGAGTACGAATCAATACACCTACAGTTCGCTTTGAGGAACAGCCACGACCAAGCAATCAAATGCTAACTCCAGGGATGCCTGGTCGATCCTTGCACCAACATACTATGTCGGCCCCAAACCTAGCATCGGCTAGAGAAAGCAAGCGACATGGGTGGTATCACGGGCCAGGGATTGTGCATCACGAAAATGGACCGCCACCACAGCAAGAGGCCCGTGGCCCTCATGTCGATAGAATGGTTCACCCCAACTTCACTGGGTTTGCGGGGTTCCCAGCGAGAGACCAACCCCAGCAGCAGCAACAACAACAACAGGAGCGGTCGAATAACTCCGACCCACTCAGACGCCTAGAAGCCTTGGTAGCAGTGGCTACCAGTGAGGGATCAACAGCAACCGCATATTAAATGACACCTCACGAGATGTCGAAACTATATTTCTACGCCGGTAAACGACGTACAGATGCCTCGCTTAATAATAACAAACAACTTGACGAACTTTTGTCTGTGCCGAATGGATGATTTTACTTACCATATCATGGGGCAATTTTTCAAAGTTTTGGTTCCACTTCCATAATATCCTTACGATTGGGCATTGGCTTTCTACAGAGCAGCCGTTGCCAGACTTGCTTATTTCGAACTGCTTTGCTGTTCCAGCATGTTTTGAGTTATGGGGCTCGTTCTTGCTAACAACGTCCCCGAACCCTCACTCTTTGTTATGGTATATTTGCTCAGGATGAATATGATGATGCCACTAGATCATTGCGTCTCAAGATGGATTTCCTTATCAGCCTTCTCTACCTATCTTTCAACTTTCCTTCAGACAGCTCACTTTCTTTATATGGTCATGGTTTTATTGCAGCGAGCATTGACCTCGAGGACTTCTCGGGATTTTACGACTGATGAGATACCCGAACCATTATCAGATGGATTGGATACGGATATTTTTGAGGCCCTACTATTGAGTTGGGCCCGCGTCTGGATGGGGAGAACAATGTCCCTCATTTTCTTTTATTTATTTTGGTGTGGCATGAAGATTGTTTTGTCCTCAACGCTTTGAATGAGCCATGGTCAGTGTGGCTTTGGCGATTTGGGTTTTTCGGACTTGATACCCTAAAGTTTTAGCTGGGCATTGGGATGCATGGTCTGTTATGTTTAAGGAATTGGAGTTTATGTCATTTCTGGTGTTGCTTCTGAGGATTAATGTTAGAGGTGGCGTTTTTCTGGATACTGATATGATGGTGTCAGATAGTTTCACTTTAAGGAAGATGTAATACAATGCCACTCGAAGAAAATGGTCCAAACAATGATGCATTCAGACGAAGGTGTTGTTATTCTAACAATATCACATGCCGTGAATTTCAATGTTGACCGAGTTGATTGCTAGGCCTCTCAACTGACTCTCTCAGCTTGGAGGTTCAGAATCAATTAAGCGTGCATGTGTGGACTCGAGCATTCGTGTCATGAATAGTCATATTTTTATCATAGAGCATTGGCAAATAATACCAATAAGAGACCTAAATTACAGGAGGCAAACACTGTTATACATTTTGTCATCCGCTGCGGCGATCCGTCATTCGGTCTTTGCTTTCTTCGTCGACAGTGACCCCTTCAAGAAATAGTGAGAAAACCGACAGTGCAGTGCCCTACAAACTTCCAGTAAATCCACCATTCGCCGCAAACCGCAGCTGGTACTCCCGCAAATCTGCCCAGTGACGGAGCTCCTCCTCTTCGTCTTCGGCGGTCATCTGGCTGGGGTCCTGGGAGCGCGTCTCGCCCGCTGGGCCCGTCTTTTCGAGTTTGATCAAAATGTCAATCAACTGTGAAAGAGCTTCCTCGGACTTCATTGCCAGCGGCCCCTTTCGCTCGGGAACATCGTCCAGGAGAGTTGAAGCTACCTGTCGAATTTTACTAATGATGGATCCTCCATTTGGCTCAAGGTTCCTCTGCGAGATGGATCCTAGAACGGTAAGAAGGTTCTGAACAATCACCTCGCGCTCGGTCGACATGAACTCAAATATTTCCTTATCATCAGCATCCTGAAGGGCCTTTTCTTCCTCATCCTGGCCGGTGACTTCGTTGGTGTTTTGCAACTCAGTGAGGTGAACATCACGGAGATTGAAATATAGCTCGACAAAGTATGATCGTGTCGCAAGCTGTGAAACAAAGATATTGGCTTTCTGGATCTCATACTGAAGCAGCCGTCGCCTTATAGGCTGCGACTTGATAACATTTCGGACATCATGGGGCGGCTGTACGTTAGGCCATACGGGTGGCACGTATTGAAAGCTTGCCTCGTCGATGTTTGCCAGTGGATTAGAATCATCCCCTTGGTTATCAAGCTGGAGTTCTGGTGGCAGGTTGTCGATGATACTTTTGGCTGCCAAGAGTCCATCCCTCAGAAGTAACCTCTGATCTGCCCAAGGAAGAGTGCTCATGCCGTAGGCTAACTCAAGACTCACCACGCCGTTCATGGTCGTGTAGACATCAATGGCAAATCGGAAGCCAGTCAGAAGCGTCACACTGCCCTCCGCCTGATGGATGATCTCATTAGGAAGGACGCATATATCATCTACATTCTCGGGGTAGGCTGGGTAAGGAAGACTGGGTGTCGATGGAGCAATGACTATGTCATTGTGAGAAGCTCCAAGCTGAGAGAAAGAGCTGCAAATCGTTAGCCTCTTTATACCTACAAAACAATGGATTAACTAATATCTTACCGCACAGCTAATAAGAGACACCAGAAGATGCGTTTCCCAATCTGATCCTTGACATGGCTGAAAGGCATAGGATCGGGGGAAAAGTGGTCACTACCAAAGGTGGGCAGCTCCCCTGGGTGCTTGGGCCGACTGAAGCCCAGTTCACGAAGTAGAGTCAGAGTTTCAGCCATAAAGTGGCGTGATGCATTCCATTGAAGAATGTAGCCAGATGAAAGCCCCAAAAAGTAGCTGGTAGCCGCATCATTCAGTGTCTTTGGCTGTTTCAGAACCCAACTGCTCCCTCGTGTAAGGAGTGTGATATCCCGGCACTTCTCAACCATGACGGCTGCTTTGGGGAAGAGGTGTGTGCTATGCTGGGCTTTCAGGTGCTCCCGAGCTGTCCGTGGGAATGAAGCAACAAGAGCAGCGACCATGCTAGAGAGCAGGCCCAAGAACTCTGGCCTAGTTCGATCTTCTCGATCTGCAAAAGACTGTCGGAACGTCGGCTCATGCGGAAAAGGTGCGAGGGGATGAATGTAGGTGAAAAAATCATCGACTAAAAGCTCCAGAACAGGCATTGGAGCAATTGTCTCTGCATCAATGCCTTCGGTCGAGATATTCATGAGCGTCTTGGCTGCGGTCTGAGGCGAGGGGGATGACATGAAGCCCGCACCCACGGTTACGTCGATTCTAGCTCTCTTAGCAGCTTTAGCAGCCTCAGCATGTTTATTCGGCGGTCCTCGTCTCTTCGTCTCGCGGTTATATGTACAATCAACGCCGAGTTCGCGACATGGGCGGCAGGGCATGTTGGCATCGTCGCATTTCACCTTGCGCATGCTGCACATGTCGCAAGCGCGTCGGAGTCGCGTGAGCTTGGGGTTGATGGTTGGGTCTCTCATGACACCGCCAGGACCGGGAACGAGATGGGGTTGCTGCATCTCTGGCGGCACTGGAGGCATCGAAACTGCAACTACATTTTGACTCTGGGCGACAGCTTCGGCCGCAGCATTTTGCAAGGGATGATGGTTCTGGATAGCTTGAGCGGCATCGCTGGCAGCTTGGAGGATTTCGAGCCCGTTGCTGGCATATGCGTGGGCGGTTGCATGTTGAGATGGTGACGGTGGTGGAGATGCCGACATGGCGTCTCAAATGATGGAAAGGCAAGCGAGTGCTCTCTTGCGATGGCTGATTGTCGGCGGATTCCCGGATGTTAGGATGTTGAAGCGAGGTGAAGCCGACCTACCGAGATGATATGGTGGGTGAGGAAAGGTTTGGAGACGGATACTGATCACGTGATGCATGATGGAGATTACATGTGTTCCACTGTAGGGTAGGTGCCAAGGTACTAGGTCTAATAGTTGTCTTGTTATGCAGTATTATTCTATGTTGGAATTGTTTTATTAAGATGAAATAAAAGAAGAGCAATGATTCTATATCTTCTTCGTCTTGTTTTCTTCTTATTTTCTTTGTTCTTTTTCTTCCTTTCTTTTTTCCACCTCTCTTTAAACGTGTATTCGTAGTCGTTGTGGTAATAATCGATGCGTAATACCTGTTGAATTGTACAACTTCTCATAAGAGCATCATTGGCATAAATTCCCCTGTTTTTTTAAACGGGGGGTAAAGACAGGGGTTTCGCTGCAGCCCTTACTCCGTACTTGTGCATAGACACACATGCACTGGACAGTTGTAAACCATGGACGAACTTGGGGCCTGTCACCACTTCATACAATCGCAGCTTTAGTACTCCGTACTACGTAGCAGCAAGACTATTTATTTCTTCCCCTTCCCTTCATCCATTACCTTCATAGATTGCCACTGATCCATACTATATAGTACGATTCGGCCCGAGATCGTACAGACTTGCTCTATTCGCATCCGTATTTTTGTATGCGTGAATAACGGCAAGTCGTTGGGTTGAGTGAGGCTTTTGGTGACTGACTGGATACATGAATCTGAGCCCAAAAAATTACCAGCATCTTGCTTTTTATACGGATGCCCCTCATCAATCTCGCCAACCACCACGCCCCCCAGAGCACGCCCCCCAAAACACCCCCTTATTATTCAACAACTCCCATCTAGATACTCCGTAGTGTCTCCCTAAACTACTAGGAGGCTGCAAAATCACCACAAGTACGGAGCATTGCTCCCAGCTTTCCAAGAACCAAGGTCTGGCCAACAAGGGGGGCCCACGACCCGCTATTGGGGCTCCCCATAGGACCAATTTCAAACCGCGGCCCGTGGTGCGAATTGATCAATAATAGGTAGCTAATGGAATGGAATGAAGATACGGAGTACAGAAAGAGGATAGGGAGTATGGAGTACGGAGTAGATAAGACACGTCTTCATCACACCCCTAAGAATCCACCTGCATACATACATACATCTTCCTAAATTGACCGGACCTCTTAATCCCCCTTCTTCTCGTTTGCTTCTCGAACCATCTTGACCTGTTCCTCACAACTTCTTTACTCTGGGGCCAAAAAACGTCTGTGCCATACTTGGGGCCTTTATAAAATCTTGATTTTTTTTTTGGAGTTGTTGCTATCAACACACCGACGGAGAATCAAGAGTCAAAGTGGTCGCAGTAGTAAAGGCGTCATCGGCGAACCCCCCGCGCTATCATCGCTGTGACCGGAGCTTCCCCCAGCAATTTACATCTGATTGCCCCTCCCCCTCACCTCAGCACTCAACGGACGGCGGCCCTCAACAGACCAGTGCTCTCTCTCTCCTCTCCAAGGTTCTCAGTAACCTTTTGTTTTTGACGACAACACGCCAGCTGCGACGTCTTGGATCGAAAAACTGGCACTGCTTACCGGCACCATGGCGCGCCGTGAGTCCTTGTCTGAGATCCGCGCTGTCAATCCCGAACTTTCCTTGAGCGGCAACATCATCTCTGCAACCTTCACAATTCCACATGCTCTGACTTATCACAAGGGGGGCGATTGGGTAAGTTATTAGTTGAAGGCTACTATGCTTCAACAATGTCCCCGGCTTAATTCTTATAACGCGACAATTGCTTTGGCCAACACATGGTTCAAGAAAATGCGTCGTCTTGGGCATTCGTCTTATGCCACCCCTTTGCTAATCCTTATACTGCTATAGGATCTCAAAACCCGTCGCGGCCAGTCGGCACTTATCGACTCCTTTGCTTACCTCTCATCCGATGCCACGCCATGGAATCATACCGTAGTAGCCTGGACTGGCGAAATCGATTTCCCTAATGAGCCTCCCTTTGCACCTCAAGATGAAAGTTCCGCATCGCCAGCCGTTGCCGTTGCAACATCTCTCAACGCCCTCTCTGCTCCTGTACCAGTCGACGCTACTACCCGTCTCCCCACCCCGCCTCCCGTCGACGGTCTATTCTTACCGAAGCTTGATCAAGACCGTCTCGAACATCAATTGTCACACAATAAGACCATTCGCACTATCCCTGTATGGCTGTCTGACGAGGCGGAGGCATCCGATGATGGTATAATGCTGAAGGATCAAACCCGGTGGAGAAGATATGCGGAACATGATCTTTATACTCTCTTCCACTATAAGCAACATGAGCCCTCGGATGGCCGCAAGGAGCGTGCTCAGTGGGCCGACTACTATCGCATGAATCAGAAGTTTGCCAACAAAATCATCGAGATCTACAAGCCAGGCGACATTGTTATCGTTCATGACTATTACCTCATGCTTCTCCCTAGCATGCTACGCCAGCGAGTGCCAAACATGTATATATCGTTCTTCCTCCACTCACCCTTTCCCAGCAGCGAGTTCCTTAGGTGTTTACCGCGCCGGAAGGAGGTGCTGGAAGGCGTCCTTGGCTCCAACCTCGTTGGCTTCCAGTCATACAGTTACTCCCGTCACTTTCTGAGCTGCTGCACTCGAATCCTTGGCTTTCCTTCGGATACTCTTGGCATAGATGCCTACGGTACTAGGGTCCAGGTTGGAGTATTGCCGATTGGCATTGATGCTGCCAAGGTTGAGAGCGCCGCTTGGGCAGATGATGTCAATGAAAAGTACCATAACCTCAAGAAAATGTATGAGGGAAAGAAGATAATTGTTGGTCGTGACCGGCTGGACAGTGTTAGAGGCGTGGCGCAGAAGCTTCAGGCCTTTGAAAGATTCTTGGAGATGTATCCAGAATGGCGGGAAAGGGTCGTTTTGATTCAGGTCACATCCCCAACCAGCGTTGAATCGGAAAAGGAGGACCCTGAGAACAAGATTGCCAGTCGAGTTAATGAGCTGGTCATGAAGATTAATGGCGAATACGGCAGTCTAGGTTTCTCCCCGGTGCAGCACTATCCCCAGTATATCACTCAGGACGAATACTTTGCTTTACTACGAGCGGCAGATATTGGTCTCATTACTTCTGTGCGAGACGGCATGAATACGACGAGTCTGGAGTATATCGTCTGCCAGAAACAGGGGCATGGTCCTCTCATTCTATCGGAGTTTAGTGGGACGGCCGGTAGTCTTGGGGATGCGATCCATATCAACCCATGGGATCTGAGTGGAGTTGCAGAGAAGATCAATATGGCTCTCACAATGTCTCCGGATGAACGCAAGACTATGCAGACTCATCTCTATAACCATGTTACTACACATAACGTTCAGTCCTGGATAACCAAGTTCGTTCGCAAGATACATACTGTTCTCGGCGAGTCTAATGCGGCGCATTCAACACCGCTTCTTGACCGCGCCTTGTTGTTGTCCCAGTACCGTGCTGCAGGAAAGCGCTTATTTATGTTCGATTACGATGGCACACTTACACCCATTGTACGCGAACCCAGTGCCGCTGTGCCTTCAGAGCGCATCATTCGATACCTGAAACTGCTTGCTTCAGACCCTAAGAATGCTGTATGGATCATTTCAGGTCGTGATCAAGATTTCCTGAAGCAACATCTGGGGCACATCTCCCAGCTTGGGTTCTCTGCGGAGCATGGCAGTTTTATGAGAGATCCAGGGTCTGAGGAATGGATCAATTTGGCTGAGAAGTTTGACATGGGCTGGCAAAGTGAAGTAATGGAAGTGTTCCAAAAGTACACCGATAGAGTTCCTGGTTTGTTACCCCTTATTAATAATTATTGGCTGATTGGGGTTACGTATGGATGCTAACTGCTTGAAAAGGTTCCTTTATCGAAAGAAAGCGCTGTGCGCTCACTTGGCACTACCGGCTCGCTGAGCCGGAACAGGGGTTACACATGTCACGCGAATGCCACAAGGAGCTTGAGAATGGCGTGGGCCAGACCTGGGATGTAGAGGTCATGCCCGGAAAGGCCAATATTGAAGTGCGACCGACGTTTATCAACAAGGGCGAGATTACCAAACGCCTTGTCGCTAGATATCACAACCCAGGAGCTGCACCAAACGAACAAGATCCCCATCCCGGTAAAATTGAGTTTTCATTGTGCTCGGGAGATGATTTCACGGACGAGGACATGTTCCGTAGTTTGAACGGGGTATCAGGCACGATACTGAAGGAAGAGCATGTGTTCACCGTCACAGTGGGAGCAAGTACGAAAGTGACACTAGCCAAGTGGCACCTCCTGGAACCAGAGGACGTAATTGAATGTGTGGGATTGTTGGCAGGTGACGGTGGTCAGGGTCTCCCAGAAAAGATGGGCGAGGTCAATCTGGCAGCTCTGGCCAGTGTGGAGGGGCACATTCCTGCGGAAGAGTTGTGAGGACGCCACCTTTTGTGGCGATTGGGTACTTGGAAGAGAAAAGTCAAGCATTGGAGGGGTTGGAGATGTTGGTGGGTAGAATGGGTATATAGATGCTTGTGGGCGTGTGGCGCATTTAGAGACCAAGAAGGGATCGACTTTCTTTCGCATGAGGCTGGAAGGGCAGTTCTGGTTAACCCCAGCTTTTGATCAAGGAGCATAGCAACTTCTAGGATACAAATAACCAAACATTTATTCCGGTGTATAACTGCAGGCGCGAGTTTGCTTCTTAAAACCCTTCTCTCAGGCTTTTTATGTGGTTGAAACACCGCATTACACACACCAGTAATGGTTTTTATTCCACACATGCTCCTCCGGATTCCAACGAGCAAGAGCAGCCGCCCTTGAGCTCAATCGGTTCTGGCCCGGTTAGCTCAATCGGTAGAGCGTGAGACTCTTAAGTTTCAAGTTCTGAAGCGGCGATATCTCAAGGTTGCGGGTTCGACCCCCGCATTGGGCTTTTCCTATAAAATCACCACCAGATTGAGATATCAAGGCGGCTCTCATTTTTATGCTCTTTAATTTTTATTTTTGGGTATTGCTTTCGGGCTGTATGTATATGGTCTTTATCATGCAGGCTATTGTGATGTGCTGGGGAAAAGAAAAAAAAAAAAAAGACATAATAGACCCAAAACCTTTGCTGGTCCCGAATAACGTTGGTTGAATTACAGTTACATGGTCGGGTGGTGACAGATAGCTACCCTATACATATCCATAATCAGCACTTGCGTCGGATACACCGAGTCAATGGTTGAGTACAAAGTTTGCTTTAATCTTATGATGGAGGCAGTGGCTTTGTTTGATCTCTCATAAACGACAAGCTAGATATGGATGCATACGCCGATATTATAGCGTGGCGTAGGAAACTACCGCATGGCATGAGGCGCACATTGCAGATTTGGGGATGCGAAAGCCATGCAAGATGCTTACTGTATGCTTGTTAAGACTGGTTTTCCGCATAGCGCTGGGACTTGCAGAACCCATGGCCGCGGAAACGGATCGGCATTCTCGGTTTCTAAAGGGAGAATGGTATCAAGCTATGGTTGTCACACGATAGCCTCTTACTCATTACTTGCGCACGGCATGTAGAGGCGGAAAATGTTACGGTACATGGCTGTAGCTGCCGAGCATCCGTGAAGAGATATTTTGTTCTACCTGTGTTTTGTGCATGTATGTATTTCAAAGACTTAATCATGGGATGATGGCCTCTTGCTATGGTTTGAAAGGACCGAAATTAGAGGGCAGCTGACTTTGGGCAATTTTTCTTCATCGTTTCGTTGTGTTTCTGTGTGTGAGTTTTTTTGTGTGTGCGCGTTGTAAGACGTCATAAGGTGGTCAAGGAGCTGCCGAAGGTGAAGGAGGTCCGTTCATCCCGGATCCAACGGCCGCATGGCGATGGACCCACTTCCCGGACGCCTCGGGATCGTGGACGTCAACACACGACGTCAACATGACTGGGATTGATGTTTTTCCTTGCTAGCTTGCCAGCATTGCGTGAAAAGCACGGAATTCGATTGAGATTCTCAGGGGAAGCATATATATATATATAATTGACAATGAATTGCATCTAGATATAATATAAGGACATCTTTCTTTCTTTCTTTCTTTCCTTCTTTCTTTCTTTTTTTACCTCTACATGACCGAAACTGTGGATAGAGTGCTGACTGAAACTGAATCGGACTTTACATAAGGAACTACATAGGTGGAGAACGGCCAACCTAGGATTAGGTAGACAACAACGTCATGTGTCTTCCTTCCCGCTCTCCACAATCATAGCTTCCTGAATAGACGGACCGATTCAGATGGAGGCGCAAAAGGCGTAAACTGGAGCATCCAGCAGCAGGTTTCAGGAGTGTACACTACCAACACAAGGCACTAATTCGCAACCCTTTACACAGCTTTGACATGCTTTTACATGCTTTTACACGAATTTACATGCCCCAACTTCGGTAATTACACCCCTCAAGTTTGTAATCGGACTATTGGAGAAATTGGGGGAACTTGCACTATGACGACAGAGGCATTCCCGATGAACCAACACCACGTCCCCATTTACTGACCCAATGTATGGGGTAATGGGGTTACATGCATGCCCGTTGATGTTGATTTTTGGGGGCATATATATATATATATAAACTCACTTCCCGCATCAGATTGACGATCATCAATTCCGTTGGAGAATTCGGTATCCACCTGAATCTCTATTCATCTGCATCTTTAAAACAAACCCAATTCCTCCAACAAACCCCATTTTACCCATCCCCTTTCCTTCCATTGACGACATCTTTGTTCGTTTGCCCCTTTTAGCGACTCGACATCAAGCAGCAATCCCGCCCATCATGAAGGGCTTCATGACTGTTCGCTTCGACGACCATGATCCGGCGTCCGAGAAGCACGACCCTAATCATGGCCGGCCTTCAGTCGCTGGATTAGACTATTCTCCTCTACCGCGACTGACTATGCGCTCCTTGGCCATGGGAATTCTCGTATCTATGGGCGGTTTGATGTAAGTGAATGAGACGAGCTCACTGAAAAAGAAAAGGAAGAAAAGAAAGAAAGAAAAAAAAAAAACGCATTCTTACTTTTGTTTTGCTTAGCTTCGGTTATGATACTGGTCAGATTTCTGGATTCTTGGAGATGCCAGACTTCCTTGACCGCTTTGGAATGACACACTCCAATGGTGAAAAGTACTTTAGCACAGTCCGTTCTGGTCTCATAGTCGCTCTTCTATCCATTGGCACCCTCATAGGCGCTCTCATTGGCGCTCCCATCGCTGACCGCATCGGACGTCGTCCCTCCATCTCAATATGGTCCCTTGTGGTGTCCGTCGGCTTCGTCATCCAAATCGCCTCTGTCACAGCCTGGTACCAGATCATGATTGGCAGATTCGTCTCTGGCCTCGGCGTGGGCGCGCTGAGTTTGCTCGTCCCCATGTACCAGGCCGAGACCGCCCCTGCATGGATTCGAGGAGCCTTGGTCTGCGCGTACCAGCTGTTCATCACCATGGGCATCTTCCTGGCCGCGTGCTTCAACTATGGCACGGTGCAGCACCACCCAAACAGCTCGGCCAGCTGGCGTATTGTCATTGGACTTGGCTGGCTTTGGACTATTGTCCTTGGCGTCGGTATTCTCTTCTTCCCAGAGACACCCCGATTCGATTTCCGTAATGGCCATAGCGAAAGAGCGAAACAGACCATTTGCAAAGTGTTCGGCGCAACTGAGAACCACTGGGCTGTCCATACCCAGATTGCCGAGATTGAGCGCAAGTTGCGCGGCGAAAGCAAGATCAAGGCCGGTCCCATCCAGGAGTTTGTCGGCATGTTCAAGGCCCCTCGGATGGCATACCGTATCGCCCTGGGTATGACCCTGCAGATGTTCCAGCAGCTCACCGGCGCAAACTACTTCTTCTACTACGGCACTACCATCTTCCGTTCCGTCCAGATTGACTCCTTCATCACGCAAATCATCCTCAATACCATCAACTTTAGCGTCACATTCCTCGGTTTGTACATGGTTGAGCACTTTGGTCGCCGCAAGTCGCTTATAGGCGGTGCCATTTGGATGTTTATGTGCTTCATGATATTTGCCTCGGTCGGCCACTTCATGCTCAACCTCGATGATCCGGCGTCTACGCCAACACCGGGCATTGTACTGATTGTCTTCGCGGCGCTTTTCATCCTTGGATTTGCTACCACCTGGGGCCCCATGATCTGGACTATTCAGGCCGAGATCTTCCCTTCGAGATATCGTGCCAAGGGTATGGCACTATCGACAGCCAGCAACTGGATCTGGAACTTTAACATTGGGTTCTTCACGCCGTTCATCACCAAGGCTATCGATTTCAGGTATGTACATATAATTCTACACTGTGATGCCACAAAATTGCTGACAATGGTGTTATAGATATGGTTACGTCTTTGCCGCTTGCAATTTCTGCGCCGCCATCATCATCTACTTCTTTGTCATTGAAGGCCAAGGCCGTACTCTCGAAGAGATTGACACCATGTACCTTGAACGTGTCAAGCCTTGGAAGAGCACCGAGTGGGTGGCACCTCCACCTGAGGAGTTGGAGAAGATCCGCAAAGAGGCTGGCATGGATCTCGACGCCGTGGCGGAACATGACAGCGACACAGCATTGAGTCGCCCTGCAGAAAACTCACACGTAAAAGGCGAAGCGCCAAGCACTGCTATGCACAAGGAAGAGGTCTAAATCACGGGATGTTGGTGACGCGTTGATTCGCTTGTATCGATAGGCTGCAACGAAGGATGTATCATTACTCTGTACGATATGTTATAACGAGCTATGATAGTTAGCAAAAAAGTGTTTTTTATTTAGCCAAATTCATTTACACGGTGCCAAACCTTGCCGGCCTAGACATCTGCGATTAGAGTGAACTGCTTCAGATTATGAAATCGGGGCTCCCTTTGCGGCTATTGTTGCATAATACAGATGCGTTTCGGCGCATATGATGATTCGGCCATCTCCAGCAAACTGAAAGTTGGCAGCCGTCTGGCCAAGAAAGATTTTGCCGAGCAGAGTGCCTGAGGGGTTCCAAACGTGGATGCCATCTCCGCAACCAGAGTAGACATTGCCTTTTGCGTCGCAATGAATACCTAGCAAGGCAGTTAGCGGTGCATCAAGTGTCAAGAGGCCTGGAGGCATGAACAAACCGTCTGGAACACCGGCTCCTATGTACGCGAAGAGCTGTCGGTGCTGAAACGTCCCTTCGGACGAGACGTCATATCGGTAGCTGATTTCATGAATATTGTTGTCAGAACCGAGTTCACAATGGCCGAATGATGGATATTGTAAAGTGTTGGAAGGGTAGTATCTGCTCCGATGGCTTACATAGCTGCTGGTCCGGAGTTGGTGTATCCATAAAAAGCTTTGTTTGCCCCTGTATCAGTGACATAGGCATAACGGCCATCCGGAGAGAATGTGATCCCTGGATGTCCCAAGTGTCAGCAAGATTGCCTGTTAATCTAACGATATTGTCCCACAAACTCACCATTGCACATGGCAACATCGTCTGCTACAGCCGTCACTGCCTTGGTATGTGGGTCAAGGCGGTACACCTGATTTGGCAGACCAGGCGTAGGCCGGAAATCTTGATGGAAGCCATAAGTCACATCCGTGAGATATATGTGTTGGTTTCTGGGATTGACAGCAACATCGTTGAGGGAGTTGAACTGGCGGCCAAAGTAATTATTCAGGAGAACTAGATGTGCTCAATAAGGGTACATCGGAAAGGTTCATTATTGTAGGGGAAAACTTACTGGTTGAGTTGTAAGGCGGAATGGGATTCATGGCGTAGAGGGCTGGTGCGATATGTGCACCCATACCTTCGCCGGTGAAAAGGATATCTCCTTTGTAATTCGTTCCACCTTGACATTGATCAATAAGATTCCATCGGCCGATAGCTCTACTACCCTGGGATGAGAAACACACCATTGGGATTGATTACGATGGGTTTGGATGCCACCTTTTCAATAGCAACTTTCCCAACCGCGTTGCGCTCATGTGAAACAGCCGTGACCTCCTTCATGGACACCTTTTGAATAATGCTGGAAACATTCAACCCCGTTCCTGCATCTGGGGCGCCGGCATTCTGCACGAAAAAGACTTCATCGGTTGGGGGATACCTGAATACTTGGGTTAGAGCGAGATGGTTCAAGGCGAGAGAGGGTTTCATCAAAGGAGCCTCGATAGTAGATTCGGGCATACCACACGACTGCTTCGTGAAACAATGGGTTTTTATCATCTTGGGCGATGAGAGTGAGTGTAGGATTTGATCCTATGATGTCTAGGAAATCAGGGTGATGGACATGGAATGGCCTTTCCACGAGGCTTTCCATGGTAGATCCAGGCGGAACAAATATCTATACCACGGAGAACCCATCGTCAGCAACACGGCCTGGCTTTTGTGTCTAAAAATGTGCCTGGAATGACCAACTGTAGTGCCATTGGCGACGTCTGGTGGAGGTACTTGTGCGAGAACCGCAAAGGCTGAAGGATCTACCACTTGTGCCTGCAACGGTAACTCAGCCGTGGCCAATAAGACAGCTGGCTCACTGATGCTGCCGAAGATGTTGAATGCATAACCAAGAACATGTTGCACGGCATCCGTGGTGGTGGCACCAATGGCATAGATGGCCACACCAATAGCTGCCAGATATGAATATCTCAACCTCGAACTACTACTCTGCGGCGCCATGAGCGAGACGTTCAGTGGAATGGGAGCTCGACAGGGTTCTTTTTGATGTAAATGGCAGCTGTAGCTGTGTTTGATGGCAGATCGGACAGCAGACGGGTGTGAGGGTACAAGAGGTTGAGAGCTATCTAGATGATAGATAGATAGCTAACTGCATATGGATTCCTGCATGGTTACATCTGGATCCGTGGATTCAACTAGTATGAGCGTTCTTCCCCGCCTGTCCATGCTCACGCCCTTTCTGAACAAGACGCATCTCCGCATTCCACTCATGAACGCTCTCAAAGAGCAGATGGAGAACAAACACCAGGATGTTAAATATAGTATATATAGTCAATTTTATTATTTCTTTTTTTTTATTTATCTTGTATCTGCTGGTTTTGATTTTATTTTATTTTCTAAACTTCCTTCTGTTTTTTTTTTTCTCATGATTCATCAGTTCTCTCGCCTCTTCTTAATTCCTCTTGTTTCATTTGTTGCTCTTATATCGATTTATGTATGTCATGGCTCTAATGCAGGCTTTTCTCTCCCCTGTGTGTCCACTTGTATGGAGCTCTCTCTCGTGGTTATCTACAATGCTGTCCCCTTGGGTGCTCTTGTTATACCATTGACGTGTCTTTGTGAGAGCTTCGTCGGTGTGATAATAACAATCGTATTCATAGTCGGGCATCAAATGCGCACTCTGGATAGTCCACGACTTTTGCCTATAGTAAGTAAGCTATGATGTGTTGTTCAACGCCCGTCCCGCGAAATGAGGAAGAAACACACCAGAATCAACACTTTATTCACCGCCATTATCGCGAAACTCAAAGTACGGTCGGAGGTTTCCTGATTCAGTCCTTCCGCATCGTCCGCTGCTTATAAGTGTGTGCGCCGCTGCCATTGCGGGCACCCAATCGAAAGGTATGGCATCTCCAGGCTCGGCCACCCTACTATTCAACCTCTGCCCCGGATCATGGCTTTTTGTACAGCCACTCATCTTGCCATCCATCTCACTTCGCCCTCGGGGCAAAAGCAACAGCAAACGGTCAAGCATTTTGTGGCGTCAGGGAACTCTGATCTCATTGGCACTCCAACCCGCATCCTCGACTTCCAACAGCAAAACTCGTCGGTCCGACATGCGGGGTCGTGAAAGTCAGCTCTGTCGTCAGTGAGTGAGCTGTCAGTCTCAAGCTTCTTGGCCTTCATCTGGTAGATTCTGGTCTTCCAAGTGTACGGCGTACGAGAGACGAGATGCGATTTGGCAACTCCGCAGCCTCGGATTTGCACCGATTGGATGACTGTGGTTTGTGGATATAGGGGGTTTGGGGTTTTTTGGCGTCTACAAAGAAAACCCGTTCCTCTCGCTATGGCATTCTTCTTAAAATTCCGCTTCTATGCGGTCTAGAGCATTCACACAATCTCCCAAGTCATTTGAAAGACCATTATATATAGACTGACTGTCCAGTCTCATCTGTTCCCTCCAAATGTCAGCCACCACTACCCAAGTTCATCATGAGATCCATCCTATCGATGCTGTCGAGTTAGGCTCTCTCGGTTCCGTCAACCCTAAGCCAGAGGTCGCAGCCAGGACGTTGCATCCGGAGCCGGCGTCCCATGTCTTAGATGATGGAGGGCCGCTGCCGCCGCCGAACGCTCACACTGAGCTAGAGCGATGGAACCGTCCGGGGAGAAATGCCGCCAGACTTGCGTTTGCTTTCTTGTCATTTGCAACCGCTGGTATGAACGATGCGGCAGTTGGTGTAAGGCCCAGGAACACTTCATTTACCAAGACTACTGCGACTAACAAACCATCTATCCATAGGCACTGATTCCATCTGTAAGCTTCATACTACTCTCCTACCTCTACATACTCACCGGATAAGTTCCCTCAGCTGATGACTATTATGATAGCTCGGAACATATTACGACCTCAGCTACACATCCGTGTCCCTCGTCTTCCTCACGCCGGTCATCGGCTACTCAGTCGCTGCCTTCACCAATGCAAGGATCCATGTAAAATTCGGCCAGCGCGGCATCGCCATCATGGCACCAATCTGCCACATCATTACTTATTCGGTCCTCTGCTCACACCCTCCATATCCAGCTCTTGTGGTTTCTAACGCCATCAGTGGGTTTGGAAATGGACTGATAGATGCCTGCTTCTCCGCCTGGGTCGGTTCGTTGGATAAGGGAAGCGCTCTTCAGGGTATTCTTCACTCTTTTTACTCTGTTGGCGCATTGTTTTCTCCTCTTATTGCAACATCCATGGTTACCAAAGCTAATTTGCCATGGTATAACTTCTACTTTGTCATGGTAAGGCTCCTTTAACCTTGCTCCAAGCGACTGGCTCCAGCTGACCCTGCTGCTATAGATTGGTATGTCCGTACTTGAGTTAATTGGATTGACCATCTTTTTCTGGGACAGGACGGGCACTGTCTACCAAAAAGAAACGGCCCACCATAACTCAGGATCCTCTGGCGCAGGCACTCGTGATGCTATCAAATCTCCTGTTACCTGGCTCTGTGCTCTCTTCTTCTTCGGCTACATGGGAATTGAAAGTAAGGGATATCCCCCTCCTTCATCTAAAAGGCCGTCCAGTTCTCTTAATGGTCTTATTATGCTGACATAAATCTAGTCGGTCTTGGTGGCTGGATTGTCACGTTCATGCAAAACGTCCGCCACGCCTCTCCCTACGACTCTGGTATCTCTGCCACTGGCTTTTGGGCCGGCATGGCATTGGGTCGCGCTTTGCTGGGGGTCGTGAATGAGAGATTTGGCGAGAGACTGTGCCTCACCATATATCTGGGTTCATGCCTGGGTCTGCAGCTATTGTTCTGGCTGGTGCCGCAGTTTGTCGTCTCTGCCGTAGCGGTGGCATTTCTTGGATTCTTCCTTGGACCCATATTTCCCGGGGCAGTCATGCTGACAGCAAAGCTGTTACCGAAACGTATTCACGTAAGTGCCATCGGGTTTGCCATGGCGATTGGCGGGACCGGAGGAACGGTGTTCCCCTTTATCATCGGGGCCATTGCTAGCCATAAGGGTGTAAAGGTCCTGCAGCCGATTATTCTTGCCCTCGTGGCTGTTTTAGCCGTTGTTTGGCTTAGTTTCCCTCGGATCAAGAAGCGCGATTGAGAGGTGTTTACCTGTAGGTCAGTGTTGGATACTGGAATTAGACTATAAGGGGTTCTCTACATGTGAGATCATCTCTTATTGCTACGTTAGGGTGATTATTATCCTCATTAATCTTAATACTACTATCCATAAAGCAGCTAAATTGAATCACCAGGAAAAACTACGTAGCAATTCTCTCATAAACCAGGCGGGCTGATTATAAATCGGGACCGTGTGGATTATAGGGAGTGATGTTTTGACAAGGAAGCTGATCAGAGTCAACACCTCTTCATACAGGCTTAGGAGCAAAACGTCCTACCTCTCTGCTTATTGCGTCCTGTCAGATCCGACCAGTCACCTTTCTCGTGCGTCTCTCGCAAGGATCACGCGCCCCTGACCCTGTCAGCGGGGATGCAACGGGAATGTATCTTCCAGGATCTGCAGCTAAACGCAGCCCATCCCGTTCACCCGTAGCGTCTTTGCTTTGCCAAGGAAAGGAGCCTTTCTTCCCTTTATTGCCAATATATCTAGTGATGACGACGCAAGCATGACACTGAGAGAGAGAGAGCGCAAGGCTCGCTTCGCCTATTCTGGCTTTGCCAAACATAACTGGTAATAGACACGTTATTAATCGCAATGGTAGTATGAGTAAACATAGAGTAATACGTAGTAGACGGCCTGAAAAGGGGGGGGGGAGGCAGGTGTGGCTCTTTTGTACAACCCCAGTCTTTTGTTTATGATCCCAGAGGCTTACTCTGCATCAGACATATTAAACTACTCTGTTCAAGCAGAAGCTAGGAGCCATGACTTCATACTAGGCGTTGCATACCATTTACATATGCCTATACATTATCCCACAGTGGCAAGAATCCACGTTGGCACGTAGTTGTAGTGTAGTGCTTCGTATGAATGAATGTAAATAACATGGACAGGCGCAACTTGGGAGCGCCGCTGATCGTCCAGACTACCCAGTACATTTTCCCCTACCAATCTAATTGCATCTATTCTGATTTCCCAACTCTAAAACGCCGTAGACTTTTCTTTAGGTATCGCAAAAGGAGTAAAAAGGAGTATTCCGCCCTAGCCAGTGGAGAGATCCCATATCGACATCTCACCATCAAATCATTCTATTCCCAAGGCAATCATGGTACATTCGGAAAAGGCGGCACCGGTTCGCTCGTCGACGGCACTGTTTTGTCCCTTGATAGACTGGGCCGCGTCTCGTGCTCGACTTCGATCTGAACGTCCTTGCGAATGTTTTTACACTGCATAGGATTCGCCGAGGAGGCATCGCTCCAAATCTTCAGATCGTGCATCGTGATATCGTCCTCTACCATGTGTTCCTCGCTGCCGTTCATGGTGAAATCCGTGATTGGGTGAACGGTTGGTGGCCCACGGCCTCGCCAGCTCTTGGTGCTTCCGCCAAACGTGCGGATATCCTTTGGCGTCGCTTCGTCGTGCTTATTCGTAGAGCGTCTCGATGTCAGAAGTGTTCCGAGGAGAGGGGCCAGCCAGCCTTTCAACAGAGGGAAGATCATGGGAAGGTTCGACGTGACGACGGCGACGAATGTCTCTCTGACGGCCCAAGAACCTGCAAGTTGTGCGCCATTCTCTTCATCCTATCGTCTCTGTCAGCTAAAATCATCTTACCTATCAAGCCTAGGACACATAGCAATGAACTAACAGTGACAATGAGTATGCAACGCAGGAGTGCGCAGACAATAACAAATGTTCCCCCGCCAAAGAGGATCATTAGCCCAACCTTCTTAGCCGGCTTCAGGTTTGCTGCCCAAAGCATCGGAATCGGTATAGACATCAGGTAGATGTCCGTTGTAACATTGAACGCCAAGTAGACCCAGACGATCTGGTTCGAGATTGCAGGCTGGCAGACATCTGCGAATTTCGAATACATAATGTCAGTCCTCGACGTTGCCGAATACTTGGCAATGGCAACTCACTTCCGGGATCGGGAAAAATCTGCCAAAATTTGCGAAAGGGACGACAGGAAAGATATAGATTGAGCGCGACGATGATGTAGCTAGCAGCAAGAAAAGCGAAGCCAATGAAGATGCGCAGGCGGTAATGGTAAGACAGGCCCTCCTATTCAACACCATCAGCAAACCGAATTCCATACAGGCTGTCCCATCTGGCCTATTCCCACATACCGTCAATCGAAGATAGAAGAAAAGAAGAGATGCCTTGAGCGTCCATAGCAGCGATGAATAAACTGACCATCCTGCCAGTTGGATCTTGGAACCAAGAACCCTGGGAGTAGATGTCAGTCTGAATGCTAATATATATATTGGCGTATATCCCCTCTCAGACCACATACCTTAGGTGATACTCTGGGTCATCCGGATGTAGAGCTGCACGCTGTTGGTCCGTCATGCCATTGTTGGCCAGCCCGTTTGCCGCATTGCCAACACTATATGCAAGAGACGTCTCCGCGATATAAAACAACTGTGGAGCGCTGTTAGCTTCCAAAGGTTGTCGATATCCCGAGCCCAATATCTGAGCAGTTGAAAACTCACTACTGCAACCCAGGCTAAGTAGTCGTCTCCTCCCAGTCTTCGCCATCCCGTGGCTCGCACCCGCGCATATGTCCTCAGTGCCGTGACGGCAATACCAACGCCAAGCAGCGTCCATGCCTCGACAGTAAACTGATGGAAAGCCGCCTGCGCCGCGGCAATTGCGGCTGGGTCGGGAGGGGGAGCACCAGCCGACATGGCGATGGAATGGGGCTGGCTGAATAGCTCACACTGGGCCGTTGGGAGGTGAAGGGTCGGTTTGGGAAGTTGTCGCACCGAAGTGGGATCCGGTCATCTTTCTACAAGTAAGAGACTTCAAGTGGGAAAAAAAAAAAAAGAGAGATCTGAATGCAGGTCTGCATCTTCGGGACATTCTTTTTGAGGGGGGGTTTGGCTGCGACTCGTCGACTCGCACCCTGATATCCAAGGTGGGCGAGCTCCGGCCGAGAATGCTGCGGCTCTGGAGACGATTATGGGCTCGGTATCTGACAAGGAGGCATGAAGTAAATTGCTGTCCGTCTCCACTGACAGCCATAGTCGATATGAAAGACCCTGGCTATTACGGACAGTCAAGGTCGTGTTACAGCAAGGCCCCATGGTCTGAATACGGATGGGATGTACTCCAGGACTTGCATGTACAAGTATGTACGGGGAGCAGCATACAATAGTCAGCCCAGCATCGTGGAAGAAGAGGGGGGGGGGGGGGGAGGCAAATCCCTTGTCTCTCTACAGTACACAGCTTGACCTCATTTAACTGGACATATGATGCTGCAGGTGGAGTTACACCACAGAAGGGCATGATCTGTCCGGCGCAGGTACAAAGCGGATCCTCATGTTGAATTGCAGGACAGGCCTGCTCCATCCATGTCCTGAGAATGAAGGACTCCAAAGATCGACACCAAAAACCAAGGCATCGAAATTGAAGCCCCCCTCTCACCAGAATGCCCGACTGATTTCCAAGACTGTACATATTATCTACACACTGTCGAATTAGGGTTTCTTCTCGAGTAAGCCATGTCATGTCTTGAACACAGAGTTCCTAAAGCCCTCCCCGCTGACCAACCACGAATGCAGCCGACGTGCAAGGGGGGGGCCTGCGGGTCGCCCGGCATTGGCCGTGCCGTTTTTGGCCAGAAAGAGAGAGGATGGGCCTGTCTATGCTTACGGTCACTTATCAGTTGTATGATGCTAGTCAATACTCGACTTACACTGTGGAATTTTGCTAGGGATGTAACAGAATGCCTGTCGGTGTAGAAAGATGGACCTTTGCAGACGGTACCCCCCAGGTTTATTCGTATTTGACCACCTTACCTCCCGGTTTGCTTGAGGATGAACGAGTAAACAAAGCAACAATTGTCTCTGTAGCTTCAAGTTGCATGCAAAAGTAATCGCTTCAAGGCATTGTTTAATCACGGCTACTGACAGTAAGATGGAGACATACGATTGTGTTGTTGTCGGTGCAGGTAAGTCGTTGCATATTCATTCGCCCTCTTTTTTATTCATCCCATCCGGCTTTCCGCCACCGGCCTCCAAGGCCCAATTGAATGAAGGGACGGAGACAAAGATGCCAAGAAAGTGATGATGATGATGATGATTTATGATAATGAGGATGAGAAGTAGAAGAAGAAGAAGCAGTGTTCACTGACTGTCTCTTGCAACAGGATGGTACGGGCTGGCAGCAGCAAAGCAGTATCACTGCACCAATCCAGATGACTCGCTCATAGTGTTTGACTCTCAATCCTCTCTTGGCGGAACATGGGCCGACGAGAGACTGTATCCAGACGTCAAGAGCAACAACATGCTGGGAACCTACGAATACCCCGATTTCCCGATGGACACAAACACCTTCGGCGTTCGACCGGGCCAGCACATCCCCGGCGAGGTCATCAACTCCTATCTCAAAGCCTACGCCTCCAAGTTTGGCATCAGCGACTTGATTCATCTACAGACCAAGATCACCGTGGCCGAGCACCAGGACACGCTTCAAGGTGGCTGGATCTTGACAGTCGTCAGCTCCGAGCCGCGCGAGTGGAAGGTCTATGCGAGGAAGCTCATCATCGCGTCCGGACTTACATCTGAACCCTTTATGCCTCGCTTTGAAGGCCAGGAGACGTTTGGTGGCAGGCTGTTCCACAGCAAGCACTTCCCGCAGAACAGAGATACCATACAAACAGCAAAGTCCGTGACCGTGTTTGGCGGCACCAAGTTTGCGTGGGATGCCGTTTACACATATGCTAGAGCTGGAGTTCAGGTCCATTGGGTCATCCGATGTACGTCCTCCTCCCACCCTGACTTACAAAAATCTGCCAAAAATAAAAAATAAAGTGAGATCGTGAGTACTGACGTGAGATGAATAGCATCCGGCCATGGTCCGTGTTGGATGGCTCCGCCATATGTGACACCTCTCAAGAAGTGGATTGAGAAACTTGCCAGTATGTGCCGTGTAACCTGTGCCCCCCCCTTCGCCATCAAATTCCTTAATTAACCAATCTGCGCAGATATACGCTTCTTGACCTGGTTCAGCCCCTGTATTTGGAGCGACGCCGGTGGTTACACAGGTATCCGTGGGTTCCTCCACGGCACCGCCATTGGCCGTTTTATTGTCAACACCTTTTGGGGCATCCTGGGCGGAGATGTCATGTCCCTCAATAGATACGATGCCCACCCCAAGACGGCTCAACTGAAGCCCTGGATTCCCGCCATGTTTGCCGCGGCAAGCTTCAGTATCCTCAATTATGACACCGATATTTTTGAACTTGTCAAAAGCGACAAGGTCAACGTTCACATCGGTCAAATCGATCATCTGAGTGCCGGAAAAGTGCACCTTTCAGATGGTACCGCCTTCGACTCGGATGTTCTCATCTCCAACACTGGCTGGAAACACGTCCCTCCTATGAAGTTTCTCCCCGAAGGCATCGAGAAGGAGCTCGGCTTTCCTCACGAGGTAGCCGCCAATGCCCCCCCAGAGGACCTTGCAAATCAGACACATCTGCTTGACCAGGCCGACAAGGAAATCCTCCAGCAATTCCCCAGACTCAGAAACCAGCCCGTTTGGAACAAGAATTATGTTCCACTAGCAAGTCAAAAGGGCATATCCAGTAATGAGACTGAGGCCGCAAAGCCAATGACCCTGTACATGATGCACCGCTTCCTCGTACCACCATCGGAACGTTTCTTGCGCCCTCGCGATGTGGCGTTCAGCGGCATGGTCAGTAATTTCAGCAATCCTCTGACCGCTCATCTGCAAGGCCTCTGGATCAGTGCCTACTTCACCAGTCGGCTGGCAAAGGACCCCTCGGCGGCAGTTGGTGATGAGACAGCCATGTCAAGGTTGCGATATGAGACCGTGTTACACAACCGTTTCTGCAAGTGGCGCTACCCCACCGAGAACAGGGTCCCCTCGTTCATCTTCGACGCCGTGTCGTACATGGACCTGCTGCAGCGTGACCTTGGGCTGAATCCTCGCCGGAAGCAAAAGGGTCTGATGACTGAGGTCACGAGCCCATACGGCGGCGAGGACTATCGAGATGTAAACGACGAGTGGGAGGTGAAGTTTGGCAATGCCAAGATTGATGTCTAAAACCCTCACAACATAACCGCAGGTAAGGTGATGCGTGAGACGGGTTTCATGGAGGTGAAGGATGCGTGAACGTTTCTCTTCGCGTAGGCGGCAGATAAATCATTGATTGATTGAAGCTGGATTAGGCTGGAGTTGGGATACCCCTCGAGTGGTCTGGGCACCGCTTTTTCTCTTTTGTGTTTGATAGTTGATTGGAATATATCGTTATTCATATATAAGGCTCCATTATCGTGACAGAAGCGAAAGATTCGACAAACCAACCAGAGAGTAAGAGATTGGGGGACAGTGGCTTCATTATATCCGGTTTATTCGGAGACTCCGTTCTCCTTTACTCAGCAGGTCAAACCGTGCAAGCCGAATATTTCCTGTCGCTGACTCAGATGACAACGGTGAGCACCGACAAACTGAAGATTTTTCTTCCGTCCAGGGGGGGGGTTCCCCATCCTCGGATCCCCTCTCCCGTCAGCCTTACCCTTGGATGCCCAGATAAAAGAACCCTTTTTTCACTCGCTTTCAGGGCCCTTTGATGCCTAAAATAACAAAACCATTAGCTGTATTAAGAAGGCATGGGGGAGCATAGCCAAAAAAAAAAAAAAGGGGGGGGGGGGCAAACGTTTCTGATGGCGGCTCAGCATCCGGTTAGACTACGATGATGCACAGCCTATGAGCCAAAGCTCGCTATGCCTTACGAAGACCGTTATCTATACATTCCGGATACCCGGACTGGCCTGGCATTTGGCATACCCGGCTCAAGCATTGATGATGCTCTCAGTGGATTTGATGAGATATCGTGGAATGGGGATGGATGGTATGAGAAATCGATATTTGTCTAATGCTCGTTATATCCCCATGTTAAGTTATCTACCGTATCTTTCTTGGCATTGAGCTTTCTCTCGAACAACCGTCTACTTGGGCGTCAGCTTCAATCCATGTTCTCTATGTCACGCTCCCCAACGCGGCAGTCATCGTACACCATTGATAAGCAACATACCAAAACCAACCCCAGCATATTGTATTAAATTGCTTTCACGCCATTATAAAGTTACTGACAAAAGAAAAACGCCCAGGTTTTTGCTCTTTCGTAAGGATGGTCGATTCAGGGTAGCTCTCACTTTTTCCGGTTTCCCGGCTGCATTTTTGCGTGACAAAGTACGCCTAAAAGATACGAGGAAGTAGGATTCAATGAAAAAAAAAAAAGGCCTGACATATGGCTATCACAATACAAGCCATCAGTTAGATTATATCTTCTGCATCACGTGCTAGATCATTCATAATCACCCTGCTATCAAACATGTAAAGGCACCATATATAGGCATTCACAATATTTCACAAACCAAAGTTACCAAAACGGAGTTCTTCCAATGTTTTTGCTGGAGCAATCATATCAAATACCCCCCTTCAGACTCCAAACTTTAAGGACAGTTAGTCTAAAAGCTCATTTATATATATCATCATGTGCAGTGCCCTATTTACACTATGTGCATATCCAAAACATGACCTCGTTTATATACCCAACCCATTTACCCGACCCGATGTATAAAAAAAAGAAAGAGAGAAAGAGAAAAAGACCTATGATATATCTGATCTAGTACTTTTCACATCGTTTTCCTTCACAGAAACCAGTTGTATTTCATCAGGCTCGCAATACTCCACACTATACGAAGTATGGTAAGCAATACGATTGGGCTCAACCTCTGGCCGATGCACTGACCGGTCCACTTGTGATGAGACATGGTTCCCTAAAGGCGGCCGACTTCCCCTCTTGTTGGAGGCTGATTGATTGTTGTTGCTCGGATACTTATCATAGTATCGTTGTGACGTGGATTGCAGCTTTGGGAACAAGCGAACGAGCAAGAGACGGAGCGATGGCAAGCATACGCAGATGAGTCCAACGTTGATCTCAACAGTTGACCACAAGCCGGTATCGAAGAAATCCCATGTGGGGTTGAGAGAATTGGAACCGAATTTGACGAGTGATCGTAATCGTAGGATGCTCACAATCGTGACACTAAACACACAGACATTAGTCAAACACACAATCTCTGAGGCGACGTCAACAACGCATGACTTACAAAGTGCCGACACAAAACATCATGGCAACGCCAACTTTTCGTCTCCAATCCAGATTCAAGTCTCTGAGCTGCCACAAGGGAACAGCCAGCATCCATACATCCAGTCCAATGCTGATGCCTGCGTTGGACCAAGCAATGGCATTGATGTCCATGCATTTACCCTCGTGCTCCCCATCCCACCTGACCCAGTAATAATGAATTGGCGTGCATTGGAATATGGCCACCACCACGAAAGTCATCCCAAACATGATACATATAACAATCGTACTCCAAAGCATCCTTTGAACCCATTGAGACGGAAATATTTGAACGTAAAAGAACAGGAGCGCAAGCTTCAGCATTGCAACTTCGGAAAAGTAAATAATCTCGAGAATAAAAAAGTAGCGGGTAAAATTCGTGATGGTGGAAGGTTGCAATGTCCAGATATCCCGGCCCAGGCCATTCCTAGTTACACCATATGCGTTGATAATGGTGCTTGGAACACCACTGACGATGGTGAGAAGTGTCATCCAATCATCCCAGCCCAGATTCATCTTGGCCCAGATTTTATATGCGAAGCGCTCGATAACAAAGGCAGCCGAGATGACGCCAAAGGCGTTGGATATGTTGACATATTGTTGTGACCTATCTCGCACTGGCGCATTACAACCCATTGCTGTGAGGTTCAAGGTTACTGTGGATTTTGTTAGTTATGCAAATCAGTCATGTTAAAGCGTGCTTATCAGTCAATATTCACATAAAGTTTCTTTGATGGTGCAGTTTGTTGTCAAGCATATTGTCATTCCCTGCTTGAATGCTGAGCTTTCGCACATGCATGTATGATCTTCGGGCATGCATGAATTCTTGGGAATGACCTCTGCTATGCAATTACGCTACAATAGAAACGTTAGCAATATCCTTGGACGCATGCCTTCTTCAGTATTTGTCAAACATGAAGATATACGCACTGCGCATTGTGGCATCTGTGAGATAGCCTGAAGCGCTGAGCTCTCTTGACTGGATGCCTTTGGCATGACCGCCAAGGCCATCACTATGATCTTCCAGATCTTCGACATTTTAGGCACTATAAATATCCACCTCGGAACTTCAGAGACTAGATCTGGCTTTGGTGTGCATAACCCGTTTGGAATACCGCGCTGGATGGGGCTTCCAGGGAATATCGAAGCTTGCTGATCCAATACGTATATAGGAGTAATCGTGTGTTGCAATCGATGGCGTTAAATGGTGATGTTTTTGTTGTCGCAAAGCATGAGAAATGAGCCTTGATGAATTAAAAGCTAAAACTTGAATCAAGGGAAGAAATATGACCACAAATGAACGCAAATGAATATTTACAAAGAGAAAATGGAGGCAATGCCACTCCCTCGGTCGAAATATCTTCACGTCGCAGGCTAAATGGTTATAAGGGGCTAGCGTTCATCGAGCTTGTTTATGTGTATGGCCTCGATTCCGACCTCTTGGATATCCATATGGGGCCATCATGGAGCCTCCCCACGCACCACCACCAAGTACTTTTGAAGGACAACCTCATTCTTGGTGGAGATGGTAGCCGAGCTGAAGACGCTAGTTTTCACATTGAACAAGAAGCGCATACGAAACAGGTATCTTTTTCCTCCTTTGGGTCTGGAATTGATAGAGAGAGTACTCAGGGTTCCAACGATGCGACGGATAGCGAGAAGCATGGCGTTTGTTCAGGTCCACACACGACTCAGGTACCCGAAGCCACCAAATGTGCCACTTGACTGAAGAACAAGCCAGCATCCAACTCGAGACGGGAGAACACCATGGGTTAGGCATACGTCCGAGATGGCAGTGTTTAGCGATGGACGAATGATGCTTTAGAAACGGTAGCTTAGCGGGGATATATCCACAGCGGGAACCAGGACAGCCTCGGCCAACGTTACATTGAGTGTTGTTTGGACGGCTACTTTCTTTCCAATCAAGCGCCGTGGTTGGCACATAGAGACGATGTCGAAGATAAGGGGTGGCGGTTTGGGAAACCTTTGCAGCGCTCACATACATTGTAGCTGCTCAAAGGGGCAAACATGTCGATCCTGTTGGTTGGATGCTCGAAGAGGAGCGAGGCGGCGCTTCTAGCCCTTTGGCTGATAAGGCTTCAACCACCATCTAAAATGATCAAGTCAGAAAACTTGGTAGAATAAAACAACCAGTTCTAGCTACGCCAGTCCTCCAAGACCAGCCCCATTATCTCAAGACGACACATGTCAAGGAGATGCGAATGGCATGGCAGAGCATGCATGTCGCGTGCTAGAGGTGCCGCACGTTAACAGATCGGACTGGGCCCATTTTACCCTTGCACCGATCCAGAAGGGCCGCCGGCAAGGAACCTACTTAGCCTCGGAGTGGCTTGCCGGCGCAATGACCCCTTCTAGAATGGCGAGCCGATTGTTGGCGATGAATGCGTGAGCTTGTGCCCTCAACTGTGCTGCTGTCTGGTCTGTGAAGTGGCATCAATTTCGGGTTCGCTTCTGTGCGTGCTTGGATTCATTTCCATTGCGAATAATGCGCAATGCTTTCTGACGCACATGAATGACATTTATATGCAGTCACATACATGCAGAAGCGAAGGGGGGCAGCCTTAGATGCGTCAAGTTTTGAGATGACGTCTGGAGTGAAGGTGTCAAAATTTTGTGAAGTACGAAATACCTAAGCGAGGTAACTAAACATGATTCATCCAGGGCAGAGATTCCAGGGGAGGTGCATGGCAATAGGTGTCGGCACCTGCCGATATGGTGTACATACCAATACTTGAAGATTTTTTTTCTATTAATCTGTTTTAAGTTGCCTTAATCAGACACGAGGGTACTCGTTCGAATACAGTTGCATCCTCTTACGTACATGTGAAGGATAAGAGGATGATATCATTACGCTCCAAACTATTCAAACTCTCAATAGGAGCACGCTACGTATGCAAATGTGTCCGCAAGATTACAAAGCGCAGAACAATAGAATCATGGCTTCGGCATGGAATGTACGTAAATGTAGATGTTGTCTCCGATGTCTTAAACACTGACTCTGTACATACTACACTCATTGATCGTCCCTGGATACAACCCCTTCTTCCAAATTCACAGGCCAATCAGGAATCAAGAAACCAAAGTCGCATTCCGAGTTTCCTAATCCGGCTACACAATGCTCGAGTCTTGCATTTTGGTTACGCGACAATGAAACACGGCCGTGCGGTCTCCCCCATACTTTGCTTGCTTTGTGCGACCCCACGCGATGCACCAAGGGGCTTGAGGTTCAAGTCATCTTCGAGGGCTGTCTCAAGGACGGATTCCACGTCATACTTGAAAAGAAAAGGCAAACACAAGTAAAGTAGAGTAAAATAGAGTAAAGTGAAGTAAAGTGCCAAAGTTCACGCAAAGACTGGCCGGCTTCTGCATTATATCAATCACATCGTATTTTGCTATTGAGACAAGCAAGGTTTATCTTACTCGTATCGGCAGCTTATCCTCCCATGCCCCCCCCCATTCTTGTATTCACCAACCATTTTCTATTGAGATTGAGTTATGCAGGGAGGCACTCTCCCTCATCTTCGTCATGTAGAATAACATCGCCGCCAACATCACTATCACCAACATCCTCATCCATGCATTGAAGCAGTTATTTCCCACCCAACCCAGTCTCAAAAATACGAAGGAATCACACCAACCAACATTCTGGTCTAGGATGCATGCACCAAAAAGGAGGTGAAGATTAAAATAAGGGGTCATATCCACGCGTCAGAGATGGATGATCTCGTCACGTGATGCGCATCGAGGCTCTGCCTCCTTGACCAACGCGGCGCAGAGCGAATCCTAGAACTGGGCGTTTTTTTTACTTTTACTACGGTGTTCCAACTCTTGTCGCTCATTAAACAGCATCACTTCTTTTCAATTCATCATGGTGGCCAAGTACATCGCTGGATTGAGGGCTCTCCTCGTCAGGCGGGTCGTTACCATCTTGGTGGCAGCTTGTATTGCTGCCACCTTTATCGTCATTCTTGTCAAACTTGGCCCAAGCCCGCGACTGCCTGATATTTCCAAACTTCCCGGCCTTCCTAGCTTGAAAGGTGGCGATCACCCGACGATTGAGCGATGCGATCCTACAAACCATACCGAGGCCATGGAGAGATGGAAGGCGGCTCAAGAGAAGTATAACAGCTTGATGGACGACAAGTTCACGTAAGTGGTCCCTCAAAAGTTAGAGATGCAACGGCGGCTCTAGCGCTCAGCTCGCCTGAAGTTTGCGCATTGCTAACAACGGTTGTTATAGTATCGCCATTCAAACCTACAAACGACCCAAGGAACTGGATGACACCCTGCGCGTTCTCCTGACCGACAATATCCCGTCCCTGCACGAGGTGGTGGTTGTCTGGAACGACCCCGGGGAGAACCCCCCGGACAACTTCAAATCCGAGCACGGCGTTCCAGTCCGCTACCGCAAATCCCCCGTCAACAGTCTCAACCAGAAGCTCACGCCCGATGCGGACTACAAGACCAAAGCGATCTTGCTCTCGGACGATGACGTCTACTACAAGCCGGGGGATCTTGAGTTTGTATTCCAGGCCTGGCGCAAATTTGGCCAGGATCGATTGACTGGCGCGCTCCCCCGTTGCGCTACCCAGGGCGACGGTGGCAAGTGGGACTATGGCTTCTGCTCCAAGGACGCCGACAAGGACGTCTACTCCATGATCATTACAAACCTCTGCTTCTCGCACATTTCTTTCCTCGATTATTACTCTTCCGACGACCCGATGATGACTAAAATTCGAAAGTACGTCGATGACCACACCAACTGCGAGGATATTGCGATGAACTACATGTCATCCTACCTCACTGGCCATGGTCACCTGCTGGTTCAGGGCCGTGAAAAGTATGTTAGCTTTGAACCCGCTGGAGGTATTAGCCGAAAGCCGGGTCACCTGGAGACCAGGAACAAATGCCTGAACGATTTTAACGAGATTTTCGGCTGCATGCCTCTGGTTGACGAGACGGCTCGCATTGAGCGTGGTGTTGTTGTATTATAAAGATAATTACTTGAAGCGGACAACTTCGCGTTTAAAAATATGGCGTATGAACACTGGATTAATGTTGGGAGGATTGGATGACTCTTAGGTGTTGGTGTTATGGCGGCCTCTTCATGTTGGAGTAGTACAAGTTCTGCTTACCTTGCCTTTGCTCGGCAGTACCTCAGTCAGGTTAGCCAATGATTACGTATTTTACTGACAGCACCTATATGTCTCCAAGTGAAGGATGTGCTTAGATGTGGATCTATTGTTGATGAATGGCACTCAACCTGAAGCTATAATTGGATGTGAATTGCGGTGTTTTTATCGTCTGATCGACACCAAGTCTCCATTTGAATCCTTCTAGGCATTCACCGGGCACCTTTAAAGCGCCCGGTGGCCGTATTCCCGGACGAAACGGATGAACAGCATCACATACACAAGCCGGAAAAAGAAGGATAAATAGCTTTAGGAAAGGCGTACTTGACAATCGAAGGTTCTTGGAGGTTCTCGAGAGTTCTTCAAGCTGCAGTTTAGGTTGGTCATCATTGCGGGGAAGATGTACATATGTCTGCATTCCATTATGAGTCAAAGGGATCCCAGTCTCAACTGAGACATAAAACGTGCATATACACACACACACACATATACATATACATATATATACATTGTCCTTTCATGAGGCAGTCTGCAAGCAAAGCATCTCGAGTGAATAGACCATCCTCCACTAAGATTACGCTTCGCAATTGAGCCCGTCATCATGTCTGCTGAGCCATTTATCCTCTTTGATCTTCCTAGCAAGCCCCCAAACACGGCATGGTCCTTGAATCCATGGAAGAGTGAGTGCCCTATGGGCCATTCATAATAGACATTTTGCTTTTCTTACTAACAATCTCTGTAGCACGAATGCTCTTCAACTTCAAGGGTATTGAGTATAAAACAGAATGGGTGAGTCCAATGCCTCCCCAAGTACGCTGCTATATGCGGCAGTTCTGTTTCCAGCGCGGGGTTGTTTTACTCACAGGCTCATCTCGTTTGCAGCTCGAATTTCCCGACATCAGAGCCAGGCTGGAACCTCAGTATGTATACGTCTTGTGGATTATTCATTACCTCAATTCATCCGTTCTAAGATGGATCACCTCTGACATGATCTTAGCCTTCCTCCCAATGACCCCACTGCCTACAAGGAATACACCGTCCCCGCTATCCGGTTCCCTGATGGAAGCTACCTTCAGGATTCTCGAAAGATTGCCGATGTCATCGAACAAAAGTACCCAGAACCGCCTGTGCATCTTGATGCGCCATGCCTAGCCAAGCTGGAGGCTCTAATCGGCCCCGTATTGTCCCCCCTGCGCCCAATCTTCTGGAACAAGATCCCGCACAACCTCCTCAACAAGTCCAGCTACGACTACTTCCTGGTTGAGAGGGTGAAAACAACCGGAATGCCCCTCGACCAGTATGAGCGAGAGGAAGGTGGCGAGAAGGCCTATGCAGCGGCCGAGCCTGCGCTGCGCCAGGTGACGGAGCTACTAAACGAGAACCAGGACGGTCCATTCTTCCTGGGCAACCAGCCCAGCTACACGGATTTCGTCTGGGGAGGGGCTTTGATCTTCTTGCAGCGTATGGGGGGTGGTGTTTATGAGGAAGCTTTGCGCAGGTCCGGAGACCCTGAGGCGCATGCCAAGCTCTTGAAGGCCCTCGAGCCCTGGACCAAGAAGAACGACTAAGAGAGACGCTGGCTATTCATACATGCTAAAGCGGAGTTATATGTATGTTATGTATCTGGCCTTGAGTTGGCTTGATTTGATTCCAAGATCCAGCCTTGCGCGTCTATAGCAACCGCCAAACGACCAACCCCAAATTCATATGCTTGTGAATATTAGATATACATGTGAAGGAATTCGTATTCATGTCCACATGCCCACGGCGTCTTAAGCCGATGTAATCCCCGTATAAGAAAGAAATAAAGAAAGAAAGAGAGAAAGAGAGAAAGAAATTCAATCGTTTCGTCCGATGGAACGATCCCAACTCCCTATCCATGACCATGCAATGCACTTTTCAAAACTCCCCATATAAGAAATACTCTCTCTCTCCCCACTCGCTCAATCATCTTTCCCAAGCCCAATAATCGCAACGTTGGCCGTTCCCCTACCCAGAAATCCCATATCATTCACATCCTCTCCCATGCTCAAACTCCCCTTTGCCCATTCCAGGACGAGCTTTCTCGCCTGCCAAATCGCCAGGTGCTTGTTGAATTTATGTATCTTGGCTACGATCTTGGCCTGCAGAGCTTTTCGCAACTCCTGCACCCAGTCTGTAGTCACCCAGCGGATGTCGCCCCGCGCGATGGGACAGAATGTTTCGGGTTGGTTGTTGAACGGGTCCATGATTGTAAACTCCATCTTGAACATTGGGGGGTTGTTACTGTATGTTGCAACGGCCGTGACGTCCGTTGTGCAGAGCTCAGATGAGATGCAGTCCAGAATGCATGCATGACTTTGCAAGACTAGAATGCTTGTCAGGGGGGGGAATGTCACCTGAAGAGTCGCAAAGATATCATCTCACTTACCACAGACCTTTCCCGCCACCACATCAGCCTCAACAAGAAACTCCAGCTCAGAGCGCATCAAGTTGCCCGGCCTTTGGCTTGACCAGTCATTAAATATCGCATCCAGAAACCCATCTATACTCTGCCTTGTCGTCGACAGACTCGCATTCGGATCCGTCGCACTCCCGCACGCATGCAGAATCTCAAAGCACTTCTTCAACTGCGCCTCACTCAGGTCCTCCGCACTCGCGATCGTCATCTCCGCGGCCGGATAGTCATCGCCAGCCTCCAGTCCATCAAACAGCTTGTCGCGCTGCGTCTTGCTTCTTCTGGAATTGCCTCTGGCCGGGCTGGAAGAGATGGAGATTGGAGAATCGGTGTTGCGCTGGCGCTTGACGGATCGTCTCGAGGGCGAGACTGGCGGGATCTCCTCGCGACTGGTGCCGGTGTTGGAAAGAGGCAGTGCTCCCAGCTCCTGGCCGGTCATGGCAGTGACGAGGTTGAATAGAAGATTTGATATGCTTGTTGAGTGGAGTTGCAAGCTCATTATTTGAATAAAAGGAGGGGAGACCGCAGCGCCGAAAAGGCAGCCAGGTGTTGAAGCGGGAGGAGTGCTCTCGTAGTGATAACGAGGAGAAAATGCCGTAGATTGAGCGTTGTTGTGCCAATGTGCCAATTTTCAATTTCTTTTTGTGGCCGCTCTGAATCGCTGAGGTGCTGGTTCGATCGCTGCCTCGTTTCTTTCTCGTTCGTCCAGGGGGCTTGACATCCCTTCACTTGTGTTTGAAAGTGAAGCCTACCCACCACTACATCGCTCGGTTCGATTTCTCCCCATATTGAATAGAATAAAGGATTTCGAGGACCAATACCTCGTTAAATTGGAGGTGAAATTTTCTTCAGATTGATCGTTTCGACTCACCATGAAGTTTGTTGGGAACGCCCGTGTGCTCGTGTAGTTAAGATGTATGTTCAACAGTTGTAGACAGTGACCGAATCTCCTAAACAGAGCGTCTATTCACCCCTGAACTCAAGTCTAAAGTAACTGTGTTAGTTGGGAAAGAAAAGATGACAAAAATGGGATCGGATTGATGGGTGAGTATAGTTTACAGGTTTCACAGCAGTCAGTATAACCTGGATAAAAAGTGCAGCAAGAGTGTTTTGATAATGGCAACTGGGGTATCCATAGATTCATGAGCTAGACAAAATATTATCTACCTCCATTACGATTAGTCCTCGTTGCCTCCAAGGACACGAACAAAAACAAACACCAACATTCCCAAACACCACTTTAGGCAGCACCAGGGTAGACCATATCAGCATTGGACTTGTACTGTTGCTGCTGACCAGACTCCCTCAGAAGCTTCTCACGATGCTCGGACTCCTTGTCGAGCTGAATCAGGTTGCAGCAGGCGCAGCAGCAAGATCTAGCGAGGTCTCCGAGACAAGAACCCTCAAGGTTGTACTTGTCGCGAACCTCGGAGCGCTGCAAAGCGGAGAGAACCCAATGAAGGCCAAAGAAGCTGGATCCGCAGAAGAGCAAGCACTATATGAAGAACCGCGTTAGTCAATATATCTCATATCAGAAAGGAAGTAAACAAATAAAATAAAAACACGTACGGAAGGGTTGACAGGCTCATAACCATGCATATCAGCGTTCTTGTTGACACGGTGATGAGTCTTGCCAAAGGTGACACATGGGACACAGCAGGTAATCAAGCAGGTATCAACGGGACTGCAGCAGCCAAAGAGGCTTGTAGCCCAACCACTGGCACCAGGCCCAGACTTTGAGTGGAAGGTCTCGCTGGGCTTAGACAGCACAGCATTGAATTCGTTCTTCCAATGATTCACATCGTCATCCATATTAGCTGCGCCTCCGGCTTTGGTCTGAGTGGGAGCCTCGGTGGCAATGGGAGCCTCGTTAACGGGGACCGGAGTAATGGCAGGGGCGTCGGTAGGAGCAGACATTTTCAAGGTAATGATTGGGTATCACCGAAGAGAATTATGAGAAAATGAGCGACAGGATATAATTTGGAAGAGCTCAACTGAGTGAATGCCTGTGTAGGTTGGTAGGGAGAGAGTCGGGACACCCTCAACAGGGCTGTGGTCTTCCTCTATATATGTGATTGTTAACATGGACCGGGTGTATCAATTCCATCTCAGCCACCGCATGGCCGGCCGGTTTCAGGATGCCGGCATGGCTATCGCCAATTTGGCGTCTCGTGTTGAACCGCCAAGTCCTGTGCTGTGGCTCTGAGAGTCGACGCTGATAGGACTGGATTCACTTGAACGGTCCACAGCCCGCAGTTCACGATCTCTATTGGATCATTAGAAATACTACCGTGCGTTTGTCTTGGAGGATATTGCCGTTAGTGTTGAAATACTTCTTCTTCAGCCCTGTGAGCTAGTTCAGCCGCGTCTGAGATGAAGGGGGGCGTCGGGCAGACCATGGCTTCGCGAGCCGGCATGTCTGGACCAATAAAGTGAAGTTGGGAGCTGTCCGGTAATCGAGTGAAACCTCGGGGTGGAGATTGCAGTAAAATAACCTTGGGGAGGTTTTGCTCGTAGTATGGAGATGGTATGGGGAAGAAACTATGATCTGCACTGGTATGTGCCAACCCACCCCAGGTGAAAGGCTCTTGGGTACCAAGATCTTGACGGCACCTCATCCTACTCCTCGGTCAGTCGTGTCAAATCACTCGATTGATCGCATTTTCACGAAGGTTTCGCAAGCTTGAACCATTTCGTCTCGCTGGCCGTCACACTATTGAACCAAGTTGGCATCCTCAGACGTTCAGACCAGTTGAATCACGGCATGTTTGAGCGTCTACTTGCGACGGACCGGAAGTAGCTTTCGCCAAGAGCTAGATGAGCCTCGCGGAATGGCTGATGGAGGTTTTGAGTCACAGCGCCTCCATGCAACATGCGCGTGAAGAAGATTAAGCTGGTTCAACGGTGTGTCTTGTTTAGGTCAAGTATCAATGATAGTGAGATAGTGCCCAAATAATTTAGGCCTAAAAATAGTGGTGGCTTTTGGCCAGACCTCCACGCCAGCAGCGAGACCTCAAGAGCTTTGCCCACTAAACCGCATCGTATATAGCGCTACGTCACAGGAAGATAGCCCGCTATTGGCTTTGCAAGGCCACTACAAGAGAGCCCTGGAACCCTGAACACAGGGGGGGCAGAATTCAGTCAATGGATTCATTAAATCTGGGCGCCAGCCTCAAAGATTGGAAAGTTCAACTACCAATGTAAAGATACTGCCAATGCGGAAAATAAAGACTTAAACATCTAACCCAACATAATCAGAGCTCATATTAATGTATTGCATGAGAAATAAATAATACCATCGTGAAGATAATCTTTAACCAAAAGGCGCAAGAGAAATAAAGAGAAATAAAGAACAAGAAAAAACGATAAGCATGCATCTGTCTGCCGTGTTCAGCGTTCTAGTGTTTATCTCCCCCTCCGCTGTTAGTATCCTCTCACACGTGTTTTTGAAAGATAACGCACGCCATGGCTTTGTGATCAACAGGCTTGGTCTGGATAAATTGTTCCCCAATATGCCTTATTAGGATAATTTTTGTAAGCTCTCCACGTGTGCTTTGATATTTCCAAATTTGACCTCGCTTGGCAAATGTCTTGACTCTCAATTCCCTTGCTCCTTGATCAAATGGGGATCCTTACCGATATTCCGACGTCAACCGCGCCCGATGATACACAGCAGAAGCATATCCAGGGATCCATTCTCAGTATCACCATCATTTCCCTCCTCTACAAGTGGTGTAGCGCAAGGAGCTAAGCTAGCGTTATGAAGGATCCAAACTGTTCTCAAGCTCAGCCATTTCCATAGCTTCGCATGCATGGCGACCTATCAACGAATGATTTCATCGTTGCATTTGCGGTTTAACAACAATCAAAGTCCCCGTAGCTTGTTTCCGGCCGAGAGCCATCATTACGCCCTGCTTCTGTCGCCGTAATCTACTTGAAACTGAGTGTACCATGCTTTCATTTTCATGTAGATGCAAATCTTAATGGCATGACACTCCAACCCCAGAATAATAGTGAAACCACCATAGCTACTGATTATCTATAAGATATTTATTGCAAGTCACTTAATAAGCTGTTGCAAGTTTACGACGCAAATCGGTGGCTGTGCTCCAACCCTAGCTTGTCGGAGTTTGTTCTAAAAGTTCAATGCCTGAGAATAACCTCACAATCACGAACCTCCTTCGTTTACTTGCATATTAACCAACATCGTCGCGATAGGTTATTTTGAGAGTACGCGCGGTTGAAATACGCATCTCCAGATATCCGTCTTTCGATCCCGCTCAGGTTCTTAGGTCCTTATGACCTTGCTAACACAAAATTGATCTGCATGCCCAGTGAAGTTGGCACTTTTGTTTCTTTGGTATATTGAACTGAGTTGAGAGTCATAATGGATGGTATTGAAAATCAATATATAGCTCACATCATACCCCAGATAGATGCGCGGGGAAAATGTGATTATTTGATAGAGCGGGAAAGATAGAGAGACGTGTGAGTATGAAGGATCGGTATGTACGCCAATACTCTCCACCAGTCAGTCATCGTCGAAATTAGGAAAAACGGAAGCGCCTCATAGAGACCCGCCAAATTGTTTCGTTCTCATCATGTCGCATAACCCCCTTCTCACTCAAACAGTGACCGTCTCATGGCCTCCTCCATGTCGTCCAATCTCTGCATCAGAACACTATCGTATGGAGGCGACTCCATCATCCCCATGACAAAGGGACCTTGAGCTCCCCAAGTACAACCGTGAAGATTGTCACGAATTGCGCCCAACAGCTTCTTCACGTCTCTATCCGCATACAATCCCACGGCGTTCATCTCCTGTAGCACATCCAGAGCAGAATTGGCGTCCCCAAAACGCTGCCAGTGTATCTTTGCCAGCCTTGAATAAAAGGGTGTGGAGACACCCAAAACATATGATGGTAGTCCGAGTTCCTTGACACGGGGGAGGATCTGGAATACATATGGCGACGGATGAGCGAAAGCTGTTTCGAAAAGCGCTAGGGCCGTGCTGATAAACTGCGAATATAGTGGTCCATGAACATCCATGATGCGTTTTTCGTCCTCATCTCCATTTTCTGTGGCCAGTTTCTTGCTTTCTGCTTTCTTCTTAGATCCATCATTCGCCTTTTTGCCTTCGGATGGTTTCATTGAGTCTTGCAATATACCCAGCTTTGCCGGCAGTGAGAATACCTCTTCCTCCAACACATTCCACAGTGCATCGTCGGTTTCACAGTTCCTCATACGAGACTCTACTCTTTCCAGTTCCAGGGCCCGGGCAAGATCATACTTTGCACGCTCTTTCCGTGTTCTTTTGTCGTCTTCATCCATTTCAATGATCTGACCTTTCCCAAAATCCGAATCCCCTGGCTTCAACTCATATAAACCTAGCGCTACTTGCGCAGCATTTCGTAGAGACTGGGGATACCGCCTCAAAAACTTTTCCCGGAACTCAGTAACACGGGCTTGTTCAACAATTGACCGAGCAATTCCACTTGGACGAGCCGCCGGACTGGAGCCATCTATCTCATGGCTGGGCTCAGTGGCATCCTGAGAATCAGTCTGTGAAGCTGATGATCGTTTTTTGGCAGGGGGCATTTTCCCCTGAGCAATCTCATCGAAAATGCTCTTAAAGATTTCCGCCTCTGAGGGCGTAATGGTGGACATCCGGGAAGGATCATTTGCTACATCATCTGGTGAATCTGTCGAGTCCCATATAAATGGAATAGCGTTGTCTCGTTTCCGAATCTGAGGCTTTCGTGACGAGTGTGCGAGTCGAGTGAAGTTGAAGGTAGAAGGAGCCCTCAAAGCTCTTCTGAGTGTCCTAGTTTGATACAAAAACGGAAGTAGAGTAGACTTCATGATTTCAATGTTCAGATAGGCATCAACTTCTTTTTAATTGCCAACACAAATATTCGTGCTATCATGAAAATTAATATCGATTATCTTCCAGTATGAACCGGGTAAACTCCGGCAGGGAACACCGTCCAAGAGGAGACCCACAGCTAAAGTGGCTCCACGTTCCTCGTGATTTCGCGCTGGAAAATCAATTTACAGAAACGCGCTGTCGCGCTTTGCGCATGCACATCACCAGTTTCGTCTCATCTACTGTTCACTTTCCACTGACTTGTGCCAAGTTTCTGTGCCAAAATTTGCTGCAACACAAACATCTTTGTCTCTTCAATTTCAGATCTTCACGTTCCTTTTCCCATTTTAAATCTCACACCATCCGCAATGCCAGCCAAGAAAGAAGCTGGAGGCGATGGCCTCAGTGCCTTTGAACGTCGTCGCCTAGAAAACATGGCCGTGAACAAGGCCATATTATCTGATATTTCAGTCACGGCGAAAAAAATTCAACCGGAAAAGCCAATTTCAAAGAAGCCCGTACCGAAGAAAAAAGCTCGTGCTGAGCCAATCCAGGCTGAGCCCAGAAGAAGCTTGAGAAAAAGCTCTCGACTGGCCGGCCTGGACGCTGATGATAATACCTTGAAGAGAAAGTTTGAGGTCGAGGCTGAACACGAGGCTGAAAAGGCAAAGGCCAAAAAATACCGAGTTAACGACGACTTGAATCTTGGCGACATCGGCATCGATGGCAAAAAATGGGACAACGGTGTTGCTGTTGTCAAGGAATTGTTCCGCGGAGCACAGCCTGGTGTTCGAACATTCACAGAAGACGATGTAAAAGAAACTACAGACAAGGGCTTGAAGGAGCTACGGTTGCGCATGGGTGGCCTTAAGTTGTATGAACATTGGGCACCGAATGGTATGTCTTGTAACCTCGATGTCATCGAATTTGTTTTAACACTACTTGAACTAGATATCAAAATCACACCACAAAGGGTATATGCACTTGGATTCCACCCCACGGAAGACAAGCCGATAATATTCGCAGGAGACAAGGAAGGTGCTATGGGCATCTTTGATGCGTCACAAATTGCACCGGAAGTTGATGAGGATGATGAAGATGCAGAAATTCCTGACCCAACCATCTCTGCGTTCAAGACGCATGCGAGAACTATCACGTCTTTCGCATTCTCTTCCGCGGATTCGAATGCGGTTTATTCAGCCTCTTACGATTCTTCTATCAGAAAGATGGATCTTGCAAAAGGTATATCTGTCCAGGTGTTTGCGCCCTCACATGCGGACACCGATATGCCGCTCTCAGCCTTGGAAATTCCATACTCTGAGCCCAATATGCTCTATTTCTCCACATTGGACGGTAGCGTTGGGCGTTATGACATTAGAGCACCAAATAGTGAAGAGTTGTGGACTTTGTCCGACCAAAAGATTGGAGGCTTCTCCCTTCACCCATTGCAGTCACATCTGATAGCGACTGCATCACTCGACAGGACGCTGAAGATTTGGGATATTCGAAAGATTTCTGGAAAAGGCGATTTGCGGCACCCGGCTCTATTAGGTGAGCATGAATCCCGTTTATCAGTGTCTCATGCTTCATGGAGTGCTGGCGGGCACATAGCCACGTCATCCTACGATGATACGATTAAAATTTATGACTTCTCGGATGCCGGGACTTGGAAAGCTGGCCATGACATTTCTGCCAAAAAGATGAACCCTACACACACAGTCCGGCATAACAATCAGACTGGCAGGTGGGTTACAATTCTCAAACCCCAATGGCAAAGGCAGCCTCGGGATGGCATTCAAAAATTCGTCATTGGCAATATGAACCGATTTATCGATGTCTTTGCCTCAAACGGTGATCAGTTGGCACAATTAGAAGGAGATGGCATTTCTGCTGTACCAGCAGTTGCGCACTTTCATCCGACATTGGATTGGGTGGCCGGTGGTACAGCGAGCGGAAAGCTCTGTTTGTGGCAATGAGAATCCCTAACCGTAAGCATTTACGAACATCATGACGGTTGGTGCCTATTTGGGGAGGAGATTTGTACAATTAGCTAGGAAACGCGATGCAGCTATTGGGCTGTGGTATTTATCATACAGCATCTAGGTATAGTGAGGACTCTTGTTTCAATTCATTGTATGTGTAGGGATAAAGGCGTTGGCAGACTTATAGCTGTGAAGCTAGGGTTGGATCTCATTATGGTGGCTGTACGAGACCCAGTATTTTGGGGTATATACGGGAGTGTATTGGCTCGAACCAGTGTTAATTTAGAAGCAATGACCAGTCATGTTATAACAATCCGAATTGATATTCAACTGAAGAGTATCGTCGAGCTACGACTCTTCCCACTCTCTTAGGTTCCGTGCCATCTCCATACCTGAATTGGTGTAACCGCATTTCTCATAAAACGGCTCATTCTTCGGGCCACAGTTGAGGATCGTCTTGTAACATCCCACATTAGTTGCAACTGAGTTCAAAGCATTAACCATTACCAGCCCCATGCCTTTACCCTGATGCTTTTTGGCAATGCAAATTTCCTCTATATGGCCCACAAGAGCGCGATTATGGATGCTGATTATGAAATCAGATGTGTTTTCATACTCATTGACATTGCTGAATGTGAAAATATCCACATGTAACTTACAATTTCTTCTCGACAATAACAGCACCAGTACCGACAATTCGGCCTTCGTACTCGATTACGAGATAGTAATACGGGCCTTTGCCCTTAGAGTTCATCTCGTCGTATCGCTCATTAAACTCATCTTCTGTGAGATTTCCCATCCAGGTCAAGTCGCGTAGGCATTCGAGAAACCCTTTAGCATAGTCGCCCTTTTCCAGAGGACGAATCTCGAAACGCTCTGGCAGAGCTGTAGCAATCTCGCTGGAGACGAGGGATGCGGGGAACATGGGGCCCTCGTCAGCCATAGTTGCATGGAATAGGACAAGTGGAAGGAATTAAAATAAGATGGAAGGGATAATAATTGATTAAAATTATGTTGGTTGCAATGGTGGTTAGCCAGAGATAGCAAGACGGAATAGTAATGACAAGCTGTTGTTGTAGGATGTAACACTGCCGCGCATTGAAGTTGAATGTGTTACTATATCTATGCAGATGCTGGAGCCAAGACGAGCCAGCCCTTACCTAGCAAATAGCAGCGAACAAGGCTTCATGGCTGGCGATCAAGTTGAGCGTAAAAAGCATATGAAGACACTACTAATCATATTTGGATCTAATGTCTATTTTGAGTTCAAGACCAGTTTTCTTTTTCAATTCATTATTGGCGGATTTGCCCGGATGAGAAGCGATGTTGTTGTTGTTTGCCCATGCACAACAGGTCATCTACAATGATAGAAGAAGCACAACCAAATTGAGTTGCGGCCAGCGGGATGCGATAAAAACAAGAGGATTTGACGCAAGACTTTTGTATCTTGTAGCTTGAGTATCCCCGTCTACACAACTAGCATAGCGGATATATTCATCGTACTCCATTTTGTGTTACTTCATTTCTCCGCGGCGATATGTCGCCGTCTGCGGTGATACGCAGCGGTGTACTCATCCAATCACCGTTGTTTGACTGACACCTTCAATGGATGGATGGATGAGAACCCGGTGTTCCGGTGCCTCGCAAGACTCGCAGCCAAGTGAGCCATTTAGGTACTCGTCCGGAAGGACTCTTTTGGACTTGTAAGACAGCTCGAGACTCGATGCGAGGACGAAAGCGAGGCAAGTCTGGGAAGATTTGGCTGTCTCACCCAGCAAACTTGGCAGATGTCAAGTAATCACCCCCAGCCCTGACCCTGCATTGTATATTTGGTTGTTTCTAAACTGGGACAGCGCAGCGTAAGCAGTTGGTGGATAGCATGCAGTCGTAGCATAGGACAACAATTAATTTCTAGGCAGAATTCCTGTGGCGATGCTGACTCGATGAAGAGATGGTACAAACGGATCATACGTTTTGACGTGAAATGTACCTGATGATTCAGACCAAAGCGTTCACATTTGCATCCTGAGCCCGTCAGCTGTTATGTGTTTGACGTGAATTGTTCCTGTTTCGTCATGAGACTGCCATAGCCATGGCCATGGGTCTGACCTTGGACCCAGCGAACAGGCCTCTCAGTGATCGCATCACATGGGCCAGAGTGGAGGCCGCACCGGAACTGGACGGATTGAGGGCGTGTAGGTGTGACATGACTGCGTCACCGAACAGCTGAAAGAAAGAGTGAGAAACGGAAAAGGAAATAAAGACAAAAAATACTGAATGCAAGGGGTTTTCGTCTCCAGAGAGTTCATGAGCCAGAACCGTACTGCTTCATTGTTGGAGAAAAAACAAAAACAAGGTTTTTTTGCCTTGTTGTCTCTTATCGGTGTTCAGAAGTTCTGCCTGGAGGGGATCAACAGCGATTCACTTCAGTGCAGGTAGGCCCAGTCGCGTCATCGCTACTACTCAAGCCCTGCCAGATTCACCCTGTCTTTGCCTGTCTCAGGGTTGCCTTGTGTCTTATCGATAGAGCGCGGGGCCAATCAGCAGCCCTCCACGATCTTGCTGGGTCGCGGTTCTGCCGGCGCCACGGCCTACGGGGATCCCCAGCACCACAGGCAACCCCCCCCCTGGCCGCTAATGCTCCAGCTCCAAAACCCCCAAACCCCAGAGGACCCCAGCACTCTCACAGCGGTGTGTTGCCTACGAACCTTATCTAGCGGACCTCCAAACAACATCATCATCAGGAGCAGCGTCTCCAGCCAGCCCCCTACTGCTGTATTCCCCAACGAATATTCCTGGGCTGGGAAGAAGCTGTCTCTTTTCAAGCCGCATTGCTTTGGGCTGTCAGTCCCTGGCATCCTTTCATCTTGAAAGAAGTTGAGCGGAAAAGCCTTTCTTTCTTTGCTTTGTTCATCTGAATGTTTATCATTAGTCCTGTTCTCCTCCACATTACTCCGCGGCGCAAATCAACGGATAGCGACGAACCTTGGCGTCACGCGGTAACCTTGTTACAATTATAATCCGCTCCCTCGCCGCCTTTGCTTGTGAATTGAAACCTTAGTTTGAAAAGTACAAACCTTTTACCATGACGTTCCCAACATCTTCCCGCGCCAGCGACGGCGACCGAGAATCAAGTCCTAGACACGGCCCCAACCGACTTCACAAGAAACGCCGAGAAGATACAGCATCCAACGCCGAACTTCCTGAACCTCTCCGACAAAGCGACGATAATGCTGGGGAAGAATCTACCTTCGCCGAGGGCTCGCCCATGTCAGTGAATATGAACCAAAGCATCTTTGGTCTAATCGCCGCCGCCGGTTCCAGAGTCGACTTCAACGATCGATTTGATGGTAGTAGCAGTGACGAGGACGACGGAACAGGTCAAAAGGAAGCCGGTCGTCGAGACCATGAGCTCGCCCAAACGACGATACTGGGGGCGTTCAAAGACAGAAGGAAATCCCACAAGAAGAGACTCTCGGGTCATAGGCTATTGAAGTCCTTTGCGACATTGCCCAAGCGGAAGAGCAAGTCAGATAAGGAGCTGAGCAGATTATCAGAACCTACACCGGAGGTGGAGGAACCTAGTCAAACCAGCGAACCGTCGTCCCCCGTCGGGTCATCAGAAACCAAGGAGGAGCTTCGTTTGGCCCCCGTTATGAGTAGAATGCTGGAGGCCAAGGCAGAGATGGCCAGTCGACCAAGCTTCGATCTCGAACGACGCTCAGGCGACATAGGCCGAACTGACGACGACGACGACGATGCAAGCCCTTTGGCGAAGAGGCTGATGGAAATATTTGAATTTGACGAGCCTGAACGAGTTATCGAAGGTTTGTCCACTTATATCCTGCACCTACTTGATAACATGGCCTGACAAACTGAGTAGAGTATCCGTGTTGGTTGCTACAAAGCGTTCTTCTCCAGGGTTTTCTATATATAACGTCTAAGCATATTTGCTTTTACGCCTATCTCCCCAAGAAGGCGGTAAGTTGTCCTCTGCTCCAATCATATACCAACCCACAATAGGGTTACTGATTGCAATACAGCATGAGGTCGCCAAGTCTGGTTATCTATCCAAGAGCGGCAAAAGAAATCCCAAGTATAACCGTTATTGGTTTCGACTCAAGGGCGATGTCTTTTCTTATTATCGCGACTCCACTAATCTGTATTTCCCTCATGGCCAAATTGATCTAAGATTTGGCATATCCGCCGATATCACGGATAGAGACAAGGAAGGCGTTCACTTCTCTGTTGTAACCAGTCACCGCACTTACAACTTCAGAGCTGATAGCGCTCCAAGTGCCAAGGAGTGGGTTAAAAGCCTACAAAGAGTCATCTTTCGAAGCCACAATGATGGCGATAGTGTCAAAATATCTCTTCCAATCAACAACATTATTGATGTCGAGGATACACAGATGATGGAGTTCTCGGATACTTGCAAGATTCGTGTGATAGACAATGATGAAACATATGCCATGGACGAGGTGCGTTATCCCCTAACTTGAACTTGCATTTGGCAGTTTAGCTTACAATGTTCATAGTATTTCTTTTCTTTCTTTACATTTGGCAAAGAGGCCATCAATGTCATCAAGATCATGGTTGAAGGTGCATCAGCAGAAAACCCAACGGCAGCCAAGGTCATAGCCGCAGAGAAAGACAAGAGTGATGTGCCCTCATCACCACGACGCTTGAACAGCGAATCTCGTAATGATGTTCATGTGGATAGGGTTCGCACGACAAAGCTCCCAGAACCGGTGAAGGCAACACTTTCGCCCCTATCAACTCAGTCGACAGGTACCAGTCCTCGCGCCAGTACCGAGGTTGGTCCTCGAGCGAGCAGTATTGACCTATTTCGCCACAAAGGACGAAGAAGCCAAGATGGGACAGGCACACCGAGGGAGCCAGGTCATCGAAGAAGTTTCAGTGGCAGTAGAAGATCTGCCAGTGGTCGTCGTGCAGACGAGAAAAGGTCATCGCGATTACTGGAATCCTCAGAGTCTAATCTGTATTCCTCAATGGAAGAGCCGAGCTTCGCCAGCCTTACACAATCAGCCTTTGAGGATCCCTCAGCAAGTCAGATTCTCAGGGGTAGTGAAGTATTCCATAGCCCCACTATGCGACGTTCGCCGTCTTCGAGCCAAGACATATCAAAAAAGAAAGATCATGAGCTTGACGACGGGTTTAGACTGCCACTTCCACATGCCGAGACAACTGGCCATAGTGAAGGACTAGGATTTCAAGGACATTTCGAGTCTCCTTCGACTTCAACACCAACACTACAAAGCATCACAAAAATGGGAGCATATCCTCTGCAGCGCGCTGGGGCTTTTGCAGACTATTTGAATAAGACGAGCAAACGAATGAGCACCCTTCTTGCAACGGAATCTATGGGCTACGTTGAAAAGGTATCCGGCATGTGGAAAGGCGGACGCAAGCATTATGATGAGCCATCGGGTCTAAGGCCTGATGAGGATGAACTTGAGGAAGATGCTGACGGCAAAACTCAAACCTCCATGGAGCGATTCCGCGCGCATTTCGCACTTCCTGATACCGAGAGGCTGCAGGCGACTTACTTTGGTTACATTGTCCGTGTTCTGCCGTTGTACGGCAAAATCTATATCAGCAACAAATACTTCTGTTTCCGAAGTTTGCTTCCCGGTACCCGAACCAAACTGATCTTACCCCTCAAGGACATTGAAAACGGTCAAAAGGAGAAGGGCTTCCGCTTTGGCTATTCTGGTCTAGTGGTCGTTATTCGTGGCCATGAGGAGCTATTTTTCGAATTTCGAACGGCCGAAATTCGAGATGATTGCACCGTTACATTGCTCCAAAGCCTGGAAACAAGCCGGCATCTAGAAGAGTCAGCCATACTGGAACAAGAACACGAAGAAGAGGAATGCGCCATAGCAGAGAGAGACGCATTGAAATTGGCAAGACAGGAAGAGTTCCCGGATCATGAACTTCAGCTGCCTCAGTCAACATCAGAGCTACCTAACGCACCAACTATTCTAGTCGACGAGACGGACGCATCCTTCCTCAACTTCAAACCACCACACCCCATGAAAATTACTTGCCTGACAATTGGTTCGAGAGGAGACGTTCAACCCTACATCGCACTTTGCAAGGGACTGCTCAAAGATGGGCATAAGGTGAGGATTGCTACACATGCCGAATTCCAAGGATGGATCGAATCTCATGGCATTGAATTCGCATGCGTTGAAGGCGACCCTGGAGAACTCATGCGTCTCTGTATCGAAAACGGAACATTCACACTATCGTTCCTCCGCGAGGCAAATGCGACTTTCCGAGGCTGGCTTGATGAGCTGCTCGATTCAGCATACAAGGCTTGTGAGGGCTCTGAGCTACTCATTGAATCGCCGTCAGCTATGGCAGGTATTCACATTGCGGAAAAGCTTGGCATCCCATACTTCAGAGCCTTCACAATGCCTTGGACAAGAACAAGAGCATACCCGCATGCCTTCATCATGCCTGAGCATAAGATGGGTGGCGCTTACAACTACATGACCTACGTCATGTTTGACAATATCTTCTGGAAGGCTACAGCCCATCAAGTCAACAGATGGAGGAATAAGACGCTCGGTTTACCGAACACAAACCTAGAGAAGATGCAGCCCAATAAGGTTCCATTCCTCTATAACTTCAGCCCGAGCGTCGTTGCGCCGCCTCTGGACTTTTCTGACTGGATTAGAGTCACAGGCTATTGGTTCTTGGATGAGGGTGGCGAATATCAACCACCTCAGGATCTCCAGGACTTCATCAAGAAGGCAAGAGACGATGGCAAGAAGATTGTATATGTTGGATTTGGCTCCATCATTGTGCCTGATCCTGCCAAGATGACTCAAGAGGTCATTGATGCTGTCCTCAAGTCCGATGTTCGATGCATTCTATCCAAGGGTTGGTCTGATCGCATTACATCAAAGAATGAGCCTAGCAGTGCACCCGTTGAAGAGCCGGAGATGCCACCTGAAATCCACGTCATTAAATCGGCGCCGCATGACTGGTTATTCCGCCAGATTGACGCGGCAGCTCACCATGGTGGTTCTGGTACAACAGGCGCAAGCTTAAGAGCCGGAATTCCGACAATCATCAGGCCTTTCTTTGGCGACCAGTTCTTCTTTGCAAGCCGATTAGAGGATCTTGGTGTTGGTGTTTGGGTTAAGCGATGGGGCACGAATAGCTTTGGTAGAGCTTTGTGGGAAGCTACGCGCAATGAACGCATGATTGTCAAGGCTCGTGTTCTAGGAGAGCAGATTCGTACAGTACGTTCCCCCCTTCTATTATTAACTTCTACTTATACTAACATCCTTTTAGGAGAATGGCGTTGGAACAGCGATCCAGTCCATTTATCGGGATATGGAGTATGCTAAGACGCTCATCAAGCACAAGAGCGGTCAACTGGAAACGGAGGAAGATGACGACACCGAAGAAAGCTGGACGTTTGTCAGAGGCGACGAGCCGGACCCAGACATGGTGACGACGAAACTAAGTGAGGGACTTGAGGGCCTTGGTTTGGGCAGCGGCGGTAAGGCGTTAGGAGGCAATGTCGTAAAGGGTAAGGCATAAACGAGTTTAATGAGCTCTACGGTCTTGAAATGATGATGAAGAGAAGGGGACATATATACTGCCTTTTTTCTTTCTTTCTTGGTCTATCGGGTATTAGAATTTTGGGAGGTTTCCTTTTCTCCCTTTCCTTTGGTTTTTGGTTTAACGCTTTTCTTTTTTTCCTATGTGGCCTTATTGAGTTTGGATAATACGAAGAGGGAGGGGAAACCGAGGGCTATGAATGAATCTTTGGGTATCGCACCATCTTAATACCTTTTGGCATAGATTACGGCAAACATGATAGAATAAGACATAATATTTCAGATTGGTTCACAACTGCAAGAAAAGACCAAGCATATAAAATCATTATTCATGTGTAGAGTCGTGAAGTAAAAAAAAGCATCGCTATGTATCCGTACATGTACACACCGTTAACCATACCGTAGCCCCGTATCTATCCCAGTGCCAACTCCGATATACTATGCTTGCATCTCAAACCCGCACACCATCTGTCGAAAGTCTAGTGCTCATTTGAGATTGTAAATCTGTGGTGAATTTTTTGCTTCCATGGAGGAAGTTATCAAGGGGTCGAAGATTGGCAACCGACTCCCACACATCCATAAAGGCATCCTCCATACCATCGGCGCAGGGGTCACGATCCTTGTACATGACCCGGCCTGCCTCATCCCTCTTTGGCTGTCCTCTTTCATCCAGAACTGGCTCCTTGAGCAAGAGAAAGAATTCCGGCCAGTCACGCCAAGGTGATGTCTCGAGGGCAACCTTCCAAACCCCATCTGCGTGTGCAATAATGGCATCGTCCCATCTCGACGTCATGTGGAAGCATTCGCGGTACCAATCCATCATGCCTTGCATGTCGGCCCTCCACCAGCCGCCAAGGACCGAGCCCCCGGGCAAAATCAGCTGCCGAGACACGACCCAGCGGGTAAGGGCGGGCCAAAATTTGTGCTGCAAGAGATCCAACTTTTGCTGCCTTGTCACGCCGTATTCACCGACGCCGAAGACAAAGGTGCGGTCGGTCGAAGCCGCATACAACCAGTCAAGGTCGCGGTTGGCAGTGTCGCCATCCATTGGGCTTTTGTGGGTAGGGTACGGAATTTGTTGAAAGCCGCCGTACATTTTGACAGTATCTTTTTTCTCGCTCTCGTCTTTCTACTTCGTTGTAATTGGAGGTATGATGAGTGTCCCATAAGTGGGACTATTGGTCAAGGTCAGTGACGGCATACATGTAGCACCTCACAGCTGGGAGGGAGAACAAGGCCACATAGGGGGGGTATGGAAGCGGTCAGAAGTGCTGAAGTCAAAACAACCAGGTTTTATAAGAAGAAAATGGGATGAAGCATGAATTAATGCAAGAAAAAGAGCAGGACCGTGCCCGCATCTTATGCTGTTGCTCATCAGGTATCATGGTCCATCACCTCATACCGACATGCACATCCACGACCAAACCTCAAGCAACTAGCGAGCCACTTCATCGTTACCTTTGCATGGTACGGAGGCGTCAACCCCCGTCAGAGCGGCCAAGGAAGGGCAGGTTTCAAGTGGCACTAACCCGGGAATATTGCGCCATGAATCACTGTCACATGTCGATCAGCCGAGCGGGACATTTTTCGCCCTTGACCTGAAGCCCTCGAAGTTGCGGCGAGAGGCGGATATGATCGGACCTTACCCACGAGGAAGAGGTGAACCAATATTGCCTGTGGCAAGTTCCAAGGCCAAAGCTATCACTTTAAGTTAGAAAGGGCCCCACCCCGGGTTGGAGCCGAAGGCTTGCATGATTGGGCATTGGGGAGCGAGGTTGGTGCATGCTGCGTTACATCCAGCAAAGCGTCGCTTGAGTGGGACGTTTGGGTTCCCAGCACTCTGTGGAGAGAGACCAAGGCTTGCGGCCAAACGACTCGATGGCTCCACTAACAACAGCAGGTGAAGGCCGCTAACGGAAACTCGTCGACACACTGCCGATATGCCTCTCCTGTCTTTCTTCTTTTTTTTTTCTTTTTTTCCCTTTCCTTTCGGCTCCTTCTGGCTCAGACTGCGTCAATGCATGTATGTATGTTGCCTGACCTGCCTGAAACTTTCTCCGACCATAGATTTGGTTGAAGCCACATGCAACCTGTCAGATTCGGTGCATTACACATGATAGCGAGCGAATGAAATGGGATCGGGTAGAGTCGATATGTAGGCAACATAGGTATTTCGCCGAGTAGTAGTCGGTGCTTGATGCCTGGGTTAGTGGCAATAAAGGCGCAACGCCTTGGGGCATCAAAACCGCTCAACGGCCGGGGCTTTGCGCCATCAATCCAGGTAACGTCAACCCGCTGAACAATTGATTCAAGGTTCTGACAGGAACTGTCCTTGCTGTGGTTGGTTGCAGACAGCCGATGCCAAGGGCTCTCATCCACTTGTTTCAATGCACGAGGCTGGTCCGGGAGCTGACGCCGTGGGTTTTGAAACGTTGCCAAAGCCATCTGCGTAGATAAAAAAAACACCGCTCTCGCATCTCAATAGGCCGGATAATTCGATGAATTGTTCTCTTTATTGAAGTGATCCCTTGTGAATGTCATAGTCGATTTTTTTGGGGAGTTTTTAGTGAAAATCTGAAGTTGGTAGTTGAAGAATTGTTTGATACCCTTGATTGCTCGTAGAGCCTTCCCACTCATACAAGCCAAAGCAATCAGCCAATGGGCGGTCCCACAATCGTGATTATGTAATCCACACCAGTTGGACCCTCTGGAGAGGAGGCCATCTCGGTTTGAGGCAAAACGTGCTGATGACCAGCGTCTTGACGTCGACGACCACGAAATATCCTCCGCAAGCGGCACAATCGGAGGAAGATTGGTTATCTTAATCTCAAATCAGGTAGGGGAGCACCGATTCGATCCGTTTACGATGCAATTGACCCTGACACCGTCCCAGTTCCGACCGCTACACGATTGCCCACCATGCCTCAGGATATGCCCCCCAAGGGCGGGTACGAGCCCGTCCAGTACAAGGTGCGTTGCGCAGCAAGAGTCTAAGGTGTTTCTATGGAATGATTTGGGCTGCGTGGTCGTTAGTGGACGTTATAACGACGGGAGTGGGTGGTGGCATGGGAAACGAAAGACGAAAAGTTGGAGAGGAGGCAGGACAGAGAGCAATATTGATGCGTAATAACTTGCAAATTCTGATTACTGGCAACAGCGAAACCTTCCCGCCAAGGGCTTCCGACCCGGCATCCTCTTGCTCGGCATGGGCGCCATCATGGGCTATGGCTGGTACAGACTGATTGGAGGTATTCGAGAGGCCAAGTACGTTTCCCCAGGTCCCCAGATCCAAAAACCCTACCAAAGGCCCACCGAAAGCTCGATTGCTAACTATTTTCACCCCTCAGTGAACTCGCCCGTGAGAAGATGTGGGCACGCATCAACCTGATTCCCCTGCTGCAGGCCGAGGAGGACCGCGACCAGGTCCGACGATATCTGGCCGACCAGAAGCGTGAGAAGGAGCTGTTGGGCGAGAACACAAAGGTCTTCAACAACGACAGGTTCATACGGCCGACATTTGCCGTTGCTCCTGCGCCATCAAAATGATTTTTTTTTAAAAAAAAAATTAATGGATTGGCTCGAGTGAAAGACGGCAAAGGGATGGGAAGTGAATCTACGACTTAGATGGTTTCGGACTCTGTATATATGTACTGACTACCTGTTTGGCTCTGACCGGAATGAGAGAGAGAGAGGCACGACCAAAAAAATCTTTCTCTTTTGTGTTTTATGCACCACTACTGTCACTTTACTGATGCAAAAGTTGGCTATCGTATATACAACAAGGGGCAACTGTTCGAAAGTTCAACTCCCTATCCACCCAACAAATTACAGCTCAACGCCAACCTCCTTTGTCGTCCACTCCCAAAGCTTAACTGACAGCTCATCGTCATGACACTTGGCATCCCCGCAGCTTGGCTTTCCCACCGGCTCAAAGTACGCCGTCTTCCCCTTCTTCTTCTCCTCCTCCAACTTTTCCTTGACATCCCCTCCCGTCGCCGCCCAGAGAGTATTGAGACAACCCTCGCGAGGCATCAAGAGGCCCCACGGGTGCGTCACATACGTCAGGGCTCTGTTCCAAAAGCTCATCTTACAAAGCAGCTCGGTCTGCACCACGCCAGGGTGAACAGCCAGGCTAGTAATCTGAGGATACCGCTTCGCCATCTCCCGCGCCATCAGAACGACGGCCAACTTGGACTGTCCGTAGCGGATCCAATCCCCCAGCATAAAGTAGTCATCCTGTACCGTGCGTAGGCCGTCAAAGTCGATGCCGCAACGGGGGTGTCCCAGCGCGCCGTTCGACGTAACAGCCACGAAGCGCACATCCGCATCGGGGTATTCCCCGGCAGTACGTAGCATAACCGGCAGCAAACGCAGCAACAGCGCCGAGTTGCCCAAGTGGTTGACTCCAAAGTGCATCTCAAACCCGTCCCTAGTGAGGCCCGGGGGCACGCCGAGGACGCCCGCGTTGGCGATGAAGATGTCCAAGCGCGGAGAGTCAAACCCCTCGGCAGCTTGACGGATGCTCTCCAAGTCATCGAGCTCGCAGGGGAGGAAAGTGAGGTTTACGCCGCTGTTGGGACACGCAGCGATGAGTTCATCGGCTGCGCGCCGGTTGCGCCCTGTGAAGTAGATGCGTTCCGGGTTATGCTTTGCAAGCTCAAGGACAGTGGCTCTGCCAATGCCGCTGGTACCTATTTAAAAGTCTTTAATTCAGCTCAGGGGTCCGAGACGTGCAGGGAATGATGGCAGGATAGTTTTCGTACCACCGGTGATGAGAATGACTTTGCCAGCCAGGTCAGGAACATCTTTGTCGGGGTCGTAGTCAAGAACCATTGTGTCCAGTGGTTTCCAATTGGACGGTATTATATGTCAGATTCAAGGTATAATAGAATTCCGATATCGTGACAAAGTATCCAAAGATAGTGGATGTAAAGTCAGTAATGCTACTGCCCTCAGTCCCCGATCCCCCAGAGAAGAAGCAGGACATTGCCTTGTTTACTTTTGAACCCCCTCTCATTTGCTTCAGCGACATACATAGTTCCATCGTCAGAGGCACAGTCCTCAACCAACTATCGTCAACCCACAAAAACTCCCCTTGCGTCACTCCCACAGACGTAGAGAACAATAGTTCTACCGACGGCGGCGTATTTAGCGGGCGAGTCCGGAGAGGGGGCCGAACAAGTGGGGCCGAGAGTTGGATGGATTGAACTTGGTGGTGAGAAATGAGAACTTCACAGCTATGCTCAGCTTCATTCCTGATCCGTATTATCATTCATACAAGCCCCATAGTTTATCTACTTCTATTCATTTTGCTCATCAAGGACTGAAATGAGAGGCCTTCAAGAATCAAACAACACCTTTTCATCTCTCACAGTATACACCATATATCAAAAACATCACCAGATATGTATAAAACAGAATAACAGAGCACAAGCAAATACAAAGCCATACGAAATCGACCTTTTTTTCATCCCATTTGACCAAAAATATGGGGTATAAACACAAAACTCCTTGCCATATTCTTAATACACAAGCTTCTCTAAACGAACGCCCTTCGTCAGATGTACTGTATGTGTCAATACAAACAAATCGATCCAAGCAAGCCAACCGCGACATTTCAAAAGGATCCTCAACTCCTTCAATCCCCAGCCGCCTCAAGCTCTGCCAGTAGTTCTCGCTCAAGTTCATCATCGTCAAAGTCCACGCCTCCATCAGCATCCATCAGGGTGCTATCATCAGCAGTGACGTCTGCCATCTCATCTCCAACCATGGGAGGTGTAGCGAGATTGCTCACATCTGCATCGCCGTCGTCGTCATTCAGAGTATGTACAGATCGCAATGCTGATGCGCCTCTGCTACGCGATACACGCTGCTTCTTGGCTAGCACGCTCTCTCTGGCGCCGCTAACCGAGCTCTCTCCATCCGATTCATTTAGATCTGCACGCTCCTTGCGCTTAGTACCCCTCTTATGAGAGTCTTCCGTATCATCACTCTCACCATCTATGCTCCTGGCGCTATCATCTCCTTCATCCAACTCTTCATCGTCGACATCCTCGTCATCATCCAGCCCCAAAAACTCTCTCAATTCGTCGTCAAAGTCGTCCAACTGATTAGTGTTCACAGGGTTATCCTCGGTTTCTGATGTTGGCTCTGTGCTGTCCTCGGACTTTTCGCGATCCGCAGCAAGGATATCTAAATAATAAGGGCTCTCATCCAACCTACGCCATTGACTAAGACAGTCAGCAAGCCAGTTTTGGTTCACAATCTTGATGCTCGGTATCTTGGCTGCTTGCTGTACTTTCTTAGTCCGAGGTCGTGCCGTTGAAACAACGAGGTGGGTGATGCGAGGTGACACGCTGTCTATAACTTGGGCGCCAAAGCTCAACGCTTGCATTCCAATCTCAGACGCCTCCACATTGATACCCAGTGGAACAAGCCCAGACAAGCAAATAACAAGACCCGAAAGCACATTTGACTTGAGCTCGTCCAGAATGTCTCCTACATCCGGAACAAGAGATAAATCAACACCATCGTCATTAGCCGGCTTCTTGCGCAGCTTGCTATGGCCGGGCAAATGCTGTGGTTCTGCTACCTTTCTTTCTTCTCTTCTCTTATCGTAGGTGTCGTAGAAGGCAGCATGCAGGTCGGTGAGGTGATCTTGCAACGTCACAAGCTCCTCATCATCGTCACTCAAAAGGTTCTGTCGATGGTGATCGCCAGTCTCATGCCCATCCTCCTTATCAAGCTCCTCTTGCATGTGTAGCAGGGGGCGGTCTTTCAGTTGCTTCTCCAAAGTCTTCTCCTGTTCCTCCGTCTGAACCTTCAAGCTGGCTTCATCACTATCCCCGATTCTTGCCAGTTCAGCAAGTGGTGATACCTTGGCAGCGGGCTGTCCTGGGGCGGTACTTTCGACATTGGGGTTGGGTACCGTCACGCCGTTCGATTTCGGAGCCGCAGGCAAAATATCCTGTCTCTTGGGGAGAAAGCTGGAATTAATATCGCCAATGCCTTTAAAGAAGTCGTACGGAATGACTTTGATCAGGTTGGGTCGATTCATCGGCCACACATCAGCACGATCATCAATGATGACGACCATGTCGGTGCTGACGGGGAAAAGTCTCTGGAGGCTTTTGGCGGTGATGCTTCCGTTTTCGTCTCGACTGATAACACGGTTACCGAACAGTTTCTTGTCTGGGTCGACAATCCGTGCAATGTTCAGGGCGTAGGCTCGAGTTCCCATAGTATATACGTGCAGCTCATACATTGTAGAGACGACCTCCAGAAACTCCTTGAGTCCTGGGCGAAGCTTGATATAGTATGTGCAACCGCTGGCCAGCCCCCTGGGGCCGTCATCATTGAGCTGGAAATTCTTGACATCCTTAACAGCTCCATGATTGGGACTCGTCTTGTCGCGTTGCCATTCACCAATAGTAGGCTCGATGCAAGCATGGATGATCGTTTGATCCAGATCCACCACCAGGCTTAGCTTGCGTTGGCGTAAAAGTCGTTTCTGGGTATCGTGTTCGGCCCTCTTTGCTACATTTCGGCTCACCATAAGGCCTGTCTGATCGTGGGTCATGTTGATCATGGCTCGGTCCGTGTCTCTCTCTTCACTTGCCCAGTTGGTCTCGGTCATGTCAGCACCACACAAGCTGCAAAGGCCTTGGATCTGGACCTCATGCCCGCAAGCTTCTTCGACCATCATGCATGGCATGTCGGCGGCGACTACCATGCCCTCTTTGATGCGCCATTCCTTCAGTATGCCCTCGGCAGGGCTATCAAATTCGGTGTAGGTAGTCTCATCTGTCCAAGTATCATCGCCAATCTTCCGGCGCCAGGTGAACTTGTACTCCAGGATGGTCTCCTGCTTCCTGATGGAATCACCGGCCGACTTGAGAAGCTTGGTAATAGTGATGGGGTAGTGCAGGCGCGAGCCCAGAGAGACGGTTTTGTCGTACATGTTGGTTTCGCAGGCAAGGTTGTGGGTGATGCGCGCGTCGTGACTAGCAGACCTGCAGCGTTAGCTCCAGGAGCTATCTCCCAGCAACGCGACGTGCCTCGACAGAGCAAAACAAGATGGTTGAAAGGCCAATTGCCCCGTCCTGAGACACACCTATTGAGCCTCCCCGTTCACGATGCTTGGAGGCGCAACAACTCCAATTAGGCCCATGGCCCTATGGCACAAGCGAGCGAACGTCGTTGTAGCTATGAGAGCTCGGCAGCAGGGAGAGAAAGAAACGAGGCGAGCTGTATCGCGACGAGTATGATGAGATTGCCACGGTTTCTATCGAGTATCATAAACCATCAGAGCCGATAGCAAGATGATTGATTGAGTAGTTTTTCGGCACTTTGATGTCGAAGATGGCCCCGTTCGTTCTCATATTTCTTGGAGATGCAAGAGGGCAAGGTGACGCAGCTGCCCGCAAGCGGCTATAAAATACTTGGAGCAGAGCCCGGCTCAGAGGGAAGCAAGTACCAGGTACATGCAGGAGCACGGAGCACCAAGAGCAAAATTCCCTGTTTGAGTTAGAGCGTCATGATCACGTGGGCGCATTCAACGGTGCTTCGATAACGGCGCAAAAAAAAGGCGTCATAATTACTCTTTCTCTGGTAAGTGGGGGCTACTACTACTCAATAGTAACTAGCGCTAAGTAAATATTGGCATACACCCCTTAAGCTGTATGAATGCATCTTCCTACCCTATACTTAATTACCAATTGTGGAAATTCCGAGGAGTTTGTCGTCCGAAGCATCCAGTGCATTGTATAAAATACGGTTGGCATCGCTATGAGAGACTTATAAGTAAGAAATTAATAATGACATTGCTAATAGTAGCAGGTACAATAGCTGGAAGTCCCAACCAAGCGTAGAAAATATTAGTAGGAGTTAGTAATAGTATGTATCCCCCCCATCTGCCTCATCGTTTGACGCGCATTGCTAACCATGTTTCATCTAACCCTAGCCGAACGACACAGCATTCATTTCATCAATTAAATCATCAAGTGTGGTATCATCCTCCGTCATCTACTCTTTAGAACATAATTATCCTTTCATGCAACCGTATAATTCGTCCCATGATATTGCCATCCAAACACCCACAAAGGTTCATCCTTGGAAACTTATACATACGTATGCTCAATGCTCTCTACTCGAACTCAATAAAAACTACGGGCCTCAAGCACTGGCCTGCACAAGCTTGAATCCTTCCGAAATAATCTTCGTAATCTCCTCGTTCTTGTGCTGTAAAAGCCCCAGTGCAAATGCGACATCGTTCCACTGCCGTTCGGTCTCGCAGCGGTTGAGCCTGGCCGCCAACTTATCTGCCAACTGCTTCGCATGCTTGTCCTAAATGAAATGCATCAGTATTTGAGTCTCAATATGTATTCCAGAACAACATACCTTTTCAACAAAGCCAAGTAGGAACTTGACAATCCTTCTGAAACTCTCTTCCTCCATATTGCCTGCACTGAGAAGACTGAACATATCCACAAAGTGGTTATATACAGCATTATCTTTCGTACTGAGTTCGGTAAAGAACATCTTGGCGAGGTCTGCAATGCGTCTGTCTTCATCCTCCAGGCACTTGGCCATCTCACCGAGTTGACCCTTGACTTTCACTTGACCAGCGAGAATCAGGAATGTCAGTGTCATTAGACACGTTCGTTTCACAGACTCATCATTGTCAGCCAGACGTCGATACAAGAAATCAGTGTTTTCGTCAATCAAGTGATTGAAGCAGACAGCCATATCTCCGAGGGCAATCACGGCGTTGGACCGGACTGTAGCGTCGGGAGACCGCTCCATGATTGTGATGAGCAGTGGCAAATTGACCTCACAGTACTCGGAAGACACACACATAAGCTTCGCCAAGCACAAAGTTGCCGCAGCTTGAAGGCCCTTGTCTGCATACGTGGTGTTATTGGCACATATCTCAGACACCAAAGGTCCAAATAATGCAAGCAGCGACTCAGGTCCGTACAAAAGCTCACGTTCTCTGATGTGTGTCATGGCCTCAGTAAAGTCATCTTCTGTTGTGCCTCCAATGAGATCCAGCTCGTCGGCATCTTCTTTTTCTTTGTCGGTCTTTCCTGCTGTCTGCTTCTCTTTTTCTTGCTTTCTGCGCTTGAAATCGAGTTCGCATAGCTCAAGATGAACTATTTGCTTAATGGCAACATGTCCAACAATGAAAAGTAGCTGTGACAGTGCGATGGCATTATCTCGCTTCTTATGCTTTTCTGCCCCTTCTGCCATGGCGCTACTGGTTGTGGGATCTGCCATGTCCATTGGTTTGGTTTCATCTCGGGAAGTCGGTCTCGAGGGAGGGCGGGAGGTAGGGCGAGATGGCGACCGGTTGAACACCTGTCGTGTCTTCCGCCTTAGGATGTTTGAACAGAGGATGTCGGGGTGTTTTGAAAGCGCATAAATCGCATTAATCGCCTGTTCAGCAACACCATACCATTCTTTGCTGTCTGATGGAACTTCGGTGATCGCAGCCAGGCGGGAGCAGACTGCATGATCGTTGGGAAGTCGGGAGAATTTTGAAGTCGACTCCTTTGCTTGGCGCCCGGTCGGGTTTATTCTCCTGAGAGCGATGCAAGTATATTTGGCTAATTGCAAGTCGTTTCGACCGTGAGCCCCAAGACCGGTTCGAAGCATGGTCTCAATTTCACCAACTGCAATCTCGGGGCTGGCGGTTGCTAGCATGCCCAATACAATGATTGCGCCACGACGCTGTGTTCTCGAAATTTCTCGCTTCTGAACACCGTACACCTGCCATAGTTTTGCGACAACAATTTCAGGGATGATGCCGCCCTTCATCATCGTGGCCAATAGCTGCTCCAACGAAGTCAGCTCTGCAGGTGTTGCCCCAAAGGTCAAACTGATCATGTTGCGTGCAATGTAGTTAGCAGCGTCGTTTGGACTGAACGAATCCGGAGCCTCGAAGAAAAGTCTCCTGTAACACTCAATTAAGTGAGTCTGTACACCTTTGCCCTCATCGCTATTGCCCTTGGTCCAAATCAGCCGCAGCATTCGCCGGATACCCACCTTGTTCTGTTCGATATTGTAGGCATCGCCCACTTCGAAATAGTCAATTGCCTCGATAACCTCGCTCTTGTTCTTGGAACCAAGCAGCTGGCAAATTATACCAGTGGCATCATGCAAGACATCGATAAATTTGAGCGCTTCATTATAGTATCTCCTTGTCAGAGTAAGCTTCTCAATAGCCTCGCTGGTTGCGGCTTCTTCTTGGGCTTTCTTAATGGCAGCGATCTTATCCTCATCCGTCATGGATCTAGGTTTTTCGGGGGATCCAAGCTGTGTGGCTTCATCCAGAAGGTCGTTATCCACCGTGGTATTTGCCTTGTCAGTGTTAAAACCAGGCATCCCAGGTGGTGGCTTTAACGCATTGAGTTCCTCTTCAACTTTGTCATATCGTGCTTGCCATTCTTTTCTTGAAAGCTGTGCCCCATGCATGACAGTGAATGGATGTGTCTTGATTAAAATTCCCAGCAGTTTGATGGCATTGCGTCGCACGTTACTGCTTTTATCCTCCAGGCTCCGGCATGCCAACTCCGCTGCCTTCTGTCGTCGCTTGGGGAACTTTTGCTCGAGCTCGCAAAGCTTCATGTAAACCTGCAGTGTACGGCATCTTGAGTAGGGATTGATATCAAGGAATCGCTCCTCGAGCACATCAAAGAAGGCATTCAACTGAGACTTGTGGTTTTCACTTCTTTCATCTTGCTTACTGAGATATGCAATCATGTTGCCGCAGACTTCAATCAAAGCACATCGAAGCGTATATGACTTGTGTTTGTTAGAAAGGGGTTCAATCTTAAGAATGGATGAGTATCTTACCTCACTATCAAGCTGCTTTGCTAGCATGGTCATCTGTTTGATAACCAGCCTGGGGGCGAGTTCAGACAATTTTGCGATGAATGCTGAAACAGACTTTGGTCCCCTGGTGTCATTGGAGTTGAACTCCTTGTTGCTGAGTTCGCGCAAAACCTCATCCGCAAGCTGGGGATAGTCATAAGTTTCGGCCAGGATATGTAGGAATTCTGCCATAGGCTCTGCTAGATGTTCAAAGTACGTCAAGTTTTGGATAACGTTGATTTGTGCCGCTGTAACCTATTAGTTTATGCACCGCGAAGTGGAATGTTATGAACAAACCATATCCGTGCCCGTGGTGTTTGACAGCGATACATAACACCTTGAAGCAATGCATTCGAATGGCTGTTGTCTTCACACGTTGCTCACTCTCCAAGATCATGTACACTGGTCTTGTGAGAAGACCAATAAAGGTATCTCTCTCGCTTGTTGTCAAGAAAACCTTGGATAGCTTTAATTTCAAAGTCTTGCACATGATGTCCAACGCAATTTGAAGCTGAGATGCCGAATCCCAGGCATCATCCTTCAATGTGGCAGCGGCACCCTTCTTGGGTTTGCCCCTCCCTCGAGCAACTGGAGCAGCTGTGGATTTCTCTGCCGCCTTGGTCTCTACTGCGGCGATGGTCCATTGTAGCAAGAATCCATATATTTCTAGTAGTTGTTTATGGTATGCCACGGATTCTTGGTCATCTGGTGATTCGATATCGTTATGTGCCGCATCGGTCTCAGCGCCGAGCCCACTCATTACAAGGTCAAATATCTTGCTGAGAGCATGGGTTGGGATATACGAGATGTATCTAGAATAGGAGATTAGAAAACTATTTAAAAACCCCAAACAGATAACAGATTGCTAACTTTAACAGAAACTGCAGTGAGTCCATATGGTTGGCGCGCAAGATGGCATCTGGATTGTCGGTGACGGCATCAACGATTGAGTTGAGCACCGGGTTGATGACCTGAATGGTGAAGGATTCGGGATCATTTTCGCAATCCACCAGTCCTGAATCTGCTTCTGGTGTCGGTATTGTTGCGGGATCCGACATGTAATGCTTGAGCGCATCGTTGATATCGAAGGTGATGGTCCCCATGATGGGCGATTTTGTGCGCAGCTATGGTGGGGGGAGTGCCAACCGAAACCTGGAGAGGAAGAAAAGTCGAAGGCAGCGAAAATATGATTCCAGCCCGCGAATTGCGTGTATAAATGATTATTGGTCCCTGTCGATCTCGAAATCGATACTGGGGGATGTTTGGCGCTGACGTTGACGCCCTGGCTGCCCGCAATTCAATTTAGCTGTGCGATAAGTGGGATGTGGCGGGAGGAGATGGTGTCGCAGCAACGGTTGTGTTTGTTTTCTTTGAACGCGACCATTGGCTGTAAAACCCCACCATTCACAGCGCTGTCGCGTGTTTCGACCGCTAGCGAATCCCTGCAGCAGCCGTTGATGTGCTAGAACCAAAGAAAAAGAGCCCCTCCACATTATTGCTATTGAGCTTAAGGGCCCCAAACCCCCATGTCTTGCATGAAGCTCTCTACATAGCAGTAGAAACGAGGTCTCAGGATTTGGTTCAAATTTTTAATCCCTTGATTTTTCTTCTTCTAATCCCCCCGACACCCTTGGCTTACTTTACTACATCAGGCGGGCGAGTGCTTTGTTTTGGGAGCAAGAAAAGAAGGCTTATGCAATGACAGCAGCAACGCGAAGGCCGACAGAGGAATTATTTGAAATCCACGAGGATGCCAGAACCGAAGAGACGGAGATGATGGTCGATGAGGATCAAGTAGACGGTGCCGATCACGCAACCATGGACGAATTGGATCCGGAGGAGGAGGAGGAAGAGGAGGAAGATGAAGACGAGGAGGAAGATGAAGACGATGAAGACGATGAACATGCCAACGCAAAGGGAAATGAAAGCTCCGAAGAAGAACAGGTCGAGAGCAGCGTCCAGGTCGATATGGACAAGCTACAGAATGACTTTCCCGGCTTCCGAGAGAAATATCGGTTAATTAAACGAATTGGCGAGGGTGGGTTATATCGTTTCCCGCCTTGCGTGCAAATATTTTGTTAACTCGAATTTTGCAACAGGAACTTTCTCTACCGTATTCAAAGCCGAGGACATCCAATACGATCATTATGATAATAGCTGGGACTTTGAAGAGGATTTAACGAAATGGGCACCTCCGCCATTGAAAGGACACTCTCAGTCAACCGTCCCGAGCCGTTCGCGACGAACACGCTATGTTGCTATCAAGAAGATCTATGTTACATCCAGCCCGGCTCGAATCCTCAACGAGCTCGAACTCCTCCACGACCTAAGGCAGTGCCCGTCTGTTTGCCCTCTTATCACCGCTTTTCGCCATACGGATCAGGTCGTTGCCATCCTTCCGTATTTCCGCCATGGCGATTTCAGAGCATACTTCAGGGATATGACAATTCCTGATATAGCGATTTATCTACGATCTCTTTTTACAGCCCTGAAGAGTGTACACGAACACAAAATCTTGCATCGCGATATAAAACCTACAAACTTCCTCTACGATCCGGTCACACAACATGGCGTCCTCGTCGATTTTGGTCTGGCCGAGCGAGAAGGAACTGATAGCAAACCATGCCTTTGCCATGAAACCCGCGAAACGCGAAAGCACCGTCAAGCAAACTCCGTCTGGGCTCAGACGGCTATGAATTCGCAGCCAGGATATCCGAAATCGGATACCCGCCCGTCTCGCCGTGCCAACCGTGCCGGTACCAGAGGCTTTCGTGCCCCGGAAGTTCTGTTCAAGTGCACAGAGCAAACGACTTCGATTGATATTTGGTCTGCTGGTGTTATTCTTCTTACCATCCTGTCAAAGCGTTTCCCCTTTTTCAACTCCGCAGACGATGTGGAGGCCATGATTGAAATCGCCACAATCTTCGGGTCCAAGAGAATGAAGGCTGCTGGGTTACTTCATGGCTGTGTTTTCGAGACCACCATACCCACTGTCGGCCAGCAAGGCTTCACCATGGAGAAAATTATTCTTTGGAGTACATGCAGGACCGACGATAAACCTCTGACGCCAGATGAGAAGCTCGCCGTGAGGTTCCTGGAACGTTGCATGGAACTGGATCCAAGCAGGCGAATAACAGCACAAGAGGCCCTGGAGCATGAATTCTTAAATCTGGGTATGCCGCTAGAGACGGCGGATGAGGATGAGATGGACATGCTTCACGCATGAATGAAGTGTACTGGGCAGGACACTTTCTAGGTATCTACTTTGGCATGACGGGGAGTATGGCGACTCTGGGATAGATCAAAGGCATGGGATAGACTTGTGTATATATAATTGTTTGGGTCATAGGGCCATGTTGGTGTTCTGGAGTATATGATACAACGACGGCAAGGCACAGAAATGAAATATGCCCCATAAAAGAACCCTTTGTGCCAAAGAGGTGCCATCACCCACAGCCCCGTAGCTGAGGCTAATTGTCTCACTTGCGCCTGGAGTCGACATCGATGCATTGGCGAAAATCGATTTTTATTCGTTAAAACTCCATTGTAGAGTGCCTGATGCAATGCTCGAAGCCGACCAACCCAACACCCTCCCCAAGCACCTTGTTTCGGTACACAGGGCGAGGATCCATTTTCCGCCTTGAAAAACCGGTTCCTAAATCCACAAGCCTGACTCCAGCATATAGCGTCATTTATGCTACCAACTCGACAACACCACCAGCATCCTTGATCTTCTTCTCGGCCAACTTGCTGACCCATCTCGCGCGGACAACTAGGGGAATTTCAGGGATACGGCCCTTGCCGAGGACCTTGGAGTAGCCGAGAGGGAGGAGGTCGAGGACGGGGACGGTGTCCTTCTTTTCGCCAGAGACGTAAGCCTCACGGGTCTCGCCAGGGACGAGAGACCACAGCTGGATTCCAAGTTAGCGAATATGTTCATAGAACCAAATGTTCACACTGCCGCCTCTTTCATCTTGACATATTCAAATTTCCCAAAAAAGTCAAATCCCCCACCAAGTACGAAAGAAAAGGGTTATATGTACCTTGTCCAGGTTGATAACGGGCTTCCAGAAGTGGTTCTGCTGCTTGTGGAAGTATCGCATACCAACCTTACCGAAGTAACCAGGATGGTACTATCGCAATTGTGTCAGTCTCTATTATCCTCGCCCTCTTCGAATTTCGAGTTCTCGAACCTTGTCCATGTTGGTTCGGTGGTGGTGCTGACCACCAGCAAGACCACGACCACCGGGGTGCTTGCGGTGCTTTCCTACACGACCGTGACCGTGGGAAACGTGGCCGCGGCTATGAAAAGGAAAATGTCAGTTCATGATAATTTCCATGCGCTTGCAGATTGAAGATTCGACAGTTCGCCGAGACGGCAATTGCTCCAATCCATCGTATAGCTTCATCGGATAGAGATAATAACGTACTGCTTGCGGGTCTTCGAGGTTCTGGTAGGCATAACGACGGTTGTGGTGTTGTCGCTTCTCCGGTGATTTGCGTCGAAGACTGGAAGTGGGTGGTGATGTTTTTGCGCCTACGGCTTTGGGGCACTTGGGACGGCTCCGGAAAAATTGTTAGCGAGAGGGCAGCACAGCCCTAAGATCTAAATGTGCGCTTGATAAGGTGGGGAGCGGTCCAAGCTGGTGCAGTCATGTGACTCCGTGTTCTGACCTAGGTGAGCCCCGGTGACCCCACCAATAGTTGAGACCCTGCAGGATGCACCTTCAGACCGCTCAGCGCGGCGACGCGTTAAAGAGTTGAATCATTCCAAACCATAAAAGTAGCCAAATGGATAAGCACTTCTAAATATGGCTTCTCCAGATGATGTTGAAGAAGTCACACGCAGTCTTTCAACTCTTGATTTTCATCATCCATTCACACCATATACCGTTCAAAATGATTTCATGAAGACAGTGTATGACGTCCTTGAGACTGGTGAAGGGCAAATAGGCATTTTGGAAAGTCCTACCGGAACAGTGAGTTGAATTTTTCCTCGATATGTTCACATTTGGAAGGCCTGTATTTGGCTCGCATCGTAGCCGAAATGCTGCCATAATTACCTGAAGGACCAGTTCCGGTTAAGAAGGCCAGAGATCATAGCCGCACTTTGGTCCTTGAGCATTCGTACTGACATTCAATAAGGGTAAATCATTGTCATTAATATGTGCGTCTCTCACTTGGCTTCGAAATCACAAGGCCAACAGGCATGAAGCGACGCTACAATCTGCAGGTGAAGCCTACAAAGATGAGCCATCATGGCTTGTCGACCAACTCTTGCGTCGCAAGAGACAAGAACTCCTCAGAAGATGGGAGGATAGAGAAAAGCGGCTCGGGGCTGCAAGACTCAAGGAGAAAGCCATGGAAGATAGAGGTCGAAAGCGACGTCGCATTGACGACTCATCAATGGGCTCTCGAGACGTAGAAGATGAAGACGCTGAATGGCTACTTGATAACTCGGGTGAAAATGAGACGCAACCTCAAGATGCTTTGTCAGGCCTGAGTAAAGAGTCGCGTGAAGTCCTTGAGAGAATGGGACTTGGTGGTCCCAGAAAGCAAGATGAAGATGATGACATTTTAGAAGAAGAGATCAAGGTGCGAAACTCGATGAAAGTACGGCTGGCCGGGATAGTGACCATTATAGATTTATTATACCTCAAGAACCCATTCGCAATTGTCCCAATTCATCACCGAGCTTCGCCGCCCAGCTTTCCCATCATCCTTACCATCATCAGTTGCTAAAGATCAGAATGTCACTTCAACGGAACCCGTAAAATTATTGCCGCTATCATCTCGACAGAAGTTGTGCATCAATCCATCCGTTGCTCGTCTTGGATCAGTGCAGGCTATAAATGACCGCTGTGCAGAACTCCAGCAGGCCAAGTCAAGCAAAAAATGTTCATATGTCCCTCGGGAAGAGCTTCTCAGCCAGACGCACGAGTTTCGTGATAATGCCTTGGCGAAAATTCCGGATATTGAGGACCTTCATCAACTGGGAAAGTCATTATCAGTTTGTCCGTATTATGCCTCTCGTACGGCTCTCCCTGGCGCCGAGATTATCACGCTTCCCTACCCTCTTCTACTCCAGAAGAGTGCACGCGATGCATTGGGAATCAAGCTGGAGGGGAACGTTGTGATCGTTGATGAGGCACATAACATTATGGATGCTATTGCCAACGTACATGCTGCGGAGCTGAAGCTCAGCGATCTCCGAAGAGGACGAGGGATGCTCGGAGTATACGTAAAAAGGTTCGGGAAGAAACTGAAAGGCGTCAATAGAGTCAACGTTGGAAGAGTCGGGCGAGTTATCGAAGGCTTGACCGAGTGGATGGAAGGAACTCTTAAATCCAAGGTAAGTAACAGAGCGTGCATTCATCTAGTCGTTTGCTGATCGTCTTCTAGCAAGAGCACGGTATTGTCGACCCGAACGACTTGACCAAGCACAAGGGGATTGATCAGATCAACATGTTTGAGTTGATCCAGTATATCCAAGAGTCAAAATTAGCGTACAAGATTGAAGGCTATGCTGCACATGTCGAGAATGATTCCACAGACAGAACGACAGTAGCACCGAAGTCTGGGACTCCAGTTCTCCATATGCTGGTTTCGTTTCTTGTGGCTCTCACAAATCTTAGTACGGAGGGACGTATCTTCTACCAGAAAGTTCCCGGAACCCCCCTCGATATTCAGTTGTCATACCTCCTACTGTCTCCTACTCACGCTTTCTCATCAGTGGCATCGAGTGCCAGAGCTGTGATTCTAGCCGGCGGTACCATGTCACCATTTGAGGACTACAAGGATCATTTGTTTCCTTCGCTCTCTGATACAAAAATCACAACACTGAGTTGCGGGCACGTCATCCCATCCGAGAATCTCTGTGTGTGGACGCTAGCATCAAGCAGACCGGGAACAGCACCATTCGAGTTCAGTTTTCAACATCGTGGGAATCGCGAGATGATTACGAACCTTGGACTCACCATCTTGAACACATGCTCTCTCGTCCCTGACGGAGTGGTGGTTTTCTTTCCGAGCTACGGTTACCTTGACGAAGTTGTGGCTGTCTGGCAACAGCGCCAAGAAGGCAGTTCGCAGACAGTATGGGAAAGACTCGAGGCTCGGAAGTCGATACTGAAAGAGACCAAAAGCGGGACCAGTGACGACGTTTTGCAGGAGTATTCGCAGGCTATCCTAGGTGATCGATCCGCCAATGATAAGCGCACCGGAGCTTTACTTCTCAGCGTTATTGGGGGCAAGATGTCGGAGGGTATTAATTTCTCCGATCGCTTGGGGCGATGTGTAATTGTCGTTGGCCTTCCGTATCCCAATATCGCATCACCAGATTGGAAGGCGAAGCTGGAGTACATCGAAACGACGACGATCGCTCGGCTAACTACCGAGGGCCTAAGCAGGGAAGAGGCAACAAGCAAGGGGAAACAGACGGCCCGAGACTTTTACGAGAATGCGTGCATGCGGGCAGTGAACCAAAGCATTGGGCGGGCGATCCGGCATCGCGGGGACTATGCAGCAATTGTTTTGATAGACAGGAGGTATGGAACGGACCGAATCAGGGACAAACTTCCAGGGTGGATTCGGGGTGGACTGGAGCGAGACAGTCATGAGAAGGGGCTGGGAGGTCTAATGGGAGCTTTGGGGGGTTTCTTTAGAGCAAAGCGCCAGGAGAAGGTGAAATAGTAGCGGTCGGTTACGTGGAATTTGCTACTAAAGAGGCATTTAATATTATCGCCTTGGCATCTTGAGATCGATCATCATGTTGTTGAGACTCATGATTCTCCTTACGACAGTGTGGCTCAGCACACTTCCCCAGTTTCAGCGGAGCGCAAGGGGGGTGCGTGTTTCATTCTGAAAGGCAGGTAAGCGGGGATCACTCGGGGATCTGAATCTGTCACTTGGGATGACAGCGCAGAAACATCAGTGCTCTTCAGCAGCACGTCTCTGCTATGCACGTGGTGAATGACCTTTGCAGCTGTTTCGGCGCGAAAGAATAAGCCCGGCCTCTTAGAGCCCGAGAGACTGCGTTTTACGCTTTAGACACAAGGTTGGGATGTTAGCTGCTTACGCCTGCATGCCACATCGAAACTAGTATAGCACAAGAAAGCCAGACATACCTTATTATGTAGATATGTACCTACCTACCTGTTGGCACTGTAAAATATGATCCTCGGTTGGTCCACATTAAATGGAATAATTCGTTGACGTTGGAGAAGGTGTCAATCGTTGGCCGTATAAGGCTATATCAGACAAGGTATTGATCCATTAAGCTGCCAGGTTGTGCTCGCAGCATCACAACCCGAAATCAAGGCAGCATGTGAGACAGCCGTGGGCCCGAATGTTACAGTCGAACTGGATCCAAGGCGAAGACAGATACAAAGACACACGACAAGGTAATAGTAAGCATATCTCTACTACATACATATGCGAACTTACTCGTGAGGATTCTGAAATTGGCCTGATACGGCTAGTTTACCGACATTTAGTGAGGGGGAAAGTAATCAAGGAATTTCCAAGTGTAAGAAAAAAAAATAATCATAGTGTAACTCACGTGTTACCTAGTTTAGGGAACGCAAGGCGACTAATATGATGAAGTTCGTTCGCAAATACGCGCTCCTAATGGTGGTGGTGGTGATGGTGTGTGGATGGTCTACCTGGCACATTGACTGCTACCCTAGTGGTTGTGGTTGTGGTTGTGGTTGTCTTGTACCCAACTCGGAACGAATGCCTGTTCATATAATACATATAATTTATCATTTGACCATTTCCGGGGGGTTGAGATATGATAAACCGACAAAAGCCCTCTACTGTTAATGCGACGGCCTTGCTGGGGAAGGAAGTGCTCAAAAGTGTCATGGGACGGAGTTTATAGATTGAGCGAATGACTTGTGTTATAGAAAAACTCCTTCGGGCCGGCCATATTGCGCTATAGTGTTTACAAAGACGTTATAAGTAGCCTATAACAGCCGAATGGTATACAAGCATGGTCGCCGGCGAGTAAGGAATTGATTCAGATTGCTGTTGGTTAAAGTTCCAAGTTCTTGAAAATGCCACCTGCCTACCTACCTTTTATTGATTTGAAGATGACGGTGTTGATGTGTTGTGAGGGGATGCATGTAGACGCCACACGGGCTGTGGCTGAGGCGGCTAGGTGGGTAGTGAGTGTCAAGACCTCGGGTTCTTACAAGTACCAGTATACTACATTGCTTAAACTCAGGTAGGTGCTCAAGGAAGGGACTGTCATCACTTGATCCTGCCGTCCAATCCCATAGCGTTTAGCAACAACTATCAATCCATCTTATCGGCATAATTCTTCAACCCCTGCATCGGAATCCTCATTCTCAACTAATCATGCAAGCCTGCATCGTACGACAGCGCTTGTCTTCCATATGGTCAGATTCCAATCGGGAACTGGGCCAAGCGCCAAAAGTCAACCAGTTAGAACCTTCGCCATTCTGCAACGGTCATTCTAGAGCCTACAGGGTTACGACGGCCACTCCGGCTTGAGCCGATCGCTCGACAGAACAGCTTCAAGACAATTGGCCCATGACACTTCGATATTATCTGGAGGCTGCAATTTGTGACGAGCCCGAAGGAACACACGGATCCTCGATAGCCATGGGGGAAAAAATACTGCTTGTTATTGGTCTATTCCGACTTGTCTTACGAAGAATTATGTCTTGAATTCTTGTTGGTTTCACCCCCTGGCACATGTTTACGTATAGCCGGTATGGGATCCCCACTCAATGTTACCCGTGGTAAAGCGACAAAGTCCCAGGGGGCCCAAATAACCGCATTGCATATTTTTCACTCTCCTACTCTTGATTGCCCGCCACAGGGCAACAACGTGTACGGAGTACCACTGAAGTATATTCGATTCGGGAGTTGGGAGCCTGCGTACATCTTTTCCAAAATCTTCGAGAGCTAAGAAAAAAAAAAGCAAAAGCAAAAGCTGAGGTGTGGTCTCTGTGCCTCCACTTGATCCATTTTGCGGCAATGTTTTCAGAACAGGAAGCCCCAGCGGCACCTATGAGAGACCATGAAAAGGATAACTACAACGTTCACAGCGATGATGAGTCTTCTTCATCGTCAATATTTCACAAGGTCCTGCGGGCAGGCAGAGTCGAGGAGCGAGGAATTCATCCGGTCCCAATCGAAGAGCGTACTTCGACGCGATTCTTCAACATCTTTACGGTTTGGTTTTCCATCAACTTCAATATCCTTGGGTGAGTTTAAGACATGAGAACTACCTGAGTTGCCAAGCAACTACCATTATAGTGCCATGCGTGCCCCAATTCCTTTGCTGACCACACATTCTCCTTATAGCATCACATTTGGTATGCTGGGGCCATTGACGTATAATCTTGGTCTGCGAGATTCGGCCCTAACTATTCTTTTCTTCTGTCTACTATCAACGATCCCTCCGGCATACCTTTCCGTGCTCGGGCCCAGGACGGGCATGAGGCAAATGATCCAAGCGCGATACAGTTTTGGGTAAGCTCTCAGCCCTCTTCCCACTCACATGCTTGTCGGGATGTACCTTGGCGTTACTTGCAGATCACATCTGACCCTCCCCAGACGATACATCGTGTCAATCCCTGTATTGCTCAATCTCGCAACCATGACGGGCTTCTGTATCATCATCTGCATCACAGTTGGCCAATGTCTCTCAGCCATCACCGATGGTCGTGTGAGCCCGGACGTCGGCATTGTCATCATCTCCGTGCTGTCACTCCTTGTCTCGTTTTGCGGCTTCAGGGTACTTCACATATTCGAAACCTATGCTTCCATCCCAGCAATTATCACAATTGCCATTGCCACTGGCTACGCTGGTTCGGCCCTAACAAAGCAATCCGCACCGGAGACGCCACCGACGGCGGCTAATGTGTTGAATTTCGGCATGATTGTTGCTGGATACCAACTTCCCTGGGCAGGATTAGCCAGCGATTTCACAACCTACTTTGATCCCAAAGTCCCATCGTAAGTCGAAAACCCCTAAAGTTATATTTTCAGCTCCCCCATATGTTTCAGTCTCACCTGGTTTTGGTTATGTATATGGTGGTGACACAGGGCAAGTGTATACGGGAGGCACGAACAGAATCCTAACAGCTTATAGGTGGAGAGTTTTCACATATAGTTACCTGGGTTTGTTAATCCCCACTGTCTTGCTCATGACACTCGGCGCTGCAGTTGCCGGTGCCATCCCCAACAACCCTGAATGGCAGGAGGCCTTTGACAAGTATCTTGTTGGCGGAGCTCTTGCAGCGATGCTTTCCAGTGGCGGTGCATTTGGGAAATTTATCGTGGTGGTGCTCTCTCTTACGGTATTGGGCAACACGTGCGGAACCTTTTATTCCATCACGCTCAATTTCCAAACCCTTGTACCTTGGCTCTTCAAGGTTCCCCGCTATGTCTTTTCGATTATCATCACCGCCATCATCATTGGTGTAGCCATTTCCGCGGTGGACCACTTCTTCGACAGTCTCGAAAACCTCATTGCACTTATTGGTTATTGGTCGTCAGCTTTTCTCAGCATCGTCATGACCGAGCACATTGTTTTTCGGCGACAAGACTATGGTTCATATGATCACGCCATCTGGAGTACGGCAGATAGACTACCCATTGGCATTGCCGCTATTTCGAGCGGTATCCTGTGCTTTGGACTAGTGGTGCCTTGCATGGACCAGGTGTGGTGGCAGGGGCCAATTGCCAAAACAACTGGCGATATCGGGTTCGAGGTTGCCTTCGTGTTGAGCTCACTGATTTACATGCCGCTACGCTATGTGGAGAAACGGTTTACGGGCCGGTGAAGGCGATTAATCTTTTCAGGTATCTATGAATGGATGTACGGAGCAGACACGGCGTTTATAGTCGGCGACTACGCTGCTGCTGCACGAAGCTAGTTGGGTAGAAGTTGGGTGTATGATAGACGGAATGGGGTGCGGAACGAATAGCGGAACGAATGGTCTTGTTTTATTGTCAGGTCAGCCGCCTGAAGAGGGAAATGAATCTACTACTTAATTTGGGAACAGCTTGGGCTACTAGAGTTGAGCCGGACGAACTCGGACGGGGTATGACTGTAGTGGTTCTGACTCGATAACTTCATGCTGGCTGATTGATTGATTGTAACTGGAGTTGAAACACGCTGTTACCGACTTGACCTTTAATTCCGTGAACCATGCATGAATAGCAATTTCTCAACATAAATTAAATAGCCCCCGTTTCAAAGCGTGCTCACCCATTCTCAACTACCGGTGCCCACGTTGCCCACGTTGTCCACAGTTCACGGAGAGGCCTGTTCCAAGTATCAGGTCGACTTACCTGCTTTCTAGAAGACGGCGATGTGTAAACCCACCAATCCTAGGGCTCGAAGGACCTAGAGTTTGTACATACGGGCATATGTCTCAGTGAGAAGACCATCTACATGACCTTGGATAACTTTAGAGGATGCCATGGAAGATTATGAAACAACTTTAAACCTTGAAAGGACACAGTTGATAAGCGAAAAGGGCGATCCGACGAAAGGGCATGCATGGTCATCAGCAAGTGAATGTTGCGACACAGGAAATACAGGGAACCGGAGAATTGCACGGCGGCGGTCCGAGACTTTTGACAGGGGGAGGGAGACTGACTGACATCACGCCCTCCCCCCTCCCTTCTCAAGGCTGGGGTGGAGACGGCACCAAGACTTTTGGGTTTACTCAACTGGCACACACTTTGAATGTTTCAGGCGTGAGTTTGGATGGATGTCTGAGGCTTCTACTAAGTTCTAGCGGGGTCACCGCTGCCGGCGAGTGCTGTAGCGTTGCTGTGGCCGTGCTGGAACATACAGCGATACTGGGGACCGTGGGATGAATCCATGTTAGGGCCAATGGTGCGTGCCAGCCAGCCCACTAACCACCCATCACCTAAAGGATATGCACTGCCGTGCAGGCACCCCCGGCTACTTCCTACATTGGTTCAAGTGCAGTTGCACTGTGCGATACAAGGAGTTTAGCGCTGATACGCCTGTATTAACTCCATTCACGGATTTGCGAACCGTCTCCTCCTCCCCTCCTCCTCCCACCTTCTTCCATCCAAGCTTCGACATCTCCACCCTAGTGTGAGAGAAAGGCCAGCAAATCTCACACACACCCAAGGGCACTCGCATCACCGACTTCAGAAGCAAACCCTTAAGAAGAGCATCGCCTCTCTGACGCTGAGAGGCGTCCTACCTTGAGCTCATGGCTACCAGATCATCATCCACCGTCACCGCCGCTTCACTCTACGTCGTGGGCTTCTACAGACCTCAGCAATCAAAGAACCCAGAACCTCCTTGGTGACCCGGGCTGGTGGTCGCTTCTTAATCTTGATCTTGCTTCTTCTTCTTCCGATCTTATCTGGCCTGGGGGCCCCGATCTCTCGCTAGATACATTAAACTCATCGCCGTTGCCACCTCCGCCTCCTCCTCCTCATCTTCTGCCCTTGCTTGACACTCCTTTGGACCCCAACCTTGACAACCTGGGTCTTGAAGGAAGTGGTATGGCTATGATTGATGTACTTGGACCTATGATGACAACGACGATGAACCCTCATGGTACGTGTATATGCTTTATTTATCAAAAAAAAAAAAGATTCATGATTATCTCCTTTTGTCTCATTCATCTCTTCCTAACGTTGAATATCAGATCACTTCTTCTCCCATGGCCATCATACTGGGTTTTATCACTCTGGTATCCCACAAGGCATCCCACACCAGCAACAGGACAATATCAATATTCAGAACGCGACCATTTCACCCCAGAGCACCAACAATCCCTTCTTCTCCTCAAACCAAGATACATCGACAGATGCAATTGCTTCATCATCATCAGCACATATCAATTCCACTTCTGCCTCCACGACAACACCTCAGTACCGCCAAGACTCGCCCGTCAGCACGCAAAGCGCCAGCTCCAAGCGCAAAGTTCCCCTTGACCTTGACGAGTTTGAACCTCAAAGTGATGAGGCTCAGGCAGCTATCAAGCGTCAGCGAAATACCATGGCCGCGCGCAAATACCGCCAGAAGCGTCTAGATAGGATTTCTGATCTAGAGCGTGCCCTGGCGGAGATGACGAGTGAGCGAGACGAACTAAAACTCAAACTGGCACGGCGGGAAGCCGAGGTGGATGCATTAAGAGAAATGCTAGGGAGGAAGTGATGATACCTACTTTATGTAATTGATGTCTTTTTTGATGCTATTGAATTTGTATCACTATGTATACTGAAATGAATGGACCGAGAAGCGATGGATGGGTGGGCTTTGTATTTTGGGACCTATGCTGTGGCATAAGGAACGATTTCATTTTTTCTATAGGAACGCATGCTCGCGGGTTAGCTTAGAATATATGCAACAGCAAATTGACTTTGACAATATGTGTGTCTGGAAGGTGTTTATGGTAATTGCTCAGACGATGTCGTTCTCTTCCTTTGATAAACATGATTCATGTACGTATCATCGTATTTCGTTTCTGTCATCAACGCAACTGTCGGTTGAGGGGTGTTATATGATAGATGTGTATGTACAGGCAACAGGAAAGATGTATGAATACTTTGCTATCCATGGTAGGGTATTTAAAAGTCTTGTGTCGTAGAAGCAAACCACATGGTCGTGATGCTCATTGCTGAATAGAGGCAGTTCATCTTGGTTAGAACTGCTACAAACCCTTTCCATCAAACTGTCTGCCTGCTTTTACATCTAAGAACTTATATACTTTTGCTACAAAACTACAATTACTCCTTATGGTATTGGTTTACTCCCTAGGGACTTGGTTTTCAACCTCGTCTCCGTGTTTGGATACCAAGTTCATGTGGGAGACTTGATACGCGTCTCGTTCACCTTGCACACCATTCTCTGACTCATAATGACGGACAGAAGTATGACACAGAATGAATCATTCATAACCTGGTAGATCTCAGTAGGAAAAAAAAAACCCTTTATAGAAACTGCTTTCCCCTTGGGGTAAATACCTTCCATTATGCTTTGAACGAACGACCATTTGGCTCTGATTACTGAGCACTGGGCCAATATTTCAAAAATCAAATCACCATGATTAGTATGTGTGGGCAGTGATCTGCAGCTAAGGCCGTCTAATCTCGTGAGACGGAGTCGCCTTGTGGTTGACTCATAATGATTCGAACATGAGAAATCTGAGTGGCCGGAATTTCTTGTTGATTATTCCGAATCTTGAAGACTTGAAGTTCGAGTTCAAGGGTTAGGGTTCAAAGCGGTACGTATAACGTGCGAAAACATCAAGGATCGCACTGAGTTACATGGCTCACGATGAGCCACAGTGACTCATATCTTGGCGCTATTCCTTAATTGGGTGACCCTGTGGGCGGGAAGGGGCATCCGGCAGCTTCCGAATGGGGGTCCCTTTCTTAACCGAGACGCCAGAGGGGGGTGCGTGCTCCGGCGTGGAAGGCGCTGGACGAAAAGGGCTGATGCAAAACGTTTGAGAATGATCCATATTTCCTTCCTTCACGATGCCACGTTTTTCTTTTGCTTCCTACTTGTAGATCAACCGAGGCTGCTTAATCACGATAAACAGGCACGAGTCGATGCGCTTGAAGGGCGTGGGTTGGGGTTTCTCAGCTGTCAGAGATATAACGCCTCAGTGACTCCCCTCTGGATTCTACGAACTACAGTGCAGCGATGCGAGGCTTCAGCCGATTACGCGAACTTATTCTTAATGCACCACGACATACCATTACTTGGTTGTCTCTTCTCCCTCGACTATGGGCTCATTCTTAATGAACAGCCAAGTTGATCAATTCGATTCAATAAAGAGCATCATTCGCCTCCAGCCCGACTAAATGACCCTCTTCACTGATAGCGATCACTTCGAACGGACTACAACACTAAGACACATCACCATTTACCAACATCAACTTTGCATCGCGACACGGCTGCCAAATCTCACGACGACCTGTGACGGAAAAAAAAAAACATGTCCCCTTTCGTGGTAGTCGATGTGGTTCTCGGCACGGCCCTCGGCACGGACATCGGTATCGTTTGGGAGATTCCCGAAGTATCATTGCGACTCGATCCATCAAAGCGTTATTATTGGGCGACTTATATCACAATTGGGATTCCGAATTCCAATTCATACAGATGTTTAGTCAATTTTCAAGGAGAAGACAATGGTCGTGACTGGAGTTGCATATCTTGTTGAAGATGATGCTGAGCTTTCGATACCGACCGTCAACGCTGTAAGCCCTGAAAAACTTCGGACATGCATATTTACACCGAGTTCGGCCTATTTTGTCCAATACGGTTTGAATGAAGGATCTCAGCCTGCCTGCACCGATAGCTAAGACATCCTACCGGAGCGAAAGTCTACATAGACTTCCATTGTTCCGACCCCGACGGGCTGGAGCCAGTTCATCAAGAAGAGTGCCTCCATAACATGGCCATCATCCCTGATCTGTTATATCATCTATACAATTAGAGCCGGATGCTTGCGAATATCTGAGTCTATCCATCAACATCCAGGTTTTGATCAGCTGGTAAAAATCTATGATGGCATTGCTTGACAGTCATAAGAAATAATTGCTACCTAAGTGGCCATTTAGGACTCTAAAGTCCGGTCGAGATCTGAGTGCTTCCACCAAAGAAGTCCATCACGTAATCTGGCATTCTTCTCTACAAGCTTCATCCCAGACAACACAGGTCATTCGCACCTATCTGCGCCTTCATCCATGTTCGAGTCCATTCCAAGGGAGTGATATCCGCCTTAAGTTGCTTTCCTATGTTCAATGAGGTGATACATCAAGATATTGCCACTCATGAAGTGACCACAGTGGCCTGGAACCTGTCTATTAAACTTTGGTTCATGTGCCTGCAGTTGTTGTCGCATCAAACTGCCGTCTATTCAAGCCATGATTTCATGGCCCGGGGGGAGAATGTCACGGTCCTTGGTGAAGATTGACCATGTCTCGGTGTAGCAACTACAGCGCAACTCTTGATGTTCCTTACAAGTATCACAACGTAGACCTCGTTGTCACTACATTGGGAGACCAACTTCTGCTTCCTCCCGACTTAGTCTTGTTGTCTCATGTCATCTCGAAGCCAATAACTTCTATCCCAAACGGACGCCATCGCAACTCCATATCGAACACGAGATGGCGTGACTGCAAGACAAGACACGATGAGGGCATCGCTGTGACTTATCAGAATACTCTGCGCATAGAGAGTCACTGGCCAGGGGTTCAGTATATGGCCCTTCTGGCAAACTCCGCCATAACAACACCCAGCTGGACAGGCATCACGCACCTTTCAAAACGACTCATTAGATGGATTGTCAACAAATGAAAACCGCTGTGTGGCAAGGTCATCTAAAGCGACTCACTCTCCGACCCCCATGGGCGATACTAAAAAAGCAATAATTCCTCATGCAGTCTTGAACTATAAATGCGATTGTACCATCCCCCCGGATTCGTCCCACCAACAAACCTTGGACACAGAGATCGAGCCCGACCTATCTTGGAGTCCCTCTACAGATCGAGGATGATCAAACATACCAGCACATAGAAAGAAAGAAACTCTAAAAGGAACAATGGCATGTGGCTGGATTCTGGTCCAAGCAAAGCCACTGACAGGTCGAGCCTCTCTGCTCGTCTATCTCTTTTTTACTTTAATGAAATGATATCGAGGCGCAACATATCGGCCAGGATGGCCACTCTTCTTGAACGGCTCGCGCCCCATCCACACCAACGAGTCTAGACATTTCCGTCAAACTCAAAACGATGAACAAAGAAAGGCCTATTTCCCTTTTTTCCCACATCAGCATCGCCTATTGTTGGTGTCTATTCCCATTTAGAACAGAAAAAAAAGGGAAAAAAGAAAAAAAGGAGTCTCTTCAAAAGAGTCATGCAAGCCTCACCGCCGCAACTGTATCAACATCTCGCATCCCCAGTCAGTCCACAGCAATACACTGCCAAGACTTCATCCGAAGTAATATAAATGATCCATCATTTTTTAAAGAAAAAATACGGGGCTGCCCTGTTGGTGTATATGCAGAAGCTCCCAGGCAGACACATTCTTTCAGTGACATATGGTCAACTCCGAGATATTTCGCCTCCTCCCGGCTCGACACACTGCCGACCAAAGATCAGCATAGACTCTTGATCAACACGGTAAGAAGTGCGAGCAAAAAAAAAAACGCCGCGTAATATGCCATGGCGTTCCCCAGCTTCCAAATCCGAGATAGCAAAGGGTATGCACCAAACGCTTCAGTCCGTCCACCTATCTGGTTGGATGGCGATATGGATGTGGCACACATCCGAGTGTGTCTCCGCAGTGGCAAAGCTCCTTCATGCAAGCCTCTGGATACTCTGGGCAATGGGATAGAATCCAAGAGACCTGGTGTCATCCCAAGGTGGTTCACGAGGTAAGGGGATGTGGGACTTGGTGTCGCCTCGGGCGGATGGCTTAGGTTGGTAACTGCACCTCGGGAAGCAACGGGGATATTTTTTCAACTTCATCCCGAAGGGACGTCTCTTGAATATCACCATAGAAGATCCGGAATTCCCTCACAGGTGGGACGAGACGTTTCAGTTGGCCCTGCACCTCCAGCGGCAGGTCACACACGCATACACACCACTCTATCGTTTGTGGAGTCACATGCCCAGTAACTCACCGTTCCCAGCAGGCGTGGCTGGTGTCACCTCCTACTGGCTAGAACCGTCAGGTCAAAGAAGCTGCTGTGGCTTGAATGGATATTTGATGATGAAGACAATAGAGCAGTAATGCAAACCGAGCTGATGGCGCGAGGGCGACCGTGGCTTTCTTGCGAGCAGCAGAACTAGAGCGCCGCGTGAACCATGCCAGGATGAACATGATATATTTGGCAAGTAGATATCCACATTTGGACAAGTGTTATTGTATGACTATGTAATGATACCGTCATTGAGGAGAAGGAAAATCGGATGCAGCCGGGGTGGTTTCAATAGAGCAACATCGTGGCTGCTGGCTACATCAGATGCTCCCCGTGTGGGGTGATGGAGAGAGATCCCGGTAAGCTCGGGATGCCATTTGAAATGATGGCTGAACAGACTGGGGCGAGGTAATATCGGGATTAGGGAAAACCCATAAAGCTGGAAAAGAAGCCACACGTAAAACAAGGTCTGGTGCCCGGAGATGGGGTCAAAGTGTGAGAGAAAAAGGAGTTGTTTGTCAGCATCCAATACCCAGCCAAATTAATAGACGTCATCATACTTCTAACAGCCCCCGGTAGTCATATTCTCCTGTTTGAAGACCACAAATAGCTACACCACAGGGTTGCGCAACCTAGTCCAACACAGCACAAATATGTGGTGTTGAAGGTGGGTGAGGAAACAGACCCAGCGGGGCAGATGGTGGGTGGACTGGCCGGATGACCACAAGAATTAGCGGGAGATGAGGGTCACAGCCGGCATCCTAGTGGGGACTTGCAGGGATCATGAGATTCAGTAAGGTGATCTTTCGAGCAAAAGACTGGTAGATCTGGCAGTGGAGGGACAACATGGTGGTGTTATCGTCAAGTGAGGAGGCGGGCATCAAATAGACAGGGGCTGTGTTGACCGAGACGGGGCAGCCTCAAGCCTATTGTCTTGTTTGTAAGAACCTCTTTGCATATGTAGGTATACATTCATGCAGACATGGTACCAAGGGTTACTCATGAGCGGCGCACAGGTGGAGAAATGACGAAGAGCAGAAATGGCAGCAGGGTCGTGTAGTGGGACTTCGAGGCCCTGCCCTTTCATACATTTATTTTCGGTATACTGGAGACCCCAACCAGTAGGAAGGTAGTTGACCATACCTTCTCAGAAATACGTTCTCACAATCTGACGATACTAGAACCAAATCAGAGAGGACCATCATGTCAAGATGGTTAGAGTTTCGCGGGACGAGCTCAGAAAAGAACGGCCTAGTCCGTCTGGGACGGCCCAAGCCTAGACGCGGACAAGCCTAAAGCCATCAAATGGCCAGAAGGGGGCAGCTTGCGTAATGTTTATATCATCTGGCATTTGACAGCTGCTGATGGGAAAGGGCGAGAACTCAACTTGAATAGATGAAAATGAGAACATGTCGAGAGAAAAAAAGAAGCAGCTGCAGACGATCGGCAAGTTGTAAGAGTCGCAGAATAACAAGCTATTAGTTGGTATAAATGAATAGAGTTGAGACGTTGTCGAAGCCAACGGCGCGATAGATGCACATGACCCCTCGGACAAAGACGCTTCGGTGCGTACCCATTATTCATGCATGCAGGCATACATTAGTGTTCAACCATGCATAGGGGTGCATAGTAGGGCAGGAAATGGTGTGAGGAGATGCAGTGTAGCGTTGAAGGTGCATAGAATCAACGAACGTCGTCCGTGGTTGGCTGGCTTCAAAGTCGGCAGCACGCAACGAATCTCAAGCCAGTCATGCGTCTGCCCGCGTACTGTCACTGCCGCATGTACTCTGTACCTCTTTGTGCATGGAGCAATAAAATGTACGAGAAAGTGCGTGCGTGCGTGCGGGGTCTGGGTGTGTGTGTGTGTGGGCGACCACAATACGAGGCCATATTGAGGCCATGAACAGGGATAGTGCGAACGGTCAGAAAGATGATCATTTGGCAGTGTGATGCTGAACCGGCTTAGAACCAAAAGGCTGCTATGGTGGCGGTGATGGGGCGTCGCCTGGTTGAATAGCAGTCAAGTCGGCAAGCCTCTCTCCAAGGCCAAGCGGCTGAGACCAACCAAAAAGGTGTGGGCAGCCATCCGAAACATGAAGAGACGACAAGCATCGAGGAGTCGAGGGAGAGGGCCATGCACGCACACTTGGACACATGCCGTGGCGCGCTTGTTGCTGCGGGCCACCCCTCATCCGTGAAGAGGCGCGCCAACCGTTCTTGATTTCCCCAGATGCCGGATGCGGGAGTAGCAGGCAATCTCCCGCACCATGTTGGGGATGGCCACATACTCTGCAGAAAGCCTGCCGAAACAGGGATTGAGTGGCCTGTAGGATATCAATTCCCCCCCCTTTCCTGCTGTCGGAGAAGCAAAGAGACGTACTGTGTGAATCGTGTGACTTGGATTCGATAGTGACGATGACGGACCAAGGATTCGATCCAAGGCAAAAGTCTATAGCGATCAGCTGGTACAATACATCAACGATAGCCGTGTTCTTGGATTAGCGAGCAGTAGATAGGAATCAGGTACAAGTACTCGGCATCTACACTCGTAAGTACGATAAAGTAGCGATTCCGCGCGTACTGTACCAATCCATTTCAGAAGGTTGACGGGTTTCCCTAGTGTGCAGGTATTTCGATGGACGGCGACTCTAGCGGGGCCCGTCTTGGCCTTCCCTGAGACATAGCGATACGCGATGGAGGTTTGGGGTGGAGCACCAATGAAGGCATTGGAGGGAGGGCTGCAAGTCATTGAGCAGCAACGGCACAGAATTTGGTGAATATTGAAGCTGACGGAGAGCTGAATTCAGGGAAAAGGAAGGAATGGAGGGTTGGCCACAGTATTCACTTGTCAGGTGGTTCAGGGATATACTCTGTTCAGGGATTGACCAGTCGCATGCGTCCTTTGGGACATGGCCTTAGTGTCGCTGCTGTGATCCAGGCTGTGTGGGTGTGGGTGTGGGTGTGGTGGTTCGAAGGAAAAGGAAAAGGTTATGGATCATTTCCTCCTCCCCCTCCACCTTCACTTTGTTGTCGCCAACCGAGTACGTGTAACCCGATAAGGAATAGAATGAGAGACGGAAAAAAGTTTGTGCCCGAATGTAGAGCGCAGATTAAGGAAGGAATTGACTGGTTATGGCTGTAGTTGTAGTTGTAGTTGTAGTTGCCACTTGGATGGGCAAGTACGGGCGATCAAAACATCAAAATTTACTCCGTACGCTTGATCTTAACGTTTTCAACAACCAACTTCAAAACGCAAGCACTCAAGACAGGGTATCCCCAGCTTCATCAAGGCCACTATCATCCGTACGTATGCACATATGCACTAAATGCATTGTGCAACAGGTGCCCCGGATATAATACCACTCGTACAAATACAGGGCAGGGCAATGCAACCACCGGAAAACCCACCGATTTTCTTGGCGCGCCGCTCAGAGTTTTCCGGGTCGAACGCGACTGGCATCAGTGGGGGTTGGAACGTATCTACAGACTTGACTGTATAATACATACTATACCACTTGTATGTATACTGCGTCTTATGTGCGTGCTGCTTGTGGTGTGGCGCCTGCAAAGCGACCAAGCCTCTTCCCCGGATTCTGCAAAAATCCGCGGTCAGCTCTCCAACACCTCCCTCTTCGTTTTGTTTCCATCTCTCGGACCTCGCTTTAGACAAAGCCAAGAGCTAAGACCGGGCAACATTCTCTCGCTGAGACACAAATTGAGTTTGGTTTGACAGCTCGCCAGCCGTCGTAGCGTATCGGGAAACAGTGCAAGCTGACGAAACGGCGCGCTGGACAATGCCCCAGATGACTGGAACATGGTCCAAACTATTTAACACTTGTACCAGGCTGAAAAAGATTGGAGCACATGCCACTGTGCAATGCAAGTCATTGAAAACTCTAGCATTGTCAACAAACACTACCTACCAATACCAGCTGGATAGCAATGGCAACGACGCGATCCGTGCATGCGATGCCAATGATGACGTGAATTGCCTCGGCCGAGATATCTTATCTTGGTGATGTGTTATACTGCTGTGTGACACGAGCTGCACGAGCTGCACAACCAAGGTTGCCTCATTTAGATAGAGGGCGCAGGAATATCTCGAGTGAGACAAGATTGCGCACCGGGGAGAAAAAGAGTTTTCTTCCTTCATTTTGTGAATCCGCATTCCAAGACACCGGTGGTGGCAACCAGCGAACGGCCTCATTTGCGTAACGCGGGGCGAAACTTAGTTGACATAAAGCGCGAGAATAGGAACAGATCGACATACTACTACTCGACAATATGGATGACCTTAAGATGGGACTTTTTCCAAAAGGCACCGTCTAGAGTTTATCCAAGAGTAAAACGAGACACACACTCCAGGAAGTATGTCTTGGTCCGGAGTGGTCGAACTGGAGATGTAACAGGCCCGGAAGAGCGGAGCAGTTTCATATATGTGCATGCCCATGTCTTATGTAGTGGCAGCAATGCAAGGCGAATTATACATGTGCATACACAATTCCAATTGTAACGTTATGCGGACATGGACATTGCCATGCCTGTTGAAGCGATCAACACCATCCAACACACGCATGGACGTGACAGGATGACCCCGTGCTCAGAGCGATCTGCAACGGGGGTGGCTGCAAATCTTGGACATGCATGTCCAGACCTCCGTAAATGGCATTGTGCATATTCGCTTCCCACTCCGATCTTGGTTTTCCGTGGGGTTTGAGCATGGAAACACAGGACATTTGCATGGAATTACACATTGGACACATCTCGACCTTTGACCGACCTGTCACTTGCATAATCCGCATCCAATATCTTGATGGCGATTGGGAACTGCAGAGTGATTTATGACCTTCTCTGTTTGTATGTCAGCCCGCGTTGGATTCAAGGCAAACGCGAATGTGTGTACCCCCCTTGTACGGAGTATTTCGCCGTTCAAAAAGTCCCTTGACAATGGATAGGTATTAGGTAGGTATTAGGTATAGGCAGTTTGGAGTTTCTACATCAGGAGACCATGCAAATTGGACGCCTCTCTCACCATCTTCTGGGCATCATCTTGACGGCCAATTTTTGTTTCATACCGTCGCCCGTTCATCTACCCAAACTAGGGAATAAGTGAGAAAATATACACGTCATAGATGTGTAAGGGGATTTGAATAGGTACTGTATGTGGTATGTATGTATGTATGTATGTATGTAGGTATGTAGGTATGGGGCACTACAGCAAATCAGACAAAATTGCTGGATTGGTAATTGTAACAATCAGGTTAGCATCTGCTATTCTAGGTAGGCGATTGCCGCATAAGACGACAGAAAGGGGGACGGGAGCGACTAAAGACGCTGCTTGGGCTGAAAGTGAGTCGGCGGACCGGTGGTGGCTCACGAGTCTATGGGTCTATCTAATGGGCTAGCAAGCTTGATTGGCACTGGATCGCCAGGCCGTGTCTTACATTACTGGATCAAGATATCTGTTCTGGGGTAAGCATGGCATACAACTGCTCCATGGAGAGAGCCACCAACTGGCACCTGGCCCAGCAACCCAGCTTTGTCGACGACAATTGACGCGGACATGTCTTTCGTCCGCCTCTTGATGCCGATTATTGTTTCTTTTTGTAGGGCCAAGGCATGAGACATTGGATCCTAGACATCGGATCCTGGACATTGGACATCCTACATCCTTCCAAGAGGCTCTCAAGGCTGTATGTACTCCGTACATGTCGGATCATGGATGCATGTTGTGTGTCCAGCTCAACAACTAGTTTTGATGGTCTATGTTATCACCAAGAAACGTGGTGTTTCAGTCCTCCCTCCTCCTCTTACCTCTCCGAAGACGCCGTCATCCGCATCCACACACACACACACACACACATTCTCTCTCTCTTTTCTCTCTCTCTCTCTCTCTCTCTCGCTTTACACACCCATTCACACTCACACTCCCTCACTTACATACCTTGCACACCTACAGTAGTACTCCGCACACACACACACACACCAGACACCACCATCACAATCACCGGCGGCCCATCTCTATCACCCATCGCCGCCGCCACATCGTAGGACCATCCGTTTTCTTTGTTTCGTTCTTGGCAACTGAAAAAAAAAAGAGAAGAAAAAAAGGGGGGGGAACATGCCCGTCGGTTTCTATGTGCCGCGGACAAGGGTGAAAAAGAAATGCGTGTACAGAATAAACAGAATACATCAGGGACATATCATAGTACATGAACAAGACCTTGTCCCAAGTTTATACGAGTGGTGTACGAGAGAGTTGAACTTACGCCGTATTATTCTTGAACAAATATCGCCCATGGCATCCAGTTCCACCATAAAAGAACCCTGCGCATCCTCACCCCCCCTTGCTTCTCAGTCCCCCTACCCTTCCTCCCTCTTTCTCCCCCAGTTTTATTTCGGTGTCATTGGATTGGAGATAACTTGATATTGCCCGCACTTACCATCAGAACCACCACCAACACCACCATCACCCCCATTACCCCCATCACATACATCTATCCATCGTATGCTTAAGACTACATAATCTCACGTCCACCGTTGTCTCTCTCCCGATACGCGGTCCAGTCAGAATCACAGTCAACTCTACCTACCATTCTTGGCAGACCCGCAAAGCTGGTACGGGTTCTGCTGACTGACGGGCAACTGACCTAGAGTGCCATCGGCAGCCTCACCAGGTTCCCAGCCTGGAAGCACAGAAAACTCTTGGGGATCAGGCGCGCAGGCGTATAATATCCGCCAGCGTCTCCACCACTGTGTCTTGATTTATTTTTTATTTTATTTATTTTTTATTTTATTTTTATATCTTGGTTTTGTCGCCGCCTAGATCAGTGGGATTTTTCTCCTTCTTTTTTCCTTTACGTATAGTTAGTTATATGTGCACCAGCTCCCTCTCTGTCTTGACGGGGGGGTAGGTAGCTCTTTGTTGACCTTGACACTTTTTTTCTCCCCTTCCCTCGTTGACCTTTTTTTTGGGCCACGCACAGCCACAGCGGATGGCAGCCATCACTGAGCGGTACAGTGTGCTCCCGAACCCAAGCAGAACAGGCTCTAGACGTCCGGGAGCGCTGCTGAGAGCCGTCATACTGAGACACAGAGATTCCGCGGGGGACCGATCAGGAAGCCAAGACCCCTACTACTATTACCATCAATACCAAGAAGAACAAGGCCAAGACTCATCATCATTATCATCACCCGAGATCCCCATTGTACAAACAAGACAGGCAAAGACACAGGCACAGGCACAGACGCAGACGCAGAGACAAGGCGCACTGGTGACTGAATCGCCGTTCCGCCGTGACCAGAGCAGCCAGCAGAGCGAGGGCGAGCCAAGGCCGGGTCTAGGCGCTACTGCTACCGCTGCTGCAGGTGCATCGAGGGGCACGACAACGACTCAACCGACGCTTACAGCGGCGGCGGCAGCAGCCCAGCCTCCAACTTGTTCCAATTCGATTGTTCCTCCAGGGCAGTATTACAAGTACCATCCTCCACCAGCAGGGCATCATCCAGGACCCTTCTCCACCGCTGCCGCCGTGCCCCCCATCTCGCCGCCGTCGTCGTCAACGTTCGCGCTTTCGCTCCCTCAGAGTTCTAGTTTGGAGGCGGCGCTAAAGCACAGCACCAGCACCAGCATCAGCAGCAACAATAGTAGTAATAATAATACGACTACTACTACTGCTGCTGCTGCTGCTGCTGCCACTGCGACCACTGCAACTACTACTAATTCTCGTCCACCTGCCCTCCACTTCCTCCGGCACGCCCGCAGTACTTCTTCTCCTCTTCTAGGTTCGACCCCCCCTCTACTGGCCTCACCTACTTCTACCACACTTCATCCCGCCGCTCTCCAGCAGCACCACCAATACCACCAACAACATCAGCATCACCACCAAAAACTTGAGAATCGTCGTTCTTCGCGACTCTCTTTACCAATCGCCACGATGCCAGAGTTCCGCCATATCCGGAGCGGCAGCCTCAGCATCCCCAGCGGCTCTCACAATAGCAGTCACAGCATGCCGAGAAGCCCACCGAGTAGGTTGCACCCTGTTCTATCCTATCCTATCATGTCCTATCGATGTCGTTATTCGTCCCTGTCGTCGTCCTGTCTTGGTAGTGGTTGATGCAGCAGGAGAAAAAAAAAAACTCCCCACCCACACACACAAACACACATTCGCAACGCACACGAGACGACCTCGCCTTTTCACTCCTCCATTCACACATCTACACAACCACAAACCATATCGCCAGGTTAACAGGAAAACGCGCTGACCGTATGCTTTCCACAGATACCTCGCACGTTCCGTGCAAATTTTATCGCCAGGGCGCTTGCCAGGCGGGCAATGCCTGTCCATTTAGTCACGACCTGGGTGCCGCCGCTGAGAATATTTGCAAGTACTTTGCCAAGGTGCGTTACTGCTTATCTTTTTTTTTTCGTCCGGGATGGGGAGGGGGAGGATTGGTGATGCGTGACAAACACGCACAGCATCCGCCATTGCCTTTGCCTTTGCCATTGCCGGCTTCACAAATTTATCCACAATTACCTGCACTATCGTCTTACTGCCTCTCCGGCAACTTCTCTTCCATTCTCTTACCGTTACTGGAATGCGTGTGACTGACATGGGTTCCCCAATCTACAGGGCAACTGCAAATTTGGTCCCAAGTGTGCCAACATCCATGTCCTGCCCGACGGTCGTCGAATCAACTACGGCAAGAATGGCGTCACGATTGGTCCAACGCCCATCAATCTGGCCAATCGTTCTGCAACCAGCCATGGCTCCACCGGCTCTACCACCGCCAGCGCTCTCACCTCATCCCTCTATCGCACCGATCAGTCTGCTTACCCCTACGACGAGAATAACCATCATCTAGGCCGACAGCCGAGCCTCGATAACGGCCTGCCGACGATTGATACACCATACTCTCACCCCAACTCCAATTATGGTTCACCCCGCGAGGAGGACTCTACCCGCCTCGGATTTGGCTTGTCCCCGGCCAACGGTGGCAAGGGATTATCTGTTCTCGACGCTCCGCTACCAGCCTCGTTCGATTCCAATGGCATCTCTAATGCTGCTCGTTACCCCGCCGCCCCATGGCCATCCTCCGTCCCGTCCAAGTTTGGTCTGGAATCTCCTTCTCCATCTCTGAGCAGCATCAAAGACTCCCGTACATCCGAGACCCTAAAGCTGCTCCACACTTCCGCATTTGGCTCTTCGGAGCATCTTGCAACCCCGACCGCCGGCAGCCCCCCCAGCTCCCATCACATCAATGGCGAGGAGTACTTTGGAAAGCGAGCTATGCACTCCTCTCGATACACCAAGCCAAGGATGCTCAGCGCCAGCGTGCCCAAGAGCATTTCAGTCGACCGCGACTGGGATGCCGAGTTTGCGTTTGATGACGATAATGTCCCTGAGAACCTTGTACCTGGCGACCTACAAGAGTTGTTGACTCCGCTGGAGAAGGCCCGAAGAGGATCGATGCGGGCCGAGCAGCCCGACGTTAGCATTGACGGCATCACCAAATATGGAAGCCCCATTGGCACAAGCCCGAGTCGATGGGGGCCCCTTTTCCAGCGACAAAAGGAGGAGGAGGAGATGAGCCGGGCGGCGCGAAGCGCTGCAGGCTCCGCTTTCGGCCACGTTGGCAGTCCGCTCCGAAACTCGATTCTCGCCCAAGAGGCCAGCAACGAATTCCGTGTCTCTAATGGTTTGCACAGGCCGTCCGTCATTCGAACTGGAAGTGATGCCATGTCTGCCCTGTCACAGCAGCTCCAGCGCAGCCGCCTTGATGACGCATTCGGCAACTCCAGCCCCTTGCTACACCCTACCACCAACCGTACATCAAACAATGGCATTGGACTGATTGGCAAGGATCGCATAATAGAGCGCCATGTCTCCAGTGGTAGCATCAGCTCTTCAATGAATGGCCGCTTTACTACTCCCATTGATGAGGAAGACCCGGACTTTTTATTCAGCATGGAAGACGAAGATGACTCTTCAGTGTCAAAAGTCCGTAAGCGAGCTTCCGCTGGAATTACATTGGGAGGATTTAGCTACGCTGGAGCTGTGGCCAGCAAAGGCGTGACGAATGGCAACAAGGAAGGAAGAGATGCCGTGCCCGTCAGCGGGCGATGACAGGCATCTTGTCAACGGCAACAAAAATTGTGCAATTTCTTTTAGATATGATACCCCAAAATTATTGGCGACAGACAACGGGGTCTTCGCATCAAGGAACTGATGATCTACGATCATGGCGGCAGCGCGAATACAGATGCATCTTGACAGCGGATTATTATCTCTGACAGAACGTCCGACATCCCTGCATCCTTTTCTTCTCATCTCGCATTACTGGTGGCCATTTTGTGACAAAACAAAAACTGGAAAAAAATCAGGCGTCAATCATAACCGGGGATTCTGGAAAGGGGCATGGAATATATAGGTTGGAGTTTTCTTTCTTCTCTTCTTCTCGTGTTCTGTTTTACTTGTCTTTTTTTTACAACCTCAAACCCTCATCGAGGACTATCTACAAGACCATTGGCGATTTCTCTCATCAAAGTTCAACTTGTTTGGTTTCAATACGTTTCAACGGAATTAGGTCTGGCGTTTCCGATCGGAAATAAAAGGCAAAACGGAAAAAAAAACGACAGAAACACGGACCTAAGGACGGTCATCATGTTTCTTGTTTCTGGCTATTTCTCGAGTCTGTACTTGTTTTTTTGTGTTTAATTTGTTTGGGTTTGATTTTGCATGAAAGCCCGGGGGGTGAAATCTGGACATATCTACAAGGGGGTTGAATATAACGCTCTCTCTGAATTTGATACAATTTTTTATTTTCTGGCAAATCAACAAATGGATACGAGTTTCTTTGCTGGCTATTTTCAGGTCGGACAAATTCCCCGAGAGTTGCACGTATACACACTCTCTCTCTCCTTTGTTTCTGATCTGCACTTGATCTTTGGAATACTTGGGGGTAATGATGATAATGACAATGTCATGTTCGTTTTTGTGGTAGAGAAAGACAAATCATTGGAGGCTTATTCTTGTTTATTAGAACAATGGCAAGGCGTTTGCTGAGAATGGATTATTATATACATGCATGTATGAAATGAAATGATCTGCGACTGAAACAATCTCCTCACATGTGCATCTCATTATACCTCTCAAGTGCACACACAAAATACACAAAGACAAAACATGGAACGTGGAGAGTAAAATGGTTCTATACACTAGTACAAGGGAGAGCTCCAATCAACAAAATTTGGCAGCATCTCCCATACATGATTTCACATCCCGTCCTTTTGGCCCCTTCCAAAGTCTAGCCGTCTTTCACCTCACTTCCTCTTTTTTGCCTTTTTTCCTTTCTCTTCCCTTCATCTGGAAACACTACACCCGTAGACACACGACGTTATAAAGTGAACGGCCTGCCTCCTCCGCTTGCCTTTTTTTTCCGCCAGTCAAAGTCGCCATCTGCGCCCTGTCGTAGTTCTGAAATGATCCCCAAGCATTTACCCCACCTTTCTCTCATCGTAAGATTCCGTTGTCGTACATGGATCGTCGTAATAATCTTTATATTGGGGCGTCATTGGTGCAAACGAGTGAGCTGGTGTAGTCCGGAAGAATGCGAGTGAAGGTAGATTTAGTGAGCATCGGGCTGGTTGAGGATGTACTCGACGGCCTTGTCAACTGTATGTATTGTGTCAGTGCTCATCTCCGATATATGTGGTTGGAGCAGTAAATCGAGGTGGGGGAGGGGTTGTTCATACCGGAGTGGATGGTGTCGGCGTCCTTGTCGGGGATCTCGATGCTGAACTCCTCCTCAATGGCCATGACGACCTCAACGGTGTCGAGACTGTCGAGGCCAAGGTCGTTGGCGAAGTGTGCGGCGGGCTTAATCTGCAGGTGGGGGTTAGGATATGGCTTTTTTCTTGCGCATAGCTAATCAGCAAGGTGAGATTCTTTTAACGTACGTTGGAAGCGTCGTTGACCTGTAAGGACAAGTATGTTAGCCAAGAGCCCATTGATAGGTATCATTTTATTGTGGTCTTTGCGACAGAGGTGGGGGGGGGGGGTAGCAACAGCAACGCAATATCCAGACAGAAAGAGCTTCTTATGCAAACCCCGCCAAGTTTGCATGAAGATATCCAATCATCCCCATTCCAGTCCATTCCCTGCGCTTTTTTACCAATGACACCATTGCCATTTTCCTCCCGACCAGACCATATGCCAAATGTTTAAAAAAAACAAAAGTTAAATAGCAGAATTCCCTACCTTATCAAAGCCCTGCAGCAGGTTGATGATGCGACCCTCAACCTCCTCCTTCTGCAGACCAGCACTGGCACCGTAAAATCGCACGCCCATGAGGCTCTGAACACGGGACGCCAGAGGGGCAGCGCGGGGAGCAGCAGCGACGAGCATCGATCTCCTGACGGCGGGTCGAACAACGGCGGCGGCGCGGACGGCCGAGCGGAGGGCGGTAGTGCGGAACATTGTGATTATTTGACCTTTTGAGTGATTCAATTGAACGAATTACGAATTGAGGCCCAAAGAAAAAGAGGGGGGAGGAGAAAAAAGGGAAGTGGGATGGACGGTGGTGGTGGTGGTGGTGGCGGCTCTTCTGAGAGGAACGATGATGATAAATTTCTCGCTGCCTTTTGCTTTTCGGGACGAAGCGACTGGAGGTTCGGAAGCTGGCTGGGCAAATGGCGAGTGAGTTCTGTAATGGAGCGGGTGGGATAATCACGTGATGAATTTGAGCCAATATGTATGTGATGAATCAGCCAAAATTTGTTGTGGTACGATTGGCTGATTGAACGGTGTTTGCGGAAGAGAGATGCTACCCTAGAGCTGGGGAACGAAGCAAAGACTGATCTAGATTGAATCATATCTTGATGCAATCAAGCATTAGTGCTATAACTTAATACATTTTATCCTATTATCTATTGTAACTTCACGGATACATCATTATAGCGTTTTGTTTTAAATGAGGCTGTATTCTTTACTACTTGCTGGATCTATGAACTAAAAACCACTAGGAGAGACAAAGAAAGAGACATGAGCCAAGTGCCATCATCCCTGACATACCAAATACACTATATTTTACTGATAAGCATCCCAAAGCTAATTCATGATCCTATAAGTAATACGGTGTAAGCCCATTCTTAACAGCGGCTTAAGTACATACACGTCAACTATTTGTTTATCTACCATCTTATGCAACCCGGACACTATACAAGACCCCCAGGCTCAAAACAAAAAGCACTGCAGCCAGCATAAAAGGCAATCCCGTCCAAATACCATTGAAGTGCAGACCGGCTCGGAAACAAGCAGCCAAAAGAGGTCCAGCGATAATAGCACCGACGTTTTCAAGCATAGCAACAGATGTGAATAGCGTGCCCCGGTGATGTGGTTCCACAAGCTGAGCAAGTAGGCTGCGGAGGACAAGGTTGTAAGCAGATCCCATACAAGAAATGAAAACACCTGGAGTTAATGTGTCAGTAGGAAAGAGCTGGATCGAAAAAGAAGCAAGAATGACACGCCAATCCATCTACTCACCCGATAACATGAGAGCCTCTGTGGTGGAGAAGCCAATGGCTAGATTGCCCAGTACTAGCAATACACAACTTATTCGTGCAACGAAAAGATCCTTCTGCTGAGGTCGCATCGCCAATATGTTGGTGAGAGCATAATTGAAAGCAGGAAGGATGCAAGCGAAAAGAGTGAGGGCCAGGACAGCTTTGAGTGAAACCAGGTATCCGGTCTAGATAATCAACATGAGTGAGTAGACCTGTCTTTAATAGGCTTGGGGAAATGTCATTGAGTATCTTGTTCACGCACCTTGGACCATGACCAGCCAAATCTCTTTCTAATAAACTGAAGCAATATTTCTTGAGCCATCTTCCCGAGTGTTGTGGTAAGAAGGGTGAAGAGTAATAAAACAATGTGCCAATTGCCCCGAATAAAGAAAGTAGTGGCGGTTCGCAGCCCGTGTAAGCTTTGGTGTACGTGGGCCCTGAGATCGGTGTGATCTTGTCGTCTCGCTTCAGCCTCGGTTTCTCTTATCGGATCTGGTTGCTGTTGATCTGACAGAGTCTTCAAGTTTAGAGTCTCCGGGAGGTACAAGGTGAGAAGGATACCAGGAATATATAAACTGAGACCAAGATAAATGGGTAGCCAGAGATTATGTCGCATGAGGATAGAAGCCAAAGGGCTGATGAAGGCCTCAGAAGCCAGAGTAGCAGCACCAAGGCCGAAGAAAGCTGTAGATCTTGCCGGAATAGGGTCAGTAAGAATAGATGGATTCACACAGAAATATAATCGATTGTCTTACCGATAAGCATCGGGCACTAGGTCGGACAATATAGAAAACAAAAGCGAGCTAAAGACACTGAGGCCGCCTCCAATCAAGCTGAACGAGGAAGAAAGCCATGTTAGTCGGAGAGGAAATATGTCGGGCCACCGGCCTTGACGTGGTTTGTAAGCGATATGGTGCTGTGCAAAATGGAAAATACGATAGACATGGGTATTAAACTTACAGACAATGGCGTAGAAGCACGAAGTCAAGGTCAGTCCTGTGACACACAAGCAGAGAACGAGCTTGCGTCCGTATTTATCGGCCATGAAGCCATAAGGTACAGCGGTGAGTAGGCCTGGAATGAGGTCAAGAGTATTCTGCCACCCACGAAGTAGGGCCAACTCTGCCTGAACCGCTTCGCTTTCTCTGCATTTCGAACTATTGAAGTCTGGTTGAGGATACAGGCGGCGACATATTATGTTCTCGATCACTTGGTTCAACGGAACAGACTGCAGTGCGCTGCCCGACTCGAGTAAAGCGATGAGGATGATGAAGCAGCAGGCACAAATGATGGAATGCTGGCGAATGCTTTTTGATGTATCAGGCGTGGTATCATACAGCTCGGTTGTAGGCGGCAGCAGACGTGATGTTTCGTTTGGTTCCATATCGTCATTGCGGTTATCATAATGGTCGTGGTCCTCAGTAGTTTGAAGTGGATGAGGAGGGGCATTCGGCTCTTGCATGGCTTCTGATATCGCTTCTAGGCTGTCTAGGTGTTTAACATACCTCGTAGAATTGATGAGAACAGAAGGGGAAAAAATGGTTGGGATAGCCGTAGCCCAAAATAAAGGGCAAGGAATGGAACGGTAGTAGGAAATGGGCAGTGAATTGGAATGTCAGCCAACGTTATCTCCATTCACTCTTGGAGTCTAGTCACAACACTTGACAAAAACTGTGAAGAGGTAATTGGAAATTTTTATTGGAAGAGAGCTTGAAACCATTGACCGCCTGGTTACCTACACCAACACGGTGGGGCTTGCGCGTGCAGGTAGATATATACAAGTAGCAAACAAGGATGGGTGAATGGATGGATGGACTCGAAATTGTCACAACCAACAACGCCGGTGCCCAGAAGGGGAAGGCAAGGCTTGAGTTTCCTACAGGAAAGGATCTTTCTGCCACACACCGGTGTAATACGAAGTAACACGAGGACATTAAAGGGGCAATAACATGGCCGAAGTAGGACAACCAACCCAGCTGCAGCAGCTTATCATGACTAATGGAACTATGCTATTCCACAATCACAACGACAACAATGCTGCTCCGTTCGTAGGTCTATCTCATCTTTCTTAAACAAATGTTTCTTCCCTATTTGGTTTACAAGTCATCTACTGTATGGTTCCACTTTAGTTTCATTCTCTCTGTGGCTGCCTCCTCTGGGTACCGTCAGGCCACATTCGAAGGAGAGTTCCTGGCCCCGTCAGTTTGGCGGGGAGCCCCAAGCAAGGAACTGGACGAAGCGTGGGATCAGATCTCTATAGGAGGTGCCGGCAGTCTTCGAATTCAGAAGTCAGACCTTGGACACCTCAACAAAACCAACATGATGAATACGATAGTAGGCTTTGATGACGGCACCGATGGGCTTCAGGTAATGTTGGAAGTCTTTCACCAACTACATTGCCTCGTACGTAATGAGCCGTCTACAATTTCTCACAGGCGACACTAATTCTATTCAAGATGTCATTTAGACCGTAAAGAGATTCTGATAGTAGTCGTATAGGATATCCAAAAACGCGGAAACAAGGCTGGGGCCGAACTTATCTTGGGTCCCATCTATCTTACTGCACTCGCAGCTGAGGTGTGTTTCATTTCCTGTCCTCTTTCTCTCAAATCCTTACGTACTGATATTTTGCAGGCGGAAAAATCTATGGAAACTTGATTGCCATGAAAATTGACACCGGCGGATACAGAGCATGAGGATTCTCATACTGCCGCTGTTGTTTAGCTAACCTCCTCATTTGTTACCCGGTTTTATTTTAATCATTCATCAAATCCATTTGACGAATAATGCGACTTGCCCATACCTTCATTCAGGCACTTTGCACTTTGAGGAGACGTCTTTTCATTTATATAACTAATAAAATTTGGTTAGATAATCATATAAAACTCCTGCACTGGTTTGTATTAATCATGTTCATTGATGGCTATCCGATAGTTATTAGAAGCACGCATTTTGAGTCATCCACTCACGTGACTCGTGATGTTGAGTGCAACAGTGAATGAACAAGTGTATCTGTAAATGGTTAATATGTCTTTTACCTTCAAGTACTGCGAATTATCTCTTGAGACAAGCTCCTCATACTTGATGAAATACTATCAAAATAGTTGCATCATGGCTGAACTTCATCTGGCCAATTGCCAGATCCCCTAAAAACAGCCCGGGCCGAATAACCGTTAGCTGTTCGGCTATTACCCCTATGGCGTGGTGCACCCTAGCCTGCAGCAGTCTGGGCTCTGTCGTATTCATGAGAATGCTCGTGCAAGGACGGACTGAAGACAGAGCAAACAGAGCAAATTGAAGAAATGAAATGGCTGATGGCATTCTTAGGCTTATCATATCGATTACCATTGGCGAAGAAAAAGGAGAGAAAAGTGCAAATATTAGTAAGAAAAACAACAAGTTATACTTGAAGTACTACAAGTATATAAAGCATGGACCCCCCTCCTCCTACAGGTTCCTTGGCTGGATCGCCTTTCCGCCTTGGCGCAGTTACGAGAAAAGGAAAATATCCATTAAGACGCATTGAGGCGCCGCGCTCGGTTATGACGGCTCAACAGGGGGGGGATAATCTGCATCAGCTGGAAGTTGGTGATGCAAAGCGTCGTTGTCGTCGTTGTCGTCGTTGTCGTCGTTGTCGTCTCCTGAGACTACTTTGTTCATGAAGTTGTTGTTGACAGAGTCGGAATCATAGGGAAAAGTCTTCTTTGAGGTCTCATCTTACTCATCAGAAAATGACATCGGATCTTATTCAATGCCGAAGGAACAGTGGAAGGAAGGGATCAGCTGCATACATAAGTGGATTAGCTCACCGGAAGCGAAGCCGTTGGTGAAATCGATCACCTTGAAGCCACACAGGTAAGATGATCTTCGGCTATGGTGGTGGTGCACGTTCAATTTTCCGGTCTGACAGGTGCTCACTGGGGCCTATGGATATGAATCCTTTGTGCTCTCCCTGCCCTGAGGTCTTGCGCTCTTCGCGTCTCCACTTCCCCTGGCGAATGTGATTGTTCACTTCTGACAATTCACAGCTTCCAGATCCTCCTTCAACTGCCGAGTGGTACTAACGAGTCGACAAAAGTCCTCTCCCCCCTCTCACTCCACCACAAGCTTTTGCCAACAAAAAGCCCTCGCATTTATAAGCCAAAGGTACAAAAAATGTCCTTGTACTGCCATATCGGGTTCAATGTCTAATGATACCTAATGATAAAATGATACCACATAGATGCATCCACCGCATCTAATCACATCTGTTCCATCATTTATTCTAACCACATTAGTTAGTTCACTGGCATAACTTGTCTCACTACTGGCCCGTGTAATACATGCACGCACCTCGCCCACTTTCTTACCTGGGGAATCAAATCCCGACAAAGGTTCCCCCTTGTTCGTGGCTGTACGGAGCAAGCGTCTAACGAGGTAGGTAAGTGCCCATTGGATTGATTGGGTTGATTGTGGTTGATTGTGGTTGATTGCATGCTGCTATCAAGGGACGGAGCTCTCCGTACTACCTGAAATAGTACCTTCCCCATGTAGGACAGCGACGATAGATAGACTCTGATGAACCGGGCCTCGGATCCTTCGTGCTTTACCTCTCTACCTTGGCCATCTGCCATAATGCATATAACCCCAAGGTAGAGGCACTCACTCTCGCTCATACTGCCAGGCACGCCTCCAGCATCTCTATCACATCTTGTTTCCCTTGCTTTGCTTTGCTTTGCTTTGTCTTGCATTCATACAGTCATGAAGTTCTCAGCCGCTCTCCCTCTGGCCTTGGGCCTCACAACACAGGCTTGTCTGCTCCCCCATGAGCGTGAGCCCGGCTATACCCGCAGATCTGTCGCCGTTCCCAACGCTGCTGCTGCTGGTAATGGAATTCCCATTGGCAAAGGTGACCGTTTCAATGGCGGTGCTACCGTGCCCCAGGGGTTGGGTACTCAGGATCGCGACCTCGGGTCCATCCTCAACCCCAATGAGGTTGCTTCCGGCCTCAAGGGTCTTGCCAGCACCTTTAGCAGCAGCGTAAAGCTTTTCGACGCACCATATAAAACTTACGAAGGCAGAGCCACCCACGGCGCCATCATCGGTGGTGAGCCTCGCGCATTCATCCAGAGTGGCATTCATGCTCGTGAGCGAGGAGGTCCTGATCACGTTCTCTACTTCATCTCCGATCTCCTGGCTGCCGCGAGGGACGGAAAGGGTGTCAAGTACGGCAACCAATCCTACACCAACGCCCAGGTTAAGACTGCTCTTTCACCAGGCATTGTCCTCATCCCCCTCACCAACCCAGATGGTGTCAATTACGATCAGACAACCAACTCCTGCTGGCGCAAGAACCGCAATCCCAAGAGTGCCAGCGGTGGCTCTGGCGTGGGAGTCGACTTGAATCGCAACTTTGACTTCATGTGGGACTACAAAAAGTACTTTAACCAGAACTCTGACGGCTCCGAAGCCGCTTCTGATGATCCCGACAACGAGACCTTCCACGGCGTTTCACCCGCCTCCGAGCCTGAGGTGCAGAACATGCAGTGGGTCATGCAGCAATATACCAACATCTCTTGGTTCCTCGACCTGCACTCATATGGCGGCGATATCCTCTACAGCTGGGGCGATGATAACACTCAGACCACAGACAAGACCCAGAACTTTGCCAACCCTGCTTACGATAATAAGCGTGGTTACGTAGGCACAGACCCGTCCAACAGCAAGTACAAGGAGTACATGGATGCCGACGACTACACAGCCCAGATTAACCTGTCCAACCGCATGGTCAAGTCGATGCGCAACTCTGGTAGCGTCAGATACATTGCCGAAGAAGCCTCTGCTTTATATCCTACTGCAGGAGCCAGCACTGACTATGGCCTGGGACTCTACTACGGCCACAAGTGCAATGCCAACCGTATTCAGGGTCTGACTCTTGAGTTTGGCAATGACAGCGGCCTGTCTTGCCCCTTTTACCCCACAAATGCGCAGTACCACGAGTCCATGCGCCAAGTTGCTTCTGGCCTGATGGAGTTCCTTTTGACGACGGCTGGCACGGATGGTGCGCCTAAGTTCTGGAAGTGCTAAGCAGTATAATTATTCTGTATGAAATTATGATTAAAAAAAAGGAGAATTAAATGAATATTACAAGCATCACCATAAAGTGATTTAGATGTATTAATCAGCCATGTTTCTATTTTAATTATTGTGAGATATTCTAGTTGTAGGGCTATGAACTCGACCCAACCTTGGAAGTATTGTGTTGTTCAGCCCAAGACACATTTCCTTGGCTTGAAGGTCCATCATTGCAAGTATCAGTCAACTTCGCCTGCTCTAGTTACTAGGTGATTGACGCATATGCATCTAGAAGATGGCCGGGCAATGCCGAAAAATTCACTGGTAGCCTATCGTAGTATATTAGCAGTACTGTCAGGGGAGGTAAGAGATGGTAAGAAATGAGAGTGTTCAAGAGGAACAGAGGGAACACGAGGGACACACACAGAGAGAGAGAGAGAGAAAAGTAACAGAAGGAAACAAGAGAAACTGGAAGAAATATGAAGAATTGAGAAAGATGATAGACATAGATCAAAGGCCCTGCTATTCAGGTCATAGAATAGCGTCTTCTTGACTCGGGGAAGAAATACCCAAGTCAGTAGGGGCGTGAATATTTGAGTACATTGTTTCCTGATGGTAGGTCATAGCTATACAAACTATCACTAGTATGTCATCTGGGGTATTGGAAATTATTCTAGGAAATATGAATACGAATGTTTATACTCTGTCTGAGGAGGTATTGATGACGACTGATACAGCGCATAGGCTCCATTAGCATAATCCTGAACCTCTCGCTGCTCTTGCAGCGCCATTTTTACGGAGTCGATCTATTGGCCTCCCCCTAACCATTCCGTGCATCTATTCTTGTCTACGAACCTAGAGGAAGGCCCGATAACTGGTTCATCACCCTCTACAAGTTCTCGCTAGGCTGCGTCCTGAAAGCAGACACTTTGATCCTACGCGGTGACTGGGTCCGGCTGGAGACCAAATGCAGTGGCTTCTCGGGCTTCAAGGTCCATGATGAAATCGATGGCGGTCCCCAATGCAGTCTCGAAGGTAGTCCTGGTCTCTCCCTTACAATCCCGGATCCTATTGTTGATGGAATCGAACGTGATTGGCGCACTCTGGCCATCCTCCACGCCAGTAAGAACGAGGAGGACGGGGGAGCCTACATATGGTCTTTGAGTCCGCACTATTTCAGTTTTTGGGGACACATAATGATGGGGAGCGCTTAGAAGAGAGGCTGGAGGATGTGAAACTAATGATTGCTGACAATATGCCCAAGGTCTAGTTCGGAAGGTTTCATTTCAGAGTATTCGCGATGCCGCGCTCCAATCTCAGCGCAGATGGCTTCATTGAGACGGACAATATCATGTACTGTCGACTCTGAGGGCGAGGCTTCATCAACCTCTTTTACTCCAATAAAATGACATATAAACCGTTGACGTTCAATCTCGCTCCCGAGAGGCTGGAACCATCGATGGTATATATAATTATGAAGCGTGGTGGCAAGCTTCTAATGACTGCACAGGATGTAGACAGGCACCGACTTATTGCAGAGACTGACAAACTCACAGTCTTTCAAAGTAGGCAGATCATTGAGCCGCTGAATTGACGGCCTGTAGATATGCCAAGCAGCATGAAGAAACAGGCCCTGTCGATGGTTGCTTTCTATAAGAGGGCGAAGGTAGCAGATCTTTTCTTCCCGTGCAAGATCCGTGGAGGGACGTTCAAGATATACGGCCATCCTCTTGTGATGGTCATTGTCGACCATGATGACAGCCCAATAAGAACGATGAGAATAAAGAAAGTTAAATACAATGTACTTAAGCTAATATCCTCGGTTGTAAGGTAGCGAAGGCAAGGATAAGTGATAGAGAAACCATAGAGATGAGGTTTTAGGAGAGCAGTTCGAGGGTTCTATTTAAGACGTGGCGCATCATGCTCATACGAAAAGCAATCATACACAGGCCTAACTCAACGCACAGATAGTATTCTGCAAAGTGCAAGTGGGTAAAGGGGTAAAAGGGTAAAAACATAGATAATGAGAATGCATAAAATTCTGGCCAAGCACAAGAATCAAAGGTTGTGATAAAAGGGGAGACCCTTCCGATAGTTTCAGAATATGTTTATGATATTGATAGATCAAGAGATTAGCACAACATTGGGATGATGCAATTTGAGACGCAAAATTAAACTGCATTCTGTAACTCCACGTTTATGTACAATTGTGCCGGGCGCCAGCCCACCGTCTTTCTACCTTTTCTCACCACATGACACAAGAAATATGATTTATCGGTAGGGTGAGTCAGCCCGGATGGCGGCTGCTAGTTCAGGCTCCCACTTGTCTCCATTTGATAGAAGTTTCTCTGTATTCCAGGTTAGTTAGGAGTACATGTAAAATAGAGGAAGAAAGTTGAAGCGTAAGAAGGCTGATTCGAAACACAGATTGGCAAAGACTTGAGAAGTATACGCACCCTTGTTGTACAACAACTCCTCTCTTGTCTCAGTGGCGTATTCAGCATTGGGGCTCTCCACAATGGCGTCGACAGGGCAGGATTCCTGGCAGAAACCGCAGTAGATGCACTTGGTCATGTCGATATCGTAACGGGTAGTGCGACGAGAACCATCGGCACGCTCCTCAGCCTCGATGGTGATGGCCTGGGCAGGGCAGATCTTGAAACACTTATAAGTATTTTACTTGTTCCCAGGTTGTATTACACGTGTGACTTACAGCCTCGCAAAGCTTGCAGGCAATGCATCGCTCTTCGCCGGAGGGATATCGTCGTAGAGCGTGTTCACCACGGAACCGGGGGGAGATGGGACCCTATTTCAAGGTCAATTGCTTGTCCAATTGAGGTCCAAGTGTCTGCCAGAGTCGACGTTTTGCATACCTTTTCGAAGGGATAGAAGATGGTGTAACTGCGCCCAACATCAGCATTTCCGTACCAAGCCCAACTGCCTGCGCATTCCTCAACAATAGACGTACGGTGGTCGGAAGAACTGCTCCAGCAAAACGTACATTCCCCTGGCCATCTCGGTCATGAGGAAGTACTTGCCCAACTTGTCCAGCGTAGAATCCCTATCCCCAGGCCACTCAACCTGCCTGCTCGTCCTGAAGTTCGCCGGTGGAGGGCCCTTGGGCGTCGCATAGCCCCTCTGCTGCTGATTGGGAGCGACCAGTATCCTCGTCGCTGCGGCGAAGGAACTGGCGGGAGCTCTAGCGAGCTGTCGTCGGGCCAGCATGGCGATGGAGGGGTTCAGTGCCGGCGCCATTGTGAGGATTTGGATTATGGGCTGGCTGATAATGCGGAGGGAGACGCAATTGGCGGGAGGTTGAGGCTGGCTTGACGCCTTGGCGGAGGGGGGGATTGGGGCGAGTTGCGTCGTGGGGAGGCGACAGTTTGACGTGATGCACTTTTGTCGGCAATGGCCTCGTCGCTGCTGCGGGATTACAATCCTAAGCTGATGATTGGTGGTTAATGATACTCGTGACATTTCACGTGACTCGTCGACCAACGTCTGAACGATACAGACAAGGAGTTGACAAGTTCACATTTAATATGAAATAAAAGAAAAATAAAACGAATAAATGAAATCTTCAATCTTTATGCTGAAATCTATTGTGTAAAAAAATCCATGCAATCATTACCATCATTCGTGATATCGGCCGTATTTGGGTATACACATCACAGTATATAAACGCCTTGCTCAAAAGCTCTTTTCCCAAGCCCCCCACCATAATCCAATGTTAGCTGCAACCAATAAATCCAACATTTTCAATCCGTCATGATAGATTATGAGTTTTCCTAGTTTCGCCCTTGATCCGTGATGGCCTCCGCCTGCCTTCTCGCCTCCAATGTTCAAGTCGAAAGGGGAGATGAGGTCATCGTCTGTGTCATAGTCTTTGTCCATGCCTGTAGCCGACTTGAGGAACTTGCCAAAGTGCCCCAACTTGTTTTCTTTGGTATCCTTGGATGCTTCGGAAGAAGGGAACAAGTCTGAGCCCGGAAGGTTGAACCGTAGATCGCTAACAATGAGCGATGATGGCTTGGATGGTTCTGCCACCAAGGGATTATAAGCGACTGTTAGACTGTCGTTCAAAACATGACGACATATTACGCTTCGACCCCCGTTTCCAGTTCGAAATTCGCATTTCTTGTCCCAGGGACTCTGAAATGTGTAACCCCGAGGCTTCATCCTATCTTGGCCTGGCATCCCCAGACTCGGCGGTGATCCTACTGAGAAATCTGCAGAACCTACTGAACTGACGGATGCCATGCTCTCATTTCGGCCATGTCCCTTCTTTCGAGACGCATTTTGAATCTTCTCTTTCAAATTCGATGCCCAGCTTTTTGAATATGCCATATTCACCTGTCTTGTGAAATACATGCCACCATCAGTTCGCGAAAAGGCACCACCGTCAAAAGACGCTCTAATCTGCGCTGCTGAGGCGGTACTGAAATCTATACTCTTTCTCACAGGCATATTGCGGAACTTGGCGTAGCCAGATGTCTCAATCTGGATATTGATTGGAGGATGCTGCATCGGTATGGGTTCTGGAACAGCCGACAAGTAGACGGAGTTCCGGTCGGGCCCCGGCGATTCGGGCTTATCCACCTGATGCGATAAGATTTTCCCTACATTCCATTGGGAACCTGTGCTAGGATCTCGCCGGATTAGATTCAAGGTGAATGGGGTAGACATCTCATCGCGCTTTCTTGGTGACAGTGAGCGACTATGTCTGTGCGCCGCCGGGCTCTCCTGGCTTCTCGCAAAGTCTCTGGCGCGGATGTTGTCGTGTACCGGAGATACTGGAGATGTCTCCTGTGATACAAGAGGTGGGAACCTATCTGGAGGCTCCAATGATGAAGTAACCAAGGGTCTAGGCCCAAGTGGTCTACGTGCTGGCATTTTGGCAGGTGGCGGCGATAGGTGGGACATATCAACTGAACCGTCAGAGAGACCCAGTCCTGAATCATCCATGTTTCTCGAAGGTACGGGGAGAACCCTATCATCTTGCGAACTAAATGATGCAGCACGTTGCCTTCCAAGTTCAGGGGACTGATCCCCCCTGGGGCTCACAAAGCTGACGGGTCGTCGCTGAAGTTGTGGAGAGGGAGCGAGGGACGGGCTCTCTGGGGCCAACGAAAGGGCTGATCCTGGCAGGGGCTTTCTGGGGATTGTCCTGACTGGGGATATCTCATCGCTGGATCTTCCTATTCCTTCATCTCCGTGTGATGGGTTAGGAAATTCTGCCAAAGGCATGTCGAGATGAACATAGTAGAGAGAGCTGGCAACATCCTCGCCTGTGACATTTTTAAGCTGTGGTTTAAACGGTGAAAGTATAACATCTATGGTTGATGATTAGCACCAGTTGGAAGAGTCATACGGGGGTTAGGTTTCAGTACCTCGAGTACCCGGCACTCTTGAAATGTAAAGTATCAGGGGCTCTTGTGGATCTTCAGAGGGATTTGTGGGATACTGAGGTGGGTTCCCAGCCAGCATGTTCAGGGATGCTAAGGAGCGAGCCTCCATTTTGACTAGATTACTCTATCCTGACCCACGTAGGTTGGGGCTGGTTTGAGAGAAGAGTATGAAGTGTTGAGTGAAGTGACAATGGCTTCCAGGTCGCAACATTTATGAGGACTTCAAATACCGTCGGGGTCCCGGGTTTTTATGAGGCTCAGTTGCGAGGAAGTATCAGCTATGCCGGCACGCGATCAATGTTCACGATGACCGGAGCCGGGGTGGTTGTGGTGTATTTCGGCAGTAGAGCCAACGACCAACACACGTACAGCTCAGAGTGGCATAAAGGCATGAAAGGAGAAAGGATCAGCGCATGTCGTCGGAATTAAGAGAAATGCCGTATCCGCTGCCGGGATATTAATAAAAGAAGAAAGGGAAAAAAACGCTGACAAGGTGCAGTTGTGACGTTGTCTGCTTGAGCTGTTCTGCGTCTTTGGGGGGTGAGAGCCAGAGAGCCTAAGCCCAACAATGGCAAAAACAAACGTCAGCGCTTGGGGGCTTAGCAAAGCGAGTAAAAGGTGCGGGCTCCAACCTTTTATTTTTAATTTGTTCACTTATTTTTATTCCAAGGTCATGCAGGTTTCGGTGAGTCTGCCGATAGGGCCCAGCCAAGCAGCTATTATAGCGAGAGACACAAGATAGACAGACAGACAGATAGACGGAGACCGTTCTTTCACCGTATTCTTTGCTTTTCCTATGCTGGCTGTCTGGCCCTCAAACAGTCAGATGGGCCACTGGGCTGGTCCACCAATGGGGCGATGCTAGAAGGGGTTTCTCACCTTGATTTGCTCTGGTGATTATGCGAACACGTATGCTGCCTTACGTGGAAGAGTCGATAACTCAAACGGAGACGAGACCCAAACAGGTGCTGTCTCGAGTCTCATGAGTAGCAGCAGCGTTTAAGCCTAAAAATGAGACGCTGTGTTGTCGCATGTGTCACGGTGTAAAAGACACTGTCCGATGGGGAACCCACAGTTGACCAGACAACAAGTAAAAATCTTGCTTTAGCGGTCAAAAACGCCTATCAGCACTGTGTCAAGTATAGACGATAACTGTACAGATCAGGATGCATCCTTTCACCATTCAAGCCACCAACAGCCTCAGTTCTTCAATCTTCCCTCCCATCGACCCTGTATTATCCGTTTTGCACTCTCGTCCATTCCTCTGTCATTCTTCCTGTCATGAACCCATTCCTTGCATTGTCTCAAATGCGCAGCACTTCCATCAGCCTGTTCACACCTCGTGCTCAACCGCAGTATCACATCTTCCGATCCTGTACCGAGCATTGCGTACCATCGCCATCAGTCTGGGAAAAAGCCGTGGCACCCAGCCCCCAAACAAGCTCACGGGTCACACCAGCGACAATCAAAATAGCCAAGCGGCAGATTTTATTGCCAATAGCAAGTTCAAATACCGAGTCAGGTAGCCGAGTGGCTATGCAGCCATAGCACTGCCTATTTGCCCTTGCCCATGTGTCTAGTGACAGGTCGGCAAACTTGGACAATTCGTGGCTGTTGTCGTGAATGTGAAACCCGTATGGCAATTATAACACGGGCTGCTGGTTGGACAGATGGTTTCCGTCCTGGTGACGACGCTTGCTGCTCGCGAGCAGCCGCAGGGCAAGGTCAAGATTTCTAGCCTTATATCAGGCACGCTTTCTTGACCCAGTAGCCAAATGCTCCCAATCTACTCACCATCTCGGATGCAAGAATCATTCGCACAATCATTCTTGCATCCCCCACTTGATCCTGGATGCGTTGTTACTGTGACTGTCGGGGTGCAGGCTGCAGATGCAGTTGAAGTCGAACTTGGAGCTTCCGTCGCATAAATGTATGCGGTGGCTTCACACCCCCCAGGGCAAGGTGTTGGGTCACTGCAGCGATAGCTGGTGAACAAAGTTGGTACTGACGCTGGGCATCCAACTTGAGAGCTTATGGTCGACATAATAATGCAAAATGGCATGATACACGTGGAACACCGTTCCAAAGTGGACGTGACAGTTGGGCATGGTGTGGTTACGGTAGTTGATGTGGGATAGACGTATTCGGTGGCGCAGCCAATCCCACCACATCCCCCACTATGGCAGGGGAAAGATACTGTGCGCGTAGGAATTGCAGGAGGACAGTTCCTGGGATTCGATATAGTGGAGAGGAGGATGCAGTCCGCGATCGCGCAAGTGGAGCATATTGTTGCTGTGGTAGTAACAGTTGGGCAATTTCTCGCTATCCAGGCCTCAGAGAAGGAAGCTCTGTAGTGATTGACAAGTCAGCTAAAACTGCTACTCGATTTGGTCTTGGTAGGATGGAATCTACATACGCTGTGAGTGCAGAAACGAGCAAAGCTGAGAGAGACCGCATGGTGAAGGATCAATTGATAATAGGGATGTCTAGACAAGGGCGAGTCTCAATTTTCTCCAAGACTATTATGTACTACTGATAGCAGAGCGATTTGCGAATTGAGGTGGATGGATGTGGGAAGCAGTCATAAATAGATGTAGACTTATAGAGTCGCACTCATCTCATCGCCAGCGTGCTACGAAGTTCTCTTGTCACCAAACCAGGGGACCCTGAATCGCAAAAAGCGAGTGAGTGAGAAATATGGTGTGGTGGCGCCCCGTAGCTGAACCTTGTGCTGCCGAATGGTTGCGCTGGCAAGGAGGAACGTCTTACGAGGTCATGTTGCTGGTGGGCCCGTACCAAGAGCCGTTGACTGCTTAGCATTGAGCTAAGATAGTGAGGGCATCAATGCTATCGAGATCGAGTCCAGACAAAATCTAGATCTGATGGATGATAGAGTTGGGCGTGGTTCGTTTCGCCGGATGTGGCAAGACACAGTTGTTCTAATCCCATATTTGGAAATAGTAAAATGATGGCCCGAGCAGTTGTCGGCTTTAAGTATGTAAACCCATTGAAGCTAACAAAGGAACATTTCAATGTTTAACGGGTCTGTTTGAGGTAGCATTTGCTTGGAGCATTCATCTAGACCTTTGAGGGGTGAGCACGCCATGATGCATGTCGAGCCGTCTTCTTCGACGCCTCTTACATGCTCCGTACTGATGGCCACAACTTCCGAGCACCAAACAGCTTCGGAACCTCGGCAGTCCCCCCTCCCCGCACGAACCGTGATTGCTGACAGACATGGATCGCGGGGCCCGGCAGTTGAAGCCTGGATGTCATGATGTAATTCATGCCCTTGTCGACTACCAAAAATAGACCTGCTGGAGACTTTAGTCAAATGAGAGCCAAAAAGCTTATGGTACGTACAGGGTTTTATGCACTGTCTTACGGTCAGACCCGAGTATTGTGATCAAGGCAAAAGAGCCGTGTCCAGTGTTGCGATGATGTATATCGAAGTGGTGTTGGTGGTTCAGCTCGTCGATGGAGGGATTGATGACCCGATTTGGTCTGGAATCTGTCTGGCAAATAGATGGGGCTTGGCGAATGAAATGTTTGCCCACAGATTTTAGAGGCCCGTCATTGCTATACATCATCATCTCGATCTCGACTTGTACGAAAACGTCAGCCGAGAGGAATGGACATGATGGGTGGTAACACATCATTGTATGCAAGATCTAGGCATTGTGTAATTTTTCGTATCTTCATCCTGTGCCGGGGAAGAGACATGATGCAGCGTAACGATTCTTGGTTTGAGACACCTTGATGTTGTGCCGTATGCAGGAAGATGTGTTCCACGTGCTGGGCGATCGCGTATGAAACACAACGTATTTCATGCATAATGGGCACCAGGATCCGCGACGAGTTTGCAGGTCATGTTTCGCCGGCGGCTTCGTCTTACCATGATTTGATAAGTTTCTTTTTTTCAAGTGTGTAGAGCTTGAGTTGCATCCAATACATTTACGAAGATGTTGCTGTGACATTCTGTGTAGCCAAGACTTCGGCAACGACATCATCCAGCTTCTCATCCTCCAATCCCAACAGCTCCATGGCAAACTCCCTCTTGAGCGTCCAGTCAGCATCCACCGTGCCAAGCACAAACACAATGTCCTTCGTGGCCGCTCGATCCCCGTTCTCCAGCCGATGCTGCGCCCGCTTGAGGTAAGCGTTTGAGTCGACATGCTGGATATGCCAGACATGGCCGGTGGCCCTCTCCAGAGAGGCGAGGATTTCTAGCTGCGTGAGACAGAAGCTTTGTATGTAAACGGGGCGGTTGCGCGTCCTGTCTGGGTTTCGGAGGACGTGGACTGTGGCTTCGGCGATGCGACGGAGGGTTGACATGGAAGCTTTGATGGCTCCATTGTCAAGGATCTGGGCTGTTTCGGTCTTGATGTCAAAATGAAGGAGACCATGAGTAAGACCGTGATCGAAAAAGTGGCCGCAGATGATGGACGTCCAGGAAAATGAGTATCCTCCAACCTCAGAGACGGCAGCTCGATACTCGCACTTGGTGCGCACCAAGGCCATGTCGCGATACAGCTGCAAATTGATCTGCGCCTGCTGGCTGCGCGCATCACAGCTCGCAAATTCAGCGGGTATAAAGCGCCTCACGCCAGCTTCAAACGCCGCCTCCACGAGACGGATGTGCTGGTCGACATCTCTGATCAGGAACGCCGCAATTACCGCATCTTGGCCCCTGAGCGCGGCTGCGAGTTCTTGAGTGGTGAATTCTGGGGAGACAGTGATCTGGGATACTCCTGTTGGTGCTGCGTATGATGAGGTTGAGCGATTGAGGACGGAGACGTCGAAGCAGTTGGCGAAGACGAGGGCTTGGAGGAGGGCCGAGCCGAGGGTGCCGTTGGCGCCGACGAGGCAGACTTTTACAATCGGAAGGGTCATGATACTTCTTCTATTATAGGTATTTGATAAGTTGAAGCTTTTAAGATGAATTATGCATGAGTTGATTGTAAGCGTGAGCTTTGTTCACTTTGATCTACCTTGCCACCACCTTAGTGGTACCACTACTACTACTCTGGCTGCTACGTCACCGTGAGATCGATCTTCCCGACCGCCGTAGATTTATTAGCCCTGCATGATATGCCGGGCAGCAGGCATCCAATCAGCTTGTTGCAACATCCCTTACTTACACTTACACCACCATCAGAGAGAAAAGCGCAAAGAAAAGCTGCATATTCCTGAGCTAGGACAGTCACGATATATGCGTGACAATGACAAATCATTCGTCCCATGATCTACAATCTTTGTCATGTACTGCCCATCCGGACTGAGTTAGAGTCAGTTTCCACTTGGATGTCTAGGGCGTCATATTCTTTTCCCGTGATGGGATCGTCAGTCTCGGTTCCTTTACGGGTTATGCCTGGAGTAGAAACTCCAGTTCGTTTGGACCCACGAACTCTCTGATAGTCTTGGTAGGGATAGTTCGCACCACACGGGCCTCTGATGTCCCCCTATTTAGTAATCTAGTAGTGATCCTGCTAAGCAAGTCTTATTCTGATCCTACCCGATGACCTTCGGCTACGACGTTGCACGACCCAAGTAACTAACTAACATGGGAGTTTTCAGATCTCCATATTGGAGTGTAAGACACTCTATAGAAGGGTTCACCGCACATTAGACGATGATAAAAGGACTCGGAAATGGCTCGAGGACGTTAACCCATCGTCCATTATCCATCAATCAACATTCGATTAGCCATGGTGGCCAAAGAAATCGTTCTCATCACTGGAGCCAACACTGGTATCGGTTTTGCTGCCGTCAAGGCCCTCGCCAGTACTTCCAAAGCATACCACATCTTCCTTGGTGCCCAAACCCTCGCGGATGCCCAGGAGGCCATTACCAGGGTTACTGGGCTCGTCCCAGAAACGAAGACGACGTTTGATCCTATAGAAGTCGAACTGACCAATGATGATTCCATCGCCAGGGTTGCCGAGTTTGTGCAGTCCAAGTTTGACAGAGTTGATGTCCTCATCAACAATGCAGGTGAGTAAACTCGCAGAGAACGCTATATACATAAAAGTCACTCACTCACCATTCATCGTTCCAGGTGCTGCCTTTGACAGCGATGACTTTGCCAAAGACGTTCCCAATCTACGATCCATATTTAATCAGGCCTATGATGTCAACGTCACCGGGACAAATATATTGACCACCACGATCTCCCCTTTGCTTCTCAAGTCCTCGTCGCCCAGACTGATCTTCTTGACCTCTGGACTCTCCACCATCGTCGGCCACTCAAATAGCACCATGCCTGCCTACGTGCCGCCAGCAGATGACCCGCCTCCTACGGCCGGGTGGCCCAAAAAGGGAGTCAACTCAACCTTGGGTTACAAGTCGAGCAAGGTGGCGCTGAACCTGGTGATGCTGCATTGGCACTGGCTGCTGAGGGAGGATGGCGTGAGGGTCTGGGCCATTAACCCTGGGTTTCTGGCTACTCATTTGGGCGGCAGCCCGGAGTATATGAAAGCTCTTGGGGCCGGGGACGCGTCGCTGGGTGGTGATATAGTCAGAAGAGTTGTGGAGGGGGAGCGGGACGCGGATATTGGCAAAATTGTCAAGCAAAATGGAGCAGTTCAGGACTGGTAAAATAATATGATGGGGCAAATTCATCAATCATTATTCGAATCTAATCCTCCCGTGTTATATATCGCCCCAAGAAACATCCAAACAAGGCAGCTCTACTTCTATTCAAATGTATATATTCTAGCTGATTACGCTCTTAATCCCGTTAAGAAGCTCGACCAGCCCTCACAGGAGGTTCCCTCGCCCTTGAATTCGATAAATTTGATGATGAAGATGTCACTGTTCTTGCTTTCCCTTTCCCTTTAGCCTTTGCTTCTGCTGCCGCTTTTACTTCCGCCTCTGTCTTTGCCTTTGCGGCTGCTGCTGCGCGGGCGGCCAACTTAGCAGCTCGCCTTTCCACAAGCTGCTCTAGGTGCTTGATCCACGAATCCAAGTTGAAAATTTCGGCCCTGTGGAGTGTCTTCTCAAAGGGCTCAAAGTGGGATAACCTCATTTGTTTCATTGCGTCCAGTTGTTCTCGAAGTGTCCTCAGCTCCGCATCGGTAGGAGGATACCGTCGTGAACGTTGGTAAACAGGAGGTGGTACCTCAAGATCCTCGACACAATAGACGGGGGGGTGAATAATAGCTTCCTCATCCTCTTGAAGTTGTCGATTCCGACGCAACCAGTTGAAGCTGAAGCTACCAAAAGGCCGTCTGTGCTGTGGTTCGTCGGTATTGATGAGTGTTGGGGATGAGTTGGGCATAGTACATGTGGTAAAGAATTGGATATAGTAGTAGATGAAGAGACCCATGAGCAAAGCAGAGATGGAGACCGCCAAGAGGATGGCAGACTTGGAGTTCAACCGGATCATATTGATGGCTTTATAATGTTGAAGAGGGAAGGATAATAAGTGGAGATGTCAATGTCAACAATAGCAACAAAGCTTTACGGTGGACTCGGAGTGGGCGTGTGGTTTCGCTTTGGGGTCGTCTGCGGAATGGTGGAAGAAGAGGAGTTTTGAGTTTCCAATCCCTGATACGATAGTTGCCGTTGAGTTGAATTGAGGTCCGGTTCACCCAAGCCACTGGATCACTGAGTTGGACCATGATGAACACTGTCTCAATGGAACACAGGAAGCGGTCTCAATAGGTGCTCGTGCTATTGAGCAACCGTATGAGCAGATGTGACATTGAAACGAATTGTGTGACAATTTGATGACAAAGTGAAAGATATAAGTCCATCCTGCCCAGCATCAGTCCGCAATAAAGTCACGATACATACCAAAAACGGCCTCAACAGGTGCACTGCTATGACTTGTGCCAATAAGCTTAGCCGGACACAGGCCTGTCCTGAAGCCGGGAATGATTCCTGCATTAAGGGCAGCCGTAATCATCAATCATTTGATTAAGAAGCTAAAATATATATGCGTGATCCATCAGCTGCTTCCGAGTTGATGAGATTGTTATCCGTGATGTGTCGCCAAAGGTGACGTGAGTGAATAAAGGGCATCAGCATTCTGGTCTCTCTCTCCAGAGAGAGGTTTCACCAGACACGATAATCGTGTGGAGAAACAAGACTTGAGAGATAAAAACTACCATATTATATAGTACCTAATAGGTAAAAAGAAAATACGCCGGAGAGAGTCACCGAATCAAAGCCTGTGATATAAACCAAAACAGGAGGAAGTAGGAACAAGGGGAGTACAGAGTGACGGCTGGGATAGAGAGACACGAGAGAAGTGAAGAGAAATAGTGAATACAAGTATATTCAATATACTAAGCATTCGAATGTTTGCTTCCCATCACTTGGAAGGTGAACCTCTTGATGATGGCCATATTGTTCTATAGAGCCTAATGCGATGCGATGAAGAGAGTTGGGGATAATAAAGTTACACCAATGATATCGAGTTGGAACCTTGGGGCTGGCGTCAGCCCTACAGGGAGATTTTCGATCGCTCTAAGCACTATAAAATCCCCTGCCAGCCCCTATAGTTAAGCTTAATTATAGCCCTGGAGACCATCCTCCGGGCCGACAGGCGGTCCGACAGGTAACCAAAGGCCACTGGAGATCGAGCCTTCTCGGGCCCTCGCGTTAGCATCACCATCCTTTTTCTGACATCAGTGACAAACCTTGCACAAGGCAGACCTTTTCACTGGCGAAAGGTGTCATCTTCCACATCGATTGACAAGAGCGACAGGTTTGTTTTTGTTTGTTTGTTTGCTCGCTTGCTTTTAAAGCCCTTATCAGAATGCTTCACTATAAGACGTCACAATGTTACATCCGCATCCGCTTCGCCACATCATCTAGGTGACAGGGATGCAATCTTCGGCTGCATTCCAATCGAACCCTCGGGCAGAGAAACCCCTTCAACACCCCCCTCGCATACAACCTACCAAAGCCGAGGCTATCGCAAATTGATGATAGTACAAAGATTCACCTCGCCCTTCTGATTCTCCCTTGGTTCATTAGCCAGGGGGAAAACTCACGGGGTCTCTTATAAAGGGTCATCGGCATTCCAGTGGCCATTGTTCAGCCGCTTTGCCCTGGATATGCATTGGATCCCGATAGCCTAGTTGCATTCCGTGAAGTGGTTGATACCGCACAACGAAAGCTGTCAAATTCACTCACTCTCACTGAGCCGTAACGCTAAGTCGTTGCTTCATGCCTAAGCCTGGCTCTTGTGCTCAGTTGGACAGGCTCACCTAGCGTCGTGGGATTAGATCAAGGGGAACGGGGCGGCAAACGAATAAAATATATTCTGTTCGTCCCTCGTGCATCACGGAAAGATCCTTACAGCATCGCATTAGGTTAACAACACACAACTGGATCCACTCTGGACCCCTCCAACCCTCATATCATCAGACATTCCTTTGGGCGATTGCCAACTTATCTCACGTCTACAGTTCTGCAGAACCATGTTTCGATTTGCTATCTTCGCTGGCCTAATGGCCGTCGGTGTCACCGCCCAAGCTGAGCTGGCCACCGCAGGCTTCAAGTACGTCGGCTGTATCGAAGCCAATCCAACCAGCTTTGGCGTTGGCATCAACTTCTTCGCACCATTCAGCGCAGACCAGTGCCAGAAAGCCTGCAGCTCCAGGGCAACATACGCAGCTCTGGGTGCTGGATGTCACTGTGACGAACCATTGTCGCAAGTCCCGGTAGCATTCGATGTGGTTGACGAGGGAAAGTGCTCTACACTATGTATCGACGGTAATGAGTCGGCCGGTCATTGTGGCGGTCCCCCTTCCGACTCGGGCAAGCAATTTTACAACCTATACAAGAGGGACCCCGATGCAATTGATACCGATGATTGCACCAAGCACAAAAAAACCACCGCTCAGGTTATCACCGACACAAAGATAGCTCCTGAGCCGGTTGCTACCATTGTCACCCTCACATCATGCCCACCTGATGCAGTCGATTGCCCGCTATCTACAGTTCAACCAACAGCCGTCGAAACCAAGTTGCCTGCGGCATCCACTGATTCAGGGGCTCCAGCATGTCCAGAGACATGTGGTCCCCCTTGCCCCCCTCGGGGTTGTTCTTCCTGCCCCCCGGGTGGATGTCTGCCTACCTGCCCACCGGGCTGTGCCATGTCCACCTCTGTGTCTTCCACTTGTTCTGGTTCAGAGTGCACATATGAGACATCGGCAGTCGCACCATGTTCCTCTGGAGAATGTCCCAAGATCACCAAAGGCCCTATTACCCCTCATGTGGAGCCTACAGAAGGGCCGGTAACTACGAGTGCCATGTCATCAGTCACGGTTGGTGAAGGATCCCACCAACATTCTGTAGGTTTGGCATTTCTCAGCATGGTTACCTTGGCTATAGCTCTTAGCTTGGTCTGAAGCTATACGGAATGAATTTAATGACTATTTATGAAAAAAAAAAATGTATGGAAACAATTATCAAAGTACCAGATACGAATAACGAGCTTGTCTGGCAAATAGTATTTGTTACGGGAAATGGGGTGGAATACCACAGGGATATAATTATACATGTATTGCTCATAGGAACTTGGCGATGAACCAGCATCTCATAGCCTTGCGTTTCCATACATGAATTAAACCATGGTCATAATCACTTCTTGGGTGCATCCGTAAGAGGCACATAGCGAACCCCAAACAATCTCTTCCTGTGTATTGTTCCATCCTTGTGCTTTTCGATTCTCCAAACACTCTGGTCATAGCCCGTTATGTCATCATCCACAGGAATAAACATGCTAGAAAAGGGCAAATATTGTGAGCAGAGTGTTTCAGAAGCTTTGGGAGGAGAAGAAGAACTTACCACCCTGGCGCCTTTAACTGTTCCAGCAAAGGCGCGTGGACCTCCTTGGCCGAAGCCCCAACATGAATAACATCCCATGCCGTGCCTCCCTCTTCTTCCCCCTGCCTCGCGTCCTCCCGCCACCCTAGTCTTCCATCGCCGACCACAAACCTGACTTTCCCACTATTGAGTAACTCCCGGCCTTCCTTACTCTTGCGCATGTTGGTCTCGCCCATGTCGCGAAGCTCACTGATGTGCTCCAGGCCGACGACCAACCCGCGATCACCCACGAGTTCGGCTAGAACATGGGTGAGATAGCCGGAGCCAGAACCTATATCCAGCACACGCGGGGCGGGGGATTCATCTGATGGGATGAGATACCGTAAGACTTGCTCTATAGCGGAGGCGTGCATGTGTGGTGCGGAAATGGTGGCCTGGTGGCCGATGGGCTGGGGTGAGTCTTCGTATGGTGCGTAGGGGGAATAATGCGCACGATCAACCTGGGTTCAAACATCCAGAAGAATATCAGTAATCAAGATGTAAAGATATTGAAAAAAAAAACAAGATCATGTATACCTTTAGGAAAGCTTCCTTGACTCGCGGGTCAGTGATCAAGGCATGCTTCCACATGTTCTCGATGAGCGCCGAATTAGTGGCACCCGAGCAAAGCCAGGCCATGCTCATGCTCCTCTGATGCGTCGTCCAGGAATATGTTCTTTTGCAGTATGAGGAAGGGGGGGAAGGAGAAGAAGAAGAATAGTTCAAGGGACGGATCAAGGCGGATGTTCTATGGACTCTTGATATGGGGGTAGCCACTTTGTTATTTTGTTGACTCTAATAAGAGGGAGGGGGGGAAGTTGAGATGCAGACCAGTAGAGGTGTAGATAATTGAATGAGACTCTTATAATTCAAGGTTGAATAAGTATAGGGTATTCAATATGTTGACATTCTTGAGAGTCAAATGAGTCCTTTTTTCAATGGGATTGAAGAATGAATCGACCACTCCAGTGATGTAGTCACGACGTCAAGGACATACTCGAGGTTTGTTTTGGTGTGTATAAGTCGCGATAAGAAAGGATGACGATTCCCTGAGCGGCAGCAGCAGCAGCAACAGCGGGGAGGGGGGGCTTCTAGAACGGTAATCCGAACACCCCGCATTCACAACATCGCGGGCGGGGAGAGCGCTGAATGGTTACGGTTAACCTATCTATTGGACCTGCAGGTATAGCGCTTGTTAGTATTCCTGGGGTTGGGATGCTTGGAATTCTATCTACACGGTATCGCTAACAAGGTTTCTAGCTTGGTGAATTGGATAATCATCATGATGGAATAACCGGCAATCCCCTGCAACAGACTTTCACAGTGCCAAAGATAAAAAATAACATTCAACATACACATAAACTTCAATGTCATCCAATTGTTCTACATATAAGAGATGCGTGTTACGCGTCGTTGCTACAAATCCCAAATCCAAACGCCATGAATGAATCCCATGCCAAATTAGAAAACGTCGCTATCGGTGCAATGTCCTTCGCCAGCACACTCTGGTAACCCCTAATATCAGACAAGAAGGATATCCAGGTGAGTGGCGGTATAAAAAATCAAAACGGCAGCATTTCTGCGATGCCTTTATACCACGTGCTCTACGCTCTCGCCCTCTGCGATGATTGGGACATTGAGTCCACGTTCTGGGCTTTGAAGCACGAGTTGTTCATGCCGTCGGGCTCTGAAGAAGTCTGCTACGCTCTTGATAAGGATGAACCACCCCACAACCATCAAGACGTATGCCATCCAGTCGCCGCCGGAAAGGGTGCCCATGCCGCCACCTCCATCTCGAACGTCACCAACATCAAAGTCGTGAGAGTTGGGATCTGGTGGAGCCGCGTATCCATCGGGGCCCGTCATCTTTGGGGTGTCACCCTCCGTCGAGCCCTTCATGTAAAACCCGTACTGAATGAGCGTAACACCGAGGCCAGCTCGAGATCCATTTTTGGCGGCGTGAGTAGAGTGGAGGAGATATGTGAGAAGGAATCCGACGAGTTGAAAGGAGGTGGAAATCATGGCGTTCCAAACGAAAGAGAAGACGGAGCCAACGGGCATACCGTCAACGTAGACTTCGTCAAAGCCGCCTAATCCTGGCGCAAGAATAGTTGTCTCCCAGTATGGCGGCGCTGCATCAGCGGCGGCTTGCTCATATGTCTATATCATCAATGTCAGCAACATGGCACAATCTAGCCCGTGAATAAGGATATGTCACTTACAGGAGGCATTTCTTCCTTTTCGACAGCCTCGTCTGTCCTCTCCGGGCGTGCAGACATGTTGGCAAATACACCATCAGTCCCAACTCCTCCGCCCATCACTCTAGGTCGCGATCCCGATGAGTTGGTATATGATGGTACTGCTGGCCGTGCCGGTGGCGCCGAGGGCTGTGCTGCATCGCTGAAGGATCCGCTTGTGGGCGTTGAATTCTGACGAACTAATCTCTGTCTATCATCGGCCTCATCATCGTCGCTGGCATCATCATCTCCAAATGCATCGGCGAGGGCAGGGTCAACGCGGCCATTTCGTGTGGGTGAGGAAGCGCGGGAGTGGAAGGACGGAGGTGGCGAATTTGGGATTGATCTTGGCGGAACAAAGGAGTGGTGATCCTCATCTTCGTCGTGGGCATTTACCTATTGAGAGATGTAATGTTAGCAAAAGATGTGTTGTGAATATCCAGATACCCCCAGTCAGTATTAACATACCCTTTCATAACCGCCAGCCATGACGACGACTTTTTTTTTTTGCGATTCGGCAATGTTCAGGCAGCTGCGTAATCCTGAGGGGGTCGCCTCGGTTTGCTGATGTCGCAATCGATGGGAAGCGACGTATGACAGTAAGAAGAAAAGGGAGTCGTCGGCGCAATGGGAAAAAAAAGGGCGCAATGATAGAACAATGAAGGGGGAAAAAAGAAAATGAGGTTGTAAAAAAAAGGCAAAAAGGAAGGTTTGGCGAAAGAGAGTTACTACAGGCGTCGATAGAAGGAGAATGAGGAGGAAGTGTCACGAATCAAAGCGACGGAGCGCTTGCGAAGGCTGAAAAGAAGGCTTTAGTGTTCAGGTACAACAACAGAAGCGCAGCGTGAGTGTGCCGCTGCAAACTGAACGAACTCAAAGGGCCTGCCTGCACAAGCAGCGCACGGGCTGGCAGATGATGCGTCCAGCACGTTCAGCGGAGTGGATGGATGACCAATTGAGAGGCAGCCCGGCTGATTGATTTGACTGATTTCACGGACACCACGATTTGCTTGGCTGGGCGTACTCGTATTATGGAACAATTCAGGGTCCGAAAGCTACCGCCTGAGGCATTTGCTAATCCCGTTTATGCATGGTAGATTGCCCGAAGAAGACGGAGGGTATACAGTGAATATCGTAGATAAGACTGTATGTACACACTGTACCATAGAAACTTTCTTTCTCATGAGCAAATGTCATGATCATGGACTTTTTGGCAACTTGGTCATGGACATTTGCGCATTCTCTTGTGCCTCACAATCATATTCAAAATGTCGCGCTCTGTAGCTGTAAGTAGGGGGGAAATAACCACAAAATCTTCAATCAATCAATCAGCTAACATATGTCCTCCCACAGCGTAAAATATATTCCGATGTCTTCGCCAAATGGCCAAAGCAAGACCTGCGACCCGACTATCAATTTCAAGATGTCCTCGGCAAAGTCGTCAACGATCGCTTCAAAAACTACAACCCCTCAACAGAGCCCGAGGAGATGTTAAAGGCGAGAGCCCTGCAGTTTCTCGTGCAAGACAAGTTTAAAGACAGGGTTAGTTTGTGACAGTTCCGCGGCATCCCTCTCCCTCAACCCCACCGCATAGATATAAAACTCCAGCTGACACACGTTTTGCTGCAGTATAAACTCAAGGGCCCGATGCTTGAGCCCCAGAGTCAACCTACATATTTCGAAGATCTGGTCCGAGAAATCGAAGAAGCACCGAAACGATCATGGTTAGAGAGGTTAGGAAAACGGATTTCAGGAATGATTAGACTGCAATGAGTCATGAACCAACGACAATTATTGGAAAAAAGAAAGCAAAAGAGAAAAAAAAAAGAATATTAAAAAATTACGGCGCCAAGAAACGAATCAAAAATACCCCCTATGCGATACGTCGCTGTATATACATGTACAACTAGCTGTATAATAAAGCCTCCCATGCCGGGTTCCCCATTGCTTTACATGTCCCCTATCTAAGCACCCTAACGCCAGACGCATCGCCAAGGCCATGCCAATGCCTCTTTAGATATACTTCATTTCCGGGTCGAGTTGGTTCATGAGCTCCATGCTCTTTTCGTACATTGTAAACACAATTCCTCCGCTCAACACCAGTCTCGCCAACCGTGGCAATGCTCCACTCCAGAATGTCAATACGCCCTCTTGCTTGAAGATCATGGTGGCGCATTTGAATGTGTTGCCGTACATGCTTCGTGCCTCAATGCTCTGCATCCTGGTCTTTATCGTATCGAGGGGCTGCGTCACGTAGACCGTGATTAGACCCGCCAAGCCGCCCAGGGCAAAGGTCCCAACAGCACCAAGTTTTTCTCCCGGTGCGGTGTATGATTCAGCCATCTGCTTGAAGAAGTTGTAAGAACCGAAGCGGACGGCGCTGTTCGATGCTTGACGGGCCGTTGTCGGGACGAAACCTTGGAAGAAGCCGCGAATACCGCGCTCGCGGGCAATGATGGGGACGGCGTGGAGGAAGCCTCGTAGGCGGGGTTTGGCAGATTTTCTGTCATCGATGCTGCAGCGTAGTTGTCAGTCATGCCATCCAAGGGTAGGGTAGGGCGATCAGGAAGCACCAACAGTGTCGTCTTAATGCTCTCTGTGGGTGTTACGGCGAGTAGGGATTCTGTGACACCAGCACCGAAGCCGGCAAGGACCGTTCGTGGACCCGTGAGCTTGCCATCTTGATCTGCGAGCAGTCGCTTGTACTGGTCAAACGCAACGAAGCCTAGATATTGTCAGCGACTTCAATGCCTTACTTATCATACAATCCCTTCATAGCACATACGGATTCCAGCCTTGGCAGAGTTGCCAATAATGAGCGTGGTGCACCCCGCGTACCATTGTTTGCCGAACGGTGGCCATGGCAGCTTCTGCCCCTCAGCTAACCGCCTGTTGAGCTGTGATCTTGTCTTTGCAACTAGAATTGACAGTTAATTTGTGTTGATTGTGACATCGTTTAGAGATCCATGGATCGTAAAGCTAGGTAGACATGCTAGCACAACGTACATTCGGCGGGGTAGGTAATCGCTGAAGCCAACTTGTTAGCTCCCGACCAGTTCATGCATGTGAGCTCGTGATGCGACTCATACCAATTTCAATTGCGCCGGCGGTTGACCCAGCGAGGATTGACCGCAGAGCGCTGGGGTTCTTTTTCTTTTGAGGCTCGGCCGAGTCCTTGGATACCGTCGCCATCTTTTGCTAAAGAGCCGGACTTGAAGGGCTTCAACTTGGGTGGAGGGGTTGAGCGAAGAAATATTTCAAGGTTGCGCGACAAGGAATTACTTCATCCATGTCAAGTTGTAACTTGTAAGTGCGTCATTGGGCCCGGAAAGTTGGTTCCGATGCCGGCTTCTGCCGTGTCCACCGTCAGAGATCCGGATCGGAGCTGGAGCTTTGGTCATATCGGGAAAAATTACTTTATTTGGGGAGTTACAATTGGAAGGGTTCTGGAATGGCGATATGAATGTTGCAAGTATGCTTAACAATGAGACGTGACATGATTCTTCTTTGAGAGCCATATTAGCGGCTTCTGTCGCAGCGCAACCAGTCTTTCACACATAAGCTTCAGATAGCTATACCATTAATCTGCCTTGATCATAGAGTTGGGAACGTCAACGACCACTTTGTGATACCCATCTGCAACTATACTTTGGTGGTGTTTTACACGTATTCTTGAATGCATAAGTATAATTGAAGTGAAGACGACGGTCATCTGAGTACATAGTCAGTGAAATACACTACGAGTTCGTCGTTTCCGGGTAGGACAAAGCTGGTGGAGAATGGAAGGTAAACACCAGAAGGTTGAATATGGCAGACCATTCGTATTTATTATGTCTCTTGATTCTTCTTATATCTATTCTCCGCATTTATTGCTACATATCATGCTTGGATCTGATGAAATGTATTCTGGAGTGCTGGCCTTGTACCTCAATAAGCATGAAACATCCCCAATTATTGACCACTTACGTTCTCATGGTAGCCAAGGGCCGTCAAGTTCTATAAATATCTTTCTCCTCATTTTGACTGTTGGGCTTCAAGGTCTGGTGTACCCTGTAGCTGAAAGATAGGTTGTAAATGTTTCGACAGACCTGCCTAATACAGATACTCGAAGAGGACTAACATGGTGGTGCAAAGTTCCATGTTGGATTGTCAAGTATAGGCACCAATAAGACGGCTATAGCATTCTTCCGTCTTACAACCATTTTAGGCAATCCGTTAAGCAAATCCAGTGCGATGTACCAACTCTACGTCTTGTTTCGTGAATAGCGTAACATCAATATGAAACCTGACGCTACTAAAGAGAAGCTTAATGCACGGTTAGGGTAGTTGTGATATTTTTAACATATAGTCATGGCCATGAAACAAACTCTTTGGATCTTCGAGAGGGAGAGACGGCGCTGTTCCGGAGGCGGCCGATCAGGTACCCGCATCTCCGCTGCCGTCGCCGATGACCCGGTCCTGCTCTGTTATAGTGGACTTGATATTGAGTGAATGAGTTCAAGGGGATTGGAACCGGGCTCAAATTTATGCCGTGAAAGCCCTCTCTCATATGCATGGAATTAATTTTAGAACTCAGCTTCATCAAGAGATGTCGATCTAGACCTATTCAAGAATGTGGTTTTTGAGAGGTGCTTTTGCCATCCAAGACATTGGCTTGATGCTCACGAGGGTCATTATATAAAGCCTTCTACCGCCCCTCAACATGTCTCATCCAACCCATCTGCCTTTCAACCCTCCCATGCCAACACCTCTTTAGGACAATACGCCGCTTGCAATGAAGCTTTTCTCTGCTGCCGTCTATTCTCTTGCTTTGGCAACCTTTGCCAGCGCCTATCCCATTACAGGAGAAACTGTCAACTGCCGCTCCGGCCCTGGCACCAGCTTCGACGTGAAAAAGTCCTACAAGAAAGACCAAGACATCTCCATCACCTGCCAGACCGAAGGAACCAGTGTCAATGGCAACTCCATTTGGGATAAGACCCCTGATGGCTGCTATGTTGCTGATTACTACGTCAAGACTGGTTCGAGCGGTTATGTAAAAGAGAAATGCAGCGGCGCTCCCAAGCCTCCCAGCGGTGGTGAAGCGATTCCTGGTCCAGTCACCAACGACTACCCATACAAGGGGAAGTGTGGTGGTGTCGATCCCTGGAATTACTACAAGTGCCAGTGCACGAGCTTTGTCGCCTGGCGCATCAATGAGCGTCTTGACATCAAGTTCCACAACCAGTACAAAGGCACCAACTGGGGAAATGCAAACACGTGGGATGAGGCTGCACGCAAGACTGGTGTCAAGATCAACAGCACGCCGGTTCCTGGAAGCATTGCTCAAAGCAATGCAGGTTCCGCGGGACATGTTGCGTGGGTTACCAAGGTCTCCGGTGACAGTGTCACGGTGGAAGAGTACAACTATGCGACAAAGGAGGGATACGGTACTCGTACCGTTTCCAAGAGCACCTTTAACAACTATATTCATGTCAAGGTCTAAGATGTATTCATTCGACTAGATAGTTTCGGTTATGAGACATGATTCCTCATGCGTTGCCAGACAAAGTACAATAGATATATCTATTACATGACTTAGATGTGAGCCTTGAGATGGCTGAGAGCATCACTTGCAAACATTTCACGAACATCCCCAGCTAGAAGCTCAGGACGTTCGTATGCTGCAAAATGGCCGCCCTCCTTGTGCACCTTTTCAAATACAATAGGCCCTAATCTTCTTACCATGTACATTGGCTGAAGAGCGACGTCCTGTGGGAACCGGGAGATCCCCAAAGGTACACCGGGTACATGCTCCAGAATCTTTTTATTTTTCTCGGGCTCTGAGTGTGTCCATTCGTAATAGATTCGTACGCTGGCTGCTGGACCTGCTGAAGAGAATTGGTAGATCGAGACCCAGGTGAGAATCTCGTCGTCAGTCCAGGGATAGCCGTCGGTCCAATCATGTAACTTTTCATAGATCCAAGCGAGGAGGCCCACGGGGGAGTCGGACAATAAGAATCCCAAAGTGCTTGGTTTTGTCCCCTGTTCAGCATTGTAGCCAAATCCCTCCTTTTTGAACCAATTTGTGCGCTCAATACCAGCCTTTTCGAAATCGGCTAGGGGTTGAACAGGGTCCTCCTCTTGAACGTTAACGGTTATGGCAAAATTGACGTGCGAGGCAATGCAGTTGTCCGGGTACAAAAGGCCTATCATGCGAGTGATGAAGAAGCCCCAGTCACCACCTTGAGTAGCTAGCAAATAGTTAGTCTTATGTAGGTACACGACCATTGGTGATGGACTTGCCATATTTATCATAGCCCAAGTTGAGCATGACCTTGTGCATGGCCTGCGCATACTGGGGAATACTGAATCCCTTTTCAGAGACGCGGCCTGAGAAGCCGTAGTTTGGAAGAGAGGGGGCAATAACATGGAAAGCTGGACCATCCTTTGGTTCGGTAAGGAGGGGAAGGATCTTGGTCACTTCGAGGAAGTGTCCTGGCCCTATAGAGGAGGTGAGTACTCGTTGTTTGTTGTTATTGTATCATAAGAACTTACATCCATGCACAAAGAGAAGGGGAATGGCATCCTTTCTGGTACTCTTTTGATGAACGAAATGAATATCAAGATCATCAAAGCCGTCTACGGAGACGGTTGTCTTGAACTGTGGAAACTGGTTGATCTTGGCCTCTTGAGCCCGCCAGTCAAAGCCAGTCCTCCAGTATTCAGCCAGTCTCTTAATATCACTGAGTGGTGCGCCAAAGTTCCAGTCGTCCGAGAAGCCAACTTCATCAGGCCATGTGGTCAGGGCCAGTTTACTGTTGAGGCGTTGGATGGTGGTCTCAGGCACCTCGATCTTGAACGGTCTGATTTCAGCAGGCATATTTAAATATTAATCGATATGAAGTTTAACGAGATTGTATTATTTATAAAAAAAAAAACTTTAACCCTTTAGGATAACTTTTCTTCTTGTCCTGGATACAGGTCTCTATTTATGCTGTGATGACAATGATAATGATGATACCTCGGGCTTAACTAATTGAAGCGGAGACAGTGAGGGGACGGTACTCTTCGGCGTGAGTGCGGCTCCGGTGCTTACACCACTATACCAACCTGAGGTTTTCTAAGTACCTTTGTACTGCTGCTGAGGCAGAAAATGCGTAACCTCCGGAGATGGTATTTCGGACGATCTGATTAGTCGCGGGCTGCGGCCATCTTTGTTCGTCCTGACCGAGCTTCCGCCCGTGAGGGTTTCCCGGCGTGACTCAAACACCGCTACTCTGACATGGAGCTGAGAATCTCATTAGATGAGTCAACAGTCCATTAAGAATTATGCCGCCTGAATCCTGCCGGTCCGATTCCCGAGAGGTCGTCGATGTTGGTTGCATCGCTTAATATCGCCGGCCATCACCTGCATCTGCCACTGATCTTGTAGGCCCCAAGTTAGGCCACATGATTGCCGTCTCACCAACCGGAATGGGACTGACAGCGCCATGTCACCCCAAATTTAGTGCCCATGGAGCGCGAAACTCCTCTATAGGGCATTTTTATAGCACCAACAGCGCTAATCAACAGCCCTGACGGAACTTGGCAGCGGGACTAGCGGGGCGGTGGCTGCGTGGGCTGCCTGCTTGTCAACCGATTACACATCCATTATGTTACATCTTATCTGATGGTCTTGTCTCATGATGATCGAGATTTTCTTCTTTTCCTTTCCCCATTTTAAGACTTCTCCTGCCTCCTTTTGTTCTTCGTCCCCTAGCTTTCACCTCTTGATATTTCTTTTGCGGATGGCTTTGAGCGGTATGATGCGGTAGAAAATCCTGCGGAATCTCCTTCTACAGTGGACACATCAAAAAGTCCACATCTCAACACGGATCAGGCATCAACCATGGCGATTACTTCGGAAGAGACCCCGTTGCTGGGTTCTGCACCTGGCTCCGCGACTGGATCTGGGGATTATACGAGCGCTGGAGATGATCATGCCCAAAATCATGGAAAGCCGTCAACATCAAGCAGCCGTGCGGCCGGCGTTGCTCGGGCAGAAGCCATCTCTGCTCGGCTTTCTCCAATGGAGCGCTTTTGGATATTCTCGGGCATCTTCTTGGTTGGATACGCCTATGGTCTCGAAAGCCAGGTTCGGTCTACTTACCTGCCCTATGCGACAGCCAGCTTCTCCATGCATTCATACCTGGCGACCATCAACGTTTTGCGAAGCGTCATCGCTGTCGCTGTCCAACCCACCGCGGCCAAGATTGCTGATATTTTTGGCCGCTTCGAAGTCGTTGCGGTCTCAACGGTCTTCTACGTCCTCGGCATGATGATTGAGTCCACTTCAAACTCGGTCTATGCTTTTTGTGCCGGGACTCTTCTTTACCAGGTCGGCTTTACTTGCATAGTTTTGCTCCTAGAGATTCTCGTTGCCGACTTTTCTTCCATGAGGGCTCGTGTCTTCTTCAGCTATGTACCGGCCCTCCCTTTCATCATCAACACTTGGATCAGTGGTAATATCACCTCCGCTGTACTGCGCCTGACCACATGGCGCTGGGGTATCGGCATGTGGTGTATTATCTACCCCATCGCCTCACTGCCGCTTCTCATAACCTTATACTCCATCGATCGCCGCATCGCCCTTGATACCGAGACAGATTCTAAAAATGTCTTTTCCCGGTTCCAAATCTTCCGCCAACGGAGCTCTGAACTGCTAAACCAGCTGGATGCTGTTGGTCTTCTTATCTTAGTTATGGCCTTCAGTCTGGTACTCGCACCTCTGACCGTTGCTGGCGGAACAGTGTCTCACTGGCGCAATCCTCAAGTGGTCATTCCCTTGGCTGCGGGAATCTGTCTCATACCTCTCTTTATCATATGGGAGAGACAGGGTGCAAGGACTCCGCTCGTGCCATTCCATCTTCTCAAGGATCGTGGGGTCTGGTCAGCGCTGGCTGTAAGAAGCCTGCTGAACTTGGCATGGTACGTTCAAGGAAACTACCTCTATACCGTGCTGGTAGTGGCTTTCGACTTTCCCATCGAAAATGCTACTCGTATCCTGTCTTTTTACTCCTTCTTTGGCGTTGTTAGTGGTGTTGCCGTGGGCTGGGTCGTATACAAAGTCCGTAGGCTCAAGCTCATCATTGTGATTGGAACGTGTTTATTTATGGCTGCCCTTGCAGTTTTAATCGAGTTTCCCGGAGGAGCGAATACAACCTCGAGGGCTGGCATTATTTCAGGTCAGGTTCTCCTGGGGCTGGCTGGCGGCCTGTTTGCGTACCCAACTCAGGCGTCAATCCAAGCATCTGCGACGCGAGATCATGTTGCTATTCTGACTGGCCTCTATCTTTCCTTCTACAATATCGGTAGTGCACTTGGGACATGCCTAGCTGGTGCCATCTGGACCCAGACACTTTATCCATCCTTGAAGGCTGGCTTGGCATTTCAGCCTGATGCCACGTTAGCTCGAAGGATATACGAAAACCCCTTCAAAGTTGTATCCAATTATCCTTCTGGAACGGAAATTAGAACTGCTATTATTAATAGCTATCAGCATGTCCAGACACTATTGTGCATAACAGCCATCTGCATCTGTGTGCCAATGGTTGCCTTTGCACTGGCCTTGAGAAACCCAAAGCTATCGGACCAACAAATCCAGGAAGATGCTGAAGAGGAGGAGAGAGACGATGTATAAAAACTGTATGAGAACAAGTTTCGACATTTTATGCGGTTCAAGAATCACGAGTCGGCATTTGAGAGCGAGCATCACAAACATATAGTGGGCATTTCATGGAGTTTCTTTCTTTCTTTCTTTCTATCTGATTGGGCTGGCTGTTTGGTATTCATAATTGTTACATATAGACTGAATTGATTTATAGATACCCTGGGAACCACATTCGAGCCCAAACATGGTTGTTTTTTTGGCTATTGGCAATGTTGATGATCGAAACAAGGTGGCGATGAAAGTTCTTTTTAGACTTATTATTAACGTCACCAAACAAACGCCACCTGCAGTCTCAGCTCAGCTCGCCAAGTCCATCCTTTTGGCTCCCTCAAATGCTTGGTCTAATAATAACTTGTCTGTGACCGATGCTCCGCCCGACTTCCCGCAAATAATGATGACTGGCGTTTGTCTTTCGCGCAGCCACTGTCCGCCAAGCGGTCGGTCACCTCGTATCCTCATCACCAGTCCCCATCGACAAATGGGTTTCAATTTCCATCGTTCTACCTAAAGTCAGTTAAACGTCTGACACTCGGCTGAACCCGTTCTCCACTGAGGGACGTAGGTGGCGATCCAAGACATTAGGTAGGCGTCGGTAGTGCCAAGTTGCGGTGGAGGCAGAGGAAGAGGCCTCGTATTCTGTTCGATCGGTCGACGGTGTGACTATGTTTTTTTGATCGGAGGTTTGCAAATCTTACCCGATGCTGGGCACGATGTGATATATAAACGGCCGTTGCCCGTCTGGGAAGAAGATCATCAACTCAAACACTCTCAATTCACTCTACAGCATTTTACCTTTGCTCGCCAAATACAGACACTCGCTTATCATTCTAATTTAATTAATTAATCATTTCCAAAATGAAGTTCACTCTTGCCACCGTTGCTCTCTCCCTCTTCGGAGCCAGTTCCGTTGTCGCAACACCCCCTCCGCCGCCCAATGCGTTTGGTTTGATGACCCTCCGCACCAAAAGCCCAGTTGACTTTGCCAGAGTCAGTGCTGCCAAAAGCAGTCTCTTTGTCAATCTCAAAGATCAGGGTGCAACATGCCAGGGCAAGTCAGACGGATATGCCTCGTTCTACATCCAAGACGAGCAGCTCTTCTTGTATACCTCCAAGGGAGAGAAGCAGCAGGTGTTTACCGACCGTTCGGGAATGGGTATGTGTTCATTTTGCGTTACCTCACATTACTAAGGTGCGATTGCTAATCTTCATTTCGAATAGGCCAAGGCAAGCTTGGCTACGTGACGGGCCCTAACCCAGGAATTCCCCGCTATGGCGAGTTGAAGGGATGGAAGATCAATGATAATGCTGAGCTGGTTTTCAAGGACGCCTCCATGATTGCCTGCCCGAATAGCATCAACGGCGCTTGGAGCCTCTGGCTCGCTGTCGGCATTGCACAACCTGGTGGTAACAAGGATTGTGTTCCTGTCACCGCTCGCACGCTCCCATACGGCACTTGCGGTACCCCTGTTCCTTGCTGCTATACTACCCAGTAAGGGTCAGCCTCGCTATCCGATGGATGGGCAAGAGAGAGCCTTGGACCAATAGAAGATGGGATACATGGATGAAATATTGGGATAATCGCACATTTCAGAGAAATCTCTACATAATTTGTTCGACATTAGTTGGTGCATTAGATTTTAATCGGGGTTATATACAGCATAGTCTAGAATTTCCCGCAGAAGGGATCATCATTTGGATCAGAGTTCCACACATATTCCGATAGTCGTGCAATGTTCTTTGCTGTGTCTAATCCGTACTGATCCGCGACAAAGGCATACATCATGTCGATCCCGGCTGATATTCCGGACGATGTCCAACAGTTTCCATCAGTAACCCATCGCGCTTGGCGAACCCATTTAACATTGGGTCCTTGAGTTTCAACCTTGGGTTCCGGATTAGACAAGATTCGCATTTGGGCGATTGTTCACGTACCCATTCAAATGCCGATTTGTTAGAAGTCGCCCGCTTTCCATCAAGAAACCCAGTCCTTGCAAACAATGCGCTTCCGGTGCAAACGGTGAAGATGAATCGCAATTTAGGGTAAGTATCTTTGATGTAATCCACAATCGGTTGTGTAAGTTCAAGCTTGCGGGTTCCTCTGCCGCCCGGGACAATGAGAACCTCGATATCCCCAGGGGCCGTCTCGTAGGTATGCGTCGGCACGATGCTCTGTCCAATTGTGCTGTTTGGTGTGAAGCCTTCGAGGTGAGTCGAAACTGGATCCAAAGTGGTCGCTAGTAGGCTTAGTTCCAAGGGAATAGACACGGAGAGTATGTTGAGAATATCCAGGGGGCCGAAGAGGTCGAGGGCTTGAAAGCCAGGGAACAGAGCAACGCCGTACTTGGTAGGCAGTTGCTTATTTTCGCTAACGGTTCTCATTTTGCGTTCTTGATTTATCGGATGAATGAGGTTTAATGTTTAGAGTCGAGAGCAAATGGAGGTAATAGCTTGAGCTTTTATATCCAGCCATTATGAGTGTCAGATTGGGGCCTGCAACATCCCACTTCATCTTAGATGCATGGAACTTGGCGTCTATAGACGGTGAAATGGCGCACACACACTTCCCGATAAGGAAGTTTAATACGAGAAGACTCTCGGCTTTATGAGCCGAGAACGATTGGATTCGGATGTTTTCCTGGCGGGAGCAAGTTTGACCGAATAGCCTAACACGAGAGGATGAAGGTTTCGTGAGTATTCCGTAAGGAGCAAGTTTCTACAATTTTTATGATTTTCTTTTTGCTATAAAATGGATTTCGTAGTGACAGATAACTCCATATGTCTAATGTAGATTGAGTCTTACTTAGAACCGCTAGAGTTTCGCCAGTAGTAAAGCTGTTGGGGAGCGAGTACAGCATTCTTATCATGCCAAGCCATGGACGATGAACAGTAAGGAGAAAAAATAAGAGTTTGTTCCTATTTGCGTTGCGGGCGTTCTTCTGAGGCAGTATCCTATTTTTGGTCTTCTCCGACGAGTTTAGGTAGAGGAACATCCTGCGGCGGAACTTGCCCCAGTCCTTGAGAGATAGATGTTTAAATATGGCCAAATCCGAGACAAGTCGGAATAAGAAGAGCTCGGAAGGGCGCAGGAATTATACAAGTACGGATGTATACGAATGCAGGAACCCACGAGTCATGTGTAGATTAATAACACCGTGAGTGCCAGGGGGGAGCCCCAAGCCTTATTGCGTAAGGTAGTCAGGGCTACGAGAAGCAGTGACTGCTTTTATATTGTTTTTTAAGTGGGATGCCGACTTGCGATAATGTGGTCACTGATTAATTACTCCGTCGCAAAGAGCTGGGCTTGCTTTTCTCCACAAGAACCAAGGCTTATTATGGGGGCGAGAGATTGTGGCTTCGGGATTGATCTTGAAGTCGAGAGAGAGTAAGCATAAGTAAGCATGCAACGTCATGTATTGACGTCTGTATTGTGTATCTGAAACCCCCATGGGATCTCAGTCCGCCCCGGTGGTTTGGTTTTCCATGTACCACACAGAACCCATGCGAGTGGCGGACCTCAGGTTTCCCTAGATGTCGGTAGAGACAACAAGTGGGGTCCCGACCGCATTGCTGGAGAAGATGGATAGCGGTAAAGCGCTTATTCGAGATTATTATCGGCTAGGACACGAGTCCCTGGACACACATCGACGCATACAGACACGCACACACAGCCTGACGATGTGGTCATGAGTCACTCGGAGTGAGTGGGCCATGGAACCTTTCGTTCGTCCTTGATTCGCCTGACCTTCTGGAAGGATACCGAAAACCACAAGGCATTCGTCCAGCAAGATTAAGGCTGTGTAGGATTTGATTCAACGAGAACGGACAGCCCTGCGTGAAGAGTGAAGCTGTGCAGCCTGGGCCTATCATTATCATATCCGGGCCGTGCCGCGCCACAGAAGAAGCTGGAGGATTCCAAGTTTCAATCCTAGAGAAACAACGCACCCCCTCCATCACAGCCACGGAGAATGTTTTGGCCACGTCAAGGAGGACTCTGTTGCTTATTGTATCGAGTCATGACGACGTAGGTGGTATTGGCGGAGTCGTAGGAGCATCATGACTGCGAGGCTTCCTCTCTCGGCCTCGAAATTCTCGTGATACGAACAGGCGATAATGGGTTCATGTGTTGGTGCAGCACCACCAAACGAGGTGTTTAGGCCCTGGAATGTACCGCATGCAAATCGGCAGTTGTTGCAACCATCCACTGAGCCGTAGGGGGGTCAAGTTTAGGGTCAGGCGTCACTATAATTGTGGGGGTTCCAGGTCCTGGAGGGGGCCTGTGATGGCGCTGCAGGCGAACCACCGCCCTGAAACCCACCATCGCCATCCAACATGAACCTTCCAACCCCACAAAATCCGAGGCACACAGCCAACATCATGAATCCTGCCATCGGCTCAAGCCCTGCATGGCCTTCACCCCATGTCGTCCATTTTTAGCGTCAGCACTGCTCCAGGAGGAGCAAGATGCAACGGCAAACGGAGCAAGATTCTGCACATCCCATTGACGAACGCCCAGGAGACCCGGCCATGATGCAGCCTGCTTCCAACTGATGTAACGCAAGGTGGCCAATCAGGCACACATGCCTCGTTGGTCCGTTGCCTTGTCCATGCCATGCTTTGCCCGTTATGCTCTGACTCCTCCTCTTCTTCTGCTTCTTTGACAGACACCCCCCACCGTCATGGTTCTACTCATGCTGTTCCGTATTTAAGAACTGCTTGGGCCGCATCAATGGGACGGACTGTGGCGCTGCTGCACACGCTAGAATCATGGTCGAACAACCAAAGAAGAAGCCAACGTCCACCATGGATCCCCAATTCGCGGCCATAATTGCCGATGCTGCGAAGAAATATGCGGATTCTTCCGGTAAAGGGCCTAAACTCGACGACTTTTTAACGCCACCTATGAACTCTGTCGACGACTTGATACGGCAGTTGAGTCTTCAGAATGACAACTTCGCCCAGTTTCGAGCCAAACGCCAAAACATTTTCGATGCTGTTGCAACGGCACTCGAACCGGTGCAAGTTATTGGGGAGATTGTCGCCGGGGCAAGCGAGGAGGCATTTCCACCGGCACAGCATATCTTCAGTGCTGTCATGTACTTGATCAATGCTGCCCATGATGTTACCTCCATGTATGACTCCATCATTGAGCTATTTGAGAAACTAAAGGTGAATTCTTATTTCTATACCATCCCTCTCACACACACAATGAGTTCTGTGTTGTGCTAACTTACTTCCTAGGACTTTACATCACGACTCAATGTCTATGTCCAACATGCAATGACCCCCGCCCTTCGCGAGAAGGTAGTATCCATCTTAGCAGTCCTATTCGAGGTTCTCATCATCTCTACGCAAGCCGCCCGTCAGGGACGCTTCAAGACCTACTTTAAGCGACTGATTGGATCCGAAAGCCCTGCTCAGCCTGCACTCGAGAAGCTCGATGCTCTGACACTGAGTGAGGAGAGACAAGTGATAGCTGAAACCTATGGCGGTGTTGCTCAGATCAATACCAAAACCGATAGAGTAGAGGGTATTGTAAGCCAAGTGAGCCAGAGCATTCAATTGCTGAGGCTAGAGCAACGAGACAGGACAAGTGCCAATCATCGGGATAAGCTGAAAGATATCCTGGAGCCTTCTCCCTTTGCCGAAGATTTTTACACCGCGTTCAATAAAAACAGAATCCAGGGCACGGGGGACTGGTTAATAGAAGATGAAGGGCTGAAAGCTTGGCTTCAAGGCGAGACAAATTATCTCTGGATGTGCGGAAGTCCAGGTAAGATATCTTTGAAATAGAACCACGGCATATTTTATGCGTCTAACATTTTCTCTCTCATAGGCACTGGAAAGTCATTTTTGACAACAAGACTCATCACATGGGCCCTTGAGAATCTTCCTCAAACAGCTTACTTCTACTTCCGTGACACAGATCCGGAGACGAGATCTGTTCTTCAGGCACTACGTGACATTGCCTATCAGTTGACCGAAACGGATGCATATTATGCTGAAATACTCATGCGACAGTTGCATAGTAGCGACGACATCAAAACAGTAGCCAGCGCCTTTCGACGACTATTTGTTCAACCCTTCGCTGACGATAAGCGGGCGAAAACTACTTACATCTTCCTTGACGGTATCGATGAAGCTGATCAGGATGAGATCGAGGAACTTTTGTCACTTCTTGCACCAGAGGAAGATGGCCCTATACCAGCTCCTGGGCAGAGGCTGCAATTTGCTTTGATCGGAAGATCGTACCTGAGTGAAGCCGTGGCATCTGCATTGGATCCCAATGGACGCGGTCAGGTTTTTACAACCATTTATATAACTCCGGATCGAAGTGAAAGTGATGTTGCCGCGTTCATCAAGGATGGAGTGCGTCGATCAAGAATTCTCAGCCGCTCAACTGACAAATTCAAGAAGGATGTTGTGGAAGCCATGAGGAAACAAGTTGATGGACTTTTCATTTTGGCCAAGTTCATGTTGACAGAGATCAATCATAAACGTCATCCAAGTTCAATATTGAAGAGCCTTGAATCGTTTCCAAAGGAAATCAATGGCATGCTTAATGAGACACTCGCCAACCTGGCTGCCACAATATCAGATGAGGAAGCTAGGGATCTCAATGAGATGCTACAGTGGGTAGCATGTGCTGAAGAGTCGTTGACACTGGAGCAGCTTGAAGCAGCCCTAATCTTGGTGTTTGGAGACCCACCGCTGCGACTTGAGGAGGAGCTACGTGGACAATATGCTTGTTTCTTTGAGCTGGAGCGTGCAGATGGTCTTACTACAGATGATCTCATGAAAGATTTCGCCAAGAAGCAGCGAGAAATGAATCCGGATCGAAATGCAGGAAGAACCATGAGCCCAAATGGACGGCTGAGCTCCCCAGGTTCAAGCAGCTCCAGTACTAGGGTCAGTCCCAGCCCAAACCGGCAACCAAGTCCCGGCGTTCGACCTTTAAGCCCAGCACGGAGTCCAGGTATCGTTGATTCTGCCAACGAGATGGACTTTCGCTCTCCCTCCAATACAAAAGTTACCTTTTTCCATAACTCTGTTAGACAATTCTTTCGAGAAGGCGCCTCTGCCACTCCTGCGACGAATGGTAGCGGTATGGCGATTGGTTTTGATATTGTTGCCGCTCGCGTTCACATCCTCAAGGTTTGCCTAAGAATCTTCATTGACAAACCGTGGTTCGAGAAACAGAAACTCGGGCAGGGAAGGGAAACAATCAAGCAGTATGCGGCGTGGTATTGGCAAGAACATCTGGCAGTTCTTGACCCAGCGTCGGTACCTCCAAGTGATAGGCGAGAGCTGGGCATGCAGATCTACAAGATGCTTACCGATGATAACACCCTCTTTGATTGGAGTATAATGTACGAGAAGAACAATGAAGGCCTGGAAGTTCTCACGGATTCCAACATCGCAGGGCTCCGCAAATGGCTCAACGACCCAATAGTTTTTGATAGCCTTACACAAGAGGCCAAGGATTGTGCCATCAAAGCAAAGGGGAAAGCACTGGGCATTTGCGAACCGATCGGTCGTTATTATGCCAAGGCTTGGCTTTCCACGGACTGTCACGAGTACGTCCCGACTCTGTTTTGCTTCAAGATAGTTCAGAATATGGCACTTATGGATGCTGGCCACGCATGGTCCGAAGCTGGCGCCATCTGGAAGGACATATCAGTTCAGGATAGAATGTCTAAAGCGACAGAATGGGCGAATTATCCCAAGGCAGCACATTGGCATCTGCGTGTTGGTAGCACATACTTGATGCTTGGCATGTATGCCAATGCTCTTGAACATTATCAGGAAGCTCTCGAATTACAAAAGGACAGCGTTCAAATAGCTGGACGCATCGCTTTCTGCTATTCCAAGTATGGGCAATACAGCAAAGCACTAGAGCAAGCTCTTAAATGCGCCGAGATTGAAAAGAAGAGCTTGAGTGAGGGGAAATTACAGGGCTTTTCTTTGAACAGCTGCAAGTGGCGACTTTATAAAGATTATCTCCTCGCCGCAAGATGTTACTATCGTACAGGCAACGTGGATGCGGCGCGTGAATACTTTCTAAAAGCTGTGAACAGCGCGGCAGACGTGGATCTCGGCCCATTAGAATACTGTGAAGTCGAGACAGAGTATATCGGAATGTTGGCAGCCGAGAATCTGCACGATGAGATGATGAATCTGGTCAACATGATGGCGTCGCAAAGCACGAGCAGCACCAATGGCAGAAATCGTTTGGTTGACCTTTTCTTAGACCATTATAACAAGCCGTTGGTAATGGATTGGATACCCAAGGCAGCGTGCAAGGCAGGAAAGGCAGATTTTATCTTGACACAACTGGAATTGGCCATTGGTCTTGCTCAAGCAACTCGTGATCCGATTGCAGTCCTATATCTTCGAATTGCCTATGGAATTACTTGCGCCTACCATCGCGATATCGACGGGGCGATTGAATTGTTTGAGAAGATCTCATTGGACGAGTATAGGCCTCGGGGCAATGTGCCGACGCGGCAGGGTCATGCTCTTTCGTTTCAGAAGCTGGCAAATCTATATAAGCAGAAGGTTCTGCAATTTGATATCAACTCCAAGACGGCTCATGATTGGATCGCCAAGCTTGAGGTTGTTCAGGAAAAACAGAGCAAACATCAGAACTTGGACATGCCATCCGACATGTTTGGCTCAGACGTCAATGTTGCGTCCATCTACCTGGCCTCGCTTTACACGGCCCTTGGCAGAAATTTGGAGGCAAACACACTGCTTCGAAAGCTGGTGTTGAGCAGTCTCGATATCTTGTTGGATGATGAGCCACGTAATGATGAGTATGCGCTGGAGAATCTTTTGCGGGCATTTATTGCAGCGAATGATATTGCCAATGCGCTTGCTTTGGCTCAGTCCATGCGAAAAGTCAATCCAAGGGCTGCTCTTCCTACACCTACAGAGTCTCCCGTGCATACACGGATGCAGCCCAAGCTACCGGACATTCAATCAGCGAACCGGAACTGCGCCCAATGTCTCAATAACACGCCTCCGTGGGAAGAGTTTGTGCTGTGTCGATTCTGTCTGGACTCCTACTGCGTCAAATGCTTGGAGGAGCTCATCAAGAAGCCCGGAAACAAAACTGCTGATGGCAGGACGGATGTTTCCTGCCGCAGCGATCACGAGTGGTTCATTGTGCCACCGTTGAATAAATTTCTCCACAGGGGAGAAATACTCTGGGGCGATGGCCAGGTAAAGGTGTTTACGGAATGGGAGAGCAGTTTGAGACGGATATGGCGTGGTCTACCGCATGAAGAATCGCTTGCTTCGACAATCTCGTTTTGGTTGGACTGAAGCTGGTGTCGAGGAGGAAGAGGAGGAATTATGATTACAACTGGGTCATATAAAGGCGTCAAGGCATTGGTATTTTGAGAATTAAATTGTATATGTATCATTATGAAAAGGGAACCAAGTGTGCAAAATGAGTGTCAACTAGACAAAATCATAGATATCTTCGAAGAGTTCAAGGTTAATTTACTCGAGAAAAAGTACAAAAAAGAAACCCTCAATGGTCGCTGCTCTCCCGCCGGGAATTGAACCCGGGTCCCAAGCGTGACAAGCTTGTATACTGACCACTATACTACGGAAGATGAATGGCTTTGTGAAGCCATTGTAGCGGGTTCGGATGCCAGAGAGCTAACTAATTGTGTCTATGAAAGCTTGAGAATTTGGCCATTTCAGTCCCCCGATACCAACCCAACACGAACGCGAGTCTTGGGGGTCTTCATACTTGGGAATATTCTCTTCCTATTCTTGGATTCAATATTTCTCAAGACTTGTTGCTATTGCTGAGGCGATTGTTCCTGTAATGACGTGCAGTCATAGTTGTGGCTCCATCGCTGAGTCGTCCCAAAACGGCCAGCGGGACGACGTAATTAGTGGAATTCCTCAAACGGATGGATTAGCGACGCAAACTTGAGCTGTAGGCAACATCAGATACTATGCACTAGCATTTTATAGCTGATTATTCTTTATAATTCCTTATTTTTGCAATGTTAGGTGCGTAATTGAATCAATTGAGTAGCATAACTACCAGATGGCTTTCTCTTCAGGGTAGCCCTACATACTTGTAAGAGAGGGCAGTTCTCAGAGGAAACCTGCTTGGACTTGGATGAAATGGCAGTGATGAAATCAAGTTGTGTGAATTCTATCTATGGATCTAGAATGGAAGACTTTTATTGATTATGTTAGGCAGGCAGGCAGGCAGACTGGTGCATCTGTAACCGTTGAAACTCTTCAGTACGAATGACCTGCCCCTCATCCCTTTCAGCCCACTTCACTTAAACATCATCATGTACAACGACGAGCGAACATTCACTACATCAGAATGCCACCTTGCAGGACTTGTGTGCGGCGCAGACTTGAATGTGATGCCCTCAAGCCAAGATGTTCCCCTTGCAAACGCTCACATCTGAAGTGCGCCTACGATCCGGAACCCCCAAGCTTTGAGTTTTGTGACGAAACAAGGCTTGTCATGACCAAGTCTGCATCTCGTTCCCGCGGGAGGACAGCGAGACTATCGAGACGGCGGGAATTTGCTAGAAAAGAACAGTTCAATGCCTCTGAAGCGAATCATGCGGATATTGTGTCTCCTGAAGTGGCTCCTGCCATCATCACAAAGCCCATCACTCCACCGATGGACACATGGTTTGCTCCACAAGTTCAAGATCAACAGTGGGATTTGCCTCTGCAGGATTTCTTCTCTTGGAACTTTGAAGCCTGGGAGGAAGAAGTTCAGTTCATGGATCAGGGATCAGTACTGAATGCTGAAGATCTTCTGCAAGACACCGTGTCCTATGTCAACTATGCGCGCTCTGAAGTTATCGAGCCAGCTTCCAGCCCAGCATCCACCATTTCTGACCATGAGCTGGCTCAGCATTACATACGCAGCCTGACATCTCTCTACAGCTCCAAAAATCCAGGATGGAACTTTCACACCTATTTCTTCAATCGCTTCAGCTCAAAATACCTATTCGTCATGGATTCTCTATACGCTTGGACAGCTGCACATTTGTTCTGTCAAGAGTACTTGACTTCATCGGCAAATTCCATAACGTATTATCAGAAAACCACGCTTGAGCTGAAGGAACGGTTGAATATTGATGTCATGAATAGATCAGACACTGAACTGCTAGGACTTCCTCCCAGTCAAGCCGATCTCGACGCAATTGCAGTGTCTCTCTATTTCCTGGCATCTACGGACCTCATCCTATCAAGACCTGAAAATCTAAGAAACTTGCTGGAAACTGAGGCTGACATCCTACGCATTCGTCCGCTTAATGGGCCAGACTCTGTCTTCACAAAAATTGCTACATGGTTTTGCTTTCTGGATGCTCGCATGTCAACTTTTGGCCTGGGCCACGATAGAGTCATACAAATTGTTGGTGGTGAACAGGGAATCTGGCTGCGCTACATGACTCTGAGCATTTTCTGCAGAATGAGTACAAGAGGTTGTATCCGCTCAAAGAAAGACAACGAGACGAGGCACATCTACCGTTTTATAAGGCGACCTGCAGACTCATTGTTTTATGGGGCTACATATCTAGATCTTACAGAAATTATGGTGATGTTACAATCAAGTCTGACGTTAAAAGTTCACTTGATGAAATTCGACATGTAAGTGTCATGCCACACTGGCCAGAACTTCAACGCAATGCATGAATACTGATATTGATAGCAGTTCCTCGATGACGTGTCTGAGCCCAAGGCAGCCAAAGATGATGTGTTGTCCATTTTCTTCACCACAACAGCGCTCTATCATGCGCTCGAGATTTACTACTCCCGAACATTTGAACCGGAGGCGCCATTATATACTGCAGATGATCACGCAACCAGCATTATCAGAACAACGGATCGATATTATCAAACGCTCAGCCGCCCTAGACAGGAGCCACCTCCTACCAAGGTCTGGCCGCTGCCACTTGTCATGGCGGCGATTGAGGCAAATGATTCCATATACCGTGGATGGGCACTCCAGCGAATTCGAGACTACGAACATGCAGGTAAACACTATGCCAATTCGAGTCGTTTTGTCGAGAATGTGTTCTTTCGCGAGCAAGCGTCTCAGCGAAGAACTGATCTTGCTGCGACCGTTAAAAGCATGGGCGATGATTTTGTTATCTAATCTAATTAACGTTTGAAAGCCTTACTTTGATGGTATTGGTGTGAATTGGGCCGTCATAACTGTGGTCGCCAATAGGCAGCATCGCGATGGTCGCTAATCAATCCACTTCGGGACATACATACAGCGAAATGCATCCATGGAAGCGATGCAACATCAGAGCTGAACAGATAGCGTGTGAGACAATTCAGGCGTCAAAAATTATATAAACGCACAGCTCTTCTCACCAATGCACTGAGGACATCACTATCGCATTCAAACAACTCATCTTCCGGACTTTGCTTCCCTTCAACATCTCATCCACTTTTGGTCATTGCAGGAGCAACAATGCAAGACAAGCAGGACTCAGTTGCACGCCCACTCCACTATCAGCACATTGTTGTTGAGGGGAAGCCGTATGATCGAGGCTTTTCCCATGGAAGCCAACTCCGAGAGAAGGTTCACACAAACCTCGCGTACTATAAGCTACCTGGCAAACTCCCGGACTGGTACGTATACCTCATTCGGCTTTCGACTGGGGGATAGTGACGTCCTATAATTAGGTCTATATCCGAACATATAGTCAAATCCGTCTACATACCATCGCTCGAGAAGCTCTATCCAACCGGCCTCGAGGAGATGCGTGGTATTGCAGATGGCGCTGGTGTTTCTCTGGAAGAGATTGTCATGCTGAATGCTCGATATGATCTGGGACGATGCATGTACCGGCTGCAAAATGGAGGGGAAACGTCGCAAGAGCTCTCAGCGATGGGTAAGGATGAGTCTGCGGAAGAATGCACCAGCGGCTTCTTCTCGCCTGAGGCGACCGAGTCGGGACACACTCTGGCCGTTCACAACTGGGACATGTCGCACCATCTGTACAACCAAGACCTCGTTGTGTACTTGGAGGTCCACCCGCATCCGTCTGAGAACCGTCCATCCATGTTCATTTTGACGGAAGCTGGCCAGCTGATCCGAAGCGGCATGAATTCTGCCGGCCTATCGGTGACGGCGAATTCGCTCCTGTCGAGCAATGATTACGTCCCCGTGTCGTACATTGACCAAGACGGAGTCTATCAGGAGGTTGATTCGAAGCCGGCCTTGCCTCTTTCGCTTGCTCGTCGGGTCTTTTTAGAGTATACCAACTATGCCGAGGCTCTGGTCGCAGTTCACGCATTCCCGCGTCATGTCTCGGGTAACTTGCATGTTGCGACGGCAGATGGATTTGCCATGGCTCTCGAGTGCGCGCCAGACCGAACATACAAGTTTTATGGCCGGATGGACGACAACTATGTCATCCACAGCAACCATTTTATGAGCCCCGAATTCCTAGGCCGCGGCGACGTCTTTGATAGATCCCCCGGTGGGAGCACCTGGTATCGATTTTGGCAGGCCGAGAAGGGCGTGCGGCCGCACTGCAATGGAAAATTGACGTCCAACATAATCAAAAGGGCGTTTTCGGACCATCTTGCTTATCCAGAGAGCTTATGCAACCACCCGAATGTGCTGCAGCGGAGCATGCCAAGCGCGACGTTGACGGGATACACGTCCAAGTTGAACATGACGGTTGCCTTTGTGCTTTACAATCTTTCCGAGAGGACTATATCAGTGTGCAAGGGACCACCATGCCAGGGGGTGCTTCAATATTTCAAGCTGGAAGATAAGGTTCTTGGCGTCGAGAAAGAGACTCAATAAAAAGTTTTCCGGTTTCGTGGAGTGCAAGCTGTGCATCCATTTACTCCGTCCGCACTTTGTGCCAGATCAATAGTGTCGTTGCTGTGACATGCAATCTGTTCCTTGTTCCTTTTTTGTATCCTTGATGACAGACGATTAATCATGCAGACTAATGATAAAGCAATAGTCTCGACTCCTGTCTGTTCAAACAGGATATAGCA